>OY728135.1:109240660-110440660 GCA_963277665.1 Viscum album
TCTTTTTTTTAAAAACATATGTATTATTAATTAATTATTTCTGTATTTAATAATATAATATTTATTTTTAGTATTAATAATATTTATAGAATTGTTATTTATAAATATTTGTGGATTTTTTTGCTGATATAAAATATTACCAATTTATTAATAAGTTATATATTTATTAATAATAAATAATATTATTTATTGTTAATTAATATTATATTATTTTGTTATTAAATAATAAATAGTATAACAAATAATATTTAAAAGATTTTAATCATAAACATTTGTTATATTTTTGTTGATATAATTATTAGTAATTTATTAATACATAAAATATTTAATAATTATCAATATTATTATTTATTATTAATTAATAATATATAATTATGTTATTAATATAATTAATAGTATTATAGAGAATATTTATTATATAATAATATAAATAAAACATTTTTTATTTAGAACAATATTTCCAAGTTAATAATTATATTATTCTTAATATATTATATTGTATTATAATCTAATTACTTATATAAGAAATAAGACAATATTTATTATTAATATTAATAATATTTATTTAATTCAAAATAATAATAATAATATTATATAATAATAAATTTAAGATGATTATTTATTATACATAATATGGATACTAATACTAAGATATATTTATATAATTAATAATTAGTAATTATTATTATCACCAATGTAGTTATTAATATTAATGTTTCTTAATTATTTAAAAATATTTGTATGAATTTAAAATTATATCAATTTATTGATTTATGAAACAAAATATAATATATTAGAATGTTTTTAAATAATATATATGTAATTATTTAAAAAACATATAGTATGTATCAATCTAATCTACATCGGTTTCCTGGATTCTCCTCCATGACCGACCCATGTGTATATATAATGCATCCATGTCATGTTTCTCTATGTTTATGATTTGGCATACATAGCTCCTATATATCATCCCCGACACCTACCTCCACATCATCCTATGTGATAGGCAGTGTATCTACAATCTCACTGCCATCACCCTATCCTACCTCCAAGGATAGTAGCTGCTGGCCGAAACTCTCCCCAACATGTGAAGAATATGTTTGCTATGTAGCGAATATATGCAGATCATAGGATAACAAATAATGCAAAATTTAACTAGTTAAGAGTATATCTCTTCAAGAAAATCTGACATGCTGACAGATTTTGTCTGTGCCTTGCCTCTAGCTGTGGCTATGGCTCATATGCAATAGGAACCAAAGAAGCATCTTACTGATCATAATAAACACCCTCCTCTTGTGCCACATATGCATCCATATTAAGGCCATCACCCCATGAAACATCTATATCATGCTCTTTACCCTCATAATTTCATGAAACATCAAAAAAAATCCCATGATAAATCTCATCCATATAAGGAAATAACTCTTTCACTACTCTATTAAATTAAGTCTGATTAAATGCGCCACCCTCATCAAGTTTAGAGAAGTGAAGGAGATGTGTGATACAATAATCCTATGAAAAAAAAAATTATACAGTTAACTAATGTTAATAAAAAAATCTTCAACAGTGGAAGGATTAATTATTACAGAGTCATGATAGCCTCGCCCATGTTGCATATGATATCTTACTGGGGTTTTGCAGTACCAAGGCACATAATATAGATAATCTGATAAATGCATATGTACTATGTAGTCTCCTCATAATTGGGACTCATGTACTCTGTCCCACATCTCAATATATCATACATGATGTATCCTCTAGTCAAAGTCTCACTTCCCTAACATATCCAGGGAATGGAGTGAAGGTAATTGACTTGACAGTGTAGGAATGGGATGATTGAAGTCTAACTATCTCATAACACTATAAATGTGATGCCACTCCATAATATGAAAGTGAATTATTGGAATGACGCACATGATTATAGTAAGCATCGCTGTACAATATGGGGGGAGACTTTGGATGATAGCCTCACTATATGATATCCATGAAATATAAAAAATTTAAAATAAATAAATAATTCAATTAATAAATAAAGACATGTAATGTACACAATAATAATTTAACTATATAATAAATAACAACATATGTTTTCATACCAAAGACTATCTAGCATAAGTCTGTAAGCATGGACATTATGTCTGGCTGTATCTGAATTTCAATGTGTCTGACTCCACCCATAGATAAAATTTATATATATATATTTCATAATATATGTTATACATTTTATTTTGACATTAGAAGGAAGGAAAATAATACCATTGTACATGTAGATACTATCTTAAAATATTGGCATGAAATAGTTCATGTACATGTGGAGCTAAGCAAGTGATGCACTCCCATATCCACATATATATCAAAATAACACATCCTGTGGTCTGTATTTACCAATGCGACATGCTATGTATAACACCCTTTATGTATATGCAAGACATGAAGACCCCTGAAAATACTTCCCTATTTTATCTATGTCCTCCAATAATGGTATATACATCAAATGTACAAATATAGTTGAATTATCAATGCATATCATGCCACCAATAATCCTCAAAATGTATGCACATGCAAATCACAATACAATTATCTCATCGAAATCATCAGCTAGATGAGTTAAGTGCTCGTCTATCCATAGAATGCGTAATCTACTACTGATGAAGGAACTGCAATCATCATGGACATCAATGCCTTGTAATCTGTAAACTAGATCAAACCAATATTCACCCACTCAACCTAACATAGTCACACCTTCAATGGAGAGGCCCAAAAAATGGAAAAATCCTCAAGTGTAATATTCGTCTCTCCATCTAGAAAATGGAATGTATGTGTCTCTGAAATCCATATATAAACCAGCATAATAATGAGTTGATGATTGAAAAATCTAAAGTTACACATCGCTACACCATAGAGCCCAACACAATGAATATAAGGGATGATGGAAGGATGTGGTTCAACATGATGGAAATAGTGAGATCTCCATACACCCAAAGTAGGAACTGGGGGCCCCTCTATGACCAGTCATGAAACATTCTTATCTTGGAATGTGATAAATGGATTACCTTACATCTCTACATTTGAAATCATTGTTATATTTTTATAGTTAATTTAATAATGTTTCCAAAATATTTTTTAAACAGAACAAGAAGCAAAATGAGGTATCCAATTAACATTTTTAATTAAGTATTATAATGAAAAATTAGGTAAAAAATAGATTTGAATTATGTTGATTGATTAGAATATCAATTTCTTATTTTAATTATCTCCAATAATGTTTAATTTATTTCTAAAAATTTCAATGTATATCATCCGTGGTGAAAGTCCCGCATAGAAAATGTGGGTGCATGATATATTCAATCGATCATGTGATTTGAAGGACATATTTGAAGACAATTCATTTAGAGGATGAACCTCTTTTTATTCACTTCAACTGTGAGTTTATTTTTTTAATAGTTTAAATATCACAAAATTCATTCTGATTGAATCTAGAAATAAAACAAACCAGAGAAGAAACATACCAGAAATGAGGCAAGTTAGAATGAAAAGGATCCAGTAATGAAAATTCTGCATATGAAAAAAATTTACTCATTCATGATAAAATTCATAGACTTGATCAAGGATAATGTGAAATGGTGCTCTGTCTTACTACTTGAGGATATCTCTTATGAGTATTCCCTTATATGTGACAAATACTGCATCATAGTCCCCCTCCCTATTTCTGAGGTCAGTGCATCTCATTTATGATATTAGTAGACTTTAGTCATGCTTGAGGGTGCAACCTAATATCATCCACCATAGTCAATTGATGAGTGGGGAAGGTAAAAGTATGAAATATCACAAAGATATTTCAATTTAAAACCAGAAATTTTACAATCCATTAATGAAAAAAAATCCATAAATGAAATAGTTCATAAATGAAAAATCCATAATATGAAACCTGGAAATATCAAGGATGACAGTCGACCAATCAGTAAGAAAGGTAATGGAATAAAAGTCACCAACATGCATCCAAGGTGCATAATAATAGTTATCTAGAGTGCTCACATGATACATCGAGTAAACATAGGGATCCCTTGATATGTTCATTGATGCATGAGATGTAACAACATGTGCACATGGATATCACAATGCCTTGAAGTTACCATAATCACAGTACCTATTTTCCAATATGACCACCAACAATCGACCATGGTTGCTTGGGAGCAGATCGTGGCACTCTCATACTAGAAAGTGGCACTGTACCCGGTCAATCACTACTACAAACACGACCTTTATCAGCGCTAAAAATGGCATTTATCAGCGCTAGAAAAGTGCTAATAAAGCCAGCATAGATAAAGGGGGGTTCCCCTTTATCAGCACTCCGAAAAGCGCTGATATAGGACCCCTTTATCGGTGCTAAAAAAAGCACTGATAAAAGGGGTCTTTTATCAGCGCTAAAAAAAGCACTGCTAAAGGGGTCCTATATCAGCGATTCCTTTATCAGTGCTTTCGTTTTAGCGCTGATAAAGGACCCTTTTATCAGTGCTTTTAAAAAAGCGCTGATAAAAGTTAAAAAAATTAAAAAAAATTAAAAATTTTTAAAAAAATTAAAAAATACTGCCAATGGGGGGGAGTTATAGCGATTGAACCCCCCCTTTTACAGCGCTTTTCGACCTCTATACAACACCCCACGCACCCCACGCACCCCCTCCACCCTTTAACATCGCTTGCTCCAATATTCCCCATGCGCGCGCACCCCTGCTTCCACCAGGATTTGAACTCGAGACCTCCCCCCTGTGCGCCTAAGCCCTTACCACTACTCTATTTTGATTTGCTTTCCAATTCATGATATCTCTATATATATATTTATATATTTAGTTATATTTATTCATATAGTAATATATATTTATATTAATATATATATAGTTATATTATAATATATATAGTAATATTAATATATATATATAGTGGTATTAATATATACCTATATCTATATATATATATTTAGTTATATTTATTCGTATAGTAATATATATTTATATTAATATATATATATAGTTATATTAACATATATATAGTTATATTAACATATATATAGTTATATTAACATATATATAGTTATATGAATATATATTTATATAGTTATATGAATATATATTTATATAGTTATATTAATATATATATAGTGATATTAATATATATATTTATGGTGATATTGATATATATATTTATAGTAATACTAATATATATATATATGTAGTTATATTAATATATATATAGTTATTAGATTAATATATATATAGTTAGATTAATATATATATATAGTTAGATTAATATATAGGTATATAAATATTCATATATTGGTATTCTAAATAAAATGGATATTAGTTATTATTTAGATAAAGCTAATATATTTTATATGTAAATATGTTTAATTATTTATTTAAAAAATTTAATTTTTAGGTGCGAATATATAAAAAATATGTACATATAGTTATATATTTGATTATAAATAGCAGTTCATTATAAAAAAGGATGAAATTTCAAAGGCATAATATCAATATGAATGTAATACCTTGGAATAAATTCAGTCCCCGCCAAGAAAAGCCAATAATACCCCCTTAAACGAGTTTGAAAATCCACAAAATGTTAAAAAATCTGGGTACCCCGACAAAAAACTCAGTTTTGGAGGTCTTCTGGGCCTCTTTTGGCTTCTAAAAACGCTTGATCGGGGTCCTCCCAGGTCACAACGACGTAGAGCTCGTCGCAGGCTTCGATTTGATATGTGGTAGAGCTCAAACGGACACCCAGATCAAAAGTTATGGCCGTTTGAAGTTTGAGTTGTGTTTTCAACATATTTTGGATCTTTTTTTAATTTTTTTAATTTTTTTAGTCCTCAAATTGTTATTAAATGACTATTACTCCATAATTATTATCAAAATATTAATTAAAAATATTTTTTAAATTTTTTAAGAAGTCATTTTCACTAAATATCTTATATATTAAGTATAATAAGTGTAAATGTACATTTATACTTATCTAAAATATATTTAAAAATTATATATTATATTTATATAACAATATAACTATATTTATATATTAATATATTAATATATTTTTAATTTTTTTTTGAAGCCGACCCTTTATCAGCGCTAAAGGGGGGTGCTGTGAAAAACTGTTTTTGTGGTAGTGAATGGTTCGAGCACACAATGATGATACATCAAACACTACCTAATCAATGACACTTTGGAAATGCTGACCAAAACACATTCGATTTCTCATCCTCTGATAGGCTTATTGGGGCCGTTCAACAAAGTATTGTAAACATCTATAAAATGTCTCCAGTACCATGAAAAAAATAATAATAATTAGAGACATTTTTTTTCATTAATGAAATTTTAAAATGAAGTTAATTCATTTACTGATGTTTCTAAAAACATAGATATGTTTTTTTGAAATTCATATTTTTTTTACCCATGATTTTTTTTATAATAAAAAATTTCACACAATCTTCCCGACCAACCCCCTCCCGTATGGACACTTCCCTATGTGTACTCTTATACCCATAATCCCCTAAGATTCCTCTCACACACCGCTGTAAACTACTCCCACTACCATACCCCATGTAATCTATCCCTTAAGGCCCCAGGCTTCCTCTCCCATACCCCTATGAACTACTCACCCCCACATACCTTCCATACTCCCTCCTATAAGCCCCCAGGTTGCCTCTCTCATACCCCTGTGAACTCCCCCCTCCTGTATTCTAGAACACTCCCTGAAAATAGCCTTCACACAGAAATATAGAAAATATACCTCCAATAGAAGTCAATCCTTGCACCTTCAACATCCAAAAGAAGAAGTGGACCAACTCACCTATTCATATTTTAAATATAAAATTTTATTATGTTATATATATATATATAAATAGTTTTTTTCATTTAAAAAATTAATATTATATATATATATTTATATATTAATATACACATATATATATATGTGCGTGTGTGTGTGTTTTTATATTATATATATATATGTGTGTGTGTTTTTATTTTATTTTTATTTATATGGTTACATTATATATATGTATGTTTAGATTATATATATATATATATGTGCATGTGTTTATATATATATATATATATTATATTATATGTTTATATTAATATATATATATATATATGTGTGTGTGTGTGTGTATAAATATATATATGTGTGTATACATAATTATAATTATAATTATAATTATAATTATAATTATAATTATATATATATAATTAAACACGTTTTAAAACATTGGTAAAAATATCACTAAAATAGTCATGTTTTCTTAAAAATATGACTAAATTGAAAATATTTCATTGTATTATGTTATATTTATATATATATATAAATAGATTTTAGTACTTAAAAATTAATATATATATATATATGTGTGTGTGTGTGTTTATACAATAAATGTTTGCTATAATATTATGGTTTATGCAATAATAATATCCATTGTATGAGAATGTGGATATTTAATATAAATGTAATTTACAATAAAAATTATTATAAAGAAGTGATTGTTTCAATAAAAAGTTAACAATCACAAAAGAAAGTGATATTGCAAAGAAAACTCTTACCACTTGGTAATTTTCAAGTCAAATCCCATTAGATGAGATAGTTCAAGGCGAAACATAAAATACCATGACGTATGAGTGAATAATGATATTAAATTACATAGAGGAAGTATATACACCACATTAATGTGAATTGTTTCATAATAACAAATAAATCTCAATGGAATCTAAATTGAGACAAAATCTTATACCTTATGCTTCATTTTGGTCAAACACTATTTAAAATACTATATAATGTTTTTAAGCATGTTACTAACTTATTCTAAAACTATTTTAATTTTTATTATATCATATATGATCTTATTAAAATATCTTATTACCCATTTGTTAGCAATTCTTCCTTATTTTCACTATTTTGGGTGTTATTTGCCTAGTTTCTCGATTATGTTTTGACTTATTATTTGTTGTTCTTACTACTTAGATCATGATTTCATAATCTCTAGAATGTAAAATATTATGTAATTATCACATATATATATATATATTCAGTGTATATGTATATATAATAATCCATAAAATTTGGAGATATAAATGAAATGCACCGTTCATGGAGATGATAGGACGTACATATGCATGAACACTGTTTACATTTTATTTTCCTATTAAAAGAATGAAAAGTAAATAGTATATATGTATGTTATAATTAAAATATAATTACTATATCATATATATTACATATGTTTATTAAAACCATCCTTTATACATTCTATGTGTAGTGTGAATGAATCACATCGCTTTGAGGAGGTGGTAGTCCATAGGCCCACAAATAATGTTATCATATTCCCAAAAATTAGAATGCATTAAGGTATGTGTTATAAAATAATTAGAAAATAATAAATACATTATAAATATCATATATATCATATATAAACTATATATCCATCATTATTTCTAACTATAAAATGTGGTAATGGAAGAACAAATGACATCAGTTCGCGAGATGATAGTCCATCATACGCACAAACGATGATTGTGTATCCCATTTGATGGAAGTGTGTGAAAGTGTTGGTCATACCCTTATAATAACAACATCTAATTAAATTAATGATATTTATTTTATTATATAAATAGGATATAAGAATAATTTAATGGATAAAGAATGAAATATAACTAAAAAACCCATTTAAGAACATTACCTCTTCTTCGGGTAACTCATTTTTGTTTATACCACAATTCCTCCTTGGTTTTATTTATTATTAATTATAGTATTCTAAGAAAATGTTAGGGATTTTGGGAGATTATTTTGTGAGAGGTTGTATGAGAAAAAAAATTCTTGAGAGGTGTGAATAAGTTGGAGGTATGGGTTCCTTTTTGTAGTGAAGGAGGAGTGGAATTCTTGTAAATATAAAAAGTTAAACACTATTGGGATGTCTTCCTTATATCATGTGCTTCCAATAATGAACCAAATTATATAAAAGGTATTATGTGGTCAAAATATGGTAATAAAATAGGTTTTTGATAAGTTTCTAGTTTATTTTCCCCCTTATGATTAATGTTTACCCACTAAGTAAACTCATTTTCACCCTAATCACTGTAATTAATTTTAATCACTTTCACTAATATTTTTGGTCAAAAACTAAGTTGAGGCTAATAAATATTAAAAATTATTATTTTTATAAATATTTAATCCATTTTTATAAATGACACACACATAAGTGATATAAATTAATTTAAAATTAATCCCACAGACGGGACAACAAAGCGGGTTTTAATGCTAAAATGTTTAAAAGGTTAAAATGTTTTTATATCAATTCTCAATGTAAAATTGATTGGAATGAAATAAATTGGATTAATTGAGGTATAGGTGATCTATTTATACTTTATAACCAATTCAAAAAATAAACTAACAATATAAATTATTTAGACGAAAAATCAGTTTTCAATTAAAATTCATTATTTTCACTATTCATCAAAAAATGAAACTTCATAGAAAAACACCAAAAATTCATCATAAGATAATTTTTATGTTATTAATTTAAAAATGAATTTTATTTTGAAAAATAAAATTTATTAAATTTCCAAAATTTATTTTTATATAGGCCTGCCATTAAAAGGAGGCAAAATTGTCTTTTTAGAAAAATACAAAATTTAAGCGTAAAACTAGATTTATTCAAATGTTATGCCTATCAAAACTATTGAATCAATATAAAAAATATTTTATTGAATATATTATTTATATATTTAATTTATAACATTCACTAATAGTAAATAATTTAATTTATTATCATAAAATTCCTTGGTGGGCATAAAAATATATTTTAGAGAAACATTTCTTTTATATTCAATTGTTTTTTATATTAATTTCTAATTAATTAGTAACCATTGAATTCAAAAATATATTTTTATAAGTTAGATAGTCCTATTCATAACCTCCAATTTAACTGCTAGGTTATATCTTACTATATCAAATAATTATATTTTCATTATGTATTGTTTATTGATAAAACTAGGTCTTGCGTGCAACGCAAGATATGAAACAAAGTCATTCTTGCATGGAATGCAAGCTAACTCAGTGTTGTTTATAGAGTAAGAATAACTTAGTGTTGCGTATAAAGGAATCTGGCAATGAAATTAAATTTATTCTAAAAGGAGAAGATTGTAAAGTCTTGGGGTGTTACATCACCTCTCAAAATGATAATTCTAGTCCTTAGCATGATCTTAATTTCATCAAGACCATACGAACCACTAATTTCAAAATGTAAGTACAACAAGGAGGGTTTATCCTTTTACTTTTGTTAAAAAATTCCCCCGACCATGATACTACTTCGCAAATGGTTATAATGATCAAGAACATGATATAAACTAGAATAAACCCTTACAAACATTACCTTCATTTTTTTATATAGTACCGATCTTCCTATATCTCATCAACCTATAGAAACTTAGGTATGATCTCTTCACTTAGTTTTAATTTACACAACCACTTCTTATTTCACGTCACGTTATCATCTCCTCTCTTCAACTCTTTTTCCTCTCTATAACAAAAAAGATATGTTTTGTACAATAGTAATAAAAAATTATTAGAGCCAATTCAAATTTTTATGTTTGAATACAAACCAATTACTTCCTTCCACCAACTCAAATACCCAATAATTCTTTACATGCATTGGATCTTGTTAGTTATTATAGATTCCATTGATGATACAAAAAATGATCTCTTAGATCTATTTAGAGGTCTATATATTCACCCAAGATTCCCTATTATAAAAACTATGTGCAATTAAAACAATCTCCCCCATATTGCTTGCAACACAGCCTGGTGCAGAATGGTTAACTATTTTTCCTTAAAAATTCATTACACCATGGGTGTAGTCCTTCTAGGTCTGGTTGTTTTTCCTTGAAAACCCACCTATCAACCATGGATTGTAAGACCACATGAGTGATCCTTATCTTTTTCCCTTTTTATCTTACTGCACAACCATTCATGTAACGACCCAAAATTTTGAATAAATCTTGTTTCCTAATTTTGTGTGTTATTTTATTTTTATACTCAACAAAACTGTTTCATTTGATAACATGAGTATAATTAAAATGAGACTGTTGAGTTTTTGACTATTATATGACCATTGGTCAATATGACCACTAGAAAATAAACATTTCAATATTTGTCTCTAAATACAAGTGATCTTGGTTAATTAATATAGAAAGAAGATTCGATGGCCTCACCCAGTAGTCTTGGACCGATCTAATCCCATCTAACAGAAATTTGGAAGGAGGTAACACCACTGGGCTTTGCTCTGGATCAAACCCAAGTCGAACTTCATCGTGTGAAGCTAGAATGAAATCACCTTCACTAGAAGTTCAAACTGATAGAAATTACTACTTGTGCGATGTTGGCTGAGCCTCCCTCAGATTCTCTCACCTTAGCACACCTTACACTTAGGTCCTATACCGGTGTGATAAGCGACTATGTTAGGAGACCGTAATTGCCTTGTGTAATCCTTTGTTTTAAATAAAATTTTGATTTCTTCTTATGATGAAGTTTATGAATGTTCAAATGTCTGGATAAATATAGTATGCATATTTTTGGTGAATTTTAGAGAAAGGATATTTTAAAAAATGTTTATGTAAACCTTAAATAATTAAAAATGTGTAATGATTTTCAAAAAATGGTCTTCTATAAATATGTTCAGTACAAAATTTAGAGTCTAATAAGATCAAATAAATTTTTGATGAATAGTAAATTATGAATAGTGATTTTATGCTTAGGATTAGTAATGTGACCAAATGGATTAGTAATCTCACTTAAAGAAAGTATTAATATAATCTAGACACCTTGATTAAGTAATGTGATTCAATAAAATGGTTAAATAACAGTTTCATAAATTATTAGTCAAGTATTAGTTTTTTCGGGTGAATAGTGTTTTTTAATTAAAAATTAAATTAAAAATATTTAGAAAATTATTTTTATAAAATGGATTTCATTTTTGAACTTAGAGCATCGATATTATGTTAAAATAATTTTTGGGGATTTTTCTAAAAAAAATGAATTTTCGGTGAATAGTGTATTTATTTAAAACTCATTAAAACTTATTTAACTATTTTTAATTTGGTTTTATTATGTTTTTATTTTCTCTTCATAATTACCTTTCATTTTAAATGGAATGTTTTTGAATTTCATATTCAAAATTCAAACTTTCTATTTTCATCGGATTTCTTTTTGAGTTATTATTACATATCTATTTTTAACTTTTCATTTAGATGATTTCAAATTGGTTTGAATCAAAATTTGTTATTTTACTTTTCTATTGATATTTGAGAAATATTTATTCAATGATAATATCTATTTCTCTCTTACTGATAATGAAGTATTATTCTATTTGAATTTTAAATTGTATAATGATTGCTCAGCTATGTTGGTTTATTTTTTTAAAAGGGAATAGAGATTTTCTACTGTACAGAACTACACACGTGAAATAATTATGATTTCATACATATTTAATGATTTATTTCTTATTTAAAGTGATACAATGCAAAGAGATAAGTGGTGTTCAAGTTCTTCCTGTGTTGGATGTATCTCACTACTGTTGGATGATCTCTCAAGGGATGAACAAAAGTGTATTCCACTTATACTACCTTGATGAAATGATTTGATCAATCACTCAAGAATCAATACCTATGTTTTATTCTTCTTCTTCCTATTTCTTTATTTTTTATTGATTTAGTAACACTTATTCTTATCTCTCACATTATTTCACTATCTCTGTGTGATTTTATTTACAAAAGTTTTTTATATCTTTGGTTTGGGAATCTCATATTTTAAAGGCAGGACCATTCATGTTGTCACTCATGGTATCTAAAATCCGAGTTGTAATTGGGTTGTGACTCTACATAAAAAATTTACATGTCTTCTTATTCTTCCACTATAAAAATTAGTTTGTAATCAAGTTATGATTCCGCTTTAAAAATCCAATAGTTTACAATGTATCTCTCACTGAGTAGAGAGGTATAAGACTAGAATAGGTCCAATCTAGACTAAACTAGTATAAAAATTCTTGCATTATTTATTTTATTTTACTGCTAATTAATTCTGGTAATTAACTCTCTTAACTAACTTTGATAATTAATCCATGTCCTTAAATTGTTTATCTAGTATATTCACCCCTACCCCCATCTAGACCTTCGACCTTCATCATATCCTACTAACATAAAACACAATTCAAAATTGAATTTTAAGAAAAATAAATTTTTTCAAATAATCATATTTCATGGTACATATAAATCCATAATTTATTATTCAATTTCTTGTTTAATGATTTAGGTATATCATATGCTATGATAGATAAGATAGTGGTTTGCTCTATCTGTCATATTTTATCACTAATAGCCTTGTTTCTTCATATAATATTGCATACCATATTTTATTATATAAAAAGATATCATATTTTCAATATGATACTCTATTTTGGAAAACATGGCATAAAAATTATATGTTATGATATCAACAAATCATAGGCTATGATTAGTACAAAACTATGCGTTTCTATTATGTTGCTACTTATGATATCAACATATTGTAGTTCATCATTTAATCATCCATAAGAAAACCATGTATCATGTTTTAAGACTGAAATATAATTAGGAATATGATTATGTAATTATTTATTTTAAATATGATTTAAAAAATATAAATTCATTTTAATAATTGATACCATTATTGAGATTCATAGAGATTTAATAATACATATTATATGTAGTCGAAATGAATTAGAATCCCAAACCAATATTTCCATGTAAGAATAAGTGAAGACACATTTAAACAACAAATGAAGAATAATATAAAAGCTACACCCTACACTGAATATCCACTAATAAATATTCATCCATCTTAGAATGGGTTTTATGAGGATCACAATGTAGCATCCAAAGGACATCTCAAAACTAGAGGTATCCATGGGTTACACCGGAATCACTCATTGCACAAGTGATATTCTTCACCAACCATGGAATTCTAGTGGATGATATGCTATGGTTGTAGAAGAAGAGAGATTTTGGGGATATGAAGTTTTAATAAAGAATCAAGCGAGTACATATACTATCATTACATGGATGTTATCTTTATAAATCCCTTTATAATTATCCTTGAGAACTGCCTTATTTACACATGTTTTATTATACATGAGTAAATTATTTGTCCAACTCATGTATCTCATGCATGAATGAATGTCACTCCCTAATGTCACATCTTATGTAATGCTTAGTTAATGACTATTGAGTGTGTAGAAGGTCCACTTAATGTTTTTTCCTCTATGAATATTATAGATAGAGGTATCTATAACCCCTTATGATATAGAATCGATTCATATTTTATTATTTAAAAAATCCAGCTATATGAAATCTCTTTTCATGCATTATGATATCACCTTATACTAAATGAAAATATACTCAAACCAACTCTTGGTTTCTATATGTCATACCATGC
The DNA here is from genome assembly GCA_963277665.1 of Viscum album. Classification (NCBI taxonomy): domain Eukaryota; kingdom Viridiplantae; phylum Streptophyta; class Magnoliopsida; order Santalales; family Viscaceae; genus Viscum; species Viscum album. The sequence goes on from OY728135.1 coordinate 109,255,172, forward strand.
AACATATTTTTGTTGTATCATATGATATATTTTAAAAACACACAGCATCTGTGTATAGGATATAAGGAATATCTCCTTTATTGACATCAAAATGTATATTTTAAACACTCAAAGATAATGTCACATCAAATTCCACCACACAAAATTTATGCTTTCACTCAAACAATCAGTAAAACATAGACAACTTAATAGCATTAAATCAAAAAAATGATTGAAAAATATTCATACAATGAGGCAATTATAAATTGTTTCCCCTCATCAAATTCAACTCATAAAAAAATCACTCCCTTAAAATGAAATGATTTTAGCACAAATACATTTTCTCATTTTAAAATTAATGATTTAATATATAATTCATGAATTTTATTAAATTGTATTCACTCTATATTCAATTATTCCTTAAAAATTTCTCTTTTTTTCCAGGGATAAAATATATGAAACTTGATAATTTATTATAGTTATCAGCTCAGCATAATTAATTAAATAACACCCATAAAAACTATAATGGATGATTCTTTACAAAAAATAATTTGCATCATAGAATAAATATAAAAAACTAATCCATAAACTTTACATAATCACACATATCAACCATGGATTAGGATTATATTTTTTATTTTACTTGAATGAAAAATTTAAAATTTTAATCCAAAACATGAATACAAAATTAAATTAAAAATGTAAAACATTCTGTTGAATTTTTTTAAAGATTTAATTTTCAAGAGAGTAAAAAAATTGTTATTACAGTAATTCCAAAGTGAAAAATGGATTTATTAACCACTCAAGGAAAGAAAAGTCTCCATTGATCTTGAGAAAAATTCCCACTCAAATGTGTATGAAAACCATCAGTTTGAAATGATAATTTCTTGAAAATTTTATAGAAAATCTAAAATATATAAAAATTAATTTCAACTCATTTTAAATAAAACAACCCTCCTCCACACATAATCTTTTAATATTGGAGGTTTAATTTAATAGATCAATTATTAGTGAATTTTAAATTTTAGCAATTAAAATCATGTAAAATGGTATCAATAATGTTCAAAAAGAATTTGTTTACCACCAAATAATATTTATGTAATTAAATATCAATATAAAGAATATATTCTAGTAGTATTAAGTAGTGAAAAAGTTTTTTTAGATCATTATTCAAGTATAAAAAATTTATTCAGGTCCTTAAAAAGAGAAAAAACAAAAAAAACACATTAAAAAAATAAAAATATTAATATATCAAAAGATATCCCTTCCCCCACACTTAGTTTGTGCAATGTACTCATTATAAAAAAGTTACGTATGATTAATTAAAGAATAAATTAAATTGATAACACAAAAAATAAAAAGGACACAACATGTGATTATTTATACTTACCATCTTAAAGAATAACCCCTCCCTTGGAGGCTCCTATAAAGTCTATATAAAATATTTCTATATATCCCCATTCACTCTAAAAAATAAATTTTTCTCAAGATATTTAACTTTTATGGAATCAAAAGAAAATACATTAATAAAATAAAAAGTACGTAAAATTTAGAATGAAATTTACTCCACAAAAGAATTCATCTAGAATAAAATAACAGCACATTGTATCCTTCTTTGAACTCCTTAATCAGAATCAATTCATCCTGGATTGATTTGGTTTTACCTTTGTAAATCTTAGAGTTTTCATAGGCATTCTTCTTTATTTCTTCCAAATCACTCAAATAAAAATTTCTCTCTTTCCCAGCCTAAAACAAGTCCATGTTACAACTCATAATAGCTTAAAAACGTTATATTATAACTTAAAAGGTATAATAAATGATCTAATTTACATTATTCTATATGTCGACATCATAATTTTAGTTTTTTAGGCTTTAATATTTTCCCAAAGAGAGTTATCTAACCTGAAACTCCAATTGTCCCTATTTAAATGGGCTATTTTCTCAAGAATGTGTTTTATTTCTCTATTTAGCACTACCTCTATGCCATTAGTTTGAGGATGTTAAGGTATATAGACCTTATGATGCAATTAATAATTCATCAAAATATCCTCTTGAGTCTTATTATAAAATCGAGTGGCTTGATCAGTTGTGATGAATCTAGGTATCCCAACCCTACAAAAAAGGTTATTTTTAGGCATCATCTATTCCAGTTGGAATAGATTCTACCGACTTGGACACATAGTCCATAATAAGTAATATGTAAATATATTCAAAGTACTTAGGAAATGGGACCCTAAAATCTATCCTCCAAACAAAAAACATCTCAAAAAATAAGATGACTCCCATGGTATTTCATTTATCTTAGAAATATTCCCTTGAAACTAGTAGGTTTTACATGTTTAAGAAAACTCAAAAGTTTCCTTGAAAAGGATTGTCTAAATAAACATGAACCAAGAACTTTCTTAGAATTCCATTTTTATCTAAAGAGGAAAACATATCTCAATGTATGGTAGAATTTCAAAACTAACTAAATTTCATCTGAAATGCATATTTTATTGATTTTCACACTTCCAAGGTGCCATAAATTAGTGAAGTCCCATATGTATTTCACATATTCACTAACTAACTTGAAAAACTATTTATTTTATATCCAATGGGGTATTTAATTGTCATCCAATTATTTCACAATGTAACTAAACCATGGAATATAACTCTATGTAATATATAATTCCTCATCAAGGAAGGTTTTTCTAATAGGTGGATATATTTGAGGTTATTTAGCTAAAATAGTTGGTAATCTACTAAAATGGATAGTTTTTATGTTCTCAATACCCTTCATATCCTTAATCTCAACATTAAATTCCTACAGAAACAAAATCTATCTATGAAGAATCAATTTTTCTGAATTTTTACTCATCAAATATTTGATGGAAGAATTCTCAGTGAACACTATCATTTCGAACCCAATAAGTAACATCAAAACATATCTAAAGAAAATACATGTCTTACATCTATTTATCAATGGTTGGATAATTATATTGTATATAATATTGAGTTATAGATGAATAATCTATGGAATGATACCTTTTTCCACTCTTTGACTCAAAGCATTACTTAGAGAAAAAACTAATGTAGCATTCATCAATTAAAAAGTAATATCCCATCTAGGTGGATGGATAATGGGTAAGAACACAATATTTCTTTTCATATCTCTATAATCCTCTTTTCAACCCTCATTAAATACAAATTGCGACTCTTTTAGAGTAATATAGACCAAGAAAGGGAAATCTTGTTGAAGTCATTTATAGGCCTCCTATAAAATCCACCAAGTCCATAGAAAGATATCATATCATGTACTATCTTTTGGTAATTCAAGAAGTATAGAAAATCTATCATAGTCTTATCTATAGGTTATAGACACAGCAGAAGCGTGGAATGGGCAGTGTCCAACTTTTATTTTTACCAAATCTCAATGATTAATCTGAATTCTACACAGTGATGAACGTCATGAGTGATGGAATTAGATCAAAGGGAGAGGCAAATAGAAATCATGTCGGAACATAGAGGGAGGATCATCACATGTTGATTATAATTAATTTATTTAAATAAAATAATTACCTGATGGAATTTTTTCTTTGTTGATGTGTTTGGACACTGATCTGTAGTACGCAGTCGTGGCATCATAGAATCCAAGTGCAAGATTCCTCTAGCAGTGATCCACACATTCTCCACGTATCACTAAACGTTGCGGAAGGAGTCTCTAGGTGCTAGTACGGATGATCCTTTCCCTTGCAATGTCCACCTTCGATCGCCTTTAGACTTCTTCCAAATCACTCTTCTAGATCTGGTGGAGGAGGATCACTCTCGTTCTTGAGAGCATTCTTAGAGAGGGAATATCTTTCTAGGCTTGAGATCTTTTTCAATCTTTTGTTGACAAAAAAAATGTTTGGCTAGGTTAATAGAAAAGTGTTATAATTGGGTATTTATATTACTAGGGTTAAAATAAATGTAATTTCACAAGTGCCCTTACATATTTTAATAATACAAGTAAAAACCTTATGTTAAATAATAACAACATTTTCTTATTATTTCATGACATGCGCTAAACTAACGAATTATAAATAAATAATATCTATTATTATTATTTCTCACCGGACCCTAAACTCGGTCTTCTAATACTCCATAATATTAATTAGGCCTTGAATAATTACTATTTATTTATTAAATAAATGTCACTATATTATTTTCCAATAAATATATAAATATTATATTAACTAAATAGAAAATAAATATTTATCTTTTATTCCACTCATAATATATTCTCTCAAATAACTAGTGTTGCAATAAATGTGATCAGACATACATAAATAATTATTAAACCACATCCAGGAATAATATTTATTTAACTTGTTAAATAAATAAATATTTAACTGAGATACTAGATACACTTCGTATGTGACCCTCTAGGCCTCTTTCTCAGTGGCATTAGGTGGAGCTACCTAAAGTCCAAGGTTAGTGTCTAGAAACACACCAAGGCACCCATAGAGAAAGAATTTAATGCCACAACAACATTAAACCTCATACGAACTCTTACCCTGTAATATAATCCCTTTGTCACGATATCTCTAATAAAGCAGGTTGCATGCCAGTTCCATCAACCCATGTGCTCGATATCCCCTTCTTTGACTTCCCATAAATTAAACTTTCCTATAGATTACCATGGACATGGATTTATTTAGGCTATATCATTTCCATCAAAGGTACTGAGATATCAACTTCTATTAAAGAACATAAGGGACAAATCTTTTCCCACATTATTCATTAATGTAGTATTACTCAAAACACACCCAACATATCCTACCTTCCCGCAAACATATATCATCATAGTTTTTTCCAGTACATCTAAGTGCGCGAATCATAATACTCATTAATATTAATATTAAAGTATCAGGACCAATACAGATGTTCAAAGAGAGGAACATCCAATGACACTTATAGATGGGGATTTCCTACTTTCGGGTCCCATTCTCATAATATCCTCCCGGACATTACCAAGGGCGCACACCATCAGGAGGTGCATAAAAGTCCAATGAGTCTCCACCTATAATATCCTATATCATTTGTGTCCCTCAAATTATATCATCCAGCTATTGAACATATATTTAAGAATATTGTCATAGCACTTCTGGGTTCTCATCATGGCATGGATCCGTTATGACCTTTTAGTGCGACAGCTACTCTTAGGACATTATCACATGAAATGCTATCCAGAAGAACAATCATGATGTGATAAATAGTTTATTAATTTTAAAATCCATGAATATAGGTTTATCATAAATTAAAAATAATCTGGTTCAAGGGCACAAACTCCAACAGACTCCCACCTGCACTATAGCCAACTGCTAAAAACCTTCAGTCCACTAGCTCCCACATGATACTCATGCTTCTGTTGAGATAGGAATTTAATAATGGGGTCTTCCATGTTCTCTTCTATGGATACTCTTCTTACTGAAAATTCACCCCTATAATGAAAATACCTCAAGAGGTGATACTTCTGGAGTATATTATTTGTTCGTTTGTGTGACCTTCGTTCTTTTGCAAAGAGCCACCACTACATTATTATCACAATACAATGTGATAGGGTATTTACTGTTAGGTACCACATCAAGATCATGGACAAAGTTCTGAATCCAGATGACTTCCTTAGATACATCAGAAGCTGTTATATACTCAGACTCTGTTGTAGAATCAGCAAAAACCGGCTACTTTGAGATCTTCTAGCTCACAACTCCTCTATTGAGATGGAAAACATATCCTAATTGTGACTTCAGATCATTCTGATCTGTCTGAAAACTATCATTAGCATACCCTCTGATGATAATTTCCTCATCTTCTCCATACACCAGGAACACATCCATAGTTCTTCTCAGATACTTAAGGATAGTCTTAACAACATACCAATGATGTTCTCCTGGATCTTCTTGATATATTCCTACCATTATCAGTGCATAGGAAACATCAAGTCTAGTACATAACATGGTATACATGATTGATCTTATCACTGCAGATTATGGGATCCTACTCATTCTATCTTTATCTTGTTGTGTCTGGGGACACATTTTCTGAGAAATATTTAAGCCATGTGACACTGGAACCAATACCCTCTTGGATTGTTCCATACTAAATCTCTTCAGTATCTGGTCAATGTATATACTTTGAATCAGTCTAATCAGCCTCTTGGATCTATCATGAATGATCTTGATCCCTAGAATGTAGTCTTCTTATCCTAATTCCTTCATGGAGAAACACTTGTTCAGCCAGTCCTTAACCGACTGTAAGACTGGTATGTCATTTCTAATAAGTAATATGTCATCAATATACACTACTAGGATAATGACCGCATTCCCATAAAACCTTTTGTAAAGATAATGTTCACATTCATTCTTAATGAAACCAAATTATTTTATAGATTCATCGAATTGAATGTTCCCTGGACTAGATTCTTTCTTAAATCCATAAATGGATCTCTGTTACTTTCAAATCCTTTTGGAATCACCTAGAGTCACAAACCCTTCGAGTTGTGTCATATAGAAATCTTCCTGAAGGTTCCCATTAAGAAACACAGTTTTGACATCCATATGCCAAATCTCATAGTTATGGTAAGCTGATATGGAAAGTATGATTCTTATAGATTTAAACATGGAAACTGATGATAAGGTTTAATCGTAGTCAATTAATTGATGTTGCTTAAAACCTTTATCCACTATGCTAGCTTTATAGGTACATACTTTAACTTTCATGTCCAGTTTCATCTTGAATACCCATTTACATCCAATAGTCTTTACATCAACTAGCATGTTGACCATAACCCAAAATTGGTTTTGATACAAGGAATCCATCTCAAAATTCATAGATTCTAGACATCATGTAGCTTCTAAGATCTCAACTGCTTCCTTGTAGGAGAGAGGTTCATCGTTGTCCAATAATAATGAGTCATCGCCCTCTGTGACTAGAAAACCATATCGCTCTATTTCTCTTACCTCTCTTGCACTCCTACTCAGTACTTGTGTGTCATGAACTTATTATTCCATGGGGAAATGTGGAACTTTTTCCTGTACCAACTCTTATTTATCTTGAGCATCAACTTCATCGAAGTCAATCTTACTCCCACTATCCTTTTTGAGGATGTGCTCCCTATCAAGAAAGAGAGCTTGTCTGGGGATAGTCACTTTCTTATCTGAGGGGTTTTATAGGTAGTATCCCTTTGTTTCCTTAGGATACCTTATAAAGATACACTTTGTACCATGGGGTGCTAGTTTGTTTCCTGAGAAAGCCTTAACAAATGCCTCTCATCCCCATACACGTGTATGTGAAAAAATGGGTTTCTTTCCACTCCATAGCTCAAAGGGAATTCGATTTTCCACTTTAGTTGGTACTCGATTTAATGTTTATGTCATAGTTTCTAATGCATATCCCCAAAAGAATAATGGAAGATCTGTATGACTCATCATAAACCTTACCATGTCCAATAATGTACGGTTCCTCCTTTCACTAATACCATTCAATTGTGGTGTATAAGGTGGAGTGAGTTGAGATAGAATCCTAAACTCCCATAGAAAGTTGACGAAATCTTTTTTAATAAATTATCCACCTTGATTTGATCAAAGTTTCTATATCTTATTACCAAGATGATTCTCTACTTCATTCTTGAATTCTTTGAATTTCTCAAAGGACTCAGATTTATACCTCATTAAGTAGATATAGCCTTACCTACTCAAGTCATCAGTAAAAGTTATGAAGTAAGAATATCCACCTCTATATTATACTAGAAATGGTCCACACACATAGGTGTGTACCAATCCTAGATGCTCTATGGCCCTTTCACCTTGTCCACCAAATAGAGGTTTGGTCATTTTCCCTTGTAAACAAGCATGACATCTACCAAGTGGTTTTATCTCAGAAGAGTCTTAATAACCATATTGATATAGCTTTTTCAAACGATTCTCATTTACATGAATGAGATGGTGATGCCACAACTGGGTGTTATATGAGTCATGTGAACTTGATTCATTATCAATTTTCAATACATGGTTTTTGTAATTTAATACATACAAAACGTTATTTAAATGTGTCATACCATAACATATGTTGTCCTTGTAAAAGAAACAACTTTTATTTATAAACATGAAAATAAACCCATTCGGATCAAAACTTGATATAGAAATTGTGTTTTTGGTAACACTAGGTACATAATAACAATCATGAAAAACCAAGATCATTCACACTGGCAATGAAAGGTGGTAGTCACCAATGGCTAGGGTAGCCAACCTCCCTCCATTGGCAGCTCGAATATCCACCTCTCCCCTAGAAATTTTCCTGAATCTACTTGGTTACTACATTTGAATATAGATATGAGCACCAAAATCTGTATCTAATACCCAATGTGTAGAAATGTAAAGATTACACTCAATAATGAACGGACCTTTAGCTTCCCCTTACGTCTAGGTGCAGTTCCTCTTCCAGTGTCCTGTCTTGCCACATGCAAAGCATACTGCCTCTCTTTCCTTTCCCTGCCTCTAGATCTTCCCCTTCTTGGATGGATGGTGCTCAGGATCTTTAGACTATTTATAAATCTTGGACCCCTTTTCCTTGTACTTCCTCTTCCTATTCACCATAAGAACTGTGGGTTTGTCACATCCCATGTTCTTATGCACTTGGAGAATCAAGGTCAGAAGTTCAAATAGAATCTTCTCATAATTTCTCATATTATAATTTACAATAAATCTTGAGAAGGTCTTGGGCAGTGATGACAGTATAAGATTTTTACGCAACTCATTTGATAATTTAGTCCAAAGATGTCCAGGCATTCAATGTCCCTAATAATCTTCACTACATGAGGCCCATCTGGAACAGACTCTCCATGATTAGTGGTGAACAAAGCATTGGAGATCTCATACCTCTTGTCTTTTCTTCTCTTGATAGAGATCCCGAAGGTGAGAGATCATGTTATATGCATCCATTTTATCATGTTACTTTAATATATCATTGAACATGAACGATAACACGAAGCATTAAACATTTTTAGCATCATTTAGATGTTTCTCGTATAGAGAGAGCTCCTCATCACTCACCTCATTTCCAGGTGCAATTGGTAAAGGTTCTTCCAGCACATGTAGTTTCCTTTCATGGTGAAGGATAACCCGTAGGTGCCTTTTCCACTCCTAGATATTAGTGTTAGTGGGAAGGTTTTCCTTTTCGAGTATGGATTGAAATGATATGTTTAATTTCATTTTTATTATCATTTCTACAAAATAAGAAAAGCATCGTTTTAGTACTTTATCTGATAAAATTAAGAAAAATTAATTAATTAATATTTATTAGCCTCCCCCAATTTTATTGAAACCTAATATCCCTCCCCATTAGATTTGGAGTATCCTATTTCTTGGATATTCAAGTGGAAAGGATCCATATTTCCCTTCGCATTACCCCAACTTTGGTTGGTCAAGCAAATTGAAAGGTTTTAGGTAGGCATTCCAAATTCCAACTGCATTAACTCATAGTTCCTTGATCCGCTGAGTGGAATCCCCAATCCTAAAATCTTTTAATTTAGATTTCCTCAACATTTTCCTCTTAGTTACACTAATTCCTACTTTGGAAGTCAACCCTTGATGTAAACCAAGTCAAGTCAACCCAAAACATCATGTTAGAACTCCCTGATAATTGAAAGCACCCCAACTTTGGTTGGTAAAGCACTATGAACTATGGATCAATTCTAACCGAAGTAATGGAAGGTTATATCGACATAATATTTTATTGAGTGATTTTATCCATTTTTCGTAATTGCTAATTATTATCTTTATTACATGCTTTTAAATATTAAGTGGGATATATTTAAGTGATTAACCATGTCTTGGGTAATGTTTACGCATAATACGGTTTATTTTATTTCTATCTTTAAATATTATTAATTCATTAATTATGTGTTCAAGACAAGATGTACATAATGAAATAACCATACAACTGAAAGAATTAAAATAAAGGGTATGATCATGAGCTTGTTCTAATGGTTTGTTTATCTAGCGATTGATAAACTAACCACTGACCTAGGGGATAAAACACCTTGAACCAATATGGTTTGTGTTTATAGATTTCCACCTATCCACATTTATATCTTCTTGGATTGGTTTTTCCTCAGCTCTGTACTTGAACCGCCTCCGCTAACTTGGCATCTCCATCCATTACATATACTTTTACTCAAAAGCAGGTGAGGTGTAAAAGGGGTTTACAATAAAGAAATCATGGGCATGAAGTCCCAACATATTAATGAGGGAAAAAGTCATGTAGGCCAACAATTTAATTTAATAATAAATTAATGAAACCAATCACATACACAAATCTCTGATCTAGATCATGATCATCTGCATGCATGCAACGTATTTACACATTTAATAAAACTAGAATTAAATTCATATTCATTCTTATTTAAGATAAATTGTGCTTGAATCGATTAATTATTATCTTTAATTAATCAATCCTTTAATCTTAATCCTTATCTGAATTTCCTTGATATTTTCATCCATTATAATTAAAAAAAAATTCATATAAAATTAACTGTGTACATAACTTGTACCTTGGAGGTAACCCGGTGAATACTCGTCACACAGATATTAAATAAACATTTAAATATTTATGTATATTAAAATCTATCACATGGTGTGTCCCATATTTACGACCACACACAAGTACATGTCTCAAGGTTTAGATGGTAAAATAAATAAACTTTAAAATCTGTGTAACTTATACAGGTACACGACAAGTAATTCCGATTACATGGCATGTACCATCCTCACCATCCATCCAAGGTACACGGCTAGGGACTCCGCATGTGATTCATACCTCGGAAATCTTGAAGTACATGGTTTATCCAATGGACCACACACCATGTTTTCTCCTTGTTACACGGTCACCGGTTGGGTATGTCGTGTATGGAATACATGGCTCAACCCTGACCAGAAGGGACTACACGACATGTAGATCCGATCTACATGGCATGTAATCCTCTAACCGCAATCCAAATATTCTGTTTAAAATGAAATCTTAATTCATGAGAAAAATCTTGATTTAATTTCTCAACCAAATATTGATCATAAAATCATGACTACACGACGTGTAATTTCGATTACACGGCTTGTAGTCTTTTGTCGTACAGACAGAACCTTTAGCTCATTTGGATTAGTTCTTTGATTTTATTTTAATTATAAAATTAATCAAATCAGTTAGATCTACGAGAAATGATTAGAGAAATAAGTAGATCTTGATTATTTAGATTTAAAGAACAATTAAACTCAAATTGAAAAACTAATTATGAATGCTCAAATCATCAACCAAACTAAATAACTATAATCAATGATGTAACCTGGCTCTAATACCACTTATAGGTTCTAGATAAGAAGTTCAAAATGGATAGTCCCCAACTTTTCTTTTTTCCAAATCTTGATGATTAATCCGAATTCTACACAGCAATGAATATTGTGAGTGACAGAATTAGATCAAAGAGAGTGTAAAACAGAAATCATTTTGGAATGTAGTGGTAGGATCATCACATGTTGATTATAATTAATTTAATTATAGACAATAATTCCCTAATTGAATTATTTCTTCGTTGATGCGTTCATCCACAGATCTGAAGTGTGTCATCGTTACGTCGTAGAATCCAAGTGTGGGATTCCTCTAGAGGTGATCCACATTTGCTCTGTGTATCTATGGACATTGCTTAATGAGTCTCTGGGTACTAGCATGGAAGATCCTTACACTTGTGATTTCCACCTTCCATTACCTTGATATCCCTTCCAAAGTACTTTTCTAGATCTGGTGGAGGAGGATTTCTCTCGTTCTTGAGAGCATTCTTGGAGAGGTAATATATCTCTAGGCTTGAAAGATTTTTCAATCCGTTGTTGACAACAAAACTTTTTGGATATGTTTTGAGAAAAGTGTTATAATTGGGTATTTATATTGCTATGTATAAAAATGTAATTTCACAAGTGACCTTACATATTTTAATAATCCTAGTAAAAACTCCATGTCAAATAATAATAGTCTTTTATTATTATTTCTTAACATGTATTGAACCTGTGAATTATAATTAAATAATATCCATTATTATTATTTCTCACCAGACCCTGAACTCGGTCCTCTAATCCTCCACAATATTTATTAGGTCTTGAATAATGTCTATTTATTTATTAAATAAATGTCACTGCATTATTCTCCAATAAATATATAAATACTATATTCACTAAATAGCAAATAAATATTTATCTTTTATTTCACTCATAATATATTATCTAGAATAACTAGTGTTGGAATAAATGCGATTAGGCATACATGAATAATTATTGAACCACAACTAGGAATAATATTTATCCAACTTGTTAAATAAATCAATAATTAACTGAGATACTGGATACACTCAGTGTGTGACCCTTTATCCCACTTTCTCAATGGAATTAGGAAGAGCTACCTAAAGACCAAGGTTAGCATCTAGTAACATGCCAAGACACACATAGAGGAAGAAAATAATTCCGCAACAACATTACACCTCATAAAAACTCTTACCGTGTAATATAATCCCTTCTTCATGATATCTCTAATCAAGCGGGTTGCATATCAGTGCCATCAACCCATGTGCTCGATGTCTCTTTCTTTGACTTACCAAAAATTGAACTTGGATATAGATCACTATGGCCATGGATTTATTTAGTCTATATCATTTCTATCAAATTGTGTGAGATATCAACTTCTGTTAAAGAACAGAAGGGACAAATCCTTTCTCGCATTATTCATTAATGTAGTATTAATCGTGATGCACCCAACATATCCTACCTCACCGAGAACATATGGCGTCATGATTTTCTCTGATACATAAAAGTATGTGAGTCATAATACTCACTAATAATAATCATAAAGCCTAAGAACCAATACACACATTTGTAGATAGGAACATCCAATGACACATATAGATGTGGATTTCCTACTATCGGGTCTCACACTCATAATATCCTTCCTGGACATTACCAAGGGCGAACACCATGAGAAGGTGCCTCAAAGTCCCATGAGTCTCCACACCTGATAGCCTGTATCATTTTATTCCCTCAAATGATATCATCCAGCTATAGAACATATATTTAAGAATAGTGTCATGGAAATTCTGGGTTCTCATCATGGAAGGGATCCGCTATGACCTTTTAGTGTGATAGATACTCTTAGGAAATTATCACATGAAATGTTACGCAGAAGAACAATCATGATGTTATAAGTAGTTTATTAATATTCAAATCCATGAATACAGGTTCATAATAAAGTATAAAGAATCTGGTTCAAGGGAACCAACTCCAATAGACTCCCACTTTCACTAGATCCAACTGCTAAAAACCTTCAGTCTGCTAGTTGTCACATGATACTCATGCTTATGCTAAGATAGGCCTTTAGTCATGGGTTCCACCATGTTCTCTTATGTGGATACTCTTCTTACTACAACTTCACCCCTCTAATGAAAATCCCTCAAGAGGTGATACTTCCTGAGTATATTCTTTGTCTGTTGGTGTGACCTTGGTTCTTTTTCAAGATCCATTGCTACAGTATTATCATAATACAATGTCATAGGGTCTTTACTACCAGGTACCACATCATTCTCATGGAAAACTTCTGAATCCATGCGGCTTCCTTGGCTGCATTGGAAGACTTTATATACTCGAAATCCACTATAGAATCAACGATAACTGGATGCTTTGGAGTCTTCCAGCTCACAGCTCCTCCGTTGAGATAGAAAACATATCCTGATTGTGAATTCAGATCATTATGATCTATCTAAAAACCAGCATCAACATACCCTATTATGACAAGCTCCTCATCATCTCCATACACCAAGAACATATCCATAGTTCTTCTTAGATTCTTAAGGATAGTCTTAACAGCAGACCAATGATATTCTCCTGGATCTACTTGATATCTTCCTACCATGATCAGTGCATAGGAAACATAAAGTCTAGTACACGACATATTATAGATTGTTTATCCTATCGTTGAAGCGTATGGGATCCTACTCATTCTATCTTTCTCTTATTGTGTCTGGGGACACATTTTCTTAGAAAGATGTAATCCATGTGACACTGGAACCAATCCCCTTCTGGATTGTTCCATATAAATCTCTTTGGTATCTGGTCAATGTATGTACTTTCAATCAGTCTAATCAGCCTCTTGGATCTATCAAGAATGATCTTGATCCCTGGAATGTAGGATGCTTCTCCTAATTCCTTCATGGAGAAACACTTTTTCAACCAGTCCTTAACTGACTATAAGATAGGTATGTTATTTCCAATAAGTAATATGTCATCGAAATACACTACTATAATAATGATCGCATTCTCATCAAACCTTTTGTAAACACACATCTCACATTCATTCTTAACGAAACCAAATTATTTTATGGCTTCATCAAACTAAATGTTCCATGACCTGGATGCTTGCTTCAATCCATAAATTGATCTCTATAACTTTAAAATCCTTTTGGCATCACCTGGAGTCACAAACCCTTCATGTTGTGTCATATAGACATATTCCTGAAGGTTCATATTAAGGAACTCGGTTTAGACATCCATCGGAAAAATTACATAGTCATGTTAAGATATTATTTCAAGTATGATTCTTATGGATTTAAACATGGAAACTGGTGAGAGAGTTTCATCGTAGTCAATTCTTTGACATTGTTTAAAACCTTTATCCACTAGCCTTTCTTTATAGGTACTTACTTTACCTTCCATGTATAGTTTCATCTTGAATACCCATTTACATACAATAGGATTTACATCAACTATCACATCAACCAGAACCCAATCTTGGTTATGATACATAGAATCCATCTCAGAATTCATATCTTCTAGCCATCTTGTAGCTTCTAATCTCTCTACTACTTCCTTTTAGGAGATAGGTTCATCATTTTCCAACAATAATGAGTCACCTTCCTCAGTGACTAGAAAACCATATTGCTCTGGTTCTCTTAACTCCCTTGTGCTCTTATGCAGTACTTTTGTTTTAGGAACTTCTTCTTCCATAGGGACCTATGGAACTTGTTCCTATACCAACACTTGTGTATCTTGAGCATCAACTTCATCGAATTCAATCTGGATCCCAATATTCTTTTTTAGGATGTGCTCGCTCTCAAGAAAGATGGCTTGTCTAGAGATGGTCACTTTCTTATCTGAGAGGTTTTATAGGTAGTATCCCTTTGTTTCCTTGGGATTCCCTATAAAGATAGACTTTGTGCTCCATGGTGCTAGTTTTTTTCCTGAGAAAGCCTTAAAAATGACTCTCAGCCCAATACACACATATGCGACAAAATGGGTTTCTTTCCACTCCATAGCTCTAAGGGTATTTCATTTCCACTTTAGTTGGTACTCGGTTTAATTTGTATAACGCAGTTTGTAATCAATATCCCCAAAAGGATAATGGAATATATTAATGACTCATCATCGACCTTACCATGTCCAACAAGGTATAGTTCCTCCTTTCACTAACACCATTCAACTATTGTGTATAAGGTGTAGTGAGTTGAGATAGAATCCCAAACTCCCATAGAGAGTCGATGAACTCTTAGTTAAGATATTCTCCTCCTCTATCTGATTGAAGCTTCTTTATCTTCTTACCAAGATGATTCTCTACGTCATTCTTGAATTCTTTTAATTTCTCAAAAGACTTGTATTTATACCTCATTAAGTAGATATATCCATATCTACTCATGTCAACAGAAAAAGTTATGAAGTAAGAATATCCACATCTAGATTCTACTAGAAATGGTCCACACACATCAGTGTGTACCAATACTAGAAGCTCTATGGCCCTTTTACCTTGTCCACCAAATGGTGTTTTGGTCATTTTCCCTTATAAACAAGCATGACATCTATCAAGTGGTTCTAGCTCAGAATAGTCTAAATAACCATCTTGACAGAGCTTTGTCAAATGTTTCCCATTTACATGACCGAGATGGTGATGCCATAACTGGGAGTTATATGAGTCATGTGAAATTGATTCGTTATCAATTTCCAATACTTGGTTTTTATAATTTAATACATATATAACGTTATTTAAATGATCCATACCATAACATATGTTTTCCTTGTAAAATAAATAACTTTTATTTCCGAACTTGAAAATAAATCCATTTGTATCTAAACTTGATATAGAAATTATGATTTTGGAAACACTAGGTATATAATAACAATCATGAAAAACCAATATCATTCTTGTTGGCAATGAAAGGTGGTAATCACCAATGTCTTGGGCATCCAGCCTCACTCCATTGGCAGCTCAAAGATCCACCTCTCATCTAGTAATTTTCTTGAATCTACTTTTCTCCTACATTTAAATATAGATGTGAGCACCACAAGCTATATCAAAAACCCAATGTGTAGAAATGAAAATATTTCACTCAATAATGAACGCACCTTCAGCTTCCCCTTGATTCCAGGTACAGTTCCTCTTCTAGTGTCTTGTCTTTCCACATGAAAAGCATATTGTATCCTTTTTTTTCTGCCTCTAGATCTTCCCCTTCTTGGATGGACAGTGCTCAGGATCTTTAGATTGTTTATAAATTTTGGGCCCCTTTTCCTTGTCCTTCTTCTTTTTATTCACCATAAGGACTGTGGGTTTGTCACACCCCATGTCCTTATCCACTTGGTGAATCAAGTTCATAAGTCCCAATAGACTCTTCTCATTATTTCCCATATTATAATTCACAATAAATGTGGAGAAGGTCTTGGGCAGTGATGAAAGTATGATATCTGTATGCAACTCATTTGGTAATTTACTCCCATACCTCTCTTGTCTCGTCGTCTCTTGATAGGGATCCCGAAGTTGAGACATCATGATATATGCATCCATTTCCTCATATTGTTTCAAGAGATCATTAGACATGGACAATATCATGAAGCACTGAACAGCTATAGAATCATTCAGATGTTTCTCGTACAAAGAGATCTCATCATCACTTGCCTCATTTCCAGGCACAACTGGTAAAGGTTATTTCAGCATATATAGTTTCCTTTCATGGATAAAGATAACCCATAGGCTTCTTTTCCACTCTGGGATATTAAATTTGGTGGGAATGTTTTCCTTCTCAGGTATGGATTACAATGATATGTTTGATGTCATTTTTATTTTCATTTATACAAAATAAGACAAGCATAGTTTTAGTAATTTATCTGATAAAATTATGACAAATGAATAAATTAATATTTATTAGTCTCCCACTATTTTATTGAAACCTAATGGCCCTCACCATTGGATATGGAATATCATGTTCCTTGGATATTCAAGTGGCAAGGATCCATATTTCACTTTGCATTACCCCAATGTTGGCTAGTCAATCAAATTTAAAGGCTTTAGGTAGGCATTCCAAATTCCAACTACATTAACTCATAGTTCTTTGATCTACGGAGTGGACTCCCCAATCCAAAAAATCTTTTAATTTAGATTTCCTCAACCTTTGCCTCTCAGTTACACCAAGTCCTACTTTGGAAGTCAACCCTTGATCTAAACCAAGTCAAGTCAACCCAAAAACTCATGTTAGAATTCCCCAATAATTGAAAGCACACTAACTTTGGCTAGTCAAGCAATTTGAACTACGGATCGATTCTAACTGAAGTAATGGAAGGATATACTGACTTAATATTTTATTGAGGGATTTTATCCATTATGCGTAATTGAAAATTATTATCTTTATTACATGCTTGTTAATATATTTTTTCTAACAATAGGTTTAATACTTTCAACAGTCTCAACTAGTGTTAGCCTCACTTCCTAAGTCTCAAAATTGGGAGTAACATGTGTGAAACTCACCTCAATAAGTTTTAGTTCATAAACTAATTCCTAGGGGATATATAATTCAATAAAAAACCTAAGCTTCATGGAAATACTATTTTCCTTACCTCTTTTATTTATTATATTTTTTCAAGGAAGATTCTCACTTCTATGATTTTACAGGGTACTAACACCAGTAGCCAATTTTTTAATTTTTATCCTCAAATGTCAAATTTTTTCTTAACAAATTCTTCAAAGATTGACTTTTATTTTTATAGAGGATGAGTAGGCTAGAAACTCTTATCAGATTCATTATTATTTTATTGATTTTCTAAAAAATTAATGTTATATTTGGTGTAGGATTTTTCATATAAATTTTAGGTTTTTTTATTACAAGATTAACCTTATAAAAACCTATTTTATTGTTCAAGTTATGTTAACCTATCATTTTATTAGTTATTCCATTCATGGTTATAATTAAAAAAATTGAAATGGTCTTGACTTTTGTTTGAAAGGTCTCCCTGAAAATATAGCATTACAAGATTCAAGTGATTCATGAATTTAAGGGCACTGGAAACTAAAATGTTATAGTGAGGAAAAATTCCATAGTAAATTTGATATTGGAAGCCAATTTTATATTGGGTTTGAACTAGTGAAGTATTTGATAAAATTATGGATCTCACCATCATGATAAGAACACTTAATTATCACATAATCATATTCAGAACTTGAAGTAAGTAATTTTAGGGTTTTTTTAACTTGAATCTTACCTCTAGTTCAAAAATATTGGTCATTTTGGGTTATATTAGCAATGAGGATCCTATAAAAATCTATTATTTTACCCAAAAAATATCTTCCTGCATCAATATGTATAATTAGTTTATTGGGGATCACTAATCCCTTAATAAAACTCTAAATCATATGGTGATCACTAATCTAATGAAGGAGGTAACAAAAGAACAATCTCTTGAATTATTCAAGAAAATTTACACTTTAGGTCCACCTAATCGCATATATTTTCATCATTATCAAATCTATCCTAGAGGTAGGTAATAGATTCTCAAGGAACATTTTCTGGAGTTTGTTCCAATTATATATTAAAGTAGAGTGAGATTAATAAAACTACTCCTTTGATAATCAATATAAGTACAATATGAAATATATAAATTTAATTTGGTCTCTATTTACCCATGGGGGTTTCATGTTGACACAGTGATAACTAAACACTTGAATGTGATTATGTGGATCTTCTCTAGGAAGTCCATTGAATTTTGGAATTTGATGTATTTAACTCAATTTTATCTCAAACCCAAAAAATTTCTTAGGATATTATAAGTATTTTTATTGGTTTTCATCAATCGGTAGCTAATTATTTTTTGTCTTCATTGAAATACCATATTTTTAATAGTTTCTTGACCTATGAAAAAAGAGGCCTTGGGTTTGTCCTCTAATTTTCTTATGCTAAGAGGTTCAAAAAAAGGCATAATTTTCTTATTCTTTACTCACTTCCCTAGCTCTATAGTGAAATATTCTATCAATTTTTATATATAAATATAGTAAGTCGGTGTATAAATGCTTGTACATGCAATGAGAAGAATGTGTAAATGAAATAAAAATTATTTTGCAGATATTGTAGTTGAAAATGTTTAATTAAAGCACATATAAAAGTATATTTACCAAATCAACAGAAACATAGATGGATTTCAAAAAGAATGAATGAAAATATTGAAAAACATGAAGATAATAGGTAACCTCTCTATAAATGGTGTTAATGCATGAATATAGATTTTGTTTCATGGATCACTTTCTTTTAGTATTATCCTCTATGAAATGAAATACAGTAGTTCATAAGATTATATCATATTAAAGTTAAATACTAATATCATTTTTCAATTTAAAATAATTATTTATTAAATTTATTTTATGTTTAATGGGGATTTTTGAATGATGAACTCTATAAGAAATGAAATGATTGTAAATGAAAAAAAGTATGAATAAGTGATGATCAATGGCCATGAATTATTTTTAGCCTTTTGTTTTCATCCTCTTCATTATCAGAATGAGTTTCTCTTGTTTAAAATTCTTTAATTCATAATCTAATTCCATATAATGTACACCTAATCGTACATTGATTAGTCACACTAAGACCTTAACATGTGTGTGAAATTCATAAAAGAAAATTTTTTAATCATCTAATAGTCACCATATAAAAAAGATTTAATCAAACTCATTGTGATATTAATGAAAAATGATGATTAATAATTTTATGTAATAATACATGATTGGATTTTAAGTAAGTAGTAACACAACATTATCAAAATTTTAATAATAAAAAATTTACTTATTAGACAATTGAAAGGGAAACAATTAGAGAATAATCAATAGAATTATTTATTTAATAATGATACAATAGGTATTATTAAATAAAAATATTATGATAAAAATATATAATCAGTAAGTAAAATAACATTTTGACTCATAATATGTCATCACAGATCTTCACTAGCTAATCACCGCAATTAGTTTTGTTGAACATCTCTAAACAATTTGGAAGAGTTATCTCCATTGCTCACTCCTCTCATTTTATCTATTTAAAAATCCTTTCCCTAGAATAAATTTTTTATTGAATGAATCCAAAAAAATTAAAGAATCTTATACACTTATCCACAAATTTATCTCTACTTATATTTACTCCTAAAACAGAAAAGCAACATCTATCATTATTCATCATCTCCCTCATAGTGACTAAAACTTAGACTCTTTATCTTAAGTAAATATTGCACATGTTTCCACATTTTCACTAGATCATCAGAATTTATACATGTTCCCATACTGGTTCAAATGGTACAAGTTTCTTCAAATCAGTCTCGACACATCAGCATCATCAAAAGAAAACAATTCTCTGGTCCTGGATGATTTAGAATAATGCAAAACATCATTAATTTTATAGTTCATGGAATTAAACCTATCAAAAAATTAATGTATTTATCTAATTTATTATATAATATTTATTTCCTATTTCCATTATGGTTCCCTTTTTTATAATCAATTCAATCACCACATTAATCATTATTTATTGACTTATTCCTTACTTATTAAATCTTTACTGACTCATCAATTTTATTTTTACAAAAAACACACTATAATTTTTTATCGGACCAACTTGAGATTCTACCTACAGTGCTTACCATATCTGGTATTAATCTATATACACCAAATATCTTATGTTATAGAACCTCTAAAAATACATTCTATTATATCCATTCTAACTTTCCTTGAGACCAGTCAAAATTATGTCATCCACATGGAACAAATTCTATCATCCAATATAATTTTCAATGAAATAATTAATTTTGTTATTTAATACCATGTTTATACTCATGATTTGGTTTTAGTTATATTCTTAGTTAATTAATTTATGATTCATAGCTCATCCTCATCTTCCACTAATCTCAAGTTCATTCAATTTGATTAGTTGTTTTATTCAACCAGAACCCATGGACACATATGATATTTATCAAGCATTAAATGGTCTCAATACCACTAATTTTTTCATTATAAATTATCCTCATATGAATCCAATTTTTTTACACCATATCTTTGTGAAATGGGAAACCTATACTCGGGCCTTCCATATTATACCTCATAGTTATTTCGTCAAGCATGTAACATGAGCACGAGCTCATCTGTGATCTCAACTACATCTAGGAATAGATCTTCTTAAATTATTATTCATAACTATAAATAAATAATAAAATCCAATTTAAACCAATTAAGCATCATATTTTCTTCAACTTCATCCGTCATCTTAAACTCCAATCATTCTCCTTCGTTTTAACTCAACACTGAGTTCATCTTTGACTGAGAAACTATTGTGATTCTCTGATCATTGATAATAAAAATGGAGGGAGAAAATAAGATGAAAATGAGTGCTTTATTTATAAAGAAAATAGATATACAAAAAAATACCTCTCTCTAAATGGATCTCTAATGTCTCTCACACGGTATGCAATGAGTTATTTGGATTGGAACTAATTTTTTGGAAGCTCTCAGTGCCTGGTTTTATTTCCATAGTGGGGGTGTTATGTTTAATACAACTCCTCCACTAAAAACACCTACACCCACCTATGCATTGGACTTCAACCCTGGTAGACAAAGGAAGATCTAATATATATTTAGAATGTGCATCAACCAAGAGGTATGTCCAAGGTTTTGTGAGGTAGGTGCACAATCCCACGTACAAGGTAGCTGGAAAAAAGAAAATTTTCATCAATTCTCCCCCACAAACTATAATCCATTGAAGTATCTATAATGGTTTAGTTTCCCCCAAGATAACACCTTTATTAGTATATCCATTGGGTTCTCCTTCATGTGCATCTTTAGAAGTCACAGAAATCATTGATCCATCACCTTCTGAATCCAATAATAGAGAATGTCAGTGTGATTTTTCTGGGAATGGTACATATAGTTATTTCTCTAATCCAATGCACTTTGATAATCATAATAAATTATATACTTGTCACTAAATTAAATCTTATTGAGAATATTTTTTAACCACAAAATAAATTTGATATCCTCTGGAGAAATAATGTACTCTACTTCAGTTTTGGATAAAGAAATACACCTTTTCCACCTCAAATACCATGATACAACTACTCCTTTAAACTTCTAGACGTATCCTGATGTGTTCTTCCTACTGTTATGATCTCTATACATATCAGTATCTATATATACCTCCAGGATTGGATCATCTCCTTCATAGTACAAATATAGCTTTTATATACCTTTAATATACCTCATAATCTTCTTGACTCTATCCTGGTGCTTCTTCCTAGGATTTAAGAGATATCAGCTCATGATCACCACCACATGGCCAACATATAGCCTCATACACACTATTATATACGTCAAGATTTCGACCACTAAGGAGTATGGTAACATCTTTATCCCCTCAACTTATTCATTGGATGATGTATTTGAAATCTTTCTCAACATTAGACGACTATTAAAAGGAATGATCACCTATTTAGAACTGTTTATATTGAAACATTTCAGAACACATTCAATATACTTCTCCTTAGATAGCTAAAATAACCTCTTCTTTTGATCATGAAAGATATGAATCCCCAAAAAAAATTGTGTCACTTTCAATTAACTTATATCAAAGACTGGTATAACTCCTTCAATAGAATTATTTTCATAACAACCTTATCAATTATAAAATTTCCATCAACATAATGTATAATAGAAATAAAGTTACCATCCTGAATCCTCTATAAGTAAATACACAATTCTACCTGCATCTTCATGTAGTCATGACTCACTATGAATGAGTCAATCTTATTATAACACTATCTAGAAGATTATATTAGTTAATGTAGGATTTTATTTAATTTTTAAACAAATGTTTCTTATCTTAAAGCCTCAAAAACATTAAGATATTTCATGTAGATTTACCCGGTGAGGTCTTTATGAAGAAAGGTCATCTTCACATCTATCTTCTCAAGATCCAGTTCCAAACTGGACAGCAATAAAAAAAATGTCTCAGATTAAATCCAACATCACCATAGGATAAAATATCACATTATAGTCAACTTTTCTTCCAAAGGAATGATATGACCACTAACTGAGCTTTTTGTGTGACCTTATTTCAACTTCCATCCTTTTTAGTCTTAACATCCATTTGTTTGTTAGTTACTTCTTACTATTTGGTTGTTTAACTAAATTGTATGTATAATTTTTTTTCAAAGATTCCATATCATCCTCTATTATATGATCTACTTAAGCCATTCTAAATGAGATATTATTTCCTAATATCCTTGTAGAACACCTTTATCAATATGAAAAAGATACACTCACTCAGAATATTTTGTTGATGTAATCCTTCCTCATAAAGATCTTCAAACCTATGAAATGATTTGTTTGGGAAGCATAACATCACATAGATCCTAAAATGTTTATATAAATTTTGGTGGATAGGATTGAATCTCCCCTTCTCAATATTCTTCTCCAGTACCTCTTGTTCTACTGTTGATGGGTCTTTTTACAACTCCTCCTCTTTAGTGTTCAGTGGTAATAGTTCAGATGTTAGATTAATAATTGATTCTTAAAAATATTACTTCAAGAAATTCTATGATTATGAATATCCTTGATCATCTAGTTCTCATGGAATGTGACATATGTACTTATGATCACCTTTTTCACCTTCAAGTCCCAAATCATGCATCTAAACTCCTCATATCTATAGTCCATAAAGATATATGGGGTAGATCTCTTATCAAGCTTCTGTATGAGATATTTAGATACATATGAAAATTTCAAACATCCAAATACTCATAAATAAGAGTAATAGGGATGATTACTAGACAATATATTATATCCATTTTTGAAAATCAAGGAGAATTATAGTGTTTTATTAATGAGATAGAATTCAACTTGAATAGCTTCACCCTAGAATGGTTTAAGCAGTTTTCTAAACTTTTGATGCTTCTAACCTTCTCTATGATAGTTATTTTTATCCTTTCTATAACTCTATTTTTTGTACAGTATATGGGACCATCCTCTCATGTCGTATGCCCTGACTCCTACAATATATATATATATATATATATATAACTATTTAGTTGTGTACTTCCCTTCATTGTTTAAATGAAGATGTTTTAGATTCTTTCTATTTTCACACTCTATTATAGCATGGAACATCTTGAAGTAGTCCAAAACATGGTCTTTCATCTATAAGGTGAATAGACACACATTTCATGATGCATCATTAAAAAAGGTTATGAAATATGGATTACTGATATCTGTATTTTATGCATGTATTTTATGGTATTTTAATATATTTATTTCTATATTTAAAAGATTATTCTTACCAATTTTTAAACAGTGTAACTCGCTTAATGTTTTATAGAAGGATACAACAGATAATTGAAAGAGGACCAAAAAGACACTTCATGCCACTTCACTTTTCTCATAGCCCGACATCAGATTTTTGAGGATGATGCAATTTTAAGGTTTTTTTAGATTCAAATATTAGTGGTCATGCTAAATTAAAAGAATAGTATTTGAAATTGATTTAAGAAATAATGGCAAACCAAATACATGAATATAGAAAAATAAATAAATCCAACTGAACCTTCCCCATTCTATTACATAACCCTGGCATAAGTCAAGTTTACCCCCTCATCCTAGTAATGATAGGATTAGAGAGAAGTGGAAAATAAAAAAGAATGCATAATGAAAATGGAGATGAAAATGGAAAGGGACCTACACAATGAAACTTCTTGCTCCAACCATTAGTCTCCCAGATCTCCCCACAACAATAGGTTGGCCCTATATTTATAATCTCCATATGGGATTGGGTATTAACGAATGACATAAAATATTGGTCAAAAACTGGTCACAGGTGGGTCTTCGGTGTTAAAACTTGTCAAAAACTGAAGACACATCAAATCTATCATTTTTAATCTCATCTTGACTTTTTACATGATGTGTAATGATTACACGACATGTAAATCTTGCACTATGTGTACCAAAATAATGACATGTGGCTTTCTAGACATAGTTCAAAAGTGTCTTGGGGTGAGATATTTGTGTCATTCCATGAAACGTGTCTACTACATTTCCATCTTCTTTCCTCCACTTCATGTCATGTCCCCCTTTCACGAATTGCACCAGTTCTTAATGTGTAATGATTACACAAAGTGTATTTATTTTTTCTACTCTAAAATCCTAATTTTTTCTTTGTTATTTGGTTATTTTCTTCGGAATTGTTCCATTATCATCTTCAAAAATATGATGTCGCGCTGCGAGTGGACCTTGCGTCATGAAGTGTCTTTTTTCTTATTTTTCAATTATCTATTGTATCCTATCATAAAACAAAAAATGTGTTAAACCATTTACAAATTGGAAATAATATACATTAAATTAATAAATCAGTATATCAAAATACCATAAAATACATTCATGAAATATTGATATCCAATACCCCCACACTTGAATTCATACATGTACTCAAGAATGGAATCTCAATATACTACAAAGGATGCACGCCTTACCATACTTTAAACTCAATTTAAACAAAATAAATTAATCAAATGGAAAATTAAATGTTCAAGTATCACATGTAGAAAAATTTTCAACACCTCATTTTTCAAAGAATACAAATCAATCATGTATTTTAATTTTCTATTTTCAAATGGCCATGCCTTTTCATTCATCCATTTTTATTTTTCAATTCATTATTAATATGCCTTCCATTTTCAATTTACTTCACTTTGAATTTTTCCACTCATTATTAGTGTGTGAGTGAATATAGTGATGTACATACCTCAAGAACATGTCACTTACCATAGGCATTCTAGGAAGATAACATATCCACCACATAAAGATAGAATCACAAATAATCATGAGGGGTTTGACCATACCTGGGTTAGCTAATTGGAATTTGGTATAGAGCTGACCATATTGTGTTCACACAATTCTGACTTTGAGATCCACCCCATTCATATCATATTCTCCTCATTGAAATTGGAATGGAACTCAGAGGTGGTGACCATAGTCTGGATAGTTTGAGTATCACTGACAAGATCTTGGCATCAGTTCATACTTGGTAAAAATATTATTTTTTTAACTGCTACCTATGTGTATTGGACTTCTTTGATGGTTACATAAGGTTTCACATCTAACTCTTTAACTTATTATGTTGTTGCAACTTATTTTTATTCCTCTGTGTAGTCATCATAGGGTGTTGTTAGTTCTTATTCCTCTTATTTTAGTGCACTTAGATTTTTTTTAAAAAAAATTGTGATCAATGTGGTGGTTGTCTCTTCCTCCACCTCCTCATCTTCTTATTACTATTGTTTGATGAATTTTGCTTCGAAACACTCAAGTTATGTAGCAAGATTACCCTCTTCATCTTCTTCCAGACTTGAATAATTGAAGGAATAATTGTTAGGATCAAAGTAATCTTCAAAAGTGGCACTTACCTATTCTTCATTGTTCATGATTCTTTTCTCATGTTTCAACTCTTCGAATTCTGGATTTATGCTATGTGGTATTATGTATTCAATTCTTGGGTATTGTTGTGGGAACTCATTGGATTGATTTTTGATAGTTATATTTTCATTGAGTAGCTTATCCATATCCTCCAGCAAGAAGGGGAACCTTTCCTTGGTATTCATCTTGCTTTAAAGCCCTACCATCACAACCAAAATTACCCAGTGTAGTAAAAAGTGGAATTGAAATAAAGAAAAAAAATTAAAATGAAAATTAAAAACCTAAAAACTAACATGTAACCATCCCCAGTAATGGATCCAATTTTAACATGCTCATAGGGAATAATTATTTCCTTATGGGTCTACACAAATTTAATAATTTATAAAACTCAAACAACCAAACTAAAAATGTAGTATTTATAAATTCTCACTGTCGAAACCCCAGGGATGATCCGTATGATCTAAATTAATTAAAGAAATTGAAATTGAAACTTTTTTTTGAATGAAGGAAAATAATTCATCAAGTATTGGGTTTGATATCAATAGATAATGCATTATAGGTTTAGTGATTTTCAAGTTTTTGTGCTAGGAATTCAATAGATTTTGGGTTCATTCATGATTGGTGTCGAAATTGGGTTAGTAGAAATCCTTGGACTAGGTACCCGACATTAATCCTGTGATTGTATTGTTGGAATGGTAATATACTAGGTATGATCTCAAAACTAAGCAACCGAAAACCCTATTTAAACATAACTAATCTAGATTACAGTTACCTTCCATGTAATCCACATCTAAGTGACTTCATACATCATATTTCTCTAGATCAAACAACTCTAATATCCTTGAAAATAATCTACTGAATATGACTCTATTATTCTTCCCATAAAAGGATTAGTTGCAAGGATTAATTGATGCAACCATAGAAACACTAATGTACATCTTCTTTTTTAGGGTTGATAACCCTCTTTCACTCATATGATTGATTATTTTATGCCATATATTTTTTGAAACCTCTCCTTCCAATATGTTATGTCTATATATATATATATATTCACATGAGTTTTTTATAACATAAAACATATGTGTCCTTGTGTGATGACGATGGTTCCATTAACTGTCTTCCATGCACAAATGTTTAAGATGTTGTCATAGCCTTGTATGTCAAATGTTATTCTTAATAAAATATAGATCTAAAGACTTGGAACATATTGAACATCATTCAAGGTGATTGTGTTTCAAACACTCTTCTTAGATTGGATATCTCTCATGCTAATAATATTCATTAAGCTCGTATTCCAGATCATGACTACACTAAAGTTGCATTCTTGATAATCTAAGAAATACTCATAATGCAGAGTGATGTGGTATAATTTTTCAGTATCAACCACCCATTTTTGGGTTTCCTTGATGTGTGAAAGAATGTAACTTATTTATCTTTGGATCAAATAATAACTTATCCTATGAATTTCACAAGTACATATCCTTGTATTCCTTATTTTTTACTACCTTAAAACTTCTCCTATGATAAATTTTGAAAGTTATTCTTTATGTGGACCTCCATTCCATAATGGTGGCATTAGTATGTTTTCCTCTTTCCATTTGTGTTCCTTCCAATGATCTTAATTAAAACTTTTCTTTCTGCCCCTTGAAAACCTCCTTATTATCCCCCTCTCTTCTCCACGACTAGATCTTGTATCTATTTATAACTCGTATCCTTCCATTATGCCTCCTAATTTAACAAGGAATTATTTACCATTTTTATGGTATGTTTACCTAAAAGTGTTGAGTTACTAGGGGAAACCACCAGTGTATCCCAACTATTGGTAAGATTATAGAGTAGGTTGTTCACGAGATCTTTATTAGTTAGAGTTTTACCTAAATCCACAAGTCAATTTATCAGGCTCTGGAACGCACTAGTTTTTTCAAAAATAGATTTTTGATCTATATTTGAAGATTCATCAACTAATTTAACAAGAGGATATTTTTTAGTTGTATTTTAGTAGTACATATTCTCTAACTTTATCAATAATTCATATACGCTAGTCTCTTGGGAAACATGGTAGTATATTCTATGATTGATTCATTTGTGGATTTCAATGATCACCTTCTTATTCATATTCTTCTACTTAACATCCCTAGTGGCATCATGGTTGACTCTCTTTTTCTTATTTTGGTCAAAGATATCCTTATTATTAAGGATATATTCCATTTGAGGATTCCAAATGGAGTAGTTCTGGGAAGTAAAAATGTTCATACTTCCTATGAATGATCCTTACATTTAATTTCATTTCAATTAAAATTGTTGAATAATTTCAAAAAATTGATCTCATCATTAAATCCAAAATATTCCAAAATGGTTGAATCAACTCTTGGATTATTAAAAATAGAATTTTATTGATAAATATATGATCAAATCAATGTAAAAAGTTGGTATTGACCAATGATGTGGTCATGATGTGGATTTCTAGAGAAAATGTGTAGAGACCCTGTTTCTACCTTGTAAGACTTTGGAATATTTCTAGATATATTTTCAAAGCTAGGCACTGATATGGCGTGTGATTCCGAGGCCCAGTGTTCCCAGAATTAATTTTTAAAAACATATTAAGTATATTTTATATTATTCATGCCTAGTTTCTTAAAGAAAATGGGATATATCATAAACAGAACCTCATATCTAAAATATGATACCACTGTTGAATCCGGAATGTGAGTTTTACCCTAGGAGAAACCTAAAATAGGTCAGTTCATGGTGTTTGGATAAAAGAAATCTTGGGTGGGTGTGTTTAGTTAAATAGATAATTAAATTTATTTATTTATTTTAATTAGCCCAATTCTGTTTCTATTTAAATAAGTTGTTATGTCAGTTTTCTAGGGTTAGCCACATAACCTTAGGACCATTGAGAGGTGTGTTCTTCCACCTCCATTGCAAAATCAGAATCAGATGATGAAAAACCTCTGTATCCAGGAAGATCGATTCGCAGTGAACACAAGGAATCCTCTTCTTCATTAGAGAGAATATTATCCATCAATGAATGATTTTATTCTAGGTAGGACTCATCAACTCATGGATTCTACCTTTATTTATTAAACTATTGAGTATGAACAATTCTATTCCTTGATCTGCGTCAATTTCAAAACTTTCCATGTGCCTATGTACCAATTTTAATTGGATTAGTTGGTTTCTCAACAAAATATCTATATTTTGAATCTATTAAACCAGAATGCTTGGAAAATGATGATTTCACTCTCTATTATTCTTCTCCCCCTCTCCCTTATTCATGTTAGTCATCATTGCACCATGGGGTCATGATTCGAAATTATCGGGCAGGACCGAGCCTAATCGGACCCTCGGTTTGGCAATGGTTTCATGTGTGATGAATGATTTGGAAAATCAAGGATGATCAGGGATGAATTGTAGAATAACATGTGATAGTATCATAGATCTAGGATCCAAGACAAAAAGGGCATGACACGGGCAATGACTGAGGCATGTGGGGCATGCGCCGAACCACCGTGGGATGATAGATATCGATTTCCAACCACTGGATGACTGGAAGGAATGGAAGGAGGAAATATTCACTGATTTTAGGTGGTTGGAGGTGAGATCTATGGAGGAGGATCTAGATATGGGATTCCAAAGAGAATATCTAACTTTCTGTTAAAAATATAACTACACAACGTGTACTTTGATGAACACATGTCGTGTAGTACCCCTTTAGCTACAACACTAGGGTTTTGGAAAATTATAGTATCACACACCATATGATTGGGTAACACATTGTTTGAAACTCCCTACGTGGAAAATCCATGTGACGAATCATATGGGTAGGTCCCCATGAAAAATAACACATCTTTTACCAAAGTAAACAGAAATGGGTAGGGTTACATCCACACGGCCAGGGGTACGAGCAGGACCCCAGGTGGCTAAGGCACACTGTGTAGTCCACCTACACATCCTATAGTGCTACACAGTTGGTGATCTGTGTACCAGTAGGGATACAACCAATTAGTGGAGTGGGGCCACATGACGTGTGGTTCCCCTACACATCATGTACCCCCTTCATTTCTTTTTAGGAAATTTAACCTCTCATATATTCATTGGCCTTAGATTGTGGCACAAGAGTAGCCTATCCTGAGTGTTTTTTCATATAGAATATGATGGTGGCCATCATAGCATCTTTTGGGATATGATGTGAGATGTTCCATGTGTGACACTTGTTTAGGCAATGATCAATGTTGATAGTGATTATGCATGATCATTAGAGTGGTACCACCCTATGGTATCAGTGTGTGGGTCCTCTAACTAATGATTGGTACCCCTTGTGGAGTTAAGGTGTGGGTCCTCTATCTACTAAGTGGTACCCCCCTATGGCATTAGGGTGTGGGTCCTCTATCTACCAGTTGGTACCCCCTATGGTATTAGGGTGTAGTTTCTCAATCTTATGAGTGGTACCCCCCCATGGCATTCGGGTGTGGGTCCTCTATCTATAGAGTGGTATCACCATATGGTGTTAAGGAGTAGGTCCTCTATCTACTGAGTGGCCCCCCCTATGGAATTAGGGTACGGGTCCTCTATCTACTGAGTGGTAACCCTATGGTGTTAGGGTGCGATTCCTATACCAACTGAGTGGTACCTCTCTACAGAATATGGGTGTGGGTCCTCTATCCACTGACGGGTGCCCCCCTAACATACCAGGGAATGGGTCCTCTATCTATCTAGTTGTGCCACCCTATCGAATAGGGTGCAGGTACTACTTACCCTAAGTTGAACCCTCAAGATACACTAAGTAATGGGTTCAGTGATTGAAGATTGTATCCCCTCGACTGTGTGGCATAGTGGTGATGCATAGACCATCCACGTGGTTATTTATTTCATTTGACATGTGAGATATTGGGCATCGATGATGGACTTCTAGAACTCTTGGAACTCTTTCCTGGGTTGGGCTATGAGAAGGAGATCTCATGTCTCTCTCATTTGGTTTTATTTGGTTTTATTTGGTTTGAGCATATATATATATATATATATACATACATGTTTTTGGATTCTTTTTCTATCTTGAATTGGGTTGAGCTATCTTTATATTCATATCATGTCTCTTACTACTCCACCTTCAGCTTTCAGGGTGTCCAAATGGGTATGTCTATACTCACCCCTACATGTGATTTGTTTTCATGTTCCATGTCTTATACAGATGAAGGAAAAGTTGGCAGTGATTATAGAGGATCTTGGGGATTCCTAGTGCATTTGGGCATGTATGGTGGTTGGATCTTGGAGATTCATATATGGGCTCTCTCAACATTCTAATTTTCTATTTTTTTTTAAGTTGGGACATCTATCTGGTTGGGCATGTATTTTTTCCCTTTACTTTTTAGTTTACACTATCGTACTCTATGTGTTCTCTAGAGGTTTTTCATGTATGGTTATTACTCTAGATGTTTTATCTTTTCTTTTTTCCTCTACAGTTATGAATTGACATGTTCAGGTGTGTGTGTTTGTGTAGGTACACTAGGAAAATGTCTCTCATACTAGTTATTCATTTCAAATTTTTTTCTTCAGCCCCTGGATTATGGAGGTAGGATTGGGGTAGATGCAGCTCGAGCCCCATTAGGTTGGGTTGTGACAAATTGGTATCAAAGGTGGTTTGATCCTTGGGATGATGTTTGGAGTATTCTCTTTATGAGGATTTGGTTTGGAGTTAGGTAAATGGTGTTCAAATGTTTTTATTTTGGATTTTAGGCCATAGAAACCAATAATGGTATGGGTGGTCGACGTATCCATTCACCAGGACTCTGACTACCTGTTTGTCGACTTGGTATACTGAGACATTGTTTTCAGGGATTAATGGTCCATGCATCATATAGGATTGATTTCTTTGACTATTCTTCTTGATTCATCTACCCATGTTGTATATATATGCTCCTATAACCATTGTATATCTTGATTAAATTTTTATGATGCCTTTACAATGATAGCCACTGAGTTTATCGGTTCTGGATCATGATGAAGATCTAATGATTGATGAGGCCTCAATTCAGGGTCAATCTCGTAAGTTCATTACTCCATGTGGAAAGGTAGAAGAACCCCCACCTATTGAGGAGCAAGTAATACCAACAGAGTAGGTTGAGTATTCATGGAGTCTTAGTGTGCTCAGCGAGTTCCAATGCTAGAGGTCGCTGATGTGCTGCAGCCATCTAGATCCCCAAGTAGCAGAGGATTTTCTAGAGTCATTGATCTGTGTATTCATTTTATATGAACATCTACTGATCATGTGGTTGCACTGATAGCTAGCCTTTTCCATGGTGTATTTGGAAATTAGTGGAGTCTTATTACATATATTCATGATGATTCGACACTCTCATAGCCGAATTCCAGTAACTATTCCATGGGGATTACTACCCCTCATTCTTGTGCTTGGTTTGGATTCAAAATATTCTAGATCTCTAGAAGGGAGGGATTATAGTGGATGAGTACGCTAAGAGTTTCACAGGCCTTACACAGTACTCCCTAGATATAATCTGGGATGGCCACTATCGAGCACAAAAGTTTAAGAAAGGTCTTCGCGGAGATATTCATTCTACTATGGTAACCTTGTGCATATCCACCTATGGTGAGGTGTTAGAGAGGGTGTCGGTGATGTAAATATTCCTGTTAGAGGTATTCTAGGAATTTTGAGCTAGCAGTGGGCATTATATGGTCGAGTCATCTGCAGCATCTACCAAATTCTTATTGATAGGATCTCAACATAGGATACCTCTCCATGACTAGACTCAGGCATGTGGTCATGTGGCATAGGGACCACTTAGAGGACTAGGGAATCCTATAGAGGGGATTTTATTCATATTTTATGGGAAAGGTCACATGGAATGTGATTACCTAACCTGAAGAGCTGAGGAGGGAAGGTATATAGTAGATGGACCACTACAGAAGACTATGATCAGGGATCTCCCAGGAAAGGGTAGGGTGGCCCCAGGGAGGCAAAGCTGGCAGAGTCCTAGGTGGAGCTCAAGGAGGAGGAGTTGTAGGTTGTGGACTACACTATGAGTTCCTTCTACTTTCACCACTAGGTGGCTCACTTCAGGCTCAGGGAGATGGTGGTCAGGGTAGTGGATAGATGCAGGTTATGGACATTTATGACCCAATGGCACATGAGGTGATTAAAGGTATGATATGTGTGTATTCAAATCTTGGTTAAGTATTATTATACACATGTTCAGGTCATTCCTTCATCTCTTTACTCTTATTTAGATAGATAGAGATCCTAGCTGAGGCTTTATCCCAATAGCTTTGTCTTTAGGTTCCTATGGGGGTGCTTCTTCTATATCGTTTATTTGTCGGTAGTGTGATCTATCTATTGGTGGAGAGATGTTCTTGTGGAACCTTTTGTTCATCACGATGCAACCTTATGATGTCATCTTTGGTATGGATTTGTTTCCAATGGTCTGATCCCAGATTGAATATCACTGCAAATGATTCAGATACCTTCATACTGATGAGACAAGATTCTTCTATTTGGGTGAGAGATATCTTATGGTGGGATGAGTTGGTTTTTCGAGCAGGAGGATGCAACCCATCACCCATTAGTTTTTCATTTTAGACCTTAATGAAATAGACTCTTTAGGCATCTATATTATCTCAGTTTTGGATTATTTCATGGATGTCTTCCTTGAGGATGTTATGGTACTACCTCAAAGTTGGGAGATAGAGTTTTGTATCGAATTGCATCCTAGGACTGCTTTGATATCTTCTGTGGTATATTGAATGGCCCCATTGATCTTCAGAAGCTGCAATTGTAGTTGTAGGATCTTCTAGAGAAGGGTATTATTAGGTTTAGTGTGTCTCCCTAGATATCTCTAGTGTTGTTTGTAAAAAAGGTAGATGATATCTTATGGATTTACATGTATTATCATTGCCTAAACTAATCCAAGATAAATAAATATTACCCCTTTACAAGTTTTGATTACCTATTTTACCAATTATGAAGCATGAGTTGGTTCTTGAAGATCGATATCAAGTCCGTCTACCACCAATTGAGAGTTTGTGAGGCTGATATTCCAAAATTGGAATTCTGATGTCTCTATGGACACTATGAGTTTCTAGTGATTCCTTTTCGATGTGAAAAATTACCCTGATGTGTTTATGGCTTTTATAAACCAGATATTCTAGTCGTACATGGACTAGTTTATGGTTGTCTTCATCGATGACATACTCATATACTCTGTGTAAAAGGAGAAGTATGAAGAGCACTTAAGGATGGTCCTAGATTTGCTTCGGGAGAACCAGTTATATGGTAATCTAGAACCATATATATGGTAATATCTTGAAGTTTTAATTCTAGATTCATGTGGTTCACTTTCTTGGGAATGCCATTTTTGATCATGGGTTATCTACAAACCCATTAGAGTTCAATGCAGTGCTTGTTTGGGAGCCACCCAAGAGTGTGTCAAGAGTTCAGAGTTTTCTTGGCTCGGTAGTGTACTACATAAGGTTTTTGGAAAAAATATCTAGGATTACAACAACTTTGATCACCTTTATATGGAAAGGGTAGATTTTTACATAGACTGGCTAGTTCCAGAGGGCCTTCAAGGAGTTGAGGATGAGGCAGATGAGTGATCATATTTTGAGACTACTAGAGGGGGGAGTGGAGTATGCAGTGTATTGTTATCCCTCAAGAAATGGGATTAGCTATGTGTTGATGTAGATACAGGTATTTGTCATATATGGGTTGAGGCTATTGGGACCACTTGAGTAGAACAGTTGTGAATCATGACCTAGATCTGGTAGCGGTAGTATTTTCCCTAAGGATGTGGAGGCACTATAGTCTAAGACAGTGCTTTGTGGTTTACTCAAACCACTAGAGTATCAGGTATGAATTCACATTGAGATACTTGAACTTGATATAGATACATTTATTGGAGTTCCTATTAGACTATGACTTTTAGATATTCTATACTTCGGGGAAGGGAAACATGGTAGAAAATTCCCTTAATATGAAGTACTAGGCTCATTTGGTGTAGGATGTGTCTGATAGTTTGGCTTCCTTGCATCTGATCCTAGTTGAGCAGGAGAGTTTGGATTTTCTTCAGTTGATGGTGTTGACTCCTCTATTTCTCAAGAATTTGAGAGATTTCTAGTGGTATACATCAATTTTGAGGTCTTTCAAGACTATATATCCTCGAGAGATTCACCAGATGGATTTTTTGAAGGAGGGAATCACATCGTCGGTTTTTAGGATGGACGGTGGTCCCAGTCATGATGTCGAAGGATGTGATGAGGGAGTTCCACACATCTCCTTTGGTTGTACATCCTTTTGTAGGGAATATGAATACTGGACTTCATTGGATGTTTTAGTGGACTGGAATGAGATGGATTTTGGATGATTTCACCTCTCGGTGCATCACCTATCAGCAGGTGAAGGATGAGCACTAGGTTTTGATAGGTTTGTTATATCCCCTTAAGATCACAGAGTGGAAATGGGATGGCGTATCCATGAACATTAGGATAGAAATTCCACATACTTTGAGATTCAATGATGTCATCTAGCTAATAGTTGAATGACTCACAAAGTCGGCACACTTCCTTTCTAATAGGGAGTAGAGTTCGGTGGAGAGTTTGAGGCGGATGTATATATGGGATATTTTTTCCTTTATGGGGTACCCTAAAAAATTATCACTAATCAGGATGTGCAGTTCATGTCACAATTTTGGAGAGGCCTATAGGAGGAATTTGGGACCCAAATAAGGGTGAGTACAATCTTCCACCACAAGATAGATTGGATGACTGGTCACACTATCCATGTGTTGGAGGATATACTGAGGGCTAGCATTTTAGAATTTGTCTAGATCTTTGAGGTTCACTATTCCTTGTTATAGTTTTCATACAACAACAGATACCACCCTACTATCAGCATGGAACCTTTTAAGGCCCTGAATAGGAGACCCTTCATGTCACCCTTATGTTGGATAGAGATTGGTGAGGAATCTC
Organism: Viscum album; assembly: GCA_963277665.1. NCBI lineage: Eukaryota > Viridiplantae > Streptophyta > Magnoliopsida > Santalales > Viscaceae > Viscum > Viscum album. Next base: position 109,291,922 of record OY728135.1, read on the forward strand.
TTTTTGGGATAGAGATTGTTCATGTGATGATGGAGAAGGTCCATATCATCAGTGAGCGGATGATGACATCACAAAGAAGACATAAATCATGTGCATATCAACATATTAGTCCCTTGTATTTTGATCCGTGAGACCACATTTTCTTGGGAGTCTCCCCATGATGAGGATTGTGGATATTAGGACAGGGAGGAAAGTTATCCATAAGATTTATCGGGTCGTTTGATATCATATAGAGGGTTATCAAGGTTTCTTACTACCCTGACCTAACCTCATAGTTGGAGCGGGTTCACAATGTCTCCCATGTATCGTAACTGAGAAGATACGTGCATGACCACATTCATGTTATTGACAGGGGTGAGTTGGACATTGATGATGGAGCGACTTCTATGGAGCAGCTGGTGGTGATCAAGGATCGAGAGGAAAACACCATGCATGGATGGACCATTCCTTTGGTTCTGGTGTTTTGGCAATATAGGATCATGTTAAAGAGATCCTGGGAGAGGGATATCTAGATATGGGCTCAGTATCCTAAGATTCTTGTTTAGTTTTTGCTTGTTGGGGACAAAAATTTTGAAGGATAGAATAATTTAGAGACCCTTTTTCATTTTAAGACATTGGAATATTTCTAGGTATATTTTTGGAGCTAGACTCTAAGACATCATGAAATTCTGAGGCTGGGTGTGCTTTGGATTAATTTTATAAAAATATTACATATAGAAAAACTCTGAAACAACGTGCGATTCTGAGGCCCGGTGTGCCCAAAATTTATTTCATAAAAATATTACATATATTATATATTATGTTTTCATGATTTATTAAAAAAATGGGTTATATCTTATAAAAAATCTGAGACCAAAGATTTTAGACCATGGTTGTATCCTGAATGCGAAGTTTACGCTAGGCACGACCTAAAATAGGTCAGCACGGGATGTTCAGATAAAATCAGTCGTGGGTGTGTGTGTTTAGTTAAATAAATAATTAAATTTAATTATTTAATTTAATTAACCAAATTCAGTTTCCCTTTAAATATGATGTTATAGAAGTTTTCCAAGGTTAGCTGCTTAACCTTGGGACCATTGAAATGTGCATTCTTCCACCTCTGTTGGAGAATCGAAATTAGACGATGATGAAACTCTAGATCCAAGCCAATCGATGGGTAGAAAATGCAATGAATCATCTTCTTCATTGGTGATCACATTCTTCATCAATTAAAGATCCAATTCTAGGTATCCCTCTTCAATTCATGGATTCTTACCCTATTTATTAAACTATTGATTATGATCGATTCTATTTCTTGATCTACATCAATTGAAAACATTTTCATGCACCTGTGTACCAGTTTTACTTGGTTTAATTGGTTTCTCACCCAAATATACCTATTTTGAATATGTTGACCAATAACGCTTGTCCAGTAATGATTTTACAATTTTTTATTATGCTTTCCCCCCCTCCATTCTTTGCGTTAGTCATCATTGGACCATGGGTTCACAATTTGACATTGTCATGCAGGACCAAGCCCGATCGGACCTTAGGATTCATGAAGGTCTCACATGAGATGAATGATTTGGTAAATCAAGGATGAGCAGGGATGAATTTTGGAATAACAGATGATAATTTCATGGATCTAGGATCCGAGAAAAAAAAAGGTATAACATGGGTGATGAAAGAGGCATGTGTGGCATGTGGCAAACCACCGTGGGTTTATCGATATAGATGGAAACCACTAAATGAATGAAAGTGACATCCAGAGGTAAGATCCACCGATTACTAGTGGAGGGAGGTGAGATCTATGGAAAAGTAGCTGGATATAGAATTCTGGAGAGTTTATCTACCTTTCTGTGAAAAACCAAACTATATAGTTTGTACTATGATAAACACACACCTTGTAGTACCCCTATGGTTGTGGCACTAGGGTTTTGGAAAAGTTAACAATCATACGCTATGTGACCCTCCCTAGGTGGAAAAGACATGTGAAGGAGCACATGGGTATGTCCCCATATAGAAGAATACATTATGTACTAAACTACATAGACACGGGTAGGTTTACACCGACACAGCTATGGGCATGGGTAGGACCTCAGGTGGCTGAGGCACACCGTGTAGTCCACCTACACTCAATTTAGTGATACACGGTTAGTGATCCCTATACCGATAGGGAAATATCCATGCATCAAAGTGGGACCACATGTCATGTGGGTCCCTTACATGCTATGTAACCCCTTCTTTCCTTTTTCAGAAACTTAAACCCCTTATATCTCCTTTATCTGGACTGGGATTGTGGACTACGATTAGCCTATCCAGAGTGTTTTTTAGCATAGAACATGATGGTGTCCCCGTAGTGGATTTTTGGATATGATGATAGTTGTTCTAGGAATGATACTTATTTAGTCCACCAATAATGATGGTAATGATCAAGCATATTCATTAGAGTTGTAACCACTTGTGGAATTATGGTGTGGGTACTCTATCTACTGAGTGGTACCCCCTATAGATCTAGGGTGTGGTTCATCTATATATTGAGTGGTACCACCTTGTGGTGTTAGGGTGTTGGTCCCTTATCTACTAAGTGGTACCCCCCCTTGGTGTTAGGTTGTGGGTCCTCTATCTACTTATTGGTACCCCCCTATGGCATTATGGTACAAGTCCTATAACTACTGAATGGTACCCCTTACAGTGTTAGGGTGTGGGTCATATATCTAATGAGTGGTTCCCCTCTGTGGAATTAGGGTGTGGGTCCTCTACCTTCTGAGTGGTACCCCCTATTGAGTTAGGGTGTGGGTCCTCTATCCACTCAGTGGTACCCTCTGACGTACCAGGGTGCCAGTTCTTTATCTATCAATTTGTACCCCCTATTGGATAGGGAGTGGTACCTCCATACACTGAGTGGCACCCCCTCCCCCACCCCCCAACACACTAGGGCATGGGTCCTCTATTTTGAGGTTGTGTTCTCTCGACTGTGTGGCACGTTGTCAAGGTGTGGGCCCTCCAGACAATTACTTATTTGGTTTGACATGTGAGATGTTGGGCATCAATGATGGAATTATAGAACTATCGACACTCTTTCCTAGGCTAGGATGTGATATGGATATCTCACTTATCACTATTTTTGGTTTACTTGGTTTGAGAATATATATATATATCCATGTTGTTGGATTCTGTTTACTCTCTTTATTTGGGTTGAGTTGTCTATCTATTCCTATCAAGTAACTTACTACTCCCCTTAAAATTTCTAGGAATCCTACTAGGTATGTATATACTCACCCCTGCATGGGATTTTTTCACACCCTTCATGTCTTATGTAGATAAAAGATAGGTTGGAAGTGATTACAGAGGAGCTTAGGGATACCTTGTGCATTTGGTCATGTATGCTAGTCAGAGCTTGGAGATTCCCAGCTGGGCTATCTCATCATTTTAATTTTCCAGTTTTTTTGGGTTGGGACATCTATCTAGTTGGGAATGTGTTTTTTTAATTTACTTTTCAATTTAAATTGTTTTACTCTTTGTATTCTCTAGAGGTTTTACATGTAAGGTTATTAGTCTAGATGTTGCATCTTTTCCATTATTCATCTGCACATCTTCATTGATATGGTCATGTGTGTGTGTGTGTACAGGTATACTGGGAAAAGGCCTCACATTCTAGTTATGCATTTTAGCATTTTTCACATGCCCCTTTCCTATGGAGGTTAGCTTGTGGTAGTTGTGGATTAAGCTCCATTGGATTGGGTTTTGACAAGTTATCAGAAAACTCACCTAAAAACTCATGGGTGTTAGAATGGTGCCTTATTCTCTTTCAAGGGTTACTTTAACACTTGATACTGACATTAAATTTTACTACCATTGCAGATCTAATTTTAGATAAAAAATTTATGTTATTTGTGTAGTTGGAATCATCTCACCTTGAGATTTTAGGATCTAATTTTGAAACATGAATCTAGGAAATTTGAATTTTCTAGACACTAAAAAATATTATATGTACACTTTCATTTTGACACTAGTGGATTTTATACAACTTTTTGTGATTATAAGATTATTATGAATGAAAATAAATGGAGAAAATTAGAATAAAATGAGGTATTTGTTAATAAAAAAATGTACAAAAAATAATCTCTCTCTATTTAGATCTATCAATGTTATTTCACTATATGTAATGATATCACTAGCTCAGAAATAATTTTTTGGAAGCTCCAATGGACTCTTTTTATATCCATGGTGGGGGAATATATTTTGAGACAATTTCTCCACCAAAACCACTTACACCCACTTACACATTAGGCTTTAACCATGTAAACCAACAGAACATCTATGACACATGTGGAATGTGTAGTATCTCATATATAAGTCTAAGGTTTGGTAAAGTAAGTGCACCATCCCACCTATAAGGAAGATAGAAAAAAGACCATCATCATTATAATAAATGATATTTTCATCCACTTATCTATGTATATTTATATCCATCTTTGGAATTTTCAATACATTAGAGTTACAGATTCATTGTCTTTATAGCTCAGATGAACACTCTACTCAACTTACAGCTGCAGCTCAACTTTATTTCCCATTATTCATAGTTTCAACCAATGACTCTAGATCTTCAATCATTTCTCTCCTATAGTGCCATATCTTCTTTCTTCGAACATGGTTCTTGGATAAATTAGTAAAACCTAACATTAGAATGATGATCCAAGCTCAATAGATTGGATTCTTCTTTAAACTCACCCAATAATTTCATATGCATCCAAAATACATTCATATATACTTATAAACTAGAATAATTACTCTTCTATTCTAGAACTTAATAATATTAAATATCACCCTAATGGTATTAAGTATTAACAGTACCAAAAAAATTTATTAAATATTATGTACTGAACCAGCAATATTGCCCAGTTAATCTTGGATTAATAGATTTAGTAGATTCGCTAAATTTCATGAAATACTAAATATTATAAATCAACTTGAATTTCCCTAATAATTTTACGTATTAATTTTTCATCTCCCATTTAATCATATATAATATCTTTTATTTTTTTAATTAATGTTATATAAAATCTATGAAAACTTTCATCCAGTGCTCAATGAAACACAATATTAAATTTTAATATTTCACCTATTTTTATTCTTATGTATCATCCCCAGCATTATACAATGTGTAATACTAATTTTTTTTTCCAAATATTCGATATGTAAAATCAAATTAAAAATATGTAATATTAAAAATTACTCTAAACAGTATGCAACATTAAGTTCAATACCCAAAGATCACATAATACTAAATATTTAACATTAAAACCATATTTCTAATGAAATATTGAACTTTCAACAAATAATAAAATAATATTAATTTCCCCAAGACTCCTCGGGTTATGATATTATGATAAAATATACCAAAAAATTCAAGTTTTTTTAGCAAAATTGTTTAATAATTAAAAATTGGAACAAAATTTCAAATAAGAATAAAAAATTAATGTTTTCAAACAATTTACAATGAAAATGTATTTTCTCATAGATTTAACTATTTTCTATAATTAGTAAAATTATTTTAATTAAAACACCAAATTATCAAAAATTGACATAAAAATATATATATGGGTAACACTCAAAGATAATTCCACATCAGGAATAATTTATCTATTTATTATAGAGGTGAAAAAATATAATTCAATAGTGTTCATCTTATATATAAACAAGAGTTGACATATGAACATAAACTATATGAGATTTAGGTGGGGGAGTTGTTCTAGAGATTAATTATATAAAGGGAAAAAGTAAATAAATGGTTTTATAATCCCTAATTTGGGTGATATATATATATATATATTATCATTAATAATAATGAATACCTTTCTTAAAAGGTAATAGTGAATGGAAATAAACTTAGTTGGTATAAAATCAAAAATGGAATGCATATACCAAAATTATGTTTTTTATTTTCATAATATATCCAGACGATTTAAAATCTATAGAGTTGAAATGGGTATATAAGAAAGAATTATATATTGATGGTAAAGAGAAAAACTAAGCATGATTTGTTATTAAAGGATTATGATCAGTAAAGTTATTGACTTTGTGGAGACCTTTTTCACCAATACAGATTCTAAAATCAAATTTGAATTTAATTTACCATAATATATACTATTATTATTATAGAAATGTTACAAGGATCAATTTATGTATTATAGCTATATTTAAATCATAGAATGGTTATTTCTCCATGACACAATAAGAGGTCAGTAGGAGAACCTTGGTTTTTAAATTGAAATATTTTGTTAACAAATATAAAATATATATTAGTCTTATAGTTTGTTATGACTATGTAGAATATTATTTCTTGGATGAATGAATTAATGTAGTGGCCCAAGTTATAAGGAAAAATATCTACTAATATTAATATATGTGGTTTCTCAGACCTATTCATAATTTATATATCAATTAGGTACTAAAAAATATAATACCGAACAATCCAAGAGAGAATTGTTACCCGTACCAGATGGTATAAATCTCCCCCATATGATGTGTTAAGACATTATAGGAGATTAAGATGATGGGTAGAAATCTATATGCTTCTATATTGGGATATATCATGTATTCTATAATATGTACTAAGATTAGTAAATCCTAAGAATAAAGAATGATGGGAAGCAATTGAATAGATCTATAAGAAATTCATAAGATGGAAGTTAGTATTATCTAATAGTACTTGAGAAAGTACAAGGGAAAGGTTCCTAGAAGTTGCAGAAATGGGAAATCCAATTTTCAAGGGGACACAAAAACTTTTCCTCCTTCAAATTATTTTAGTCTAATATCATAGTTATGCTTATGAAATGATAAAATGAATTTTATTAAAGCTAGTGGTATCCATATCTTCAAATACCAAGCATGTTGTGACTATTAATATAGCTAAAGAATCATTATAAAATACACAATGATTTGTTCCAGGACATGGATTGTATCAATAGTGTAAATATTTATCAGAATATCTATTATGATAATCTTATGTTCATGGTATTAACTAAAATTTCAAGTTTATGACAAAGTAAAAAAGGTATATACTTAATGATTTTATCTCTTAAAAATATTTTTCATTAAAGAGATGATGTCATAGTGAGATATTTAGAAATAAATAAAAATACTACATACCCATTTACTAATTTCATACCATTATAGAAGCATGAAAATCCTGTGATAGTTAGCGGGTTAATTATTGGTAGTGGTTGGATGTAATGTAAGTAGAAATCTTTTAGAGTTGGTTCCCTTGAATCAACTGGATGTGTACTTTCAACTACTAAAATTTGTTAATTCTTATCACGTAGTGATTTTTCTTATTTGTAACATTAATATGATAAAATAATAATAATATTTGTAGTATTAAAGGGTTATAATATTTCTCTGTTATAATGATAACTTAGAGATTTTGTGACAATATTCTTAAATCAATATATTATACAGCCTAGATATATCTGCCTGACAGGAAATGGATGACATTTAGTTATCAGGTATTAGGGGATTATAATCATTGAGACTTCTTCCCATGATGATTACACTTAGTTATCTCTAAGAATATATGTCACGATGACAAACCCGCTAATATGAATTCTACATGTTTTATATGCCATTGGATAATCCTATCTATGAATATGTGTATTTTATATTGGACTTGAGATAATTACTAATGTGTATAATGAATCATGTACATTAATTTATGAATAAAACCATAATGATATTTTCTCGCTGTGAGGTATCATATGTTAGGTTTATTATAAGTTATATAAAATTAGTTAAATGGTAAAGAAAGAATTTTTCCCTTCCATATTAATAGAAGAATATATCTATGGTCCTTTGATTGAAATAGAAATATCTGAAAAAATCCATGGCAAGGTAGTTTACAAACAAGTTTTTTTCAAAAATTCAATGAAAGATAAATAAGGAATATATGGTGATGACATAAGTATTCATATTTCTTGAAGAGATAAAATTTGATAAAGGGATTATATAACATAGTAGAATTCATATGTATGTTTTTGTAAGTTATATAATTTATTATTTCTCTATGGGTGCCTTGGAATGTTGTTAGATGATGATCTTGTCTTTTAGGTAAGTTCATCCTATTTCCATTGATAAAGTGGCATATAAGGTCACATAATAAGTGTATCTAAAATAAAATTTAATTTAATTTAATTTAAGTTTAATAATATATTTATACTCAATTATCATAATAATATTTATTCAAGTAAAATTTGATCATGAAATTCAATCATAAGATATTCAAGTTTAGAATATGTGTGTTGAGTTTTATCTCTTAATTAATTATTCAAAATATAATTAATTTAAGATTTATTTATTCAAAATTTTAGTAAATATGGTAAAATGAATAATTTATTCAAGTCATCTGAATTTTAAAAAAAATATTTATTATTAAGTTGAGTGAATATAATATTCATTATATTTTATTGAATGAATATATTTTATGCATGGTTTGATAAATTTTATAGGGGAATATGGTCAGGTTTAGTGGTAAAATGGAAATGATATATTTCATTTAATATAATTTAAATAAATATTAATTTATTTATTTAAAAAATGATATTAGATTAAACGTATGGCATGGTATATAATAATATTGTTGTTTTTGTTATTGTTGTTGTTGTTTTTGTTTTTGTTGTTGTATTTGATGTGGTGTATCGCTAAGATTAAATAAAATAATAAGGACCTTTGTGAAATTATATTTTTTAAAACTTGAGTATATAAAATATATCATTTTTCAGAGATGTTGTGTTAGAAACACACACGACATTGTTTAAGATTCTCTCAAGGACTAGAGAGAATTCTCTCACACTCCCCTCTCAAGCACAGATAGACAAAATAAGAGATACTCGTTATGATCAATGATGAATGATTTTAAGAATTTTTATATATTCACACTAGAACCTAGGAAACCAATAAAATCATTAACATATTCAAGAAACACATGTGGATACATCTAGTGGGATGATCTTTTGAATTATTCATCATGACGATAACACTATAACAGAAGTCATAGAAAATTAATCAAGGGGAATATAATGTTTGAGAAAACATCAATATTTAAATTAATTATATATTAAATTTTCATGATCCTATCTATGAAATTGAATGGTGTGTTCATCTAGTTATTTATATTTATCTGTGGACTTTGACGAAACACCAAAATGGGTACCCACCCAGTGCTTCTATTGTGCCTTGTAACCTTAAAATTATCTATCAGTTTACTCAAATTGAAGGATCAATTATTTTATGTTTCTGTGTTTTATTTTTTTTCTTAATTAGGATTCTTATAGTTGATATAATTATTCCGTATAAATTTTTTATTGATGGTCATATCAAACCATGATGTATGATTTATTTCCCATTAGAAGTAGAAGTTTTACCAATAAGTTTGTTATTAGGATTCTTATATATCCTCAAGATCTGGGATCAAGCTTTAATATGGTGTAGTAGAAGCATGTGGGGACATAACTAGTAAGTCCTATGAGAGTTAAGAGGTAGAACACCTAAGAATGAAAGTTCTTGGTAAGGGTATAGTTTTTTATTTGTTTAAGTTTTGTTTATTCTCATCTTTGATCAATTTGAGAGTGAGTTCATGTTTATGGATAATTAAATTAATTTGAAATTATGGAATATATTTTTCACTTGTTTTTTATACAATTCAATTATAGCTCTCATGATTTTGAAGGTGTATCTTTTCTGAAAATTCATGTATTCAATTATGGAATAAGTCTTTTTGAAAGTGTATCTCGTTAGAGGTTCTTAGGGTGGAATGAAAAATTTTGTATATTATATGTTTTATGGTTGTAAGGATGAGGTTAATATTTTTTATGATGAATAGTTTTAAGGGAATATGTGTTATAATGGTCCCAAAATTTTATGTTTTTGGAGTTTCCAAATTTCTAGGAGAATTTTTTGTAGTTTTTTAACCAAGAGAAAAATCTAATTTTAACCTAGTAAATGATCTCAAAAAAATCAAAAAAAATTGTTCAGTTATAACTATGGTTTTTAATATATGGTGGATGTTTTTAAATAATTATAAGAGTTACAACTATAAGTATTTAATTTAAATTAATTCATTACTTACTAAAAAAGAAAAGTATGCAATAGTTTAAATTTTAAAGATAATGGTTATTTACAATGGAATATGATTCTAGATATTTTTTTGACCACATCATTGATCATAGAGCATAAAAGTTACCTTAATATTCATGTTTAGTGGGATTTTAATGGTCTTTAATCTTAGTGAATTTCTAAAATATAATAAATTTATTACTATATGATATGTTTATTTAATTTTCACCCAAACCATTACTTCAATTATAATTCCCTCAGCACCAGATATTTAAGTTATTGGATGTCAAGATAGAGAGATTTTGGTGGAGAGTCAATGGTTCTTATTGGAGGGTAAAATGGAGTAGCAACTTATTATGGCAGTAATGGTGGAATGACCTATATTGTGTCTATGTGGTATGATGATGAAGGGGGGACAATTATGGTTTCCCCTACATAATGAGGGAAGACAATGGAATATATAAATTATAATAATGAAAGAAATAATTAAAAGTGACAATGATAATGATAATATTATTATTATTACTATTATAAATAAAAAATATTTATTTCTATATATAAATAAAATATGTCCAACAAATGTTCCAGACAACTGAACAGTCAAAATTGTTGTATTTTCTATTTATATCATAATGGTGATAATTTTTATAGAATTAATGCATGTTTGGAAGTGAGTTGGATACTTAAATATATGGGGTATTGTAATTCACAATGACCCAACATAAAAAAAATTGAGAACAATACCCAAATTGTAATCACCAGTGGAAATTAAAGGCAACCTCCATTTGATGAATTAAGGATCAAATGTTAATGAAAATGTAAAATTTCAATTTCAAACATTGATGTGTGTGTTGAAAATATGATGATGATTTCAATTAATATGATGCATAAGTATTTTAAAAGTAGTGTCTATTATTTTTGATATTTTTCTTTATAGGGAAGAGATTTGAGATCCAATGCAAGGCTATATAAGGGATTGGGTATTCAAGGTTTGAGAAAAAACCCATTAAAGTGTTAACTTTAGTGATGTGAGAAAAAATTAAATGTGAGGTAAATCACAATTGGTATGCTTACTAATGATAAATTAAGAATCTTTAATGGATGTTAAGATAAACTCCATTAATTTCAAAAGGAGAAAGTAAAGCACATGATTAACTACATTTATTTTAAAATTAAGGATTTTGATTGATATATATTATGTGACACTTGAAATTTTATTCATTCCATTAATATTCATTCAATTTTAATGAAATTGGTGTTTAAATATTGGTAATATGGTGTTTCTTTTTTATTTATGTGGAGATATATGCCTAAAGAATAGCATAAGTCTCTATGTGGTTATAAATTACTCTAATTTTAAAGTATTTTTTTTAAATTATGATGCATATTTCCTTGTTTTCTCCCTTAGAGATGTGTATTATATGTAAAATGGTCTCAGAGTTAGTGTTTTAGAGGATGGATTCTTTATGGGAACAATGTGGCTGAAACAAGACCAACAGCTAGCTAATGGGGTGAATCTACCAGAAAATGGTGCTGGTGGTGGGTTAAGCAGTTTTGTAGATCCCAGATGCTAGCTGGTCGAAAGCCACTAGCCTTCCAAGGGTTGAGGTAGTATTCCTACATTCATCATAGGAACATTGACCCATCGGTGGTGCCTAGAAATTTCCAACACTATTAGTGTTTTGGTATTTTTTCCTAACATGATTATTAGCACAAACCTCACCCTAATATGGCCTTAATTTGACCAAAATCACGTGGAGATATCTCCCTTGGTTCTCTAGGATTTCTATTCCTATACTATTGGGTGATTGAATTCTAGATCAATCTGTTATAATCAATTGAGGTAAGATCTATCCATTCTAATTCTAATCTAATTATTCTCTATAATTGATAATAGATCCAAGAAATATTGGAAAGATCTATGAATATACTCCTAAATCTAATGGATAATTCATGATAGATTGCTATATTGGTTTTGGATCATGTGAATAGGTTGAATCTCCTTGATTGATCTCAGATCCTCCTTTGGTGGTGAATCTATTTTGGTAATTTGATGTGGATTTCACTAGTTGGCATGATATCTACCTTAAATTCCTATTATATAGACACTATGATTACATATTGGGTCCCATTATAGTAAATTCTTGTGCATAGGCATGATCCAGGAATCATTCCTTGAAGGATCTTGGAAATTGGAATCAATACACTAAAGGTGGGAAGTTATTACCATTTTGGGACCTTTTATGGAATTTTTTGACATGATTAGCTTGTGTCTATATGACTAGTGTAGAGAACCTTTCAATTTATGGTATGTTGGCATGCATGGGTATCCCATGAGAAATTTGTTTTGTATGTATTGTGTGTTCATTTCTATGTTTCACCTTATATGTTGTTATTTTATAATAGTGGAATACCATTCTTATGTATTTTTTCATAGTCTATGGAATATTTATTTTGATAAAATTTTCCTTTTAGTATCATTTCTTACATGTGGATTTAAATATAGTCAGAGGAACCTCTATTTCAATGTTCATGTTGACAAGTTTCCTTGACAGAAATAGTTGGATACTTAGAGGGGGAGCTTGGATGACATGAATCATCGGTTGTGGCACTAGATATTGGATGGGTAGTGACATAAAATTTCTTGTGATTAGACCATGTGAGTGTAATTACATACACCATTAAAAGATGGTTTGTATGATGGTATAATGTGATGATGGGGAATGTCCTTGTATATGTGTAGATTTCCATTGATTCAGAAAATCCAAAAATGCATACCATCATAGGAATGTTGGTAACCATGGGTCATGGGAGTCAATTTCCTTAAAGGTGACCATGGGGTTATTTCTTAATGGTAGAATTTTTATTTAACTTAAAAGTAGATGGATCCACATAGCATTAATTATTTCATGTGTAGACCATATATGAATTTCTTCAAGCATGCCACCGAAGTAGGTATAGTCGGGATTCATGGAAGCCTGGTTAGTACATGATCACTCTGTATATGATTGGTTGAAGGCTTGTATATGAATTTACCTTTATAATCATGTCATATACATATATTAACATGTGCACTTGTATTAATGGTTTATTGGTCACATCCTACTGGGATTATACTCACACCCTACACAGGAATATTGGTGCATGTGCAGAATTCATGATCAGGGACGCAGATAAGGGAAAGAGGCTAGCAGAAAGTTTCTAAGTAGATTCGGTTAGGACATGGATGGGGGTATCGAGATGGTCATCATATAAATACCATATAATATTTTATTTCCCTATATCCAATTTCACTACTTATATTTGTTGAACTGCCACATTGGGGGGGTTATTACTATTGTTTGACCTCACATGGAATTTTTTATAGCATCATGTTTATGTTATTTTTTCCACTATGATGTTTAGTAGACTTATTTTTATGTTCCTACATCTTGATGTGTGTCTATGATTACCAATGGTATAGTATCCCCACATAACCATTAGACCCTTACTTCTAGTTGGAAGCCTCATTCATACGGGGAGGCGCAGATGAGGTCATGTGGGACTTCAGCTCGAACTTTGTGATTGGGGTATGGGTTTTATAAAATGGTTCCATAGATTATGTCTACTTTATTTTCTTATTAGATATCCTAAGACATTATATAAAGGATATAGGCTATGTGGGAATTAGGTAAGGGGGTTTCCATGTGCCAGACTAGCTCATGTGTAGTGGACCTCCAAGTTACCGTGATGAGATTATTGTTATAGTTTATGGGATTTTGGTGCATGCATGCATCATTAATAGTCATGTAAAATTAAATGTGATGAATATACCTATTTTTTTAATAATAGTTATATAATTAAATGTGTTTCTTTGTGATATCTATTGAGTGATTTATTTTTATTCTATTTTTTTATATATGTGCCAGAATTAGTTAGTTTAACTTGAACTTGAAGATGTGTCTGTGTGTGTGTGTGTGTGTTTGTGACTAATGTGCAGATATAAAGGTCTAGTCTTGGGCATTGGGTAGAAACAGTAGGGTTATACCTTTTGTGATGGTATATCCTAAGATAGGACTTCCTATAGAAATCCTATGTGTGTGAATTATAGCTGGTTATATTTTACTTGTAAGATGGTTGTTATAGTAATTCTAAACATTCATTTAGAATATTGGAAAATTAAACTTTGGAGATTCTTAATGGGGACATTGGAATAATAAGATAGAATACTCTCTCTGTGGAGAATTTTTGAGTTCCATCATAGTCCATGCATGAGGATTCATCTAAGAATACATCTTCACTCACTTTAGTGGTTCAGAAATAAAGTCTGCTCCAACCCAGAGTCCTCCAAACTATGCTTGTTCATGGAAGTAGGGAACAGAAGATGATATTTGACTATGCCTGGTATTTCTAGCTCCAACATCCACTAGCCTTCACAGTAACTTGTGGTCCTTAGTATGTTGAGGACTAGATTTACATTATCGATGTAATCTTTGACCTGGAAGAGAATTATAGGGAAATGAGGGTGAGGTTTCATTCCTTTATGTTTTGGGGTCCTTCCAAGAGATTGTGAGGTGTTATGGGATAGTAAAGAAAGCATGAGGGTTTTACTTGGGAGGCCTTTAAGGAGTTTTTCTTCGAGGAGTTCTTTTGTAACATGTTGAATCTGGACTGAGCATATTAATTTATGGAGCTTTGTTAAGGGATGATGTCTGTTTCTACTTACTCGGATCAGTTAATAGGGTTGTTATGATTTGATATTTTTTTTATAGTAATGAGGTGAAGAAGGCTAGGAAGTTTGAGATTGGCCTTCTTCTAGAGATTATACACCGAGTTAGGGGCTCTGACCATAATACATATAAAAATGTGCTTTTCAAGGCCCTAGTATTTGATATAGGGCTAGAGGAGGGAAGTCTTTCATGTTTCCTACTATCTTATAGCTCTTTATCGGCCAATCTTCCATGTGTATTATCAAGTGCCTCTTCCGATAGTTATAAAAGGAAGGCTGAGAAGTTACATTAAGGTGGTAGAAAATAGGAATTGAGTATCTCTTCATCTACTCCTTCTATGGGAGGATATTCTACTAAGTGCTACAACTATGTATGAAAGAGAAATTTTAGTACATCATGCATGAATATACTAAGGGAATGCCATCAAAGTGAAAATATTATTAATCTACAACACTTTTATTCTAAGGTGTCTCATCTAGACTTGAGGAGTTCATGTTAGAGTGTAGGTAGGGGTCCCTAGTAGTAAATCCAGAAACATTAGGCCTTGGTTACTCAAGCGAGTTATGCACCATAGAGGAAAGTTCATTCTCCATAGGTAGGTAGTACATATGTGATGGAGGATATGATATCTATTGGTGGATAGGGGCCTTATACAGTTAGATGTGCATATTTTATTACCTCTATACTATCTACTACTTTGTTTGATACATGAGTGTCCCATTATTTTATATCTCCATGAGTCGTTGTTGGACTATATTTACTGGTTAAGTTATCTTTCGAGTAACTCTCTAATGAAATTTCATTGGGAAATATGTAGTCTATATCAAGTGATTTCCTGAGTGTCCCTTAGTTTTTTCTAGCTATGTACATCTATGGGAATTCATGATATTGGAGATGACTATTTTCGATGTGATATTCAGAATGTAATATTTGACTCATTATCAGGCTCATATCGACTGCTACCAGAGACATTTTTCTTTCATCATACCTATAGATCAGAGGTTACTATTAAAGGATGAGTTGGATATCAGATCTGGAAGGAAAAGACTGGACATGATCTAGATTAGAGTTATCATAATGCAAGTAGCAAGATTGTATCTTATAGAAGAATTTGTGGTATCCCCCTCTATCTTACCTCTAATGGTAGATCTTTATTAGGATGTTTTCCCGAATGAATTTTTCTCATATTCCTCTAGATAGTGGAATTTTTTTTTATATTAATCTTGTACCTAGGGAACAAGTAATATTGATTCCTCCTTATCATATGGAATCAGTTGAGTTGATAAATTTAAAGGTGTAGTTAGAGGATTTGGAGGTGACAAGATTTATTATACCAAGAACATCGTCTTAGGGAGCTCTAGTGAAGTTTTCTAAGAAGGTGGACTGTATTCTATGACTCTATATGGAATAAAGGAATCTAAATCAAGTATTAGTAAAGAATAGGCACCCATTACCTAGGGTTTATGATTTGATTTATTAGTAATGTAGATCCTAGTGGTTTTTCAAGATTGATCATTGTTCAGGAAACCATAAACTATGGGTTAGAGAGGATGATGTTACCAAGATAGTTTTTAGGATTATATATGGACTGTATAATTATATTTTCATGCCTTCTGGGTTGAAAAATTCTCCAAAATTTTCCATGGATCTCATGAATATAATCTTTCATCCATACCTTGAATCCTTATTCATTGTATTCATGGTAGATATCACGATATATTCAAGGATTTCATATATTCATGCTAGGTACCTTGAGATTGTTTGATTACACTTTGATCACACCATCTTTATATAAAACTATCGAAGTTTCCCTTTTGGATTTAGGAGGTTTGGT
Source organism: Viscum album (assembly GCA_963277665.1). Taxonomy (NCBI): domain Eukaryota; kingdom Viridiplantae; phylum Streptophyta; class Magnoliopsida; order Santalales; family Viscaceae; genus Viscum; species Viscum album. Next base: position 109,308,557 of record OY728135.1, read on the forward strand.
TCCTCAATAATGCAATTTTTGAGACAGGAATATTAGTGGACCCAGAAAAGGTAGAGGTTGTAATGTCTTGTCCATGTCCCAAGAATGTGTTTGAGACTAGGAGTTTCCTTGAGATTGTAGGGTAGTATTGATATTTCATCCAAGACATTTCTAGTTTGTAATAACAATGATATAGCTAACAAAAAAGGGTGAAGTTTGAACGGTATGATCAATGTGAAGAGGCCTTCCTAGACTAGAAAAGAAGATTGATGATAGCTCTATTTTTTATTCTTTTAGAGATTGGGATTGGATACATAATGTAAAGTGATGCCTCATGTGTTGGGTTGGGGGAAATGTTGATGCAAAGACATCGAATGTTTTCTTATAGGTGACGTTAGCTGTCACACTATGAGAGAAACAACTGGTCACATGACATAGAGTTATCCATGGTGGTCCATGATTTGAAGTTTTGGGAAAATTATCTCTTTAGTGAGAGTTTTATCATCAATATAGACCATAATATATTGTGATACATATTCTCTTAGTGGGATATAAAACTGAGGAAGTAGTGTTGGGTGAATTATCTGCATGTATTTGACTTCAAGATGGCTTATTCTCTAGGAAAATTTATTTTGATTACAGATTATTTTAGCAAGAAAATTCCAGATATACAGGATCTTGTAGAGGGGCCTTCACATGAGGAATGGCATCTGATGAGTTTAATGGTTGAGTGTCTTGTGGATACATCATAGGATCATAAAGTTATGATATGTGAGTATTTTGTAATCACATATTCATTTTTAGACTAGTTAAAGGCCAGTTAGGAGTAATATATTGAGTGCATAGTGATACAAGAGTGCTTTCAAGGGGACAGTTCAGTCCTAGGGTGGTCCTTAGATGATAATGACATGATCTACATTCATAAAAGAATTGTGGTGCTAGATTCCTTAAGGGAGGATCTGATTAGAGACTCTCATGTTTTGAAATGTGGTTTATAAACAAGATCGATAAAGATGTATGATGATATCCTATATCATTTTTTGTGGCTAGTTATGTAGAGGTAAATCATCAATTTTGTTTTGTGATGCCTTGCATACTAGAGGGTAAAGTCCATGCATCATCATCATGGTGGTTTTTTTCAATCAATTTCAGTTCATATGTGGAATTGGGATGATGTGATGATGTACTTCATGATGGGGTTACCTAGGACCCTAAGTAGTAGTGATGATATTTGGTTGATAGTTTATTGGATGAAAAATGTGTCCCATTTCTTGTTGATTTGAGATACCCTTTTAGTGGATTAGTTGGGAAACCAATTTGTATGGAAGATTGTATTCCTATATGAATTTACTTTGAGAATCATGTCATACATGGACCCTTATTTCACATTACAGTATCATAGGGACTATAGAAGTATTTGGGTTCCCAGATGAAACTGATCATAGCATATCATCCAAAAATGGATGGATAGTTATATTAGACAATCCCGATATTAGAGGATAGGTTGCAGGCATGCGTTCTAGACTTTGGTGAATCTTGGGATGACCATATGGCTTTGATTGAGTTCTGGTATAACAATATATTTGAGTATTCAATTTAGATATCACCTTTTGAGTCTCTTTATAGTTAGTCGTGTCACTCACCACTGTGTTGGGATGAGGTAGGTAAGGTATCAATTGAGGGAATGAGCTTGGTATAGGAGAACACTAAGATAGTATAGCTTATCTAAAAGTGGTTAATCACTACTTAGAGCCAATAGAGTTCATATGTCAACCATAAGAGATGAAAATTGTAGTTTACTATGGGTAACTGAGTTTTCCTTTGAGTAACTCATCATTTAGGGCATCGAAAATTATAGAGGCAAGGAAATCTAGCTCTAGGATTTTTTAGACCATTCAAGATTATTAAGAATATTGGGAGAGTGGTTTTCCATTTGGATCTTCCTCTATGGTATTAAGGTATGCATGATGTGTTCTATGTGTCTCAACTCTAGAGGTAAATTCTTGATCATGTACATGTGATCGACTTAGAGGATGTTGACCTAGATCTCAAAAAATCATTTGTGGATTGTCTGGTGCATATCATTGACTGGTGTAACATACTATTATGAGGGAAAATCATGCCACTTACTAGAGTTCTATGGAATAATGGTCAATCTCAAGAGTAGACTTGGGAGGATGATTATAATATTTAGTCACAATGGCCTGAGATATTCGATCAAGATTTCTAGACACACTTCTAATGAATGAGAAGTCATTAGAGGGGGATAATTGTAACGCCCTTAATTTTCATGGTATGTTTATTTTTAAATTATGATGTATCTTGTGTCCATTAGATGTGTGTCTTATGGGTATAAGGGTATTGGAGTTATTATTTTATATATTGGATTCTTATTGGGATACACAATGGCTGAGAAAACCATTATCTAGTAGGTGAGGTGCACCAACAAGCTAGAGGTGCTATCAGTGGGACTTGTAATTTTGCAGATCCAACCAGTATGTCGGTGGTACCCAAAAAATTCCTTCATTAGTGGTTTTTTTATCTTTTTTCTCTAACAAAATTATTACCCCCCTCACCCTAATCCAACCATAATATGACTAGAACCTCCTAAGGATCTCTCCCTTGGTGCTTTAGGATTCCTCTTCCTCTCCTCTTGGGTGCATGAAGTCTAAATCGATCCGTTGGAATCTATTGAGGGAATATATTTACATTATAAGTCTAATTATACTTCTTATTTTGAATTTATCATAAATTCTATCCATTTTTTCTTGATCTATGAATATCCACCTAGATCTAATGGAGGATTCATGCTATATTGATATATCAGTGTTGGGTTATGTGAATTAGTGGCCTCTCCATTATTGATTCTATATCTTCCTTCAGTGATGAATATATTTTGGTAAGTTGATGTGTATTAAACCTCTTATAATAATTTATTACTTGAATTTAAATTATAGAGACTCAATTGTGATTTATTGGGTCTTGTTCTAGTTAATGTTGGTGTGTTGGAGTGATCTAGGTATCATCCCCCAATGGATCTTAGAAATTTTAATCAATATGCTTAAGTTAAAAAGTTATTACCATCTTGGGCCTTTATATGGAGTTATTTGAAATTATTGGATTATGTGCATGTTCCTACTATATAGACTCATGCATGTTATGGTATGTTGGTGTGCATGGAAAGCTTGTGATACCTTGTTTGATATGGATTGTGTGTTCCTTGTTATGTCTTACCTTGTATGCGGTTATTTCATAGACATGGAATAGTTGAAATACCATGCTTGTTCCTTTTTATGATGTACCATGCTTATGTACCATTTCTTAGTGTGTGGAATATTAATAATGATACATTGTCGCTTTCTATATCATGCCTTACATGTGGATTTATGCATATCTGGTGGAACCTTTGTTTTAGTGTTCAAGTTTATAAGTGTCCCTAATGGACTTACCCTTCTCCTTAAGGGGAAATCTTAGATAAAATGGCTCATTGTTTGTGGGTCTAGATACTAGATGGGTAGCTCTAGAGCTTAGCATGGGATTATCACATGGGAGGGGAATGATATACTCCATTGGAAGAGTGATTATAAGCTAGTATGATGTGATAATGGGGAACATTCTTATGAATGTGTAGAGTTCCATTGATTCAAGAATTCTAAGAATGTGTTCTATCAGAGGAAATTAGGTATCCATGGGTAATGGGAGACCTTTCCATTAAAGGTGGTAGTGCAGTTGTTCCTTAATGGTGGAAAATGTAGTGTTCTTAACAGTGGGCAGAGTCCCATAGCATGAATTATGTCATGTGTTGACTACATATGAAAATATTTTGACATGGTGGTGAAGTAGGTATGGATGTGGTTCATGGAATCCTGAATAGCACATGATCACTCGATATATGATTGTTTGTATTCTTGTACGCACATTTTATTTTTACATCATGGCATACACCACTATATACATGTTCACTAGTATTAAGTATGCATTGGTGGTGTCCTAATGAGTTCATACTCACACCTTATATGGTAATCTCGGTGAGTGTGTAGACTCCATTATCAGTGACCTAGAGAAGTTAAAGGGGCCAACAACAAGTTGCTGATGAGGTTAGAGTTGGGAGATGGATGCAGTACCGGGAGAGACTTTGGATAGATTCTATAACATATTATATTTTATCTATCTCTAGTTTCACTACATATATTTGTTGAACTTACACATTTTTTATTCCATTTGATTATTATTATATGATGTGGCATGGAATCTATTATAGCATCATGTTTATGCTGGTATTTTTCAACTGTGGTGTTGAGTTGACCTATGTTTATATTTCTACATCCTGATGTATGGATATGATTACTAAGGGTATAGTATCCCTACATCAACTTCAGACACTCACTTCTAGTCAGATGCATCTTGGGTATGGGGATATGTGCATTAATTCGTGTGGAACTTCATCTTAGAACCAATGATTCAGGTTAGGGTGTCACAGTGGGGGTATTTGATGTATTTATTTCATGTATATGTTTTTTGAATTGTAAATAATAAACGTAATTAAATATTTAATTAGTTTTATCTATAATTTTTTTATTTATTCATGGTTATTAACATTTCAAATATAATTTTAGAAAAATAAATAAATAAAAATATTTTCAGAAGATAGTTTTTCAAAGGAAATGTTTATGTAGCTGTGAATTTTTAACAATTTTTTTTATTTGAATGTTGTAAAATGTGGTCTTGACACTACCCAAATATGGAAAGGGACTACACAAGAGCATGGATAACCGAGAGCACATGGGATAGGAACATCATAGTTCAATCATGTATTACATGAGTAGGAGGAAGTGGTGTTTATCCTCTCACATGCAGGGCAGTATGAGAGGCCAAGGGTGATCACTAGCACCCTACGGGCTTGTTTTACATGCTAGATTCATGTATTGATATAAACTGAAGTCCCATATTATGAAATGTTTTGATGTGTGATTTGAAAACACTAACAATAGTTCATTCATTATAAAAGTGGCACAATTTTTCTCTCACTCTCACACAATCCTACTCAAATACACCCTACTTCCACCTTCTCAACTCGAACTCTTTTATCCACCACACCAGACATTGAAAAACCTCTATAAACAGTACTTCCCAATCTTAATCTAACCTCTAAGAGTAACTTTGAAACTCTATACCACCATGAATCACTATTGAAGATCCACACAAACCTTTGTGAGGATGAATTCATGCAATGGAAGCTTATGGGAGCTCGAGCAATCCACTGAGAATGTTGGATAATGAAGTTAAAAAAAATTAGGAAGAATACTCATAGTGTTTTTGGACATGGTATACAGATATCCTACAATGATAAAATACCATTTGAAATATCATGTTATTTTTGTTATATTTTGTGGTTGGAACCATACTTGCTTGGAGTATGGTAATAAAGAAAAAACTATCAAAATAGGGTGAGAAAGTGGAAAATATCATGGTTGATGTGCCTATATAACTTGAATAAAGAAGGAAATGGATTCTAAAATGTTGTAGATAAGATCCCCATTTCTCATAGGTGGACTTTGAATATGAAACTACCATAATATTGGCATAGATCTTGGATGTGTTATATCCATGCAAGCAAGAAGAGATAATGTATAGGAAAACCATCATATAAAACACTAATAGCAGAGGTAGTAAACCATTTTTAATTGGATCGATCTTGTATGAGGAGATTTAAACTGTGGTTGGATTAGTTATGGAATGGTATGTATATCAGCATAAATACTAGGTTTTATCTTCACCTCCCATGAATGGTCTCATGTTATACCTTTTAATCAGATTACAGTAGCATTTAATCAGGATAATGAGGCTATCTAAATATAGGATAAGTTAGATTTAAAAGGATAAGAATATTAAGTAGATATGATCATAAAATAGTTCGGTCAAGGTCAATCTCACACACATAATAGCATATATATTTTTAAGGGAGATATAAAAGTGTCATGCCATGTGGGATATAAAGAATATATAAAGATTAAAGGCTGGTTTTAAAGTGGGTAAAAATATATGAGAAAAGATAGGGGTGATGTGGAAGACATATAAGATAAATATAAATGGAAATATATTGAGGAAGTATTTTCTATAAATAGATAGACAATATTTTATGAAAAGGAGTCGGATTACTAGAGTCTTCATCAGCTTCTATATACTAGAAAGTTGTTGTTAGAGGTTTTTAGGTTTTTTTCCTTTATTTTTCCCAACTATCATGGCTAGAATGATAGGTAAATGTAGTTATGTTGGGTTTTTTCTTTGTAAAAAGTATTGGATTAATAAAATTAAGTTTTTTTATGATTTCATATTGGGTTTATATATTCATTCTTTAATTTTCTATCCTTTCATTTAATTTTATCCAATTCATGATCATTGTATTTGTGCGAATTAAGAAGTGGATTCAAATATTTTTCATTTAATTTAGAATGACCATTGACTTTGATTAATTAATGTGATTTTAGTGTGAGTTCTAGAGTGTGAGACTTCCACCATGTCTATTGGGTTAGTTTAATATTCTATGTTTAAATATGGTTTCAGGTTACCCATCGTTAAGTGATCTAATGTTCCATGACCAATGATAAAAGGTAAGATTAGAGTGTGGAGAGTGTTTACTCAGGCCAAGAGATTCACTTGGACCTGATTATGAGAGAATCATGATTATCATTAATAAAATCTCTACCTTTTTATTTCATGATCCTAATCATGAATATCCCTTATATATTCATCATCCAAGGTTCTTATTAGGTTAAAAAAGTTAGTTTTTTATTCCAAGTAGTTTGTAGGACCCATCTATTGAACTTACAATGTCCTAGTATTTGTGGTTTTTTCCTTGGGGTTCCATTATATATACTACACTTCTAGTTAGTTAGTATAATAAATACTAAGCTTATTTGTTGTTGTATAAATTAATGACACCCTCTTGCCCAACCACTAAATATCACATATTAATCATAACTTAAAACTTTGATCAAATCAATCATTAAAACCCTTTTTTATGTGGTTTAAATAACTTCCAAAATAAGGCCTTTAATGTGAATAATTCAAATTAAATATTATGAACAATTCATAATTTAAATATTAAATCTTTTATATTTAGCCATACTTTGTAATTTATAAACACTTTATAAATCATCCTTATATTTTCTAAATAAACACTTTATTTATAAACTATAAGAAATTCCATATAATTAGTGAAAGGTATTTCAATATTAATATCTAATATTGTGAAATATTTATTAATAAATTTTTCATAAACATTTAATTAATTAATTATAAATAATTTATAATTAATTAATTTACAAACACTTTTATAAATTAATAAATATCACAAAATACTTTTTATTACAATTTATAAATAGTTTATAAATTATATAATCCAACTCATAATTGAATTTTAATAAAAATATTTTTCCTTATCAAATTTTATTTAATGATACTGATTCAGTCCTATAATATAATAGATAGTGGTATGGTACATAAACCATTTCAGCATTATCAGTCATATTTTATGACTTATAACCCTATAGTCGCTTATGATAAATGATGTGCATAAAGTTTTTTTTCCACTTCTTTGGAAAAGGGAGGTTGCTTACGTATAATCTAAAATTCAGATGTATTAAGGTAAAAACCTTACATATCAATTGTATTTTATTATTTTCATTAATATCAGTAAGGTGATACAATTATTTGTTTTGTACCTATAGTATAGTGTTATCGTTGAATATGATATCTTGATATCGTATGCTATGAATGACACAGAACTAATGGATTTTTATTGAGTCGATCGCTCTGATATCCCATATCTTAAGTTGTGACATAATAAAGAAGAAAAAAATTCTTTATTGTATTGGATGATAGATAATATGAAAGGTATTATGATTTCCAAAACCTTTATATTCAGTATGATTTCACAAAATCAAACATGGATTCCTTTGATACCACTGTTGGGTTTCATTGGATCTTATAATAAGTATACTAGTAAGTATAAAAAAATTATAAATCCAAATCCAAGAATATCATTCTCAATAAAAAAATCATAAAAACTATAAAATGAAGAAATTGATTTATGTATACCATACACCATAGCATTGCTATTGCGATCTTCATATTCATGTGTTTGATGAAGATCACATGAGAAGAAGCTAAATGAAATCCCTCTTCCAGATATATCCATGGGTTATGTTGCATCATTAAATTCTAAATCAAGATCCTCTCATCAGCCATGGCATGTTAGTGCCTCATTAAAGAAAAGGGAGGATACGAAGAGAGCTACAAGATAAATAATTTTTAGCTTTCTACATACAAGAGTCACACACACCCATTGAATTGGTATGGTCTCTTTATATAGAGGCCTTGAGTACACTCCTTAAGTGAGCATGATGTAACTCAAATTTCATGAGTGAATGTATGTGTTTACATTAGATGCAACCTACAGCCCCTTTATACCCATGTGTTTCATATTATAAAATAATAAATAAATGATAGCTTATGTGTTGGATATGTGAGTGTTAAATCGTTAAAACTATACTACCATCAGTGAATCTTAGAAGGGATAAATGAATCATATTTTATAGTTAATGGAAATGTGATTACTCTATATCATATAACACAATTTTCCAAGTTATCCTATATGATATCACTATATCATATTTGATGATATTCGCAAAACCAATCAATTCAAAATTCTTCAAATTCTATATTTCATAAAATAATACATTTCAATATCATAGACTATAATATTGGAATATGAATATCATATATGTATGTGAATTTATAGAATAACTCTAATAGGATGAGTTAGTTGGAGTGAATTTCTGAGTCCCTTATTATTACTTCGGTGTGAGTGTAATGTATATTATATGTATTATCCCTATGTTTCTAGATAGCGTGATTACTTGTGAGCTAGGAATTTTTACTCATGTATATATCCATTAAGGTTATGAATGGGCTTGTAGAATGATTTATTCAACACTTAGGTTTTCAATATAGTTATGTGAGATCAAAGGATGGATTTACATTCCACAGTTTCATTATTATGCATGAATAACATTAGATAAGATTGTCGGTCCTTATGGGGACAACCAATTGAGTATGTGGATATACTCTCCAATAATTTAACATAGAGTGTTATAAGTTAATTGTTTTTTTATTTCATTATTGGATAGAATTAACTCAATGACCTATGTTAATAGTAGGATCATGGTGTTTGGTGATTTTTCATGTACAAGTAATGAATATAGGTTTCTTGGGTTTATTTTCATGTTGGGGGTTAGTGGTTATTTTTCTATAATAGTAGTTGTTTTTTTATTTTGGTTATGTTATATAAAATCCATGTATTTTGAATTTTTAATGATATTATTTTATCATAGATTCCTTATTATTCACATTTTATCGAGTTTCATTTGATTTTACAATCTCTAGAAATGTTCTCTTGTGGGTAATGTTTCTTATTTGTGTGATTTATACCCTTAGTACTAGTCATCAACCCTTATCATATTAGAGGAAAGTTTTAGAGGTCACATTTGGTTTCATCACTAACCCTAGTAGGGTCCTGGAAGTATCTGTTCATGAAACTTCTCCATAATTTAAAATTTTCAATAGAAAATTACCATCCTATCTTCCCTATACTTTTCAAAAATTCTTTAATATGAGTGACATGAGTTTTTCAAACCTCATTTAAGTATATTAATCTAAAATTTAATCTCATTATTATTCCATAACATGTTTTTGATATATATCATGATTAATGTATTTAAAATAAATTTGTTTCTTATCCTTACTTCACTTTTTTAACATATCACATTTCCTTTTTGTATACATAATCAGTACATTTTTAATGTTATCTAATGGGAATGAATTTAAATCATGATAATCAAGTGACAAAACCATTATGATAAATCTATTTATCATGATACATATTATATTATTGAAAACCATTTAATCTTCCAAAGTTTCTATGAAGCCACTTATTAAGATCACAATTTCATTAATTCTAGTAAATAATTCATTCATTGTTTCACGATCAATCATCTAACTATCTTCAAATTTGGCATGCAAAATTTTTAGTTTTATCTTTTTAACACTTTCTTTATATATATTTTATATCTTGTCAAACAATTCCTTATACTATCATGATTCTCATATCTTTAATGAAAACATTCTTTGAAATTAAGGTTTAGAAATTGTTTCTTATACATCCATCATTCTATATATTCTTTCAATCAGAAAAACACCTTTCACAAATGGAGTGTATTCATTAGAAACAATATAAACCACATCCCTAAATAATGAATAAAGTATGGAAATATAATCCCCTTCAAAAGAAAGTAATTCATTCTATAAAATTAAGAAATACATTTTCTATTCACTAAATTGATATGATCTACTAAAGATACCAAATTAAGAAATCAAATCATCTTCAAACATAAGACATGAAACCAAAACTATAACACCAAAAACATCAAAGGAAACATGGATTACTCTGATACCAATTAAGGAGGCCCCAATTGAAGGGAATCGTACATAGATTTACCAAGAGGGGTGAATTAGTGGATGTCTTTCTCTTCTACTTATTTTATTATATTTCATTCAACCTTTGTTAATTGATTATATTAACATGGTATTTTTTATAACATTGTTAAGTGGTGAGTAGTAAGAAAAAATAGTTTGGATAAAACTATTTACAAGACCACCCTTCAAAATGAATGGCTACATCCTTGGAATAACATAAAAACACTTATAGTTGTACTATTCACTAGGAAAATATATTGAATAAAATCAAGCATGGTTTATTATTATAATCATTACATATAAATTATTTTGACCTATAAATTAATTCAAACAATATGAATCATCTTCTTCTAATTATCTTTATTCTCACTAAAATTGTTACTTTTCAATAAGTTTTGACTTTCCAAAAAAACGCATCATTATTAAATCATATCCTATATAATAAATTGATATCAATTTCATAAAGTAATAATAAACTCAAAAAAATTATAAAAACTAAATTAAACATCACTCACTTTAAATTATAAATATAATCATCAAAATCAAGTTTTCTCCCTTCTAGAATTGATAGATTTATGTTCCTCCTTCAAGAATCTTCCTCACTCTTCTCAGTTCCCCCTTATCAAGTCATGTAAACCTTCCACTACTCAAAAAAAACCTCTAAGATACTTCACACACACTTGTCTAATATATTATCTCTATATTATTTACTCTAAATTCTAAAAAAACTAAAAATACATATGGTATTGTTGAAAATCACGGAAAATTTTCCTCCAATGTTTAATGTTTTCTAGTTAATTTGAATTCTTATTCCATGACTACTCTAAATACCTCAAATTCAAAATAACTACAATATATTCATTAAAAACAAAAATATTTTTTTCCCATCTCTCAAATCATTCCCTACAAACCATGAAATGTTACCTTTCTTATATTAAGCAGTTTCAATCAATTTCTATAACACAACATAGGCTATGATGTCTTTACTAAATCGTGTTCACCTGAAATGACATCACAAAATCCATGAATTTACACCATGGCATTTTATCTAGGTATTATTAACCTAAAACACCACATTGAAAACCATAACATGTAAACATGGTGTTTTTTCTCTCATGGTTTAACTAGTGCAAGCATCATCTACTCCTAGCTATAAAAAACTAACATGTTGAATCGGAACCACAAGATACTGAAAACATAAACATTATCTATAAAACTTCATAAAAACCACAGTATGTAGAAATCTATACATAACATGTTTTCATCCATTTCATATAAACTTCACATTTTCCAAGGTTCTTCATTTCAACCAACTCCATTAAATCATATGACTTCTTCAACAAGTATAATAATACTTAATATCAAATTTTAATCATATTTTGACTAAAATATTATTGGAATATAAGCTTTTATCATCTATTTTTTTATGTTTAATATTGGTTAAAAATTGATATGAATAAAACTAATTTTACAAGAATATTTTTAACATTTGTTATTCAAAATTGATGTTAAAAATAATTTCAACACCAAATACTATAAAAATGATGTTTAAATACCCAATAAATATAGATATAGAGTAAATTTCAGTAATAGTTTTTTATAAATATAACATTAAATTATCATTGAATATTTGTTTTTATAAAAAACTAATGTTGAAATCCCAAATAAATATCATTATATTGTGACTTACAATGTCATGTTTTCCTAAAAACTGATGTTTAAAGCTCTTTCAACATCAATTTTCAAAATAACCAACATTTAAAATTAATTAATATTTTTAAATATAACAAAATACAATAAACCAAGACCTATAACATGATTTATAGTAGCATGAAATAGTTGAAAATATTATAAAATAGTAGCAAATAGATAGTTAAATACTCAATGAAATGTTTAATTCAACATCATTTACCAAAATAAAAATAAACATAAATGAAACTTTTTGATGTATATATAAAAATTATTCAAAATTACAAAATAGTATACAAATAAACCTTAAAGTTGGTTTGATTATTTATTTGTATATGATGAAACATCGTAAAAAACCTAGAAAACAAGAAAAGATATAAAATTAATAGCACGGAATATTAGTTTAAAATATAAGAATTATAATTGAACTAACCTTTCCAAAACATGTTATCATTCTGATCATGATAATCTTAAAAATGAATCTTAAAACATACTAATAGCATTCAAAACATCCTATTTAATGATGAAACTGTGGTTATGAAATAATAATTTGAAAATAAGAAACACTATAAATGTAAGATAAAAATGTATTAACTAATATAAAAGTTATATATCTTTAATATCATATAATTAATTTTTTTTAGATTTTTATTTACAAGTGAAATTGGTTACACACTTTCTATGACCTATTTTATTTTCATATATCAATTACCAAAACATATGTAACATGAAAAAATTAATGTTAAAGAACTAATAGAATAGAATACAAATTATGAATTTGATAAATATTGAAATTTTTTAAGAATTCCATCCAGTAAAGAGAAAAACCAATATGTTGTGAATTCTTGTTGGCAGAATATGCATAACATCCAATTTCCAATAAAATAAAAAAAAATCAACACTAATGGCATTAAAATGAATAGTAATTAAAAATTACATAATTATTCTTGTCTATCAAGGAATGGAAGAATCCAACCCTTCAACTCTATATTTTTCAATATTTCATATATATAATTGACTCTGGTAACCCTATCCATATATACCATGGTCGTAGAAATGTATTCTAGATCCATAAAACCATTAATTGATGTTCTCTCATTTTACATGAAAAGATTTTGGAGATTCCTAATTAGATAAGTAATAAATTAGGTCACTATAGTTATATTTTTTTAAAAAAATAAATATCTAAATTGAAATTTAATTACATGGAAAATAACCATGACATGGGTATGGAGAGCTCATCAACAATAACAAGATCCATGATATCTTTTTTAAATATCCTTAATGCATTGTCTCTCCCATATATGTTAGTATTTATCAAAAATTCAAAATACAGTTCCAATATAAAAGATTTTAGGGGTAACTTTGTTAACCTAGTAGAAACCTGAGAGGTATATAAAGGTACTGTTTCATAATAATTTTGTTTCTTTTTCAATGATTCCTTAGATTTTGGATACTACTTTATAAGGTAAATGTAAGAGAAATTTACAATTAATTTGAAATAAAAAGTAAATAAAAATTAAAAAAAAGAATACCATAGATACCAACTGATGAAGAAGGCTAGTTAGCCTGAGTAAAAAATGGAATAAATTACCTCCAACACTGGACCACTCCTTGGTATAAAAAACACTATAGTAGTTGTGTCAATAATATCATGAATTACTACTCTTACCTCACTCAGATGAATACGATAATGATGTACATAATTCCCCAAATTATGTATGATTCTATATTCTACAATATTTAAATGGATATCCCCATTGTGCTACTCATACTACACAATTGGGATTGAATGGAGTGGTGGAGGGTATGGGTAAGAAATATGTGAAAGCAGAATCTATCTCCCCATTTCTATAGACATAGTATTTATAGATGATTTAATTCAATCCAAAATTTAAAGATTCATCCCATATAGCTCAGTCTTCATGGAAGTTATTTCTCCTCTATAATTATTCTCACTTGATGTTATACTAGTATGGAAAAAAATTATAGTATTAACACCTACCTCATATCCTCTTACATGACCAGAGTGTTATTACTTTCCTAGAGCAATATTCAGAATTTCCATCCTTCCCTCAAGGATATAGGTTGACTACATCATTTTCTCTTGAAGGTTATCCTAAAATGATATATGTTGATTTTATATTAGTGTGATAAATTTACTAAATAATGATATTAAATAAAAATAATAATTAATTTATTATAATTATATCAAATAATTTTTTTATGGATCCATAACAAACTTCCATTTTTTATCATCCATGCCCTTTTTTATTTTTTATAGAAAGTGGGGGAGATTGAGGGCCAAACTAAACCTCTTCAGAGCCGTTACTAGATTTCTCTATTAATTCATCAATCTTTTTAGAAATCATTTACTTATCTAATATAAGATTCAATCCACGTGATAATTTATGAGGGTATACATTTTTTGATTGGATCTCTCAGTGAGAACTCTTAGAGGTATGTTACATAAGAATAAATGAATAATTCATCAAGTAATTAATAAATAAATTTATAAAATTATTTTATGCATACTAATTATAATACTATAAAGGATTTCTCCCACCACCTGTTGAAAATCATATATCGTGTATTTATATCTAAAAACCCCCTATTTGAGGCATGGGTTTCTAGTCTTTTCATCTAATAAAATATAAAAAAGATTAATTTAAAATCTCTCAATCTAATTTATTTAAAATATATCTTCCTCTTCTTAATTTATTTCATATCATTAAAGTAAAATGTCATCTAGAATTGTATAGATTAAATATTACTCATATAAAATATATAATATATGAAGAATTGGAAAAAAATCATTTGAGATATTTTACAATTATAGAATCCCACAACTGATATTTCACCATCTGGTGAAAGTGAATCCAATCAGGATATAAAATGTTAATATTATAATGGATCTACGTGGCCATATAAATCATAAACTACTTTGAATTTGGGTTAACTGGGTTATTATTATCATTAAATTTAATTCACAACCACTACTCCCTAAGAGAAAGTGAAAGTTTTAGTAAACATGTAATCACACACCTACCTACATTGGGTATTGTATTCTTTAGAGGAGAAGAAGACTCTTCCATAGTAATATCACCTGTAGTACTGCAAATAATTTTGACAAAAAAAAGTTTTATTTCATTAAATGATTTAATTATTTCAGATATATTAATATAAAAAACATTTACATGCCTTTATTAATATTCCTCTACATTTTTTTATCATTTAAATATATAAATTTAATGAAATTCTATGTAATTATATTTTATTATAATTAAATTATTGTTAGAAGTAAAAAAAATTATTTCTAATAATAGAAATAAAATTATATCTGTTATATTAACTAATACACCTGAAGAGAAGTGAATATAAGAAAATTATGAATATAAAAAAATATCCATAAAAAATAATTATTTCAGGCTACCTCAACCATAAAATGTGTAACTGAAACTAATGAATATAAAAATCATAGAAATGATCAATATTTATAAATTTAACAATCCATATTAAGAAAATAATGTCATAAATTTTACAAAAGATTAGTGATTTATAGATTCTTAAACCAAGAAATGTATAACTAAAACTAATCAATATAAAAATTATTTCAAAAATGGAAAAAATAATCAAAACTTATAGATTTAAATATCCAAATTATAAAATTAGATTTTAGATCAGTAAAATTCATAAAAAATGATTTCTAGCTTCTTTAATTGAACATTATTTAACTAAAACTGATTAATATTAAAATTTAGAAAACAAATTATATAAATGATCAATATATATAGATTTAAGTATCCATGTTTAAAAGTTAATGTGTTTACATGTGCAATTTCAATAAAAAAATAATGATGGAAGGCTTCTTCACTGAATTTTTTTTAACTAAAACTAATGAATATAAAATTAATTCAAAAATATAAGAAATGATCAATATCTATATATTTAAATTTCCAAGTTAAAAAATAAGTTGTTTACATGTGTAAGTTTCATAAAAAAATAAATATTTACCTAAACAAATGGGAAAGTGGTGGAGTGTTTTCCGATATCTAATCTACATGATAATTTCATATAGCATGGGTTTTTTCTATATCATAGTCATTATAATCCTTAGGTAATAATGTAATTGATGAAGAAACCCCATATAAGTCCACAACATCATCAATATACTCACCACAAAAATGATTTTTTTTCCTTGAAAAATTCTAGATAACTGGACATTTGATGACTAAATAACATAAAATATTTTCATTTCATGAGTCACCATGATAAATGGTTTCTTTTTAAAACTAAATCTTTTCAGATTAACAAGTATAAATCTATAATCATCATGTTTCACACCACTATTACTATCAGCCAAGTTGTACTTAAATGTAGGTACTAAAAATTTTGTATAATCAATTTCTCATATATCCCCAGAAACTCCAGAATATAGTGTTAGTGCATAAATTAGGTTTTAATATTTTTCACTTGAAAAATGAATTGATTCACTGATGAAAATTAGTCTATTATTTTGAACTGTACTGTTATTTTCTAGGTTTTTTTGTTTAAAATGTGTAACCATTAATGTCAAAACTGTAGCATGTGATTATATTAACACATGTCCCCTTAGCTAAAAATTTCATGTTTTCTGGTGAAAAGGAATTAGTGTTTAGTTTTTCCTTAAACCATGAAATAAGTTTATTTTTATGCTCATTCATCAACCACATTTCATTTATTTTCATATATGTTACCATCAATACAGAAATATGTGATTATATATATGGTTGAAACTCACCTATGTTGTATAAAATATATAAATGTACCTATATCACAATATCAAGTGAAATTAATGATACTTTTAAGACATGAATCCTCATTCCTTCATAATTTATTTCCAGATACTAAGATATATGGATACCAATATACTCCACTTCATACAAGTAGTTAGTAAAAAACTAGAACACCTCATTTGATATATATTTTTGAACAATTGAGGCATATGGTTGATATATATTTTTGACATATCTTCTAATAATTTTCATAAACCATTCAAAATGATACCTAAAATGTAAATATATATGGCCATATATCCTTATCTCTTAGAACAAATGAATCGACAGATGAACCATTATATCCAAAATAATGGAAAATACATATGCTATTGAAAAATTATGAGTATAGATTCATTATCTAACACAGCTAACAAATTTGGATCCATGAATTTTTACTAAATTTGATTAAAGAAGTATTAAAAATTGAGGATATATTTTCTGATAGGAATTGGTAATATGACACTTAGTGAAACCAATAGTAGTTGTTTCTTGAATACATGATAGTAATTAGATTATATCCCTAATAACGTTAAATTTTCATTGACATCAAATTTTCATATTTTAATAATACCCACGTGGTGCTTTAATACTGTATAGATATTGAAAAAAATTCATCTTCTAACTCTTGCTTCACGTGTGATAAGCTGGAGGTAAATATGTTATTTTTTATTTCAAAAAGGGAACTAACTCTAAATTAATTCCCATAGATATTAAGTCTTATATTTCATTCAATCCATATTCTATCTTTCCATTTATACTTAAAAGGGTTCTTTTCAAACATCCAAATATGTTTTCTCAAGATCAATAACACCAATGTTATGTTTTAACTCTAAAAAACTTCAATAAAGAAAATAAAATAAGGTAGATCATTTCTTCCATGTATTTTTTTGAAGTCCTACAATTTTTTCCTTCCAAATGTAATATCAATGTTTTTCACCTTGTTGTAATAATATTTAATTGAAAAAGGTTTTGTGAGAAATCAAACTCTTGTAAACCATTAAATGCCTATTTTAATCTTTGATAATAGTGATCAATTTGAAAAAATCTTCAATAACCCATGTACACTATATTTCTTGTACACTATATTTCTACCATTCCATAATAGATGATATGAAGTTTTTTATTCACAAATTAGATAAGCTCTATTTCCCTTAACACTATATTCAAAAAAGTTTCTATATGAAGGAAAATCATTTAATGTGAACATTACCATAACTCATAAAATAAAATACTCTTACTTGTATGCTTCAAGAACTTTAACACTTTCCTTCCATCAGAATTCAAAATCGTCAATCAATAGTGACAGATAAACATCAATATTATTTTCATGTTATATTCATCTAAAAATCTTCAAACTCATTGTAATATATATTTTTTACATAAATATCTATGGGTATAGGTTGTAAACTACCAAAATAACTATATCACCATAATATTTTATGATTTATATCTCTTTGAATAATTTTTATTTATTTGATAGCTTTCTTTATATCCAACACCAAGTTTAAACGAAGCAAAATATACTAATAGAATATTATTATTTAATGTGATATTTATTGCCTAACCATTGGATTTCCAAGTATAAATAGGATTAACCAAATTATGAAAAATATGTACAATGTTTTTATTTAATATAAATTTATTGATTAATTATTAGTAAATAAATACTAAATTTTTAGTAAAGTTATTCTATTCTACAAAAATATATTTCCTTCAAAAATGGTTTTTATTGCATTTTATGCAATGATATTATAATTAATTTATGACACTTTTAGAAATTAAATTTTACAAAAATTTATAACTTTTTAAATCATCATTTCAATATTATATTAGGGTGAATTTTTGAGATTTTTCAAAAGAAATTATTTTTCAGTGAATAGTGAAAAATTCTGATTGTTTGTAAAACTGTCATATATTTTCATTAAAACAAGTAATTTAAAATACCCATTTTGTTTTGAATTTTATATTCAAGTAAAATAAGTACCATTTACATATATATAATCTAATTATTATATAGTAATCATCAACATACTTTATTTTTCTATAAGTTCATTTTAAAGTTTAAAAACACATTTTTTCTAAAAAATGTATTTCATTGTGTTTTATGAATTTATATTAAAAATTGACTTATAAAACTTCTATAAATTGAATCTGGAAAACTTTATTCCATATTTTGAATTAGTATTTTCAAATTTGGTATATATTTCCCTTTTATTTTTAGTTATTATAAATATAAACTGTAGTAAATATTTGTTACCTTGGTAAGGGTAAAACTGGTAAAACAAGGTTAAAACTATGGGATAAGGCCTAAAAATCTCCCTAACACTTTTCTTTATTTTATTAGATAATTTTTTTTATCATAACCAAAAAATATTCAAAAAAAATATTGATACTTGAATTTGATTATAACATTTATATTATTTTAAGTAAATGATAAAGTCAAAAATGTCACCCTCTAGATTTTAATATCATTAATATTTTTTGATAGGGATAAAAAAAAATTATGTTCCCTTATAAATGTTTATTTGAAATATGAATGAATTTTTTTATCATAGTAAGTTATTTTTAATTTTTAGTGATGGAATAATTACCTTAAATTCTTACACAACGTTGAAAAAATATTGAAACGTTTCAGACTTTGAGGCCCCTTATTGAAATAAAGGAAAAGATATACAGATGAGAAACATACAATAAATAAATATTCTAAAGATAGAATAACAATGATTGAAAACATCATTAATCTCAAGATCAAGTAATCATATTATGGTGAGGGGGATGTCCACCTCTACCATAAGGATTTCGTCCCATCCTCCGAGTATTGACCTGATGCTAGGGCCCACCTCCATTATCTGGTGGTTCGACATCAATGGAATCCCTTTCATATTCTATTGACTCAATGTTTGTTCAAATAATAGAAAAATCATGTAAATGATTTTTTAAAAACTAAATGTAATATAATTTTGATGAATTATTGAGTTACATGAATTTTTTAGATAAATATTACTTTTTATTGATGTGTTAAGAGTTTATATTCAAATTACATCACTATATTGATATTTTTAAAAGTAAAATTATGTGAATAGTCCTACAAATGACATTAATGGTGTATTATGTTAAATAATATATTATTAAATGATATAAAATTCATAAAAATATTATATTTATAAGAAAATGGGTTTTAGTGTGAGGTACATATCCTTTTCCTTTTGAATAAATGTTTATTTATGGCCTAATGTAAGTACCCAATTTAATCATGGGTGTTTCGGGTGTGTCTAGGGCTTGTTCAAAGCCCAGAACCCATGATTTTGGGGTAAAAATGGTATAGCGCATTGTTAGAATAAACCGTGCAGGGAAGGATGCATGGTTAGATAAAACCATGTGAATCTAAACAGTGAGTAGGGGAAGGCCAGATAGTTAGAAAAAACCGTGCGATTTGGGGCGCACAGCTGTGCGGCCATGTCTATAATTTTTCCAATGGGTTTTTCATGGTTTGTACATGGTTAGTTAAACCATTTGAGTAAATTTTATGGGGCCCTCCCCTAAAACAGACCATGCATGGTTGGCGCATGGTTTTGAAAACCATGTTCTCAAACAATGTGACCCCTTTATTTTGGGTAAATTGTATAATTTTAAATGTAATTAATTCTATTTTAACCTAAAATTAACTTTTTCTTAAAAGGGCAGCAGCTCCACCCCTTTTGAGATCTCCCTTGAAGCTATAAGGTATAATTTGATCCCAACTCTATCTCTAGTTCATGCAATTATCATCTCCTTAGATCTGTATCAGTGAGTAATCAATTCATTTTTAGCCATTTATCATTCTTATTTCTATCGATGACGCTATTTAGGTGCAAGCTAATTTTCCCTAATTTCAGGTTCTTCATATGCTCTTCATTTTTTCCCGATCTCAGACAAATCAAGAGTTGATACTGGATGAGCACTCTACTACCGAGCTACAGTAGGGGATCTATAATTTTCTCATTTTTTTTGGTGCTTTATAGATCTGGCTTCCATTGTGCCACCAACCAGACTTTTCTACATGGCCACAAAATTATATTAAACAATTGAATTAAATTAATTGGGACCTATTAGGGAATCCCTTAGGTACCCTTGTGATGTAATGGTGGTTGTTTCCTTAACCAAGTCCACCTGTGGGGTGTTCCCTTTTCATATTCCACGTGTTGAACCACCCATGGGGTGTGATTTATTATTTCCATGTCAAATGAAGCTCAATTATATTTAAATGATAGTGAATTACTTAGTTATGAGATGCATTACCTCCTTTTCCATGGGATAAAACATATTCCTATTGAATTGACTAAATATCTTAAATGGTTTTGGTTGAATGAGTGGGTATGCTCATTGGTTGCTTGAATGTGTTTTGTGTATGATGAGTGTGTATACTCATGGTGTGAAATGGTAGTGGAATTGATTAATGAATGAATTGGGATGTATTTTAAATGGTATTGGATTTCTTGGTTGATACACCATAGGTCTTGATTCCATTTAGATTCCTTGGATATTACTCCTTGGATCTTGACATGGTAGTGGATTCCTTGGATAGAGTATACTCCATGGGTCTTGATTCTGTGGGATGCCTTGGGCCTTGCTACCCCTTGGATCCAGAATTCTTGGACTCGTGTAAGACATGTTCGGTTGACTTGCTCCTAGGACTCCATCCAGTACCTAACCGAGTTTCCATCGAGATGTTCCTAGGACTCGATAAGGATGGCTTGGTATTCTATACCTTGGAACTGGCCCTTCGAGGTCTAACACATCATTATATAGCATGGATGTGGTAATTGTGATACACTTTGATTATACTGCATGGTTGTGGGTAATATGGTATTCTTGGTTGAATGGCTTAGCCATGGTTACTCTAACACTTCACTATACAAAAAGGTCATGGTCAACATGATATGTATTGGTGTACGGTGAGTCCATATTGGTTACTTGTGTTTGTTATAGCTATCGTGTTGTAGGATCTGATGCTTTTTTTGTAGGGAGCCATGTATGGCTATACAATATCACTTACTTGTTACAGTTGTGCCCTGGGAACTTTCCTTTTATATTTCATACCTGCTTATTTTTACACTGTATAGATTATTATATTGTACAACCTAGAATTGTATAGATCTTTGGTTGGTTACCTATAGGGATTGTATCTCACACCATGTTTGGTCCACCATTTGGTACCCAAATAGACTATTTGGATACAATTATGGGTCAGGGAAAGCACCCACAATTCGCTGCTTTATTTTGTATCATGGTTAGGAGAAGGGGAGCACGGGACTGAGTTGAGGCTCATGATGCTATTTGGAGATAGCACTTTTTGGTCTTTTGGGATTTTGGATACATGTATTGTATTATACTACCATGTACCTATTTTGGATGATTTCTTAGACACATGAAATGTATAATTATTATGTATATTAAATGACCAATGGCATTGTTATTATATATTTCTTTCATTGTTTACTTCTTGTTTGGTTATTATACTGTATTTGTTACTTGTTAGTTATTGATATCTCATTATTTTACACTCTGGTAATGAGGGAATAGTCTCCCCATGAACACACCCTAAGCCCTCACTACTAGTCAGCAGCCTATGGCATTTGGGGAGATGCGCTTTAGGCCATGTGTCCAACCGGGCATGAGGCATTGTTGGGTGGCATTCGGGTTTGGGACGTTACAAAGTGGTATCAGAATAATATTTTCTAGTTTAATTTACTAATAAAAGATAATAGAAAGGAATAGGAATGTATTAGAGTTTGGTAATGAGTTTATCATGAGTGTTGCTAACCCACGTATAGGAAAAAGCTAAATTTCCTTAAATTAAATTATTGTTTTCTAGATTTTGACTATTGCAGTTGATTTGATTCCACCGTTGGGTGATGCACTTGAATTGTGATGTTATTGTTGAAATGACTATGGGTTATATTTTATTGCAACCTAATGAGATAATTGTATTCCATCTCATTCACCATTTTAGTAACCTTATAGGAATCATGTGCCATGCATTATGTCATGCCATTTAGAATACATTACTTGTTGCATGTTGTTGTGATAGGTGTTGTGATAGTTATACCTGCTATTGTGATAGACTTTCTATAATGTGGTGTGGTGTTAATTAGGTGGATTCCATGATTTGGTTCATGAGAAGTATAGGCCCTCATGGATCGGAATTTTCAAAACCATTTCAATTAACTTTTGAAATAAATTGTGATATAATGGAAATGAATATTAAATGATATTGAAATGGGAAATTGAACTTGGAAATAGATACTTGACCTAGACCTGAGTTTTGAGTGTGCAAGATACAGTGTCTCTAGTGGTTTTTGGTGAATGTTATTTTTATAGTCCAATATTTAGAAGAAGGCTATGTGGTTTGACCTAGTTTTAGGAGGTTTTTGAACTATCCTATGCTTTTGATCTATGAAATTTGATATTTTTCTCATCTGAGGATTGTGTTTGGCATTATAGAGGCATACCGCCACGATTACCTCTAGTCATATTCCAGGAGGGTGGCGATGACCACTTTAAGGACCCAACCCTAGTTTTCCAGACCCGGTGCCTTATTTTAATAAATTGGTATGATTACAAGGAAACAAATCCTAAAGGACATATCAATTTAGTAGTTTTGTAAAACTAGATACATACATAAGTTCAACATTACAACTTGAAATGAAATAAAACATATAAAATTCTTTGGAAGCACATATGAACTCTTGGATTATGCTTTAAATTCATTCATATTATACGTCTTCATTTCCTAGGAAAATAAAACATAAGAAAGGGGTGAGCTTAGGTGTTCACTATGGGTAAGAGTAAATAGCAAGGCATGGTGAATAACTAAAATTACACATGACATCAAAACATAACCTTGTTCATAATATGGAAAGAATACAAGATGATTAAATAATTCCATAAAATATAACCATGGATATTCTATTAGTTGAATAATCACATCGACTATCAAATAATATCTCATAATGAGGGAATGCATAATGTGGGACATCATAACCACCTTGTCAAGGCCCCATACCAAGACCATACATAAATGGGTAAAACTCAAAATAGTTTGTCTCATGAGACCTACCGATGCACCGAGGGGCTATAGTAGGCCCCACACAACACTTAATAAGTCCAATTCATTCCTCACATGAATGAGGTGAAAATTATTCTACATATACATTCATATTGAAACTAACATATGAAATGTAAATAACTTTCCCCAATCATTAAACATAAAACACTAACCATTCAAAGTAATATGAAGAATGGTATCAATATAGTAAAACTATTCATAAACCATTAAAAACATATGGTGGATGATATCATAATAGATACACCTCAATGAAGTGCAATATTCAACAAAGGGTTTTGACATAGATGAAGATACTTTTAAAAGAGACCATTGAAAAGTTCATGAGGAAATATTCTTTTAACATTTCAAAGTGTCCCATACCACTTTGAAACATTAAAATCATAATACCTTAAAATATTAGAAGAATAAGGAGACTCTTTATATGATATATCAAAGGTATTTAAATACAACACATGCAAGAAATAAGTGGTTAACAAGGCATATATCTCATAAGAGTTAAAGTGAGATGAGAAAAATCCTTTTTACTTTGGAAAGAATAGTTCTTTTGGAAAATCATTTGTATTTGTCATAAAATTAGATTGTAAAAATATATATCCCAAAAGTAAAGGGAAAGAAACTTAAATTATATTTTAGGCATAAATTTTTTCCCCTTGAAGTGAAATCATGTAAAATTTGTTTTTAAGAAACTTTTGAAATAATACATTTTAGTGCGGTTTAAGGAAAATATTAAAGAGATTTTAAAGAGAAAAGGCATGTTTGTTTTCATAAAACCAGAAGAGAACCAAAATATTTTTTCATGATAAAATGAGTGAATTTAGAAAAATAATTATGGATTAAAATATATTTTTTAGCACACCTGAAAATGGGTGAGAAATCGGGAAGTTCCCTTTAAAACGGGCTTGCGTATTGGAAAGAATTGAAAAGGGAACCTTGAAAAAAAATTATTATCCCATAAAATATTGATGAACTGATTCAGATATATTATTTTATAACATATATAAATAATATATAATATGTACACAAAAATAAAGATGCATTACACTTGGGTAAAGATAGTGAAAGAATAACCTGAAGGAAACAATGAAGGTTCTTCTAGAATCCATTACCACTTTGTAATCAATCGAATCATATGCCCCAAAATTAATAACCATCAAATTATATATTTAATACCATGAGAATAAATAGATACATGATATGATACATCAATTGGTAGTATACATACAGCATATGCATGAAATAATGGTGAATAAGGAATGTCTCACAAAAATAAAAGTGAGATGAGAAAACTCTTACAAAGATCGTATCATTAGCGTGAGGAAAAATCAATGACGTAATTATGTGTGAAAAATATAAACTCACACAATATAATTGGATTTACAGTGTAAAACAATCAGAGACCATTTACACATAATATTTGAAAAAACATAACAAATGACATAGATGTTTAACTCAATGAATAGAAATTGAGTTAAGATATCCCTTACCTTAAGTCTGAAGGTGTTCTTCCATTGATCTTAATATCCTGGATAAAAAAATAGATTCATTAATTAATAAGTCTATAACCTTTTAAACATTTTATTTATTTAGTATAATTTTATTTAGTTCTTTTATTCCCCTTTATATGAGTTATAATGTTCAATTTTATCGTTTCTATGTGTTCATTTTCTTAATTTTCATGATCGGATCATTTCTATAAGAGTATGGAAGTTCATGTAAAATGGAAATTGAAGTATAGTAATGAAGTTAGAAGTTACTAATTATTATACATAAGGTTAAGTGATCATATAATTCATTTGATTATTTTGGGTGAGGATGAATCATAGGATAAAACAATAATGTTAAACGCTTAGATTATTTTGGTGGTTTTACTCACAACGAACTAGTTTTGTTTTATTATTTTACGTCATGTGTGTATAATGATTCCAGAACATCAAAAAATATATATTACATATATTATTATATGGTTCGACCATAAAAACGGTTTCATGACTAGGGTTGAAGACGGTTATAGAAATTGAAAACTCGTCGTCCTTGAATACTATAAATTAAAACATCTCGAACAGTGTTTCATTTTTAGTATAAAAGGAAAGGAAAAGGAGATTGATGATGAAATATTACATTAGCATAATAAAATTATAGTGCATTTAAGGTAATAAAGTTATAAAATCATTTTTATGTGGGGAGGTGAGGAGAGAAAATTAAAGAAAGGAACTTGAAAAAGAAATTGAAAGAACATGGAAGAGGGGTTTACCTCTTGGATTATCTTCATTGAGAACCTCCTTAAGGACTTTGGTTTTGGCCTTTTGGTGAGACCAGTAGGTCTTGGACATGGGAGAGGGTATTGGGAAGACTATTTGGTAGAACATAGGCAATGATCAAGTCTTAATATGTGTGAGAGGAAGAGGGAGTGAGGGTGGGTATTTATAGTGGAGGAGAGGAGGGTTTTCACTTATTTTAATCATTAGTTTAATATTTTTGCTCAAGACTATGAATAGTATTGATTCATGCATCCAAAAATAGTAATAAGTGAATTTAAGTTTTAATCAAATGGGATTACATCATCCATACATCACATATAACTCAATAAATCAAGTATTTAACATTTATTATGAATTATCAAATTTTATTATTCACTAAAAATCCATGTATTTCAGAAAAATCCCAAAAAATCACCCTAACCATTTTTTGAAGAGTAGAATTAAAAAATGAACTCAATTTTATCAAAATAATTTTCTAAATGTGATAAATTTAATTTTTAAATATAATAATAATTTATTCAAAAAATAACAATTCTATAATTGATTTTATAACACTTTGAAAATTTAATTAAAGTATCCTAAAATTATATTATAACCATAAGACATTAAAATAATAATTTATCATTACATTTTAAAAAAATAAATTTTAATTCAGATTTATTAAATTAATCATAATATTGTAATTAAATATTTACAAAAATACGACCACTTATACTATGATCATATTTCTACTTATAAGATACATTCAAGGGTAAGGTTACTATTCATTTGGACAATTTTATATTCATAAGGGTCATATTACTATTCATAAGGGTGGGTTACTATTCATAAGGTTAAGTTACTATTCATAAGGGTAGGTTACTATTCATCAAAAATTAAGTTGATTCTTTCCGACTCTAAATAACTTACTGATCGCAACCGTGTCTGTCAGTTTTTTAAAATTCAAAATAGAGAAGCGGAAAAATTATGTTTAATGTCTATTAAAGTTTTTTTGAAAAGACTCAGTTTTGTGTGCAATACATTCAAAATTAAATTTATTGTAAATTCTTAGGGTGTTACATTCTCCCCTCTTCAATAAATTACGTCCTTGTAATTTGAAATTTCACTTTGAAAAATAAAATATGAGGTTGATACTAGAAAATAACTTTATGGAAAACCTAAATTAGAAAAAAGAGGTTCTAGGATAGTTTTTTTAAATATTTCCCTAATGCTGAGAAATAATGTAAGGAAATATGAGTACTTGATATGTTTTTATAAACACAGTCTTATCATTCAATTGTGATTTTAACTATTCATACTTCATTTCATGGTACAAGTTGTATCATAGGGTAAAATAATTTTTAAAACCTTGTCCAAATATCAAATTCAACCATTTCATAAATGGTAAAATTTTCCAAAATATCCTGATCCTTCAATTTAGAAAGGATGTTGCGGAATTTTGACAATGAACTTATTAAACAACATGAAGAGGCTCTTAATCATCACATATGTCAGTGCATTCTCCTAGTACTCTCTTAAAGCATGGTGATAACTTGAATTACCATAAAACCTTATTGAATATTCCCATGCTTCATTATTTATTATGTAAAACATAGGAATTTGGATATATTCCTTAAATCCAAAATATTATCGACTTTACCAAAGACAATATAAACCACTTTGTTGACAGCCCATTACTTATATTCAAGATAGTAAGTGATATCAAATTTATGTTATGAAAATCAATCATCTCTTTATTCCAAAATTGATATCTTAGTATCAGGAACATATTAAGGGTTGTCTTTCCCTCAACCATATATTTTTTTTTTCAAAAGTCTAACTTTATACTAAGTCTCTTTTCCTTGGTACCCTTCATCATGCGGCCTCAAATCCTTAATTAAATAGTACTATAGTGCAATCCTTATATATTCCATCATTCTTATAATAAGAATATCTTAACACAGTTCTTGAATACAAAAACATAAATTAATTAATTATTATACTTCAACTGTAGTAACATCATAATATTGACCATGATCCCTTTACTTTTTTAGAGTTATATTTACTTGATGCTTGGGACATTCATTTGCGTAGTGCCCCATATCCTTATAGTTGAATCATTGAATATTGGAAAATTCTTTCCTTATCTTGCATTTGTGAGCATGGTGGCCTTTTTCTCCACACTTGAAGCAAACTCCTTTTCCTCTTAATCATATAACAAGGTGTTTCCTTCCACAATTATCACATGTGGGAAAATACTTATTTCCCTTATTCCCTTTATTTATCTTCTTCCCAGTTGTTCTCTTCTTCTCTTTCTTCCTTTTGAAACCATAATTCTTAGAAAACTCCTTCTTTTTCATATTATGACATGATATTATCTCCTCATATGTTGAAATTTTTTGATAGACTAGTTCCCTTCGAAAGACTAGATCAAACCCATTGATGAAATGATCATTCTTACTCTTTGGATTATCTGCATTGATGTGATTCCCAGTACTTTCAGTAGGAACCATTTCTAAATTATTGCATAAACTAGAATAGTTCATAGCATTATGAAATATAATTTATAATCCCAATACTAGTGAATTACTTAATATAAATTGAAAAAAATTATGCATACCTAATCTCATAATTATAAACATGATTTCTTTGAGATGTTCTTCTATACTTGTCAACAAATTCTACCTTAGGGTTATGTTCCCTAATATAAGTTTTCTAAATCCAATTTCCAAGGTTGCTTCTAAATTTCCTTTGATACCAACTTTAAGGACCCAACCCCGGTTTCCCAGAGCTGGTTCCTTATTTTAATACATTGACATGATTACAAGAAAACAAATAATAAAGGACCGATCAATTTAGCAGTTTTGGAAAACTAGATACATACATAAGTTCAACATTACAACTTGAAATGATATACAACATGGAAACTTCTTTGGAAGCACACGTAAACTCTTAGATTATGCTTGAAATTCATTCATATTATACATCTTCACTTCTTGGAAAAATAAAACATAATAAAGGGGTGAGCTATGGTGCTCAGTAAGGGTAATCATAAATAGTAAGTCATGGTGAATAACAAAAAGTACACATACCATCAAAACATAATATTAAGCATAATATGGCAGGAATACAAGATGATTAAATAATGACATAAAATATAACCATGTATATTCTACTAGTTGAATAATCAAATTGACTATCAAATAATAGTTAATAATGAGGGAATTCAAAATGCGGGACATCATAACCACATTGTCATGGCCTCATGCCAAGACTATACATAAATGGGTAAAACCCAAACTAGTTTGTCTCATGAGACCTACCAATGCACCGAGGGGATATAGAGGGCCCTACCCAAAACTTAATAAGTCTAGTTCATTCCTCACATGAATGGGGTGAATCATATTCTATATATACATTCATATTGAGACCAATATATGCAATGTAAATAACTTTCCCCAATTATTAAACATAAAACACTAACCATTCGAAGTAATATGGAGAATGGTGTGAAGATAGTGCAACCAATGTCAAACTAATCATAAAACATTAAAAAATATATAGTAGATGATATCATAAGAGATAGACATCAATGAATTACAAGATTCAATAAAGGGGTTTGACATAGATTAATATACTTTAAAATGAGACCATTGAAAAGTTCATGAGAAAATATTATTTTAACATTCCAAAGTGTCCCATACCACTTTGAAACATTCAAATCATAATACCTTTGAATATTAAGAGAATAAGGAGACTCTTGATATGATATATCAAAGGGTATTACATACACCACATGCAATGAATAAGTGGTGAACAAGGAATATATCTCATAATAGTTAAAGTGATATGAGAAAAATCCTTTTTACTTTGGAAAGAAAAGTTCTTTTGGAAAATCATTTTTATTTTACATAAAATCATATTGTAAACATATATATCCAAAAATTAAATTGAAGTTCACTGAAATTATATTTTAGTCATAAATGATGTCCCACTAAAGTGAAATCCTGTAAAAATTGTTTTTAAAAAACTTGTGAAATAATACATTTTAGTGCGGTTTAAGGAAAATATTAAAGAGATTTTAAAGAGAAAAGGCATGTTTGATTTCATAAAACCATAAGTGAACCAGAATTTATTTTCATGATAAAATGAGTAAATTTATAAAAATAATGATGGCTTAAAACTGGTTTTGTAGCACACTTGAAAATGGGTAAGAAATCTTGAAGTTCCCCTTAAAACGGGCTTGCCTATTAGAATGAATTGAAAAGGGAACCTTAAAAAACATTTATTATCCCATAATATATTGATGAAATGATCTAGATATATGATTTTGGAACATATATACAGATTATAGAATATGTATTCAAAAATAAAGAATCATTACACATGGTTAAAGATAGTGAAAGAATAACCCTAAGGAAAAAATGAAGGTTCGGGTGGAATCCATTACCACTTTGTAATCAATCGAATCATATGACCCAAAATTAATAACCATAAAATTATGCATTGAATACCATGAGCATAATGAGATTCATGATACGATACATCAATGGTCAGTATACATACACCATATGCATGAAATAATGGTGAATAAGGAATGTCTCACAAAAATGAAAGTGAGATGAGAAAACTCTAACTAAGATCATGTCATTAGGGTGAGGACAAATCAATGTCATAACTATGTGTGAAAAATATAAACCCACACAATATAATTGGATATATAGTATAAAGCAATCAGAGACTATTCACACATAATATTGTAAAAAACATAACCAATAACATAGATGTTTAACTCAATGAATGGAAATTGAGTTAAGATATCCATTACCTTATGTCTGAAGGTGTTCTTACCTTCATATTAATATCCTGTATAACCAAATTAGATTAATTAATTAATAAGTAAAAAAAATAAACATGTGTTTCATTTAGTATAATTTTATTTAGTTCTTTTATGCCCCCTTTTATGAGTTATAATGTTCAATTTTATCATTTGTGAGTGTTCATTTTCTTAATTTTCATGATTGGATCATTTCTATAAGAGTGTGGAAGTTAATGTGAAATGGAAATTGAATTCCATAAATGAATTTATAAGTTACTAATGATTATACAGAAGGTTAGGTGCAAGAATCCGGTGGTCTTTGATCACTGGGTGGAGTTTTGTTCTTCTTGTCGTACATTGGGTCACTCGACCAATATCTGCAGGCGGGGTGCTCAGGGGAAGGTTTCAGTGCAGGTGAGAGGCCCTGTGACCTCTGGTTGTGATAACGTGATCTAGGACAGGGGTACTGCGGTGTATGTTGATCTCATGTTGTAACTCCAGTCGCGGGATTTTGATGTTTTGGGTGAGCAAGAGGTGGCGCGTGGGGATGTCCCATTGGCGTTGGAACCAGTCAGGCAACAGGAATCTTCAGGTGTGGAGGCCAGTATACAAGAGACTCAGAAGTAGTGGCCTCCCTTACTTTTTATAAAGGCTGTAAAGAATGCGAAGCCTAAGGAGGAAGATCTGTGGGTTGCGAACATCTTTTCTAGGTTGAATGATGATTTGTGGCTCAATGGAGTTGAAGAGGAGGGTCCCTTCATAGTGGCTACAATGAATCTACCAGCTACATCCAGCTATATTGAGGAAGGTGAGGTAATCTTGTTAGGGAGTGATGTTCAAGGTCTTGGTAATTCCCAAGGCCGGGTCTGGGAGGATACTAACAAGCAACTATAATTCATGGGTCACGGTTATGAACAGCCCATAGGCTTACCCTCGGTGAAGGGGAAGTCCTTTCTGTTGGCTGCAACAGTATCTCACCATGGATAAGGGAGGCTTGACGGTGAGATTGTTTTGGGTCCCTTAGACCCAAAACCCCTTGGTGCTACCCTCTCTTTCCATATGACGTTTAGGTATGGGGGGAAGATATCCAGCTTGGAGAATAAGGTAGGTAAGGAGGAGTCTCTATGTAAGCAGAGGCCACTCAATGAAGGCACGACATTAAAGGTGGGGAACCGGTTTTATGGGTTGGAAGTTTAAGAACCTCCATTATCTCAAGAGGATGATTCTTCAGGTGATGACAACTACAGTCACCCTTTAGTGGATAGAATATACCATATTCAAGGTAAAGTTCCTCACATCCCAAGAAGGAAGAAAGGGGAAAAGGCATTAATGATTCAGGGAAGTGTATAGTGGTTCAGGGGAAAAGCCAAAGGGACGCAAGGATTACTCTCGCCTGCCAAAACCAATGGAGAATAGGTCAGACAAGAAGGGTAGAAATAAGGAAAGAACATCCCAACATAAGGTGGAAAGATAAGAATCACGTATACATTCAAGAGACAGAGAAGAAGAGGATGGGGAGTGCTTGAGACTTATCCTACACTCCAAGGAAGAAATGCTTGAGTAAGTTGTACGACCCAATGTCTCAGAAGAGGAGCTCAATAGAATCTATGAACTAAGGTTTAAAGTTAGTTCCAAAGAGGAGAAAGAAGTGTGGTTAGATAAGAAAGATAGAATACTGGCTCGAGGCTTCAACCAGAGTAAAATCAACTCAGAGGAATTTATTCAGACAATGGAAAGGATGATTACTCGCCTTGAAGAGCTTATCAGAGAGGATCCAGATACCCAGGTTAGTACGCTACACTGGAATATTTATAGAGTAGCTGAGTCTAGTAATATTAGTCTTATTTTTAACCACTTTGTGATCTCTTTTAGCACGTAGTGGTAACCTTTTGTGACTTTGGTTTCCCATTTTTCCTAAAAATGTCTTAATAAATAATAATAATAAAAATTGGATGGATGTCTTGATTCATGTGACCAAAAATAGTAATAAGTGCATGTGAGTTTAAACCAAGTGTGATTACATCATCCATACATCACATATGTCTCAATAAATCAATTATTTAGCATTTATTGTGAATTATCAAATTTCACTATTCACTAAAAATTCAAGTATTTCAGAAAAATCCCAAAAAATCACCCTAACCATTTTTCGATGTGTAGAATTAAAAAATTAACTCAATTTTATCAAAATAATTTTCTAAATATGAGAAATTTAATTTTTAAATAAAATAATAATTTATTCAAAAAATAACAATTTCAAATCTATAACCGATTTTATAACACTTTGAAAATTTAATTAAATTCTCTTAAAACTATCTTATAACCATAAGACATTAAAATAATAATTTATGATTAAATTTTAGGAAAATATATTTTCATTCAGATTTAATAAATTAATCGTAATATTTTCCTTAAATATTTACAAAAATATGAACACTTATACTATGATCATATTTCTACTTATAAGATACATTCAAGGGTAAGTTTACTATTCATTTGTCCCTATTCATAAGGGTTATATTACTATTCATAAGGGTAGGTTACTATTCATAAGGGTAGGTTACTATTCACCAAAAAATAAGTTGATTCTATCATACTCTAAATAACTTACTGATCACAACTGTCTTTGTCAGATTTTTGAAATTCAAGATAGAGAAGCGGCACAATTAAGTTTAATGTCTATTAAAGTGTTGTTTTGAAAAGACTCAGTGTTATATGCAATAAATTCTAAATTAAATTTATTGTAAATTCTTGGGGTGTTACAACCACAATCTAGAGGTGGTGGTCCATGATATACTAGTGGATCCTCCTCTAGTTATAGTTGCGGAACCAGCTATTTTTCTAGACATAGGTGTTGAGGCACAGTTCCATTAGGAATTTTATCGCATCATGTAGACTTTTCAAGGGGTACTGCATCCTATATTGTATATGAATTAGTTGACTCATGTGTTCCAGCAACATAATAATCCCATGTTTTGGGGAGATGGTGGTCCATAGGCTGCTAAGCTATGGATAGAGACTACATTTTCAATATTTGAGCATCTGAAGACACCTCCTGAGAGGAGAGTGAAGTTCATGACTTATATGCTACATGGGAAAGAAAGTGATGGTGGAACGTACTGAAAAAAACTGAAATGTTGTGAGACATGGGTTAGGCTAATTTCCAAACTAGGTTCTAGGACTACTTTTACCCCGAGACTCTATGGGAAGAGTGGGCTAGTAAGTCCATGCATCTGGAGCAGGGTGTGATGATAGTTATGGAGTACTCGGAATGCTTTTCAGAGTTGTAGTGTTTTTCCCTAACATACCTTGCTAATGAGATATTTATGGAAAGATACTTCAAGAAAGGTCTCCTATATGCCATTCAATCTTAGGTCAATGTGTTCAGATTGACCTCTATTACTGAAATTTAGAATTAGGTGATGATTACTAAGTAGAACCTAAGGGACATTGGGGGAGCAGAGCAGAGCGTTATCATCTCCTGACCCAGTAGTTCGACTTCCAGTGATAGAAAGCAATGTTTTAAGGTTTACCATGAGATGAGTACCAGTCAATCCGTGAGTATTGGTAGCTTGGTTTTCTACCATCAGTATAGAAGATTGGGCCACAAGAAGAATCAGTGTGACCATGACCCAGTCGAGTGCCGAGATTGCAGTAGGATGGGACACATACAATGTTTCTACAGGGCATTCCCTCCAACTATGAGTGGTAGGGGTCATCTCCAACACCAGGTTTAAGAGCGGGTTTCTCAACTCCATGTTAGGTAAGGATTTGGAGCGGTGTTGGTCGATTAGGCTGAGGAAGTGGTGGTCATGGATGAGGGGGCCAGGCACCAGTTACACTGAGTCATCAGAGTGGGCCTACTCTAGGCAGTGAGGTGGAGTCACAGTGTCATGCTTTAGGCCAGATCAGTTCTGTATAGCCTACCCCCAAGGAGAAGGTTGTCAGACCATCTATGGTGAGAGGTATGATCTTAGTAGCCTCTAATATTGAATATTCTCTTTTTGATATAGGTGCATCACATAGTTTCATATCCTCACTTGTGGTGAAAATCCTTGGACTCGTTATATTGTCTTTTGAGAGAATTATGACACTATACACTCCATTTAAAATCATAATGGAGTGTGTACGCCAGTGTAGGGAGTTCCCCCTTTAGGTTGTGTATTTCACTTCATATAGGACCTTTATGTCCTTGAGAGGACTGGGTTTTACGTTATACTCAGGATAGACTAGCTAGTGGATTATCAATCTTATATTGACTTCTATTTCCATAGGGTGAATTTCACATCATTAGAGGGTATAGTTTATACTCAAAAGGGTGAATTGGATTTCCAAGAGAGCTGAGATGGACAAGAGCATTGTGGGATGGGTGATATGATATCCCAAATCGCTAGTTTGTACCTGGATGATTACAGAGAATGTCAATAAGACTCTCCTCAAGTGGTTGATCATTTCAGGGATGTCTTCCCAGAATTTTTTTTTGGTTTTCCTCCTAAGAGAGAGGTTGAGTTCTCCATCGAGCTAGTGTTAGGAGCTACACTGGTATCCATTCCTCCTTACAGGATGGAAAATATGGGGTTATTGGAGCTCAAGAGGCTACTAGAGGACTTAGAGGCAAAGGGGTTTATTCGACCCAGTACTTCTCTGTGGGGTTCATCAGTCTTTTTTCAAAAAAGGTGGATAGTACCCTAGGGATATATGTGGACTACCAGAAACTGAACTAGCTGACTGTTAAGAACTAGTATCTTTTTCCATGGATATATGACCTTTTTTATCAGCTTAAAGGATCTTGGGTGTTCTCAAAAATTTATTTATAGTCCAGGTATCACAAGGTATGTTTTTGACCTACAGACATACCTCGTACAGAAATTTTTAGTAGGTATGGTCTATATGAGTATCTAATTATATAGTTTGGTTTCACGAACATGCCAGCAGTTTTCAAGGCACTGATGAACTAAGTCTTCCATCCATATACAAATTTATTTGTGGTTGTTTTCATGGATTATATCATGGTGTATTCTCACAATCGACATGACCATGCCAAACATCTTGAGATCATTTAGGATGCACTGAGAGGGTAGCAATTATATGTTAAGCTCACAAATTTCCACTTCTGGATGGATCAAATTCACTTCCTGGGTCACATTATCTCAGAGGCAAGAGTATTAGTGGACCCAGAGAAGGTGACAGTTCTATTTTCCTAGGATTAGTCTAAGAATGTCTTTGATATGTAGAGTTTCTTAGGGCTAGCTAGATACTAAAGGTGTTTCATATAAGACTTCTCATTCTTAGCAGTACTGTTGATGCGCTTGAATAAGAAGGGTGTGAAGTTTTTATGGTATGATACCTATGAAACATACCTTTAGGAGCTAAAAGGGAGATTTACTTCAGCACCATTCCGGATACTTTTAGAGAATGGAAGGATCTACACTATGTATTGTGACATATCAGGTATCAGGCTTAGAGTAGTGCTGATGTAGGGGGATAGAGTTGTGGTATATGGGTCTCAGTAGCTGAGGCCACATGAGAGGAACTACCCAATGCACGATCTTGAGTTATCTACAGTTTTTCATGTATTGTATTTTTGGAGACATTACTTACTTGGATAGTATTTTGTGGTGTATACAGACCACAAAATCCTAAAGTACATATTTACACAGTGTGATCTAAATCTGAGACATCAAAGGTGGTTTTAATACCTACATTCTTTTGACTTCAATCTTGCCTACATTCCTGGTAGAGGCAATGCAATGGTCGATGCACTGAGTAGGAGGACTCATATATAGGCAGTTCGACATTCCAGTAGCTAGTGGTTACTTATGGATTTGTTCTCTGAGATGCAGTTAGAGGTTTACGATAGTTAGGGGAAGATTTTTCTATCATCCTTAGTTGTGACCTCTACCTTATTGGATAGAGTTAGGATGAGGAAGCTATCAGACTCAAAAGGACTAGTTATATGAGAGAGTGTGTAAGGTGAGGACCCTCTTTCTAGTTGTACTGTTGGTGAGGATGAGACTCTACATATCCATAGTCATGTTTGGGTTCCAGGGGACATATGCGAGGAACTGATGTGGGAGTTTCATGCCTCGTCTTGATCAGTGCACCCCGGTGTTGCTAAGAAGTATCGTAACTTCGTTCCTCAGTACTAGTGGCTGGGTATGAAATGTTAGGAAGATAGTTTTGTTACGAGGTGTTCTAACTATTATTAGGTGAAGGCAAAACATTAGAAACCAACCATACATTTATAGAATTTACCTATTACCAAGTGGAAATAGAATGATGTCATGATGGATTTTGTGACCATTTTACTAAGGTCTCTTCAAGGTAATGATGTTGTGTGAGCTATAGTTGATAGACTCATGAAGTTTGCTCATTTCTTACCAATCAAGGAGACTTTTAGTGTGGATGATCTTGGGAGATTGTATATCAGTGAGATAGTATGACTTTACAAGGTCCCACACACTATCGTTTCAGATAGAGACTCCAACTTTACATCTCATTTATAGAAGAGTTTTCAAAGGGAACTGGGTACACAGGTGCTTATGAGAAAAGCATACCACCCTCGGATTGATGTCCATTCAGATCGTATGATATAGGTTCTTGAGGACATGTTGCAAACATGCGTCCTAGATTTTGGGGGCTCTTGGGAGTTACATACACCCCCAGTTGAGTCTGCCTACAATAACAGTTATCAGGAAATGATATAGATAGAACCTTATGAGAATTTTTATGGTAGGTCATCCCGATCACCCTCGTTCTAGTTAAAGGTGGCTGAGGTAGTTATACTAGGACCATGTCTCATGCAGAAGACTTCTGAGTAGGTCCAGTTGATTCAGAGGTAGATGGATACTACAGATTCTTAATAGAAATCTTATGTCAATCTTTGTAGATGACCTCTAGAGTTCAAGGTTAGGTATTGGGTATTTTTACATGTTTTACCAAGGCTGGGACATAGATGGATCAGGAGACAAGGTAGGATTTTACCATTATATGTCGGGCCATTAGAGATTCAGGGTAGAGTCAAGCCGGTAGCCTATCAGTTTCAGTTACCTTAGAGGTACTGAGCCATATATGATGTCTTCCATCTTTCTTAGGTGTGCCTTTATCACTCAGACCCATCTCATTATTTTCATCCTGAGGAGGATGAGATACAGGGTGATGCATTTTTTTAGGAGAATCTAATTCGTATCGTTGCTAGGATCATGAAGGTTATCTGAGGCTGATCAGTTCCTCTAATACAGGTGTTATGGAAGCATGGCCATTTATAGAATGAGACTTGGGAGTATGAGGCTGGCATACGTGCTCAGTGGCTAGAGTTGTTCTTATATGAATCATGACCACCCTTCAGAAGGAAATTCAAGGATGAATTTCTTTACCGGTGGATGATTTTAACAACCCAGGTTTTTGTGTGATGTAAAAATACTTTTTCTTTTGGTTAAATGTTTAATTATATCCTAATATGAGTACCCAATTTGATCACAGGTGTTTTGGGGGGTGTACGGGGCTTTTTCGGAGCACGGAACCCAAGATTTTTGGGTAAAAATGGTCTGGAACATGGTTAAAATAAACTGTGCAGGGTGGGCCACATGGTTATATAAAATCATGAAAGACTAGAAAGTGAGCAAGGGAAGGCCACACAGTTTGACCAAATGATGCGATTTGGGTCACACATCCCTCTGGTCAGGTCTATAATTTTAATTGTGGGGGTTTTCATGGTTTTCACATGGTTAGTCACACTATGTGGGGTGCCCTTACCTACAGCAGACCATGCACAGTTGGCTCATGGTTTGTCAAATGGTGTGGTCAAACAATGTGACCCTTTTATTTTGGATAAATTTTATAATTTTAAATCAAATTAAATCTATTTTAACCTAAAATTCACTTTTTCTTCTACGGACATCACCTCCACCCATTTTGAGAGCTCCCTTGAAGCTCTATGGTATAATTAGATCTCGAATCTCTGTCTAATCTCTAATTTAAGCACCACCCATAATTTTGGATCCAAATTGGTTGGTAGTAAATTCATTTTTAGCCATTCATCATTCTTATTCCTATCGACGATTCTATTTAGGTGCAAGCAAATTTTACCTAATTTTAGGTTCTTCATCCTTTCATCATTTTCCTCCCGATCTAAGTCAAATCAGGAGTTAATACTAGACAAGCACTATACTACTAAGCTAAGGTATGTGATCTATACTTTTCTTATTGGTTTTGGTGATTTATAGACCTATATTCCATTGTCCCACCTGCCTAAATTTCTAGGGAAACCTCGAAATTAAATTGAATGGTTGAATTAAATGAATTGGGACCTGTTAAGAAAGCCCTTAGGTACTTTGTGATGTGTCATCAGTTGTTTCCCCAACCAAGGCCACCCATAGGGTGTTCCCTTTGCCTATGACACATGTTAAACCACCCATGGGGTGTGATTTAGGCTTTCCTAGTTAAAGGAAGCTCAATTATATTTATACGAGATTGAATTAATTATTTAAGAGATGTATTTCCTCCTTTTCCATGGGATGACATGTATGTCTATTGAATTTATTAAATTTCTTAAATGGTTTTGGTTGAATGAGTGGGTGTGCTCATTGGTTGCTTGAATGCGTTTTGTGTATGATGAGTGGGTATACTCATGGTGTACAATGGCAATGGAATTGATTGATGAATGAATTGGGATGTATTTGAAATGGTAATGGATGCCTTAGTTAGTACACCACAGGTCTTGATTCCATTTAGATGCCTTGTATGTTACTCATTTGATCATGATATGATAGTGGAGGCCTTGGATAGAGTATGATCCATGGTTCTCAATTCCATGGGATGCCTTGGACCTGCAACCCCTTGGATATGGATTTCTTGGACTCGTGTAGGACATGTTTGATTGACATGCTCCTAGGACTCCAACCAGTGCCTAACTGAGTTTCTATCAAGAAGCTCCTAGGACTTGATGTGGATGCCTTGGACTTCTACACCTTGGATCCATTTCTTTAAGGTCTTAATCTTCATTATATGTCATGATTGTGGTAATTGTGATACACTTTGATTATATGGAATAGTCATGGGTAATATGGTATGCTTGGTTGAATAGCTTGGTCGTGGTTACTCTGACACTTCACAATATGGAAAGGTTGTGGTTGAAATGATATGTATGGGTGTATGGCAAGGTCCTGTTGGTTACTTCTATTTGTTATAATTGTCGTGTTATAGTAGTTTACACTGGTTTTGCAGGGAGCCATGTATGGCTATACAGTATCACTTTCTTGTTACAGTTGTTCCATGGTCACTTTGCTTTTATATTGCTTATCGGCATACTTGCACACTGTTTAGCTTATTATATAACACATATTGGAATTATATAGATATTTGGATGGTTACCTACTAGGATTGTTTCCGACACTCTATTCAGGCCATTTTTCAGTACCCGACCAAACTATTTGGATGTAGGTAGGGACTGGGGAAAACATCCATAGTTTGATGCTTGATTTTGTACCATGCATAGGAGTAGGGGAGC
Source organism: Viscum album (assembly GCA_963277665.1). NCBI lineage: Eukaryota > Viridiplantae > Streptophyta > Magnoliopsida > Santalales > Viscaceae > Viscum > Viscum album. The sequence continues at coordinate 109,349,250 of OY728135.1, forward strand.
ATGAAACTGAGTTGAAGATCATGATGTTATTTGGATATATCACTTTTTTTATTTTGGTATTTTTCATACATGTATTGTATTGTAAATCCATGTACCTATATTTTCTTCTTTCTTAGACAAATGACATGTATCATCATTATTTATATGAAATGACTACTGGTATTGTTATTATATTAGTATTTCCCTATTTACTTCTTGTTTAGTTATTATACTACTTCCACTACTTGTTTTTTATTGATATTATGATGTTTTACACTCTGGTAATGAGGGAATAGTCTCCCCACATACACACTCTAGGCCCTCACTACTAGTTTCTAGCTTCTGGAATTTGGGGAGATGCGCTTGAGGCCATATGGCCAATCGGGCTCGAAGCACTATTGAGTGGCATCCAAGTTCGGGACATTACAATTACAATCCAATTTAATGATATATGGTCACAAATAATAACCATTATCCACTTATGTGTAACTTTTCCTTTGATCATAATATTCATGACCCCTAAAGTGTAAAAAACATTGATATTGTGGTAATCATCAAAAAGGTTTATTGGGGGTTAAAAATGATAGATAAGGGTTAAACATCACATAAAATTGTCTAAATATTATTTTATGATATTATTTATACTTATAATCATCCTAGATTATAAATATATCATTTGGGATAAACATGAAGATTAAAATTAATTAATATTTTATGTAATTTCAAGGGTGACCCTCCCCTCACATACAAAAGGAAACCTCCTATCCTCCCTCATTCACAAAGTTTGAGCACTCTATCTGAACCAATATCTTCCCTAATACAATATTATCATCCTTACACACTTCCTAAATCTTATTTTATTCCCAACATACCATATTTTTAAGGATTAAGGTTTAATCTAAAGGTGGTTTCTCAATGAAGAGGTATAACTCTTAACCAAGTACTATCAGTTTTATTTATTCTTCTAATTTCTATAAATATGTTATAATCATCCTAAAATAATAAATCTAGTATCATAAATATAATAATATTTTATTATGATTATGTTACAACCATTTTAAACCTTGTTTCCATCCTATGGAAAGTGAAAACATCGCTCGTGTGTATGTACAACTTACCATCACCCCCTAGCGGTGTAATTTTTTTTCATCTCCATTTTTCATAGATGGTTATAAAGATGGATATAATGAATATATATGATATTAATGACATAATTATGTTCCTATAAATATAATATATTATTTACCCTTTTACCCTTCAATTCGTTAAAAAATGATAATGTCGCTCATGTATTTGTGTGGACTACCACTTCCACGAAATGATGTAATCCATTTTTCATGTCCACCATTAAAGGATAATTATTAATATGTTTATATTAAATATATATTATATTTATATAATTATTTAAATTTTGTATATTATTTTATCATTATAAATATACAAGAACCAAAATCACCAAACCAAAACTTACATGAAATATGAAATAGTTAACACCCGGAAATGACAATTTTAATAAAGAATTATTAATAAAATGGTATTGGATGTTAAAATTGGATAATATATGATATTATAAGTATATATATGGTTATTTATAGATTTATAATAAATCTAAATTTGTTATACATGAGGTTAAAATAACTTATAAGATCAGTCAATTTTTTTTAAGGGATTTCTTTTATAATCTCATTTTATTTCGAGATTGTTTATGTTCATCTTTCCATTGGAAAAATTATATGATCATAATATTCTAAACCTAATATGTTTTCTTATCCCTAGGTTATGTTTTTATTTAACATGTTTATTTTCCATTTCTTCTCTTATTGGATTGGGAATCAATAAGTTACATATAAGGTACTTTCTATTAAAAATATTTCTTTAAAGATTTCTTTCAAACTATTTTTCATCCATGTCCATATTTTATTTTAAATGTTTTCAAGAATTTTTTTACTATTATCCAATAATTTATTAATTTTTTACCATTTTTGACTTTGTATAAAAAGTTTTAAATGTAATCTTCTTGTTTTTTCCAAATGAGACACTTTTTACTAATATTGTGAAAGGAATCATTATTTTAACATAAACCGCACAAATGGAATTTCATATTTTCATGGATACTCTTTGATTTGAATCTTCCATTGAAAGTTTCCATGGTTATTTTTAATAAAAAAAATCTCTAATATTCTAATTGTTTTTATATTTCTAATAAGTGATTTCAAAATGAAAAGGTTATTTTCCTCAAGAAATGTTTCTGTGATCTTTTAAAGGTATTTTCATCCATCACAAAACCCATTGATGTTACTTGGGATATGATCCAATTACACCATATTTATTATTTATCTAAATGGTTTATGATGATAAAATATTGATGTTATGTATTCTTTATTCAATACGGAAAATTGTTGACTTATAAGGCATTTTGAGAATGAATTATATTGATCATTCAAAATATGAGGAATGAATAGAACACCCAATTGATGGTTGAGGACCTATTATAGATAGTCCCTTGATGCATCAACGAGTATCATGAGAAAAAATAGTAGGCATGCCATATTATATGGGTATTTGGTTTAAACCTACCCAATTACTAAAAATGATGTCTTTGTTGAGAGGACATGATGGTAAGATTCATGGTATCTTGGTTGAGAGGCATTGATCATGAATTTCTATAAATATGTATTTCATTTATTTTGAATTCAGTTTTTCAGTATCCTTATGATTTCTATGTATATATTTTCTAAAGATGGTCATTAAAATCAAGTTGTTAATTGAATGCCATGTGTTTTGATTATCCACTCCACCATATTGATTATGCCTTAGTTACTCATGAATTCTTCCATTGTACATAACCCTTTTCTGAGCATATGAGCTCAACCTTTATTTGTTTTCCTTTTCAGGGGATATGAAGAAGGATATTATGAATGATATCATGGATGAAATAATGTTTCTTATGCTATGTTTTTATATTTCCAATGTAATATAGGAATCATGAATGTATCTAGTTTTCCAAGTCTTCTAAATTGGTTTATCATACATGGTGAGATCCCCTGTATCTTGTACCAATGTAATAAAGTAAACATAGGATCTAGGTTAATAGATTTTATTTTTTATAGTTGGTATCAAAGGCGAGTCTAGTAGGGTCCTTAGAAACTAGATTTTAAATGAACATATCTAACATGAGATTTATGATAATCCCTTATAATATTTGAGTACTTTTACCATTATAGAGATTTTTATTTTATGGCTCAATATTCCTGATTATTATGTGATAAGTTAGCATTTTCCATTATTTAGTGATGGTTCCTAACTGAAGAAAGGGAATCAACACCCATAGTCACTATAGGGATTTCCCTGGTGAGTAATCTGATATAGCTATGTTGGAACTGAGCATATCATGGACATATTATGGTAACTAGCTCACCACCAAATACTTTTTTATTTATTAAATGTAAAGATGACGGAGAGACTACAAGGATATAATTAAGGGAGTCTGAAATAATGGATCCCAAGAGTATCATCCTGAACAAAGTTTGTACCCTCTAAGGGGAAGGATCCAAGACTAGAAAAGATAATGAACTGGTCATTGTGGGATGATTTAGAAGCTAGAAAGTCTACCTCATCATTTCCCTCACACCAAGTATGAAGAATGGTCTTGTGATTATTCATGAGTCGCTTGAATCTTTTGATGGAATATTCAATGGACTAAGGAGTAGGGCCTTTACCGGATATTTCATTGTAGATAACTAACAAATCGGTCTCAATATTTCTGATAGTAATGTTCCTATGGTTACTAAGAAGTAGCCCAATGAGCATGGAATGGAATTCCACTTGAATGGAATCAAAACTCCCAAAGAAGGCAGAGAAAGCAATAACAGTTGACCCTTTGGAGTCTCTGATAACTCCTCTACCACGCATAGATCCAATGCAACAAGAACCATCTATGTTTAATTTTTTTTCTGAGGGTTGAGGCTTCCACCTGATCCATTTTCCTTGAGTTTTAGTGGTATTTTTGAGGGATGAGTTCAATTAAATTAATTGTAGGAGGGAAGGAACATTCACTGACTCTTTGAAAAACCTAGAGAAATCTATAATTAAGTTCTTGATTTTGAGGATAATACTTGTGATGGATATCAATGAAGTCTGGTGACTTTTCCATTTCTAGACAACCATAGAATCTAGAAAACCACATTGAAAATTAATGTCCCGACCTTTATCTCAACACTAGGTCTGTCCGCACCATGAAACCATTTTTGTAGGAAAGTCTCGACTGAGAGAAACTATTCAGACCATCTGGTGAACTGTAAAAATGAACTCTAGACTTATTTTTTTTCATTCTCTATTGAAAAATAAGTGTTCTGTGGATTTAGATTGTGCCTCCCTATAGTATAGACATCTCAATGAAAGACTAATCCCTCTATACTAAATATTATGATCAGATGGTAAGGCATTATTCTAGAAATGCCAAACTAGGAAAATAAACTTTGAAGGTAGCTACTTACACCATAAGTTTTCTCCCTAGTGATCCTGAGGAGGTAAAACATATTGAATTTTAACAGTATCTAATAGAAAAATAACCACATATTGAACCTATGAAAACACATTTATCTAGGTCGCTGGACAATTCAATACTATCAAAGAGACTCCTATAGTTATCATCCATGGTGGTACGGATGAAGTTGGGATGCTCCCTAGCCTCCTTGAAACTGATATTCAGAGTAGGGAAGCTCGGGAATACAAGGATTTTACATGACCAGTTGTGATACCATAACTGATATCTTCCTTTCCAATTATCCAATGGGTATACTACTGAAGGATAGGAATATGAGGCTGAATCATCTTCTGAATTTTAGAGGGTTTAAATCTAGACGATCTCCCATAAATACCATAACTACTTTGCATGTGTCTGCCCCACAATGTTTTCCCTATAATTAATTCCCAAGAAATTTTGGCATGAAGACCATTCATGTTAGTAGAGATACTTCTTAAATTAATACCCCCTTCTTTAATGGGTTTATCAAGCTTACTCCAAGAATCCCAATGACACTTACCTTACAAGTGGACATCCCATAGAAAGGAAACCAGTGTGCATTCAATGTTGGAAATCACCTTCTTTGGAACCTTCATCATGGACAAGATATGCATGGGTATGGAGGAGAGGACAGAGTTGATCAAAGTAATTATCCCTCCAAAGGATAAGAATCTATTTTTCTAATTGAAAATATGACCCATGATTTTATCAATAACCATATCAATGTGATTGATGAGAAGGGTGTTAGGGGACACAAGGGAACCTATATAGTTCATAGGGAAGGACCCTATGCACATTCCAAGATTGGTTTCCAGGGTCCTTATCCACCTCTCTAAGTATCTATTAGGTACCAAGAAATTACTCTTCTCATGATTGACAACTTTCCCTCTCCAAGTACAATAACCTTGCATGAATGGAGAAACTTGTTGTTCTAAAATGTGATTCACCTATATTGGATTTATTCATGTGATAGAAGCCTCAATATTTTAGTGAAACTACTAATCCATTGGTAGTTGAATAGTGGGTTATGTCCCTTGAAAAGATATTCCTAGATTTGAGAATTAATGAAAGTGAAACAATTATTCTGAAAGTGTATTATTTGAAAGTAGATATCGATCAATGGTGGTAATTGATCCTTGTCACTTAATAGGTTAACGAAATAGAAATCATGGAATGAATAAATTTTATAGTGATATTCTTCAATAAATAATTCCCTTGAGAATAGTGAGCTAAAATAGAGAAGAAGTTCCTCACTTTAAAGTAGAAAGAAGAATAAGGTATGGTGGAGTATGAGGATAAATTAAAAATATTAGCCAAGAATTTTTTAGAATACATACGTAATATGGAAAACAAGATTGGTCATTTCTTTGATGAGCTTAATATGAGTCTCTGAAGGGAACTAGTTTCTCAAATATTTTCCTCATATGATGATATTGTATTAGGTATCATAAAGACATATAATGAATCTTATAGGTTTTATATCATTAAGGAATGTCAAGAAAATAAGAGTTTGACTAAGCACCAAGAAAAAATAAATGTTTCAAAGAATAAGCAAGGGGGGATAAAATTTCAAACATGTGATAACTGTAGAAAGAAACAGTCAGGTACTTGCTTAATGGGAATAGGAGTATCTATTAAATGTAGAGAAAGGGGGAATAAGGCTCTTGAAATAAAGGAAAATAAATAAATCAATTTTATCTAGTGATTTAACTATAAAGATATTGGGAATTATTAAAACCAATATCCAAAGCATCAAGAGAACTTACCATAAAAGAAGTCAAGGAGATAAGGATAAGTTTATGCAATCACTACAGCTAGAGTGGAAGATCCTAGTAATGTGGTTAAAGGCACACTTATCATCCTCTCTAGAACTAAAAATGTTTTATTTGATGAAATTTATACCCACTCTTTTATATCTAACGAATTTTATAAGGGTACCACATCACCACCTCAATAATTATATGTTGAGTTGGTAGTGAAAACTCTAAATGGTACGATGATCTCTTCTCATGTCTATATATCCTCTCCAATGGAGGTTTGTGGGAATGTGCTTCCTTGAAATCTTATTATTCTTCATCTAATTGAATTTTATATAATTATGGGTATGGATTAGATCTATAATTATATATCCTATATCAATTTTTATGGATGGGAGGTTTCATTAAATAATCAAAATCAACCTATGATCATCTATTAGTTTGAGGATAAACCTTAACTCCTAATGGAAATTACTTCCATCATATGGGTTTTACTATATAGTCATGAGGGATTTTTATCTAAAATAGTTAGGGAGAAACTTAACATTGAACATTTTCCTATTATTCAGGGATATGATTATGTATTTCATAATGACCTACCTGGTCTTCCCCTAAATCATTATGTCAAGTTTTCAATAGAACTCAAACCTAGTGCTACACCTATTTTAGAGACTCCATATTGTATGACCTTGATTGAGTTATAGAAATTGAAAAGGGAACTCTATTAGAATCTTGATAAGGTATTCATTCATCCTAGTTCTTCACCATGGGGTGCACCTATTATTTTTGTTATAAATATAGATGGGTTAGTGTGTCTTTTGATTTATTGTCAAGAACTTAACAAGATCACTAATAAGAAAAAATATCCTCTACCACATATCGATGATGTTTTTGATCAATTTTAAAAATTTAAATATTTTTCCAAGATTTATATTTGATCTGTATATCATCATATAAGGATCAGGAAGGAGGATATACTCAATAAAACCTTTCATATGAGTTATGTTCATTATTAATTTATAGTAATTTCATTTGGACTTACCAATGCTCATGTTTTATTCATAGATTTAATGAATATATTATTTAGAGATTACCTTGATCAGTTTATGATAGTATTTATAGATGATATTCTTATATATTCAATGATAAAGGAATATGATAAATAACATTTGATGATTTTTCTGAAGACCCTGTGGATAATTTATATTCCAAATTTATAAAGTGTAAATTTTGGTTATAAAAAGACTCATTCTTGGGTCATATAATTTCATGTAAAGGTATATTGGTGAATAATTCAAAGACAAAGATTATTAAAAAGTTACTCAGACCAACCATGATGATCAAGATCCATATTTTTCTTAGGTTGTAAGTATACTACAATCATTTTTTGATAAATTTCTCATGGATATCAAATCCACTAACTAGGTTGACTTGGAAGTGATCCAAGTTCTTGTGGAATGTGAGGAGAATTTAAAATAACCAAAGAGAAGGTTAGTCATCACACCTATGCTTATAGTACCCTAGAGTGGAGAAGTGTTTTTGATATATATTGATTTATAAAATAATAGACCATGATGATTCCTCATATAGAATGATATGGTGATAGCTAATTCCACACCCCAATTGATTCATGTGAAACATTACCTGAATCATGATTTAGAGCCAGTATTGGTAATTTTTTAATTGAATATATGGATGAATTATTTTTATAGTGAATGCTATTATATATATAATGATTATAAATGTTTTAAGTATATATTTACATAAACAAGTTGAATATTCTCCAGAGAATATGGTTGGAGTTGGTGAAAGATTATGACTGCTCAATACATTACCTCCCTGGGAAGAAGAACAAGGTGGTTGATGCTTTGAGTAGGAAATACCATGATTGTTTGTACAAGATGAGGATTGAAATAGATATAATATTAATATATTTTTATAAGTTGGATATTGAAATATTGAGGAAGGGGGATAAATCTTATCATTCAAAAATAATTGTTCAAGCATCCATCTATGATAGGATTAAGGAGCGTAAGAAAGGTGTGTAATTAAAGAAGATGTGAGGAATTTACCTGAGTTCAACCATGATCAGGGTGGATTTATAAGTTTAAAGAACCAATTATTTGTTCCATAAATACAAAAATCGAAGAAGGTCTTGTTAGATGAATCTCAAAATTCATCAATCTCAATTCATCCTGGAAGTATGAAGATGTATAGAGATATGAAAGAGTATTTATGGTGGGATAACATGAAAAGGGATATTACAAATTATGTATCCTAATTCTTGGTTTGTTAGTCTAAGTGATAAAATTCTAAGGGGATGTTATAACCATTAACCATACCTGATGGAAATGGGAAAACATTACTATTTATTTTTTTCATCGGGCTCCCCAAAATATCTGAAGAGAACAATTCTATTTGGATCATAGTATATCACCTTACCAAATTAGAACATTTTATTATTATTTGATAATATTTATATCTAGATCAGTTTAATTAGTTATATTTTAAATAAGTTTTGAGATTTAACAGAGTACCACTCTTAATCATATCTAATGAGGATCTAAGGTTTACCTTAAATTTCTAGAGAAGTTTTCCATGGGATATGGATAAAGAGTTTAGTTTCAGTATGGATTATCATCCACAAAAATATAATCAGTATGAGAGGACTATTAAAACTCTCAAAGACATGATTAGATATTTCTCTATGTATTTCAAAGGCATTTGGGATCAACACCTTCCTTTGGTGGAATTCTCTTACAACAATAGCTTACACTCGAGCATTCAGATGGCTCTTTATGAATCCCTCTATGGTAGGAACTAAAGAACTTCGAAATTCTAGGATAAAGTTGGAGAAATAAATCTATTTTGACTTGATCTAGCTAATTAAATAGTGGATAAGGCTAGAGCTATTCAACAATACATAAGAGTAGCTCAAAGTTAGTAAAAAAGTTATTCTGACAATATTTGAAAATATCCAAAGTTCTAAGTTGGTCATAAGTTATCGCTATGAATATATCCTTCGAATAAGATTATGAGTTTTTGAAATAAGGGAAATTTAAGCCTTATATATATCATTATCTTTGAAATTAATGATCATATCGGGATAGTAGCTTATAATTGGGTGCTTCTAATTAATCTCTCTCAATATCATGATGTGTTCTATGTATCTATCATGGGGAAGTACAAACCTGATCCTTCACATTTACTGAACTCAGAGGTCATACTTCTGAAGTAAGATTTATCTTATGAGGAAAAACTAATATAGATTCTGGTTCATTAGGAGAAATTTCTACAAAAAAGAAAGAAAACTCATCTTATCAAAGTTTTGTGGTGAAACCAAAAATTTGAGGAAGCAACATGGGAACCCAAGGATGTTATGAACCAAAAGTATCCTTAGTTGTTTGTATCATAGTGATGAAATTTCAAGGGAGAAATTATTATAAGGGGGTAGAATATAACACCCCTATATTTTATGAAATTTTTCTCTTTCAATAAATTTTATTTATTTTATATCTTTCTTTATAGGCAACACTAAGTTTAAACAAACCGTGATATATTATTAAAATATTATAATTTAATGTGATAGTTATCGCCTAGCTATTGGATTACAAGGTATTAATAGGATTAACCATGTTATGAAAAATATGTATAAATGTTTTATTCAAAACATATTTATTTATTAATTCATATAAAATAAGTGCCCAATTTTTAGTAAAGTCATTTTCTGCTTTAAAAAATGTTTCCTTGAAAAATGGTTTTTATTTCATTTTGTGTATAGATATTATAATTAATTTATACCACTTTTAAAATTTTAATTTGATTAAAAGGATATAATTTATGAAATCATAATGTCAATATTATTTTATGTTTAATTATTTGTATTTTTCTAAAAATATTTATTTTTTAGTGAATAGTGAATAATTCTAATTTTTGGAAGACTATTATTTCCTTTCATTAAAATAAGTAATTTAAAAGTACCATTATGTTATTAATTTTATATTCAATTAATATTAGTCTCATTTAATTATATATAATCTAATTAATTATAAACTAATTATCATTATTCTTGATTTTGGTATAATTTCATTTTTAGGCTATAAAATGCATTTTTAAAATAATTGTATTTCTTTTCATTTTAGGTGTTTATATTAAAATTGATTCCTGAAAATTATAGAAATTTCATATTTAAATATGTATTCCATATTTTTAATCATGATTTTTAAATTTGGTAAATAATTCCTTTTTATATTTTTTTGTCATGAATAGTAATCTTGGTAGTTATTTGTCACCTCAGTAAGGGTAAAACGAGTAAAATATGGTTAAAACTATGAGATAAGGCCTAAAATATACCTAAAATATATATTAATTTGATTCAATAATTTTTTTAATATATAACCATCCTATATTCAAAAATATGGTGATTTCTTTCCACTTTACATTGATTATAGCATTTATATTATGTTAATTAAAGGATAAACTCAAAAATGTCACTCTCTTGATGTTAATATATATAATTTTTTGTTATAAGGATAAAAACAAGTTATATTTATAAATAAATATTTATATGAAATATTAATGAATTTTTTATCAGGGTAATTTATTTTTAGTTTTTAGTGGTGGAATATTTACCTTAAATTCTTATGTAGCGCCGACACAATGCTTGTTCAAATAATATAAAAAGAAATTAAATGATTTTAAAAACATTAAAAGTAATATAATTTGGATTAATTATTGAGTTATGAGATTTTTTTAGAAAAATATAACATATTATTTATGTGTTAAAAGTTTATATTCAAATTACATTACTATCTTGATAAATTTTAAAGTCAGATTATGTGGATAGTCCCGAAAATGACTTCAATGGCATCTAATGTAAAATAATATTTTACTAAATGATATAAAATTAATAAAAATATTATATTCATCCAATTGAATGAGATATTTTTGATAAAATCAACCATTTTCCACTTATGGGTTGCTTTTTCTTTTCCAATAATATTCATGACCACTAAAGATTAAAAAACTTTCATATTTTGATAATCATTAAAAGGGTTTATGAGGGTTAAAACTAAGATATAAGGGTTAAAACATCACTTAAACCTATATAAATACTATTTTATGAGATTATTTAGACTTATCCTCATCCTTGATTATAAATATAGTAAATTTTAGCCATATTAAATTGATAATTAATTTATTTTAATTTAATACTTTTAGTAATTCCTAGGGTACGCCCCCCCAACTCACTTAAAAAAGGGAACCTCATATTCTCCCTAATTCACAATGTTTGTGTTGGATCCCTGAGTTTGTTGGACTCTCTTATGTTTTGATAATCACATATCTTTCTTTCAGTTTTGATAATCACATATCATTCTTTCATTTTTGATAATCACATGTCATTCTTTCAGTTTTGATAATCACATATCATTATTCAAGTTTTGATAATCACATATCATTCTTTTAGTTTCGATAATCACATATCATTCTTTTAATTTTGATAATCACATATCATTCTTTAAGTTTTGATAATCTCACTTCATTTTAAGAGTTAAATCATGTATTAACACATCTTCATTCTTATTCTATCTTGTTTTAGTTATGTTTCCTTATGCTTCCATTCTCTTACTCTATTTTGTTAAAGTTCATGTCTTAAGACAGATCACACAGAATTTCTCTAAGTATGAGAAACATTCACCAGTTTTATATGAAATAGTCACCAGTCTCAGATTTGAAAAAGGCAGTGACACCGGTCCCATGAATCAATGACACTGGTTCCATATAGACTGATCAAATATTTCGCAAAGGACATGAAACAGTCACTGATCCCTCTCAGACAATGACTAAATATTTTGAAAAGGATGTGACACAGTCACCGGTCCCTCACTGGCATCGTGACATAGTCACCGGTTCCATATTGACACCACTCCAATATTTCACAAAGGCAGAGAATCCACTATCGATTCAACACAACCTGATGACATCGCTCAGAGGCATGGAAGGAGTCACCGTTCTTGTGACACCATTCCTGAATCACTGTTCCTATGACACTGTTCCTGACTCACCATTCCAAAGACACAATTTCCTAAGTCACCGGTCATGTGACACAGTTCCTGTGACACTGCTCCTACAACTCTCTGTGACACCGTCCTATCCATACTTTACCATATTTTCATAAAAAATTTCGAGATGTTTCTAACGGTCATATTTAGAAAAATTAATGTTTCTAACTTTATTTAATGTTTTCTGTAGGATATTTAGAGGACAGTATGAGGTATGAGGATGCAGTGCACCCAATGTTATTATACCACCTGTCATCCCTCAAGAATAAAAGAAGAGAAGCTCATGTGAGAATATAGGAGGAGTGGAGATTGTAGAATATACGTGCATCTGAAGAACACAAGAATAACTCTTTCTGATCTAGTGCTTACAAGATAAACTCATGGATTTCAAGAGGATCATTCAAGAGATCAATCTCAAGCCCAAATCCTATTGAGCTTAATCAACCACCATTAAAACCAAGAGGCTAGAACATTTTATGTCCTAGAATCCATAACTCAAAGACAACAACACTCTACTTTGGAGACAACTTCCATAGAATAACTCAAACACCATTTCCTCTACATCAAATGAGTCCAGAGATACACTTCATAACACACAAAGCCTTCTAAACCCAACTCTACATTTTTAGCTCTATTGTGTTTGTTTTACTCACTTTTTCGAGCAGTGTGTGTACCTATTAATTTAACACACACTGTCTCCTATGCATAACTGGAGGATGATAAATATCCTCTCTCTAAAATATTTTTACACATTTGTATCCCACTATTAAGTGTGGAATAGGTCAAGTGTGACATGTTTGCTACTTTTCTCATGTATAAATGTGGTAGAGGTCTTTGTACCTGGATAGCCCTGTGTGTTGTTGTTAACCCCGATCCAGGGTGTGGATCAAATCTGTTTATTAATTTAAACTGCTTGGTGGAAGCTGATCACCATGTGGAGAGGATTAAGTCTCATATTGAGACTGAACCTCCTGTATTCATTTCCACTATGTTTCCTTGTTTATATTTCTTACTCTGTTTTATTTCAAATTTCATATAAACAAACCAAACTCTGATAGTTAGTTTAGAAAGTGTTTACATCTATTTTAAACCAGTAGGCTTGTTTCAAAAGTTATAGTAATCATTAGATTAATATAACTGAGACTTAATCAATATTCTGAGCAGAAAATTGAACATTTAGAGCTTTTTTAAATTCACTACAAACTGAATTTGTTTAATTTTTAAATTGGGGAAGCCTTTTTTTAAAATAACTATTTTTTTAATAGAAATTTTTATAGATACTCAATTCACCCCCCCCCTCTTGAGTATTCTACTCCGACCAACAGTTTGAGCACTCTATATCATCCAATAACTACATTAATACCATATTATATTAATTCCCAACTTCGTAGAACTTTTCTTATTTCCCAAAATACCATCCTTTCAAGTATTAATGTGTAATCCAAATGAGGTTTCTCAATGAAGAGGTATAACTCTTAACCAAGTACTTTCACTTTTATTTATTCTTACACTTCCTATAAATATATTATACCCATACTAAAATAATTAATCAATTATCATAAATATATTGAGACATTATTATAATTATTGGAAAGAAATTTTACATATCTTTTCCATCCTACAAAAATTGAAAACATCGCTTGTGCGTAGGTATGACTTACTGTCTCTATGTAGTGGTGTAATTCATTTTTTCATCACCATTTTAGTTGGATAGTAACAAAGATTGAGATAATTAATATATATTATATTTATGAAATAATTATGTTCATATTAATATAATATATCCTTTACATATTTACCCTTATATTCATTAAAAGATAATAACATCACTTGTGCGTACATGTGGACTACCACCTCCAAGAGGTGATGTGATCCATTTTTCATGTCCACCATTCATGAATTATTTTAAATATGTATATAAAGTATATTTATGATATTTATATCAGTATTAACATTATATAGATGATTTATTCATGATAAGGAAATAAGGACTAAAATCACCAAACCATAACTTATATGAAAAAAAAAATAGTTAACACTTGGAAAAGATGATTTTAGTAAAGAATTATTAATAAATAGGTGTAGGAATGTTATAAGTGGATCATATATGATATTATAGGTATGTATATGTTTGTTTCATATAATTATAATAAGTATAAATTTTTTATATAGGAGGTTAAATCACTTAAGAGGAATGTAAAACTTGAGGTATGGTATTTTTTTTACAATCTCATTTTATTTTGGTATTGCTTATGTTTATTTTTTATTTGAGAAACTTATATGATAACAATATCTTAATCCACATATATTTTCTTCTCCTATGGTTTTTTTTATTTTACATTCCTATTTTCCAATTATTCTCTTGTTGGATTAGGAATCAACAAGTAAGTTACATGTAAGGGGTGTTCTTTTACAAATATTGTTTTGAATATTTCATTCCATCCACTTTTCTTCCATGTATATATTTTCTTTAAAATGTTTTCAAGATTATTTTTACTATTATACAAAGGTTGATTAAATTAATTTTTATCCATATTTTAATTTCTATAAAAAGGTTTAAATTAAATGTTCATTTTTTCTCCAAATGAGGTACTTTTTAACAAAATTATAAATAGAATATATATTTCAACATACACCACATGAATGGTTTGTCCTGCCGTCATGCCTACTCTTTTATTGGAAGATTATTTTACAATTTTCCATGGTTATTGTAATATCTAAGGTTAATATAAAGTTAGTTAATTTTATAGTTTAATAAACTATAATACAATTCACATTTTAGTATTTCATGGCACAAAAATTATAATATGATCGGATGAATATCGATTTTCATCTTACTTGGTCAAAATAAGCCTAGAATGAATTTTTAATATTATAAATTATAAATATGATTTTATGAATAGTTTAAAATATAGTATTTTACTATTAATAATTTTATTTATAAAAATATGTTATAATATATATAGTTAAGAATTTATTAACCATAAATTTAATAGAAATAAAGATGTGGTCCTTTAGAGGTAAAAAGGGATATTTTTCATAAAACTATTTTTTAAGGAATAATATATTTCAATTTTAATTAATTAAAATAGTATTAAATTATGAATTATTTAAATTAAATTTTATATTAGATACCTAAATATATTGATTTAAATCCATATAATGATGATTACCAGTCATATAGTTAATGTAAGATAACCTTATGCTTGAAAAATGCATTTCTTGAGAAACTATATTTTTGAAATGTTTTAAAGGATTTTTTTTAAATTAAAATTTTTCACTTATGTGAATTGAATTTGATAAAATTGATTCAATATTTAACATTAGGTAATAAGTTCAACATAATTTTTGGTCATAATGAATAGTAAAAATAGTAAAAATTAATTGTTAATGTTAATGTCAAAACAGGTATACCGGGTAGTTAATCTATAAAGATAAGGGTTAAAATGACCAAAACGCATGCTTAAACCCCATTTTTTTGTTTTATTTAACCCTTAAAATTATTTAATTCTAATATTATACATTTTAGATCCATATTTCCAAGAAAGTGAAATCAAATTATTGTAAAACTTTAAAAAATTACAAATGTTCCGCTAACCTCAATTATAAAAGGGCACCTACTATCCTCACTTTTTCACATATCTCAAGACATTTAGATAAACAAAAACCATCCAAAATACCTACCCAAAAACATTATACATGTTCTAGATCTGTTTTTATTCCCAAAATACCAACCATATGGTTCTTAATAAGGGATCCAAAGGATGTTTTTCTAAGAAAAGGTAATTGTCTTCATGAAGCTCTTTCCTTTTACTTCTTCATTTACAACCTTCAATTATGTATAAAAAAATCCAATATAATAAAACCATTATATCCCATATACTGAGATGTTATTATTTTTATGTAATAATATTATCCATCTCCTTCTCCATCAAATGGGAATCAAAACCATCACTTGTGTGTACGGTGTATTATCACCTCTAAACCGATGAAATGTTTTTCCATCATCAACTCACATACATAGTCATAATGAAAGAAATAATTAATATATATGATATTTATTATTTAAATTTAATATATCAACTACTTACTTACCCTTTACCCATTAATTAAATGATATGGTCTCTCATTCATACGCATGGATTACTGTTTCGATGAAGTGATGTGATTAATTTTCCAAGTTCAAATTTCAATAATGATTATAAAAACGTATCTAATGAAAAAATATGGTATTTATAACTTTAATATCATGTTTTAGGTGATGTAACAACATCATATACACAATACCATAACTTCCATGACAAAACATGCATGAGAAAATGATGCAGTTAACACCCGAAACAATGGTAATAATGAAATATTATTAACAAACAAGACATAAGATGTTAAAAGAGGATAATATACGATATTAGAAATATAAATATAGTCTTGGTAATTAATAAAATGTTTAAAAACATTATACATGAGGTTAAATCATGTTCAACTAAAGGGATGCATGAGGTAAGGGATTGCATCTCAATTTACACACCATTTATTCATATTTTTTATGATGCACCTATTCAATTTTATGTGATTTATATACTACCCCTTTGATGTATTTAAAATGAATAACTATTTATTCATGATGATTAATTCTTAAATTTAATTTTATTCTTTCAAGGGGTTATAATTAAAAAGTTTCCAAAGAGGCAGGATTTATATTATGATCTCATTTTTTGGGATTACCATAATTTTTGTTAAAGGAATCAAATAATCAATACTTTATAGCATACATTTATTTTCTTATAATCTTGATATTTAAGAAGTTTAATTATTTTATTCTACATTTTTCTCTCTTTTACACTTGAATTAAGCAAATAAATGTTTGAAATAAAAATCAATTTTATTTCCTTTTTAATCATATATAATTTTATTCCATGTTAATATTTTCAAAATTTGTTTTACAAAATTACTTTTTATTACTCAAATTATTTATTAAATAAATTTTAATTCATCATTGGATTTTGAAAAGGTTTTAAATGGATCTTTTTAATGTTTTCTAAAAGGTTCATTTTTAACTTTTTTCAAAAAGTCAAAAGGAATGTTTTTTTAATCCTATATGGCGGTAATGGACTTTACCACCACCATAAATATTTTACGATATTTAGATTATTATACACATTTTAAATGGTTTTAAAAATAAAACTCTTAAATTAAATCTAATTTTAATATTTCACTTCCATTCTCTTTATTTATCCATAGGACATGATTTTATTTCAAAACCTATGTTTTCGATGAATTTATGGAAATCTCTTATCTATTATTAATTTTATGGTTGTTAAATTTATCATGAAACATTAACTTTCTTATGATCATTAAATATTACATTTCTCTTAAATATCTATATTCTATGTATCATGGATATGATTATTTCCTAAAGCACACACCATTTCTAAATATGGTGTTTTACTTTGAATGTTATTTGATTGATTGGGGAAATATTGATATTTCATATTCTTTATTCAATATAGATATTAATTAATAAGGAATATTGTTTATGAATTGAATTGATCAATCATTATATGAGTAATTCATTGGAAATGTAGTTATGGGTGGGTCTAGATTTATATATCCCTTTAAAGTAGTGATAGGTCTCATAAGACTAATCAGTTGGCCAAATTAAATGGTTTTTGGTGTATACATACCCATGTATTAAACTTTCTTAACAAAAGGTCTTGGTGGTATAAATATCATGATGTCTGAGATCATGAAATAAAATATTAAGAATTTATTTTATTGAGAATTTAGTTATTATTATCTATGATATTTTTTCGTTGATATTATCAATGGATGTAATTCATGCTCAAGTTATTGATTAAATGGAATGTTTTTTCAGTTATTTTTTCTCATATTGATTATGTCTTATCTACTTATGATTGATTTTGATGTTTCTAACCCTTACTGAGCATTTAAGTTCACCCTTATTTTTTTTATGTTTCCCATGATATGAAGAAGAATTCTTTGATTGAGTACAAGGATGTCAAATTTTTTCAATTACTATGATTTGTATTTTATTTCCAATGTAAAATGGGTATCATGTATGTATCTAGATCTCCTAGACTAATAACCTAATTGGTCCTTTAGTATTAGAACCCCTGTATCTATTCCAATTTAAATGAGTTGACAATAACTCTGTGTTACTAGAGTATGGTTTTTTATAGTTGGTATCGGATAAAGTTTAGTAGAAACCTTGGTAAATAAATTTTAAAAAACATAGATTAGAGAACATAACCATATGACTGAATTTAAGGATAAGTCTAAGTATAGGATATCATCCTAATGTTTTTGTAAGTAAGAGATTATTTTGTTTTCCTAGAAATACATTCATCGATAGATACTAAAAATGAACATGGTTTTTCACAGATCCATCTGGGGGTAATAACTCTCATAAGAGATGGTATAGTATATCTTAGTCATCATTCTAGTGTAGGGTGAATGGGCCTTTACTACACACCTGGTTTGATACTCTTGCAGGATATACTTAGGATAATTCACACTTTACTTACAAACCATTATGAATGATTTGAAAATATTTTTATGATTTAAATATATTCCCAAAGAAAGCAAGTTTATAATTCTAAGATTAGTCGTGCATAAATTCTCAAATTATATTAGGTGTTACGCCTGATTTAGAATTATATGTTAAGATTTAAAAATCATAATTTCATAAGCTAGTCTAGTATATAAAACTATTTATAAATGGATCCTAAAAGAAATAATGGTATCAATACTCATGGATAATGTATAAATTTCCCTACTGAGAAAGCCAAAACAACTAGTGTTTGGGCTGAGAAGATCATGGCTATGTTAAGGAATCTGACCCAGGTTATGACTAATAAAATTTTATATATGGAGAAACCTGGTGTTACATAACATGATACACCTATATTGGATCGTTTCATGTAATAAAATACCCATTATTTTAGTGGAACTACTAATCCAGTGGTAGTTAAGTAATAGATTAAGCCATGTAAAGAGATATTTATGGCCTTGGGATGTGATGAAAGGGAAAATTTTATATTGGAATTATATTATCTCAAGGGAGATGTTTATCAATGTTCATCATTGATCTAGAATACTAGGGAGGAAGAATAAATAAAACACATATAATGGAGGTACTTTAAAGAAACAATCTTTGTTAAATATTTCCCTCATGCCTAACAAACTGAAATGAATAGAAAGTTCCTCGTCTTGAATATAAAGGAAGAAGAAAGTATTGGGGAGTATGAGGATACCTTTATATGACTATCCAGGTATGTTATGGATTAAAAACGTAATACTAAATGAAATATTGACCATTTATTTGAAGGAATCAATCCAATTCATTGATGGTCATTAGTTTCTCAAACTTTTTCATCATATGATGAAATAGTTTTATTCTATCAAAAAAATAAGAAATTTTATAGAAATTATATTTTCATGTGAAATAAAGAGAATAATAGGTTGGTTTAACACCAATAATAAGGGAATGCATCAAATAAGAAGAATAAATTTAAGCAATTGCCAACATGTAAAAATTATGGAAATCAACATCCTAGAAAATGGTTGAAGGGAATGAGAGTATATTATAAGTGCAGTGATAAGGTTAATATGGTTAATAAATGTATGGGAAATAAATAGACCACTTATATCTAGTTCTTATACTATAATGAAATGGGGTATCATTCAAACAATGTCCCAAATGTTAACGGAATCAACCACATAAGAGGCCAAGGAGAGAAGGCCAAGCTTATGCAATCAATAAAGCTAATATTTAAGTTACCAAATAATTTGTAGAAAGTACATTAATCATAGCCTCAAATTTATATAATTATTTATTTTATTTTATAATTTCAAACTATTTTATATCTTCCATATTTTCCAATAAAATTATATATTTACTTAGCACCTTATGAAGAGAGTTATCATTAAAAACTCCTAGTGCAATTCTCACTAAAACAAAGATGTTTTAGGTAGTTCCCATTATGACATATAAGTATGCCCTATTTGTAGAATTTATTATTATACCAACTTTTTACGTTGATATAATACTTGGGATGGACTGGATTTCAAAATATAATAAAAAAATTTATTATAAAGAGTATGAAATTACAATTCATGATGAGAATATAGAATTCCATATATTCATAGTGGATACTTAATTATATAAGTCATGTCTATATCCACTCCCAGTATCTCTTCAGAATGGTATTCTTGGGGAATAAGAGTAGACACAACCTATAGATGGAAAAGGTAATCTTCATATTGAGGATGTACCTATTGTATAAGAATACATTAATGAATTTCCTAAGGAATTACCTAGACATCCACCAAAGCGTGAAGTTTATTTTTCCACTAATTTAATCTATAATATAAGACCTATATCAAAAACTCCCTATAGAGTGTCCATTTTGGAATTAGTGGAGTTTAAGAAAGGAGTTGTGTGATAAGAGATTTATACACCTTAGTGGTTCACCTTGGGGAGCTCATATTCTTTTCATTAAGAAGAAATATGTATCCATGAGGTTCTGCATTGATTATAGGGAAATCAATGATATTATGATAAAGATCAAGTATTCACTACCTCACATTAATGACTTGTTTGATAAAATTCATAGAGATCAATATTTTTTTAAAATGAACTTCATTATGGGTATCATAAATTGTGAGTAAAGTAGGATGATATTTTGAAAATATAATTTTGAATGTGGTATGGAAATTATGAGTTTACAGTAATTCCATTTAGATTGACTAATGCACTATTTTTTTATGGACCTAATTAACAGAGTTTTCAATAAATATCTTGATAATTTTTTGTGGTACTCATTGCCGATATCTTGGTGTATTCTCAAAGCTATGAGGACTATGATAATCACTTATGAATCATTCAAGATACTCTTATAGGAATATAGTTATATGGAAAATTTAGCAAGTGTGAATTCTGGTTTTATAAATTTTATTTTATTTTCCATATTGTCTCCAAGGATGGAATATCAATTTATCCTGTTAAGACAAAGGTATTCAAATAATGGTCTATACCAATGAACATAACTGAGGTACATAGTTTCATTGTTTTGGTAGGTTACTATCTGGTATTTGTTCATAATTTAACCTGATTAGATAAACCATTAACCAATATTACATGTAAAGGGGTTAATTTGATATGGACAAAGTAATGTGAAGAATTTTTTAATGAATTGAGGATATTGGTCAATGCTCTGATTTTGAATCTACTATAAAGAAATGATGGATTTTTTATATATAGCGATGCATTGAAAAGGGGACTTGGTTGTGTCCTTATATATAATGATAAAGTTATTTCCTATGCACCAAGGTGGTTAAAGACTCGTGAAAAGAAATATCCAACTCATGATCTTGAGTTAGTAGTCATAATATTTTCTTTGAAGATATAGAGAC
Source organism: Viscum album (assembly GCA_963277665.1). NCBI lineage: Eukaryota > Viridiplantae > Streptophyta > Magnoliopsida > Santalales > Viscaceae > Viscum > Viscum album. The sequence goes on from OY728135.1 coordinate 109,371,008, forward strand.
ATTATCACTATAGTGAAATATGTGACATATACACAGACCATAAGAGCCTAAAATAAATCATTTAATGTAAATATCTCAATATGAGGCAAAGGAGATGGCTCAAGTTACTCAAGGGTTATTATTTCTCAATATATTACCACCCATGGAATGGAAATAAGGTAGAAAATGAATTGAGAAGGAAAGATCATGGAGTCTTGACCAAAATGAGAATTAATAGGGATCTTTTGTTCATGGATTTATTAGATATAGATATTTGAATTATTAAGGAAGGGGAAACATAACTCCTTTTTCAAACTATTGTGAAATCATATTTATTGTAAATGATAAAAAAAATCTCAATTTAATGGTGATAATTTTCAAAAGAAAATTAATGTCGTGAATGATAGGAAATTGCAAACTTCATTTGTAAAGATTGAGTTATGAAATTTCGAAAAGATACTACCTATTCCAAATAAACCTAAGCTAAAAATGGAATTGTTGGATTATTCACATAGATATAATTTCTATTTACACCCTTTTAGCACCAAGATGGATAAGGATTTGAGAGAAAAAATTTAGTGGGATAAAATGAAGGAGGAAATTGTCGGTTATGTATCAAGATGAATGGTTTTTCAATAGGTGAAGGATAAGAGACAGAATCCTAGTGGATTCATGAAATATCTACCTATTCCTACATGGAAATGGGATGACATTACTATGGACTTCATAATTGGATTACCTAATACTCCAATGAAGAATGATACAATATGGGTTTTTGTTGATTACCTAAAAAAATATGTACATTCCCTTTCTATAATAGAATATTTACCTCTAGATATCCCTACAAAACTCTATATTAATGATATTTTAAGACATCATGGTGACCCTATTTCAATTGTGTCTAATCATGATCCCTGATTTACATTGAAATTTTAGAAAATTCTTCATTAGAATCTTAATACTGAGCATTATTTGAGCACCACCTACCATCCTCAAAACTGATGGATATTTTTAAAGGACTATTCAAACATTTAAAGACATGTTGATATCGTGATCACTTGACTTTCAAGGTATGTGGATCCATTATTTACCTTTGGTATATTTTTTCAATAATAATAGTTTCCATTCAAGCATTCAAATTGCTACATATGAAGCATTATATGGACAGAGATGTTTCACTCCAAATTATTATGATGAAGTTGGTGAAAGAAAACTTATAGGCCCTAGAATTATAGAGAAGACAATGAAAAAGGTAAAGACTATTCAAAATCAAATTAAAATAGTTCAAAGTACACAAAAGGTTTATTCTAATAATTGAAGGAAAGATTTGGAATTTCAAGTGGGAGATCACATTTTCTTCAAAGTATCTCAATATAATGGTGTTATAAGGTTTGGTAAGAAAGGTAAAATGAGCCCCTGATACATCAGAAATTTTGAAATTCTGGAACGAAATGGAGATATGGATTACTATTTTTAAATGCCACCAAGTATCACTAAATTACATGACATTTTCCATATATCATTATTAGGGAAGTACATTCCATATCTGACGCATGTTCTCACCTCTAAAGAAATAGAATTAGAACTCGGCCTATCTTACAATGAAGAACCCATCCAGATTATTGAAATTAGAGGGAAATTATTGATGAATTGGGAAATTTGACTGGTAAAGGTACTTAGGATAAATAATAATATGGGGTAAGCAATGTGGGAGCCAGAGGATTTTAAAAATAATAACCACCCTCGTTTTTTTAGAAAGTAATATCCAAGAAACTTTTAAGGATGAAATTTTTGTAGGAGGGAAGAATGTAACACCCAATATTCAAATATAGTAACTAAATTTTATATTTTAATAAAAATATAACACAATTCACATTTTAATATTTCATTCCATGGAAATTCTAATTTTATAGGATGAATGTTGATTTTGATCTTACTTGGTCAAAATGAGCCTATAAATAATTTTTTGAAATTTTCCATTCAAAATAAGATTTTATGAGTAATAAAAAATACAATATTTTAATATTAATATTTTATTCATAATAATTTTTATAATATTTATAATTGATAATTTATTTACTATCAATTTTATAGAAATAAAGAAAAGATCATTTAGAGGTAAAAAATGATATTTTTCAAAAAATTATTTTTTAAGGCATAATGTCATTGCATTTTAATTAATTAAAATAATATTTAATGAATAATGATTTAAATGAAATTTATAGATTATATAAAAAACTATATGAATTTAAATCCATATAATTATTATTACTAGTCATATAGTTAATGTAAGATCACCATATTCTTAAAAAATGCATTTCTTGAAAAACCATTTTTCAACATGTTTTGCGGGTTTATTTTTAAATTAAATTATACCAATTATGTGAATTGAATTTGATAAAATGGATTAAATATTTGGAATAGGAATAATTAATATTAAATAATAATTTAAACTTAATTTTCATTCATAATTAATAAATAAAAACAATAAAAATTAATTTATGTGGTTAAGGGAAAATGAGTTTACTAAGGGTTAATATATAAATATAAGGGTTAAAATGACCAAAAAACATTATAAAACACCATTTTTTTATTTTAGTTAGGAATTACCATTATCCATTTCTAATATGATCCATTTTTCTTCCATATTTCCAAGAAAGTGACAAGAAATTATTGCAAAACTTTTAAAAATTAAAAAGTTCAACTCACCTCAAATATAAAAGGTTGCATCCAACCCTCACTTATTGAAAACTATAAAGTAATTTAGCCTGAATAAACCTACCAAAATATCTCCCAAACATCCTTATTCATGTTATAGATATATTATTCTTTCCAAAAGACCAACCCTAGGGTCCTTAATAACATAACAAAAGGAGGGTTTTCTAAGCGAAAGTAATTATCTTCACCAAGATCTCTATTTTTACTTCTTAGTTTACTAAATTCAATTATATCTTTAAAATTACATTATAATAACACTATTATCTGTCATATAATGAGACTTTATTATGTATATGTAATAATATTTATCCATATTCTTCTTTATCAAATGTGAAATAAAACCATTGCTTGTGTGTACAGTGAACTACCTCCTCGTGAACCGACATAATTTGTTTTACATAACTGACTCACATGGATAGTCATAATTATGGAAATAATAAATATATATATAAATATATAATAATTATGAAATGATATTGATTCTATAAATTTATTAAATCATATAATTCCTTAGCCTTTCACCCATTAAGGAAATGATAACATCGCTTGTGCGTCCGTATGACCAACCGTCTCCACGAAGTGATGTGATTCATTTTCCATGTTCAAATTTAATTAAAGATTATAAAATGGAATATAATGAATAAATAATATATTTATAAATTTAATATAATTATGGAGGTTTTTTAACTATATCTTATGCCTGATAATTGAAGCTTCCTAGAGAAAACATGCATGAGGAAACAAAGCAGTTAATACCCAAAACAATTGTAATAATGAAATATTATTAATGAAGAGGTGATAAGATGTTATAATAAGATCATATATGATATTATAAATATCATTATGGTTTTGTAATAAATTAGTAACATGTTTAAAACCATTATACTTGAGGCTAAATCATATTCAACTAAAGGGAAGTGTGAGGTAAGGGATTTCATCTCAATTAACACTCCATTGAGACATGTTTGCTATTATGCACCAATTCAATTTTTTTTGGTGTATATACTAACCCTTGGATGTGTTTAAATTGAATAAATATTTATTAATTATTATTAGTTATTCAATTTATTCAATTTATTTCTATTATTTTAAGTGTTTATAATTAAAATGTTACCAAAGATGTAAGGAGTTATATTATGATCTCATTTTTTAGGGATTGACTTTATTTTTCATTAAAGGAGAATAATAATCCATCCTTCATAGAATACATCAATTTTTATTATCCTATATATATTAAAATATTTTAAAAAAATTCTTTAAAAAAATTCTTTCTTTTAAACTTGAATCAAGAAAATAAATGTTTGAAAGAAAAAACAATTTTATTTCTCTTTTAATCAGATATATTTTTCTTCCATGTCCATATTTTTATAATTGTTTTACAAAAGAAATTTAAATTATTCAAATGATTCATTAATTAAATTTTAAGTTATGATTATCTTTTTTAAAGGTTTTAAAGGAATATTTATAATGTTTTCTGAAAGTGTTGTTTTCAACTTTCATTATAAAGTCAAAAGAATTGTTTTTTAATGTATACGGTGCCAACATATTTTCCCACCATCATAACCATTTTATAATATTTAGCTTCTTCTTCAGGTTTTCAAAGGTTTTATAAATAAAATTATTAAATTAAATCATATTTTAATATTTTCCTTCTATTTTTATTATCTCTCCAAATGACATGATTTTATTTCAAAACCAATGTTTTTGATGAATCTATAACCATCTCTTATCTCTTATTTATTTTATGTTTGTTAACTTTTTCATGAAACATTCACTTTATTTTCATCATTACACATTAAATTTATCTTAAATATCCATATTATATGTATCATTGATATGATTATTTTCTAAATTGTATACCATTTTTACATACGGTTTTTTACATTAAATGTTATTTGATTGACTAGAAAAAGAGTGATATTCCATATTATTTATTAAATATGGATATTTTTTTATAATTATTATTGTTTATGAATTGAATTGATAATTAAATATATGAGTAATTCATTAGACATGAAATTATGGGTTGGTCCTAGAATTATATGTCCCCTTGATGCATTGACAGGTCACATGAGACAAATCAGTTGACCAAATTAAAATGGTTTTTAATGTATACATACCTATCGATTAAACCGTCATGGTGAAAGATATTTATGGTATAGATATCTTGATGTATGATATCATGATTTCTAGTATTAATCATTTTCTTTAGTGGTAATTTAGTTATTATTAGCCATGATATTTTTCCATTGATATTATCCATGGATTCATTTCGTGCTCGTGTTATTGATTAAATGGCATGTGTTTTTAGTTAGTTACCTTTCCATGTTGATTTTGCATTATTTACTCATGATAGTTTCCATTGTACATAACCCTTAATGGGTATTCGATATCACCCTTATTTTGTTTCCTTTCCCCAAGATATGAATAATAATTCTTTGATTGATTTCAAGGATGTCGAATGTTTTTCATTACTATGCTTAATATTTTATTTACAATGTAAAATGGGAATCATGTATGTATCTGGCTCTCCAAGTCTACTAAACCGATCAATCCTTCAGGACTAGAACACCTGTATCTATTCCAATATAAATAAGTTGACACAACTCTAGGTTCTGAATTCTAGGTTGTTACAGTTTTTTTCAAAGAAAATGTTTTTCCTAACATTCTATAAATTTTGTGATTTTAAATAAGTTCTTTCAAAATAAAAAGGGTTTTTTACCTAAGAAAAGTTACATTTGTCACGACCCGTCGTCAGGGCCCGTGTCGTGACTACCCCAAGCCCGCCTTCAATAGGCCAGGGGCTGGTGACTAGCACTAAAGGCATAAATCCCGATAAAAGAGAAGGAATTACCTTTATATAAGTAAACAAACACAATAGAGTACGCAAGATGAAGTAAACAATAAGTAAATTGAGTACAAAAGTAAGTGCTGGAAAATAAATGGGCCAGAATACAAATCCAACAGAAAGTAAAATACAACAATAAAGAAAGAACAGCTGCAGTAAAGTAAACCAGCAACCACTGAGTAGTCCTCCGGATATCCCTCCTGAAGGGTGGGTAAAAATGGCCTCCTCAGCTCCTCGGGTTTGGACGTCCGCTTCATGTATGTCCCGCCAAGTGGTCCACCTCCAGGTACCACCCCCCTCCACAAGACTCCACCTCGATCAGTGTTGTCTGTTGTCTGCATCTAACATAATGTAGTGCGGGCATAGCCCGTGCAGGGGTGAGTATACGATACTCAGTATGGACCCTGAGACCCCCGAAGGTCTCCCAGAATCCACAAAGGATAAAACACAAAGGAAAGATACAGACACAAAGTATCAACCAACTCTACTTAGGTATATGCCAATACATATACCTAAGTCATCAATTCCAATTCGGCTCCAACTCATGAGCCCAAGTACAACCCAGTCCACACAGGAAAGCACAACCCAGTCCACACAAGATAGCAAGTCAATCACATCAATGATAATGACTGAAAGTCAAGACTCAGCCCACACAGGTATACTACTCACGAAGAGGGGTGGAGATGATAGATGTAGCCTCTGAATCATCACCCCTACCGAAGCCATGTAGGATCCAAGTACAGAATTCGTCGCTGCCGAACCCACGTAGGATCCTAGTACAGTAACCATCGCTGTCGGACCCACGTAGGATCCAAGTACAGTCGTCATCATTTCCGAACCCACGGAGGATCCAAGTACAGTCATCATCGCTGCCGAACCCACGTAGGATCCAAGTACAGTCGTCATCGTCGTCGTAGTCGCAGCCAGCTCTAGGGTTCCCACACACAGCACGCTCGATTCCGGGAGAGTCCACTCCACGATCCAAGGGGGTCGATACATCAATTGTCACGAAGTCTAGAGTTGATGTATCCCAAAGTTTTTCCTCGTCAATAGGAACTCAACGTGATAGACGGCGCGTCAATCGGACGCCCGTTCTGAGAGATATAGGCTTTTCCGTTCGAGGGTCCTGGTTAGAAATATGCTCATTTCTAACCCGTCTGTTATCCAAATTCATCTGAAACTCACTTAGATTATCGCAAAAGGACCGTTTCGTCGAAAGAGTCCTAGTGTCATGGACGACGCGTCGATCGGACGCGCGATCTTTAATTTAACCCCGTTTAAGTTATTAATAGGCCCGACCCGTTTAGCCCAGTGGGCCGATGGGTTGGGTTGACCCAGTTTGACGGGTCCGACCCAGCAAGGGTTTTGGACCAGTCTGAAGAAAATTCTCCAAATCAGCCCGAAGGGACACGACCCGACCCGAAGTGGCGCGGCCCGGCTCGAAGTGGCACGGCCCAGCCCGGCGGAGCGCGGCCCGGCCCGGAGCGGCCGGCCCGGAGCGGCCCAGCTCGGCCCGGCTGGCTCGGCCGGCTGGCCGAACGGGTTCCAAGGGGGGGTCCGGTTTTCCGCACCGACGGTGCCAAGCGGCGCCTCCCTTTCCCAAACCGGCCAGCTAGATTGGCCGGTATTTTGTGCACGCGGCCCGCATGGGTGGACTGTCGGTCTTCCAGCGCAGCGCCCTCCTGGAGTCGTGGTCCAGCTCCACCCAGCCAGTCGACGGGCCGACCGGTCCTCTAGCGCGGCGTTGCGGCTCCTCTTTGCCTGGCCGGCCAACGGGCCGACCGGTTCTTCCGCCGAAGCGAACCGTATAGCGGGACGCGGTTCTTCCCGCACAACCAGCATGATGGCACCGGTTCCCTTTTCCACGTTCCTGGCACGGTGCAACGGCGCCATGCTTCCTTTGCTGCCAATTTCCAATTCCAAAATAATAAACAAGAACAACAGAGGGTTGTCGGGTCGTGTTTGTTCGGCCCGCACCCTCTACGTAAAACGATAGTAATCGGCCATATTTAACAACGATTTCCAACGATTACGGGGTACGTAAACATCCACTTTCAAGAATAAACCCCTACCTCGATAATCGATGTCGTTCGTCGGGTGTCGCGGAAGATGGCGTCGCGGGGCGAGGTTTCGCAAGCGACGTTGGAGTGCACCCGAGGAGGAAGTGGCGTCTCCCCTTTTGTCACGGAGAGAAAAAGAGGATTGCGCGTTGTTGTTTTTCATGGAGTCGGTGCTCTACGTCGAAGAGGTGTCGTTCTTCGCGGAGAGGATGACGTTCTTCAATAAAGGAGGAGATTCCTTCTTATTTCACACAAAGGCTCTCTCCAAAATTCTCACACAACAAGCCAACCCCAAAATAAAATAATGCCACCCCTTATTTTAATTAAACAATCCATGCATTTCAAAATACAAAATTCCAATTCCAATTCACTTAATTAATTAAACCATGAGTTTTTTAATTAATTAAGTGATAGGTTAGCAAGTTTTAATGGAGTGAGAGAGGGAGAGGAACAGTCCTCATTAAAGAAGAGTTAACAAGATTAAAGGGGAAGTTTATGAGAGTTATGGGAATATGAAAGGTTGGGGCTCGTGTGGGCCCCACCTCACAAATATCCTTACATGGGTGGTTAGAAGCTTGTGGGTCCCATCCCAACTCCCCCATGTAGGATATAACCACTTTAGATATAAAAATAAAATTGTTCCACAATTTTATTCACTTCTCATTTAATCCACAAATTTTTAACTGCTCCTCCCATGAAAACGCAACTACGGTAAAGGTCCCCTTAAAAAATTACCAGCGTTGCGAGTTTATCAGTGCCCTCATATTTCAATTCTGAGCATCGGTTCAAAAGATAGAAAAACTCGCTCGTTCATTTACTGAACATACCCTAGCTAAACTTCGGAAATTGATTCTGGGCACACCGGGCCTCGGAATCAAGTGTCGTCAGAAGCAACAAACTTGTAAAATTCCAAAGTATTTAAGAAAAAAATTTCCTTGAAATTTTCGGGTCTTTACATTACTCCAACCTCAGGGATTTACGTCCCCGTAAAGCTACATCATAAACTAGGGAAACAAATGTGGGTACTGTGCATGCATCTTAGCCTCCCGCTCCCATGTGCTCTCCCAGAGGTTCCCGTGCTGCCAAAAAATGCACACTAGAGGAATAAACCGTCCACATAGGACCTGTTCCTGTCGATCCTAGATCTCCATCGGGACCTCCGCAAATGTCGCCCCATCATCAATGTCCAGCTCCCCGTGATCAAAGATGTTCGTCGGGTCGTGCACGTATCTCCTCAGTTGAGATATGTGGAAGATGCCGTGCACCCAGTGCAACTGAGGTGGAAGGGCCAGGCGATAATCCACCTTGCCTACCCTGCTGAGAGCTTGGAATAGTCCGATAAAGCACGGAGATAACTTTCCGCCCCGGCCAAATCTCCGTAATCCACATCGAGGTGAGACCCGTAAGAAAACATGGTCTCCATCCTCGAACTTCAGTGGTCTCCGCCTCCTATCAGCATAGGATTTCTGTCTACTCTGTGCAGTCCTCATCTGCTCCTGGATGATTTTCACCTTCTCTATCGTAGCTTGAACCATCTCTGGTTCTACGAGTGCTGACTCCCCAAGGTCAGTCCAGTACAGAGGTGATCTGCATGGTCAGCCATACAGTGCCTCGTATGGTGCCATCCCGATGGTGGAGTGGTAGCTATTGTTGTACGCGAACTCCATCAAGGGTAGGTGATCCTCCCAGTTGTGACCAAAGTCAATGACACATGCATGAAGCATGTCCTCGAGTGTCTAAATGGTCCTATCTGTCTGTCCATCCGTCTGAGGATGAAAGGCGGTGCTCAGGCATAGTTGTATCCCAAAATCCTCCTGCAACCCCTTCCAAAGCCGGGAAGTAAAGAAAGAGTCTCGATCAGAGACGATAGATGATGGTACACCATGAAGCCGTACAATCTCCTGAATGTAGAGGCGTCCCAAGCTTTCAACTGAGCCCTGCTCTCTAATCGGTAGGAAGTGGGCCGACTTGGTGAGTCGATCGACAATCACCCAGATGGAGTTGTGTCCTCTATAAGTACGACGGAGCCCTATCACAAAATCCATAGATATCCCATCCCACTTATGCTTCGGGACCTCTAAAGGTTGTACCAAGTCTGCTGGTAGCTGGTGGTCCGCCTTCACCTGCTAGCAGGTGAGGCATCGTGAAACGAACTCTGTCACAACCTTCTTCATACCCGGCCACCAGTGCTGTCGTCTGATATCATGGTACATCTTCACTGCTCCTAGATGTACCACCAAAGGGGAAGTGTGAAACTCCCTCAGAACTTCCTCCTGCAGTGCAACTGGTACCATGGTACATCCCCTGAAGAGAATGACATGCTCTGCTCCTTCAGAAAATCTATTAGGCGCCTGCCCTGTGGAAATCTGAGCACGTCGCATCTCATAGTCAACGTCCCCACGCTGTGCCTCTTTGACCCACTGAAGTAGTGGAGGAGTGACTGTGAGGGACATGTCGGAAGGTTTCCCCATCTCTATCCACGAAGGATATCTGCAAAGCAGCTAACTGCTCGGTCGCCTCTCTAAGTAGCTGAATGCCCGACCTCCTACTGAGATCATCAGCCACAACGTTCCCCTTCCTAGGAGTATACACTATCTCAAAGTCATAGTCCTGGAGGAACTCGAGCCATCGCTGCTGTCTCAGGTTCAGGTCCTTTTGCGAGAAGATTTACCTAAGACTTTGGTGGTCAGAGTAGACTGTAAAGCACTCACCCATAAGATAGTGTTGCCACATCTTCAAGGCGAAGAACACTACTACTAACTCCAAGTCATGGTTAGCGTATTTATGCCCGTGCTACCTCAACTTTCATGAAACATAATCGGTAACTGCCCGCTCTTACATCAGGACACACTCGAGTTTTTTCCCTGATGCATCGCAGTAAACTACGTATCCTACGCCCTCCTCTATTAGCCTCAAGATGGGTGCACTGGTCAATCTCTGCCTCAGCTCTTGGAAGCTCTGCTGACATCTATCTGACCATACGAAGGGTTTCCCATTCTTCGTCAAAGCTGAAAGTGGTGCTGCAATTCTGGAGAAGTCTGGCACAAATCTCTGATAGTACCCAGCTAGACCTAGGAAACTCCGCACCTCCGTCACACTCCTGGGTGGCTCCCAAGAAAGTACTACCTCGATCTTCACAGGATCCACCGCAACTCCCACCTCAGAGATGATGTTCCCCAAGAAATGTACCTCTCGAATCTAGAACTGGAACTTCGAGATCTTTCCATAAAGATATTTCTCTCGGAGTGTGTCCAATACAACCCGCAAGTGGTAGGCATGCTCCTCCTCAATAGTTGAGTAAATCAGTATGTCGTCGATGAAGACTATGAAAAATCAATCGAGGTAAGGCTGGAAGATCATGTTAATGAGACTCATGAACACTAATGGAGTTTTGGTTACGCCGAAAGGCATAACCAAGAACTCATAGTGGCCATACCAACACCTGAAGGATGTCTTTTGCACATCCTCGTCTCGAACTCTGAGCTGATGATAGCCTGGCCTGAGGTCTATCTTCGAGGACCATCGTGCTCCATTGAGTTAATCAAAGAGGTCATCAATCATCAGAAGAGGATACTTGTTCTTTACAGTCACCTGATTCAGGTGACGGTAGTCGACACATAGTCGTAATCTCCCATCCGCCTTCTTGGCAAATAAAATTGGAGAACCCCAGGGTGAAACACTAGGTCGGATGAATCCCTTGCCCTGCAAGTCCACCAGCTGTACCCGCAGCTCACAAAGCTCAGCGGGAGCCATCCAATATGCTGGAGTAGATATCGGGGTTGTCCCAGGGTACAGGTCAATGTAGAAATATACCTCTCTGTAAGGAGGTAGTCCTGGAACATCTTTATGAAAAACATCTGAATACAGATCCACCACAATAGGAAAACTCAGACTCCGCACATCAACTGATCCTAGGATGAGACAAGCCAACTGATGGGTGATCGGCTTCCCTCTCCTCTGCGTAAGTCCATCCTGTGCTGCAAAGGCTCCCTTCTCGCCGGTGAAGTTGAACTTGCTCCCATCTGTGCGAACACACTGCACTTTGCACCTAATACAGTCGATCTGAGCATGGACTATAGATAACCAATCCATGCCCAAGATGACATCATAAGGCCTCGACGCCGCTACAAGAAGATCCCATCCAAATCTCTCACCTCCTAGAGTAATCTCACACTACCGGCACCAATGTGTAATCGTCGATTCTACTCCCGTAGGAGTCTCTAGACATAAGGATCAATCCAACGGCTCCGTCAGAATCTCCGAGCTCCGAACAAGTGCAGCGACAATAAAAGAATGACTTGCTCCTGTGTCTATAAGAACTACAGCAAGGGTGGATTAGACACAGATAGTACCTCGAATCATCTCAGGTGCACCGTGGTCGTAGGCCTCGACTGCCTAGAGCTGAGCCTGCCCCTGTCTATCAGCTCCCTGTGGTCGGGGTGGTCCTCCTGGTGGTGGTGGTGGTAGAGCCTCAAAGCGTCGTCCACCACATGCTACTCGGCCAGCTCTTTTGCCTTGTATGCCATCTCCCTATGGACCTCCACAGTCGAACCTCTGCCTCTGCTTGGGTGGTCCCTCAACCGTCTGTTGCTCCTATGCATGGCGGTTCGGGCAGTCACGAGCCATGTGGCCCTGCCTGCCGCATGGATAGCCCTGCCTGCCTCTCATATGACTGGCTCTGCTGCGTGTGCCCCGCACCTCCGAACCAGTATCCTGAGGTTTCCAACCTGATGTCCTGGTCCACTTAGACCACTGCGACATCATTCTACTGCCGTCTGCAGAAGACTCTGCTACGTGTCGCCCTACGGTAGGCCTCGCTGCTGGCATAGGCTCAGCAAGGAATCTCTCCACTAGTAGGGCTCTCTCCAGTACTCCTGCCTGTGTCGGAATACTGAGGGAGATCATCGAAGCCCTGATCTCATGCCTCAGTCCCTAATCGAAGGTCCGGGCCCGGAAGAATGGGTCATGTACCATGTCTGTGGAGTAGCGCGAGAGGTCGGTAAACCTCATCGAGTACTGGGCTACTGTCATGTTGCCCTGCCGCAGCTGTAGTAACTCCTAGATCCGCACCGCATGGAGGGTGGCTGGAACGAACTCTGAGTGGAAGAGGCTCTCAAAGTCCTTCCAAAGTAGAGATTCCTCTTCGTGCACCTGGAGCATCAGGCTCCACCATCTACCTACTGCTGCGTGCAGGAGACTCGCGGCAAGGATCACCATAATATCTTATGATGTCCCTACCAATCTGAAGACTCAGACAATAGCCTCCATCCAATCCTTGGCTTCCTGAGGGTCCGTCTCTCCGCGGAACTTGGGCGGCCTCTGTAACTGAAACTCGTGCAGTGCACTCAAGCGGCATGCACTCTCTGCTGTTGGGGCTGGTGGTATCGGTGGCCCAGTGGGTAGAGGTACCGCCGGTGCCTTCGCGGTAATGGGGCCCTGCACCGAGGCCTTGTCAATCGGTGGGATGCCATCTCGCACAAAGCTGGGAACCCTAGCTGGCTACCATCATGGGGCCATACTGAAAAGAAATAGGTTCTCCACAGTTAATATAGTAGACCTAGTGAGCTGACACAAAGTAATCACTAAGAAAACTTTTGAAACACACATGCAGTCAATGTTTTCATGCACTGAGTTGGAAATCAGAAGTCAGGGTCCTGGTGTATGGATACGTCGGTCGTCGCACCAACACTGGACTCCCTAGACTAATAACCACACTCAATACCCTTAATGCTATTGATTCACAGGAAGAAATTATCAGAGTCCTAAGTTCTGCAGTAGAACTGACTCCTCTGATACCAATTTGTCACGACCCGTCCTTGGGGCCCGTGCTGTGACTACCCCAAGCCCGCCTTCCATAGGCCAGGGGCTGGCGACTAGCACCAAAGGAGTAAATCCTGATAAAAGGGAAGGCATTGCCTTTATATAAGTAAACAAACACAATAGAGTACCCAAGCTGAAGTAAACACTAAGTAAACTGAGTACAAAAGTAAGTGTTGGAAAGTAAATGGGCCATAATACAAACCCAACTGAAAGTATAGTACAACAGTAAAGAAAGAACAGTTGTAGTAAAGTAAACCAGCAACCACTGAGTCGTCCTCCGGATATCCCACCTGAAGGGTGGGTACAAATGGTCTCCTCAGCTCCTCGGGTCCGGCCATCCGCTCTGTGTACGTCCCGCCAAGTGGTCCACCTCCAGGTACCGTCCCGCTCCACAAGACTCCACCTCAATCAGTGATGTATGTTTTCTGCATCCAACACAACGTAGTGCGGGAATAGCCCATGCAGGGGTGAGTATACGATACTCAGTAGGGACCCCGAGACCCCTGAAGGTCTCCCAGAATCCACAAAGGATAAACCTCAAAGGAAATATACAAACACAAAGTATCAACCAAATCTACCTAGGTATATGCCCATACATATACCTAAGTCATCAATTCCAGTTTGGCTCCAACTCACGAGCCCAAGTACAACCCAGTCCACACAGGAAAGCACAACCCAGTCCACATAGGATAGCAAGTCAATCACATCGATGATAATGACTAAAAGTCAAGACTCATCTCACACGGGTATACTACTCACAAAGAGGGGTGGAGATGATAGATGTAGCCTCTCAATCATCTCCCCTGCCGAACCCACGTAGGATCCAAGTACAGAAGTCATCGTTTTCGAACCCACGTAGGATCCTAGTACAGTAACCATCACTGCCGGACCCACGTAGGATCCAAGTATAGTCGTCATCACTGCCGAACCCACAGAGGATCCAAGTACAGTCGTCATCGCTGTCGAACCCATGTAGGATCCAAGTACAGTCATCATCGTTGTCGCAGTCGCACCCATCTCTAGGGTTCCCACGCACAGCACGCTCGATTCTGAGAGGGTCCACTCCATGAGCCAAGGGGGGTCGATACATCAATTTTCACTAAGTCTAGAGTTTATGTATCCCAAAGTTTCGTCTTGTCAATAGGAACTCAACGCGACAGACGGCGAGTCAATCGGACGTCCGATCTGAGAGATATAAGTTTTTCCATCCCAGGGGCCCAGTTAGAAATATGCTCGTTTCTAACCTGTCAGTTATCCAAATTCATTAAAAACTCACTTAGATTATCGCAAAATGACCGTCTCATCAAAAGACTCCTAGTGCCGTAGACGGCGCGTCGATCGGACGCACGGTCTTTAAGTTAACCCTATTTAAGTGATTAACAGGCCCGACCCGTTTAGCCCTGTGGGCCGACGGGTCGGGTTGACCCAATTTGAAGGGTCCGACCCAGCAGGGGTGTCAGACTGGTCCAAATAAAATACTCAACTCGGCCCGAAGGGGCACAGCCCGACCCGAAGTGGCGCGGCCCGGCCCGAAGTGGCGCGGCCCAGCCCGGCAGGGCGCGGCCCGGCCCGGCCTGGCGCAACCCAGCCTAGCCTGGCACGGCCCGGCTGTCTCGGCCAGCTGGCCGAGCGGGTTTCAGAGGGGAGCCCCCCCCGGTTTTTCCGCACTGGTGGGGCCTCCCTTTCCCAAACCGGCTGGCTAGACTAGCCGGTCTTCTGCGCACGCGGGCTGCCGGTCTTCCAGCGCGGCACCCTCCTGGCGCCGCGGTCCTGCTCCACCCGGCCGGCCAACGGGCCGACCGGTCCTCTATTGCAACGCCCTCCTAGCACCGCAGCTCCTCTTCGCTCGGCCGGTCGATGGGCCGGCCGGTTCTTCTGCCGAAGGGGCCCGTGTACCGGGCCGCAGTTCTTCCTGGACAACCGGGGCGACGACGTCGGTTCCCTTCGCCATGTTTCCAGCATGGCGTAACGGCGCCATGCTTCCTTCGCCGCCAATTGCTAATTCTAAAATAATAAACGAGAACAACGGAGGGTTGTCAGGCCGTGTTCGTTCGGCCCGCACCCTCCGTGTAAAACGATAGCAATCGGCCATATTTAACAACGATTTCCAACGAGTATAGGGTATGTAAACATCCACTTTCAAGAATAAACCCCTACTTCGATAATCGATGTCGTTTGCCGGGCATCGTAGAAGATGGCATCGCGGGGCGAGGTTTCGCAAGCGACGTTGGAGTGCGCCCGAGGAGGAAGCGGCATCTCCCCTTTTGTCACGGAGAGAAGAAGAGGATTGCGCGTCGTTGTTCTTCGTGGAGTCGGTGCTCTACGTCGAAGAGGTGTCGTTCTTCGCAGAGAGGATGACGTTCTTCAACGAAGGAGGAGCTTCCTTATTCGTTCACACAAAGGCTCTCTCCAAAATCCTCACACAACAAGCCAACCCCAAAATAAAATAAGGACACCCCTTATTTTAATTAAACAAGCCATGCATTTCAAAATACAAAATTCAAATTCCAATTCACTTAATTAATTAAACCATGAGTTGTTTAATTAATTAAGTGATAGGTTGGAAAGTTTTAATGGAGTGAGAGAGGGAGAGGAAGAATCCTCATTAAAGAGGAGTTAACAATATTAAAGGGGAAGTTTATGAGAGATATGGGAATGTGAAAGGTTGGGGCTCGTGTGGGCCCCACCTCACAAATATCCTTACATGGGTAGTTAGAAGCTTGTGGGTCCCATCCCAACACCCCCATGTAAGATATAACCACTTTAGATATAAAAATAAAATTGTTCCACAATTTTATTCACTTCTCATTTAATCCACAAATTTTTAACTTCTCCTCTCGTGAAAACGCAACTACGGTAAAGGTCCCCTTAAACAATTACCGGCATTGCGAGTTCATCGGTGCCCTCGGATTTCAATTCTGAGCACCGGTTCAAAAGATAGAAAAACCCACTCGTTCGTTTACTGAACGTACCCAAGCTAAACTTCAGAAATTGATTACGGGCACACCGGGCCTAGAATCAAGTGTCGTCAGAAGCCACAGACTCGTAAAATTCCAAAGTATTTAAGAAAAAATTTTCCTTGAAATTTACAGGTCTTTACAAAATTGATCTTTTAAAGGTATTTTCTTCTATGAAAGAACCCATTGATGTTACTAGGGATATTATCCAATGATAAAATCATTATTCTTTCTCTGGATGGTTTATGATGTTGAAATATTGATGTTCTCTATTCTTGATTCAATACAAATAATTTTCGACCTATAAGGAATTTTGAGAATGAATTGTATTGATCATTCAAAATATATAGAATGCATGGGATATATAAGTGATATGTAAGGACTAACTATATATATCCCCTTGATGCATTGATAGGTCTCATGAGACAAAACATAATTCATTCCTTATTAGAAGGATTTTTACTTTAGACCTACCCATTTATTAAGAATGACATCTTGGTTAAGAGTTCATGGCAGTAAGATTCATGATATCTTATTTGAGAGGCCTTGATCATGAATGTCTAGAATTTTATATTTCCTTTACTAAGAATTCAGTTTTCCATTATCTATGTGATTTCTATGTTGATATTATCCATGGATTCAAATTGAACTCAAGTTATTGATTGAATTTCATGTGTGTTGATTATCCACTCTTCCATGTTGATTATTCTTTATTTACTCTTGATATATTCCACTGTATGCAACCCTTAATGAACATATGCGATCACCCTTTATTTTTTTTCCATTCCTCAGGATATAAAGAAGGATATTATCAATGATATCATGGTTTCTATAATGTTTCTTATGCTATTTCATATATTTCAAAATTAATATGGGAATCATGTATGTATCTAGTTTTTCAAAACTGCTAAACTAATTGATCCTATATAGTGAGATCCCTTGTATCATAAACTAACGTAATAAAGTAAACACCGGTTCTGGGTTACTAGAGTTGGGTTCTTATAATAATAATCCACGAAGTATGTTGGCTACTAAGGCTCTGATATGGATTCATTCCATTGGTGCACAGTCCCATTTTGTGATTTCTAACTTCATTTCCAAAATTAAGAAATTGTTGATCAAATATTTTCCATTGCAATTAATTGGTAGGGTGAAATAGGTTTTCATCAGAAATTTTCTCGTCTATATGGAATCTCATTCTATTTTCATCATTTCAATTTTACAATAAATTATTTAAATGAAGAATTATTGGAAGATACCATATTTTCTTATTGGGAGGTTTTATGTCTATCTTTTAGAATGAATCATTGTTGGATCTCCCATATACTTTATATTGTTTTTTCTAACATTTAGGAAATTATAATAGATGTTCATATTCCTTTATATAAAATACAATGTTTTTGGGGCAAGCATGTATTTTCTCATACCCCGGTCTAATTGAACGTAATATTTTTTTCATCATAATTGGAGTCTGAAAAGCCATTTACTTCTAGAAGTAACTCTTTAAAAAGTTCAAGTAATTTAGTAAAACTTTTATTACTCTAGTCATTTCTTTCTTTTAAGTTAACCAATATCAGTGTTGTTGATAACACTAAAAATTTTTCATAACCCAAGAATAGTGGTTTTTCAGCATCTCCAAACAATCATTCAATAGTTGTTGTTTTTTTAAATGGTTTTTATGCCCATATCATGAATTAATTAATCAATATTATCCTCTATATCATACTAAACATCTTAATCAATGTTAAATCATGAAAGTTTCATTATTTCAATATATTATATCTAGCATGTATAATTATTATTAAAACCATTGAAAAGAAAATGGTCTTTGCTTTCTTTGGACAATAATTTTCTCAAATTCAAACACTTCACACATGGATAGAAAAACATGTATTTGTTTTCAAGATTTAATTTAGAAAATTATAAGAAATTCTCAACCCCTTTCTCATATTCATCGCTAGTTTTTCATGCATTTATCCAATTATGGTCCATCAATTACCCAAAACCATAATATAATATATTAATATATAAAAATATATAATAATTTATGCATATATATAAATATATAAATTTATAACATATAAACATATAAATATATAAATATATAGAAATAATTAAATATGATATAATATTCATAAAATCAAAATAAACAATTATAAAAAATAAAAATTAATACAATAAAAAATGAATAAAATTTAATAAATGAATAAAATTTAAAAATCAGAAAAATTAATGAATCTTAAAAATAAAGAATATAAATATTTAACTCACTAAAATTGTAGATTTTGGTAGTATATAGATAATAAATAGAGGCATAAATATAATAAATAAACTTAATATTATAAAAAATTAAGTGTGAGAATTGTCAATAAAAAATAATTAAATACAATAGAGAAATCACAAAAATATAATAAATCTTCTAAACAAAGAAAATGAAAGTTCTAATCACAAATATTTTAGATGGTGGTAGTATATTGGTGATGAAACAATAAAAAAATTAGTAAAACTTCATATTGAATGCATTTAAGTGGGAGTGTGGTTGATAAAAAAGATCTGAAATGAAGATAATGTATCTCATAGGAGAGATGTGGAATGAGTCTGAGGGAAAATAAATGCAAAAAATTGAAGTGGAATCAAAATGAAAAAATTTGAAACTAGTCAGATAAAGCACTATAAAAGGAGGAATCTAGAAGAATTAAAAAAGGGATAGAGTTTTCGACTTGTGAAACTTAGGTTTTCAGAATATCAGGAATCAAAATAATAAGGAGAACAGAAATTCAATCCTATTTTAATTTTTTAAAATGTTTTTGACATAAGTTATTATATAACCAATGTTAAAAATACATTTAATATTGATTATCATATAACTAATATTAAAAATTAAAGGTATTAATGTCATCTATACTAATAACTAATATAAAAATTACAACCATCAAGGACTTCAGATCCATTATTTTAATAACTAATCTTTAAACCCCATTAGTCAGACTTTTTCATATTGGTTATCACTATAACCGATTTTAAAACCCTGAATAAAAGAGTATTCATGTTATTTATTTGAATATACAATGTCAAATCCTTTACCATTTAGGTTTTTATATCGGTTACTAAAAACTAATATTAAATCCCTAACATGAAATCTATTTTTTCTACTAGTGAATTTTTTTTTGACAAAAATTGATAAGCAAAGAAGGCCATGTACTCAAGATAAAGATACTGATATAAATACACCAAACTTCTCTTTATAAAAACTTCTCTTTATAAACATATTGAAACATAATCATCAAAATATTTCAATTTCATAAATATGATAAGACATGAACTCAACATGTACAAAAGTATAAACCAATATTTGGTTGTAATGACCAATGGATTTATGTTTTGGTGAACTATATGAAGGATTCGGTTCCCATAATTTTATTAGATGGGGAATTTAAAATTTTTGTTTTAGATTGAGAATTTGAGTTGGAGGATGGGTTTTAAATTATTAATAGGAGGGTCAAGAGATGGTTTTTTTGGAGGAAAATTCTTGAATACAGTTTCCAAGCATCAAGTAAATGAGATGATATTTTTTTTATTACAACAAAAATACATTGAACTCCCATTATAATTTTTTAAAATATACATTTAGGGTTCTTTCTCTTGGGGTTCACAATTATAGGTTGAGGTATCCTTCCTTGGATATCCTCCTCCATTCATATTCTTTGGAGTTCCATGGTGGTTTGAGAGGAGTTTATTTTTAAATTTCATGTTAGTTTCTTCCCACATCCTCCTCATCTCCTCTTTCCCTCCATTTTTATTTGATTTTAGTGGTACCACCCAAATATTTAAGAATGATTCCACCAAAGCATTTTTAAATCATCTCCAAATCATAGGTCTTCTTAGTGTGATGGAGATAGGATGGTGATAGTATATGAGTACCGCCCATTTATCATTATTTCTATATATGTATTTTTATTAGTGAAATCTTCAAGAAATTTAACCTAATTGGTTTTAAATTGGTGATTAAGTGAGTAATTATTCATGGAGATTTTTATCATAGAGGTTTCAGAGGCATAATGTGGGTCTTCCACACACCATTGGCCATGATTTTGGTATGGTGATGATGTTTGGTGACTTTTTGGTGATTATGATTCATTTTTTTAATTTTAATAATTAATTATAAATGTTTACAATTAATTTATATGGTCTTATGTTATGAGATAGGGGCTCATGAGCATAGATATAGATGGTCTAAGCTTGGGTAAGTACGGATAATAATGATAACTCCATTGAGTAGGTAAGTGGTCCCTATGATACTTAAACATATGCTTATTTATGTAAGATTGTCCACACCAACATGAGATATTTGGGATTAGGTAATTTGGAAAGTCATAGAGAGTGACCTAGTGGATATTTAGGTGGAATTTAACATTATAGACTCAAAGAGAGAACTATTCCGCACACCATGTGATGTAGAATCTCTCAGAGACTCCTTTTCGAAGGGGTGATAATATGGGTTTAGTACACAAGGGCTAGGATAGAACTTTGGGATCATAATGAGTTTTAAATATCCTAGGCTAGACTTATTGAAGCTAGTATGGAAATAATGTTGGGATTAGGTCCATGGGTGGTGAATGAGTCAACTATACATCTCATGAATGGTTGGAAGAACCCTCTTGAGGGGGAATAATGGTCGTGGATCTTACGGTGAGCATGTTAGGTCCTCCAGGGCTTGGTCTGGTGTGGTGTACAGGGTTAATTCAAATGATTTTTTAGTTATCTATCTTTTGAGAGTAATTTTATGGGGACCTAAGTGTGGGATAAGAGAATATACTTTTATGGTCTAGCAATGAGTTTCTAAGGGGCCTCGAGTGTTCTCACCTTGGGATAATCCTTGGCTATCATGACCTATATGGTGATATAGAAAATTTAAAGTGAAGTAGACTGGCCTATTGAGGCTATACTTAAGTAAGTCTTGTGGGTTTTAGAATCACTCATGGGCTGATTGGATATGGGTTGGTATTTATGGTAAAGAACCATGATAGGTCTAGAAACCGAGTGGTTTTCTTAGTTGGGTATGATTTTACACTAATTAGTCTAGATTGTCATGTCTTTTATAATATTTCCTAGTACAAAAGGGCGGTATATGATGATAAATTGTTGATGAGTTGCAATGTGGGTAATGGAACTATATAATGGAGACTATCATTCAAAATATGATTCAGGGTTTGGGATATATGGTATTTGCATGTTTCTAAATGAGGACTTGGTTATGGTTCTATGTAGCCATATTGTTTTGGTTCACCCAACTATTTTGATATAGGTATTGAGTCAATGGTTACATGGGGAACAAGGAATCAAGGTGTAGTTGAACAGTGCCCAGGTTCTTATATTCTTGGATTTTTTCCTTTTCTTATCACCCATATTGAGGATAGCAAAGAAATATGCCACTATCAGGAATTTTCATCACCATTGGTCAAACTAATAGAGAACCTAGGTGTTAGAAAAAATCCATCAAGGTAACATTGAATAATTTTTGGGTTGATTGTGTTTGTTGACAAAGTGGTTTTCCATGATAAGTTGTGGAGTTCTAGAGATATCGTTGACAAGCTATGTTAAAAAAGATCCAAGATAAAGGAATGGACATTTTGGAGGCAGTAAAAAAAGGTCTTATACAAGGTTGTATCATTTATCAGTTTTTTTCCAAATTTTTGGGGTCCAAAACTAGAGAATAGGGAAAGGTGTTTTTGGAAAAGGAAGTTGAACGCAAGATTAAAGATGGTTTGGAAAGTTTTTCATAGGACATTTCCTAGGATAATCACATCAAAATATAGAAAGTGAAAGAAGTGCGTGAAATATAAGTTTTCCCAAAAGGGACTTATGTGACCATTGTGATGTTAAATGTGGTTTTATACGCTCGTAGAAGATCTTACGCACACATAGGAAGACGTGTCATGATCTTTCACACAAGTTCAGTTGGGTTTATAAATAGATGGCTACCCCCCTCATTTAAGAAGCTCAACCCTTATAGAAATCTAAGGCTTTGAATCATGAAAGAATTGTGTGAAAAGGGAGTTTCACATAAGAAGGTAGTTGCACGCAAGAGGTATTCCTTGAAAAAACCTAAATGTTGTGTTCAAGGCATTAAAGTTGTGAGAAGGACACCCCAAAGTTGTGCAAAAGATTGAAATTGCCCAGTAATACTGTGGTAAAGTGGTATTCATCAAATGGATGAAAGTGGAAGTTAATGATATACTAAATGGGCTATAAAAAATATTGATTCAAGAGATCAAAGTGGATTCTTCTGAAAAATTAGTGAGCACACTTTAGTTAAGGGATCAGTGAGCTTTCAAATTGTGATTGGTTGTAAACTAGGAGGGACAATGAGTCTTATTTGAACCTTGTAAACAACAGTGCGCTTTCAGTGGATTTGTTACATTGTCATATTATCATTGTATTCTCCTTGGATGTTTCCTAGTGAGGGTGAACCAGTTAAAATTTTTGTGTCTTGTGAATGCTTTAAATTTTGTTCATACAGTACTATGGGAAAGAGAGAGAATAGTGTTTTGTTTAACAACAAAACAAGATCCGAATGGGAACTTGTTTTAATCTATCATACCCTGATTCACCCCACCTCTTAGGGTATTTAACCTAGATGGGCCTAACAATTGGTATCAGATCCAAAAGTTAATATCTGTGTTTCTCTCTCAATGGACTTCATCAATCACAAAGGGTTTTTGATCTTCAATGGGAATAATTTTTAGTTATGGAAGAATTGTAAGCAACACTACTTTTGATCTTTAGGAATGGATGTCTTTACAGTAGCGATGCATGGTATTTCGGCCAGCATTGATAGTGGTGCTTTATCAGAAGTTGAATGAAGAGGATTGGATGTTGACACCAAAGGAATCAATTCTTTTGGGGGAGCCCTATCTAAGGCAATATATATGAAGGTGATGTCATGTAAAACATCACATGCTATGTGGGAAAAGTTTCTAAATATTTATGAGGGTGGATCAAAGGTCAGAGAGGAAAAGATGCAGGTTCTGTGGAACAAGTATGAAGATCTGAGAATGCACTCTAATGAGTTTGTTGATGCATTATTTGATAGGGAGAATTTTGTTGTGGGATACATGCATGGTATTGGAGAAATTATTAAACATGTAAATATCTTCAAGTGCATCTTGAGAAGACTTCCACCTCGATTTAATCTGAAAGTTTCTGTGTTGGGGGAAAAATATCCAAAGGAGCTGACATTGGATAGCTTTCATAGTACTCTTATCGCATATGAGATGAGAAATGAGGAAATTAAGTCTATGGAAAAAGGGAATTCGAAAGAGGTAGAATTCAAGTCCATGAAGAATCTCACCATTGAAGATTTTCAGGAAGAAGTAGAGATGGATGAGGTGATGTCATTCCTTTCTTAAAATCTACAAAGAGGAAAAGGAAAGTTCAAAGGGAAACTACCATTTACATGATTTCGATGTGGAAAGGTTTTACATCTTGTAGCAAGGTTCCCTAAGAAGTTCCAAGAAGATGATGAGGATGAAGTTGAAATCCCTATGAAAAAGTCTTCAGTCTATGTGAAAGGAAAGACAATTTTTAATAGAAATTTCTTCAAAAATTAGAGTCTTCTTTCACAGGAAAATGATACTTCAAAGGAATCTAAGGTTGAAGAGATAGAGAATTGCAAAGATCGTGGAGAAAATGATATGGTTTCAGTCATAGGTAACTCCCAGAAAAAGGAACAAAGTGGCATTGATGAAGAATAAGTCAGAGGAAGAGTTGATATGTAGGTTATATTAGAAGATTCTCTTGAGGAGATAGATGTTTGGAGATCCAAGATGAAGAAATCCAACAAAGTGGTTCATGATAAAAATTCTATAGTCAATGGTAGGAAGAAGAGATGTTTGAGTTGATGGAAGAATTTGAAAATCTTAATTCTTCATTTCCAGTGGACTTAGGAACAGTTGATTAGTACAAGATAAAGGTCTAAGAACAAAAAATGGTGATTTATGGCTTGAATAACATAGCTAAAGAACAAATCAAACACATTGAGGAACTTAAAAAAAAGTCATCTACTGGTGATGAAAAGTTAAGGATCAAGAAAAAATATTGACTCCCAATATGACATCAGGAAAGAAGATCATTTATAAGATAGAAAAGATGGAAGTGGAGCATAGATTTCCAGCAAAATAGAAGGAACGGTCAAATATAAATGATAAGGTTAGTATGGGGCTTGATAAAAGACAGAAAGCAGTCATGGTTGAAGTAAGACCCCAAGCACTGACTCCGAGATTGAGTATTGATTTGGGTATGTAGTAGAATCATAATATTTAGAGAACCCAAGGGATAACTAGTGGTGTATAAGTGACACATAAGAATGCACCTCGCATCAGGTGTTATTGCTATGGAAATATGGGGCATTCACATAATGTATGTTCTATATTTAATAAATACTGAAGGGAACAAGAACAACAGTGGAATCCAAACAGAGCTCAATACTCTAGGATATCTTTCAAGAGTCATTATTTCTGGTGTGGAGGATTTGGACACATGGTCAGATATTGTACATCAACCATGCAGAGAAATGTGTCAAAGCAGAACCAAGTTGATCACAAGTAGAAACTCAATGAATCATCAAGTGAGATGAAAACACAAAAATGATTTGATACTCTTCAATATGATTTTGGTCCATTTTAATCTGATGGAGATCAAGATTATCAACCTATACCTAGTATTAATTCAAAAACATTAATAAAAAAGAAAGGAGTTGATAGGGTGGTGGTTATAGAAATTCCCCTTAAAGCATCATATCGTTCTAGTGTATGGATCCTTGATAGTGGATGCACATCCCATATGATAGGAAATAAGGATCTTGTTATAGGCATAAAATTTGATAAGGAAGGTATTGTAAAATTTGTAAATGATGAAGGCCTGAAGATAATTTGCTTAGGAAAATCCATGTTTGGGGAAAAAGAAATGAGATGTACTGATGTCTTAGTCATTAAAGTTCTCATTCACAACATGCTTAGTGTCATTCAACTATGTGACTCATGTAATTCTATATTTTTTAATAAGAATATGTGTATTTTCAAAGGAATAGATGGTGCAGTTGATCTATAGGAAAAAAGAACAAAGGGGAATCTCTACTTTGTAAGTGGAGAAGAAGATATGTGTTTGTTATCTAGAGAGGAAGAAAAAAATTTGTGGCATAAATGGCTTGGCCATCAATTCCAACCATCCTTGGAATATATGGTCAAGTTTCATACAGCTTGAGACCTCCCTAAGATATCATGTGATCATACTTATACATGTGATGCTTTTCAATAGGAGAAGAACATCAGAAATACGTACAAGGAAAAAAGAAAAAATTCAACAAGAGTGCTTGAATTGGTGCATGCAGATGTATGTAGACCTATTTCACCAAGGTCTATTGATAAGAAGAGGTATTAATTTCTTTTCATTGATGATTTTAGAAGGATTTCATGGTTATTTAACATTTCCCACAAGTCTGATGTGGTCAGATGTATAAAATAGTATTGGAGGGAATCTGAAAGGATACTTGGATAGAAAATTATGAAGTTTCATACTGATAATCGTACAGAATTCACAAACATTGAAGTGGAATATTATCTTGAAAAACATGGTATAAGACATCAAGTTTCATCAGTATGAACTCCTCAATAAAATAGAGTGGTTAAGAGGAGAAATTAGATCATCAAAAACATGGGCAAAATGATGCTTATTGAAAAAGACCTACTAGAGAAATTATATAAGGAAGAAATATTGACATCGGTCTAGATTTAAAACAGGGATCTGTTGTGTCCAAAGAAAGGAAAGTTTCCATATGAGATGTGGTACTGAAAGAATCCAACATTGAAATACTTTAGAATATTTGGAAGTAAGTTCTTTATTCTCAATAA
Organism: Viscum album; assembly: GCA_963277665.1. Taxonomy (NCBI): domain Eukaryota; kingdom Viridiplantae; phylum Streptophyta; class Magnoliopsida; order Santalales; family Viscaceae; genus Viscum; species Viscum album. The sequence goes on from OY728135.1 coordinate 109,397,298, forward strand.
TTAAAAACACAAGAAATTTGAGTCACGTGGAGATGAGGGGATATTCCTTGGAAACTAAGGAAAAAAGAAAAGCATATAAATGCTTCATAAGAGGCTGGGAAAAGTAGTTGAAAGAAATAATGTCACTATAGTGGAAGATGAATAGAATATTCAATAATCTAGTAAACAGTTTCATAATGAAAGTGATGAGGAGGTAAGCAATACATTAGGATAAAAAGTGGTATATGATGATTCAGAATAAGATACTGATGAGGAGTAGGAAGAAGTAAAGTCTATATCTACATAGAATCCAAAGAGTCGAGCTAAAATTGATAGGCAAAAATATCATTGGTGATCAGTCAGTACCATTTCAAACAAGAAGAATGAATTCATTATAGCAGGCATCTTTCCTATCCCAAGAAGAACATAAATGTTTTGATAAAGTAACTGGAGATGAAAACTGCATTCAGGCTATGAATGATGAGCTTGACCAAATTGAGAAGAATCAGAATTGAGAGATTTTTCTGTGGCCAACAGACAAGAATTTCATCAGGACTAAATGGGTTTTTTGTAACTAGATAAATAAAGATGTCATGGTAATTCGAAACAAATAATGACTATTTTTCAAAGTCCATTCCTAGATAGAGGGCATCGATATTGATGAGACATTTTCACCTATTGTGAGGCTAGAGATAATCAGTTTATTCTTGGTCATAGTAGTGCAAAAAAAGTTCAAAGTTTTATAGATAGATTTTAAGTCAGCATTTCTCAAAGGGGTTCTGGAAGAAAAATTTTATATTGAGAATCCATATGTTTTTCTCATTCATGAAGATGATAATAGAGTTTTTTAGCTGAAGAAGGCATTGTATGGGTTTAATCAATCACTAAGAGCATGTTATTCAAGACTATATCAGTTTTTGAAGAAGCTCGATTTTTAGTGAGGTAGAGCTTATTGCAATCTCTATGTTAACAATGAAAGTAATCAAAGGATGATGGTATTGGTGTATTTTAATGACATAATCTTTAGTGGATCAGATGAAGCACAGTGCATATATTTTTCTGAATTCATAAAAATTAAGTTCGAAATGTCAATTGTTGGTGAACTGACATTTTTCCTTGGTTTATAGGTGACACAAGGAAAGGGTGGAAAATTAATTTATCAATCTAAATATTCCAAGGATGTTTTGAGAAGGTTTGGAATGGATAATTATAAGGAGATTATGACTCTGGAGGCTACCCAGATGAAAATGTCATGGGATGATGAAGGCAAGGCAGTTAATATCATAGAATATGGGAAAATCATTGGAAGTTTATTGTAATTGACAGTGACAAGACATTATATTGTTTTTTCTACATGCCAAGAAGTGAGATATCAAAGCAGTACCAAGGAAATCCATTTTCTTGCAGGGAAAATAATAATTCGGTATATCAAGGGAATAGTGTATTTTGGTTTGTTGTATAATGATAAATCTCAGCAAGAGTTATTGGGATAGACGGATACAGATTGGGCCAGATCAGCTGATGAAAAAAAATCAACATCAGGTGGCGCATTCTATCTTGGAAGATTATATATTTCTTGTCTAAGAAAGAACCAATATTGCATTTCATTGAGCACCATATAAGCTTAATATATTGCAGCTACTCAAGCGTGCACACAGTTATTGTGGAAGAAGCAGCAACTTGATGATATGGGAGTTAAAGTGAAGTCTCTAATTGGAATTCATTGTGATAATTCAAGTGCTATTAATCTTAGTAAAAATATAGTCCATCACTCAAGGAAAAAGCACACTTAAATCAAGTATCATTTTATCAAGGAGAAGGTGGAGCAAGGTCTTGTGAAGTTGGAGTATGTGCCTAAAGAACTGCAGGTTGCAGACATTCAGATAAAGGCCATACCCAAAGAAGAATTTGAATGACATTGACTAGATTTGGGAGTTTAGTCAACTCTCGTACTTAAAAAAGTGTGTATGTGGGACGACCTCTCCTCGAGGTATGGTGTGTTTTCCCTAATGTACTGATCTGTGTTCTTTACCCTGTTGCAGAACACAAAGGAGTGACCTTTGGGTTCGTTGACAAAGGGGGAGAAATTGTGGCTATTAAAGGGGAAAAATGTCTTAATCAAGACATGGGGAGAAGCTGATATGAGGAGCAGTGAGATAGGGGATATTAAATCCGATGATGCTAAAAGTGATCAATCAAAGGTTATATATCATGATAGATGAGGTTTGTGATGAAAGTAGTTGAGTGGTTTCAGAATGAAGTGTTTCATTGCTAAACTTTTCATGCTACTCTTGTTTCTCATACCAAGCATGGATCATGTGGGAATAGAGTGTGTGTTGAGTAAGTCTTTGATAACTATCTAAATCACAAGAAGTTAATGGTGGTAGAATATAGAAGAGGCTTTAATGAGGTATCAAAATTTGAAGAGTTTCAACAAACCCAAAGGGGGAGATTGTTGGGAAAAAAATACCTCAAGGTAACATTGAAGAATTTTTGGGTTGATTGCGTTTGTTGAAAAATATGGTTTACATGATAATTTATGGATTTCCAAAGATATTATTGACAATAAATGTTGAAAAAGGTCCAAGATAAAGGAATGGACATTTTGCAGGTGGTACAAAAAAGTCATATACAAGGTGGAATCATTTCCCAGTGTTTGCCAAATTTTTGGGGTCCAAAACTAGAGAATGGAGAAAGGTATTTTTGGAAAAGGAAGTCACACGCAAGTTTGAATATTGTTTGGAAAGTTTCGTGCAAGACATGTTCTAGGATCAACACATCAAAATATGGAAATGGAAAGAAGTGCGCAGAAGATTTGTATTTGTGGGAAAGATGAGTTTTCGTGAAAGGGACTTGCATTCCCAATGCGATGTTAAATGTGGTTTTATATACTCAAACAATATGTTAAGAGAATAGAGGAAGACGTGTCAAGATCTTGAATGTAGGTTTGGCCGACTCTATAAATAGATATCTACCCCCTCATTTCAGAAGTTCAACATTTATAGAAATCCAAGGCTCTAAATCATGTAAGAATTGTGTGCAAAGGGAGTTGTGCATAAGAAGGGATTTTCACTAAATAATGGGGTTTTGTATAAGAGTTTTTCCATGAAAAATATAAATGTTTCACTCAAGGCATTAAATTTTCATGCAAGACACCCCAAAGTTTCATGAAAGATTGAAATTTCCTAGTAATACTATGGTAAAGTGGTATTCATCAACTTGGTGAAAGTGGAAGTTAATGATAAACTAAATGAGGTGTAAAACATATTGATTAAAGAGATAAAAATGGATTCTTCTAAAGAATAAGTGAGCACACTTCAGTTGAGAGAGTAGTGAGCTTTTAAATTGTGATTGGTTGTAAACTAGTAGGGACAGTGAGTCTGCTCTGAACATTATAAATAGTAGTGCACTTTTAATGGAATTAGTACATCAGCACATTGTCATTGTATGATCCTTGGATGTAACCCAGTGAGGTTGAACCAAGTAAAATTATTGTCTCTCATGCATTATTTTAATTTTTTTCATACATTGTTATGGGAAAGGAAGAGAATAGTGTTTTGTTTAACAACGAAACAAGATCCAAAGGGGCAGTTGTTTTAATCTTTCATGCCTTGATTCACCCCCCCCCAAATGGAGCACAAAAAAGGGTTCACCAAGCACCGATGATGATACACTCTTAGAATTACTCATGGAGATAAAGAATGAATATATGGAAGAGAAAGAAGGAGGCTACACCAGTTGTAATAATGATGGTAGAACATATCAAGAAAGACTCACTAATAGCAAATAAGTTTGAAGTAACTCTAATAGAAATTGAAAAATATAGAAATGAGTCATTCCATAGTGGTTTTAAAAACCATACCCTAAGAAAATAGGTTATGGTTGGTGGAGGATCCATCCTATGGTGGAGGAAACATGAATACAGATGCACTTGTGTTGCATCAAAAGAAAAAACATGCACAAGTGGGATGAGTCACACACTATCAATGAAACCCAATCCAAAGAAGATGGTAAACTCTATAGAAAATATCTATAATAAAGGTTTTAAAAGTTGTTTCATACAACGAAATTCTACTAAAATGGATTTCTAGGAAGTTGTAAGTAAAGGGTAGGTTCACTAAGACCAAGAAAAATACTTAACTTGATGATGTCCATGAGGTACCCCTCTTGTCATGTATTTAAATGTCTTTAACTATTAATGATGTAGTGTAGGATTAAGGTGGAGATATGATCCATGGGGTGAATGTATAGAAATATGACATATGTATGATCTAAAAGAAGATTTTTATATTTTAAAAGAAGATAAATACAACAAGAGGAGTTAGAAGTATTGCAATTTCTAATTGGTATCAGAACAAAAGTAATTGGTAAAATGGTATCAAGGCCCTGATCAAACTCAATAAGTTGTGTCAAGCAACCACTTTATATTTCTTAGTTAAATATATAGTTTCATTCTATGATTAATAATCTTAAATGATGAAGAGATTGATCCAAAGTTAAAGTGGTTTCAAATCCTTATCTAAAATATTCAGTGGAATCAATCCAATTTTGGTGATAAATAAATGAAATAAATCTATATTTCAAGTTGTAATAGACTGTCAATAAGGAGAAGATATATTAATGAATGATGCATAAAAGATCATAGATTTCAGGTTTATTTTTTTACTAATAATGTAATATCACTGGATTGTTTTTCAGGATACCAAAAATCTACTAAGAAGGAAGTTCCATAACCAATAAATTATTTCCCCAAATTGAAGATTATCTCAATACTCAATGTAAAGAGCTTAAGGTATTCATGGTAGTTATATATGAGTATTCAAAGTTCTTTTAGCCGCATCTAAAAATGAATTATCCCTATGAAGAAAGTAATATTCATGTATATCAAGTGGTATCACTAGTTTATCATAAACAAGTGGAATCAATTGGTTTAGCATGTGGTACAACTAAAAAACTTGGTACTTAATTTTTTTACTTATGATGGTTTAGTGTGTGATTGATATCACAGGATATGACAAATATAATAAAAAGATGAAGCTACATATTTTAATAGAGGTGAGTGAGTGACATGGATATATTTAATGTTATTGACTTAAACTCTTGTTTCCTACACTTACTTCAAACTTTGTAGGTTAAGAAAAAAATTCAAATACTAATTCCAAGTAATAAATACTAAAAAACTTTGAGTAGAACATTTCTAGAAAGTGGAAATGGTTTATATAGTAGAAAACAAAAATTTGGAATTGTTTTATGTATCAAGTGGAATTAAGGTTGAAAGGAAAAATTTGGAGTATCAATAGTGGTAAAAGAGTCGAAGGTTCCATTAATAAGAGGTTGAGGAAGATCCTAATGACCATAATGTCACAATAGAGACAATATTTGAATAGATGAGGCCATTTTATATGTAGTTAAGATAGCTCAAAGTTTTTTAAGGTATATTTTGAAATATTTTATAGAGCCTAGAGTTTATGTATATCAACTAATGGTATCAAGTGGGTTGAGAAGAAAAATATATTTTTAGAAGACATTGAAAGATCCCAATATCAAGTGGTATATGAATGTATTACATGACAAATAAGGAGAAAAATATCACAATCTAGATTTCAAAAGTGTAAATGAATCATAATTTCCCTAAAAATACCTTTGTGAGAACATGGAGAATATTTGGAGAAATTCTTGTATAGATGAAGGGGGAGTATAGTTGAGGAATTATTTCATCTGGAATTTTATGAGAAAGGGAGCGTTTATAAAAAGAAAATTTTTTATAGGAAGACCGTTTTCATTTTACTTAAAAGGGGGAAGAAAATGAGAAGAATTTGAGTAATCAAAATTCACTAGTAGTATTGTCAACAAAATCCAAAAGGGAAGAATTTTGTAACAAGAAGGTTTTGTGTTGGATTTCTTGATAATAGTTATTGGATATATTGATAGTGAAATATATGGATTTAGATTTTCTGTAATCTATTGATTCAGAAGTTAGAGGATTATAATATGGAAGCCTTTATATAGTTATAAATTTACTGGATATTTAGAGTATTCTAGAAGTTATTTTGAAAGGTGAAAAATTGGAATCTTTAAAGGTCAGATGTTGTAATCTTGGAAGGTAGTGTCTCAAAAGATATAATCTTGGATGTTAGTGTTCTAGAAGATAGAAATTTTCTATGATTTGGAAAAGTTATAAAAATTCCCTTGATATACAATCTCAAGTCCCTGTATATGTAAAGGTACAATTTTTAGATTGATTTAAATATGATAAATATAATAGAAGTTTATTGTATATGTGACATTAAATTTTGTAAGTGGTGTATAAAAATATAAAAGGCATGGACCTTTCCCTATATTCATAATATTTATTTTTTTAAGTGTGTATAGTTTTGTATTGATTCATAAGGTTTTATCCTTTTTAATTTTGAGAAAAAGGGTCAACCATATCATGGGATTTAAAGCAATTACATGGAGTGAAAACTTCTAAAATGTGGCTAAGTGTTGAATAATATTTTGATACTTAAAGTTATCTAGAATCATATGTAATGGTCAACCATGAAATCATAAGGATTATTCATTTTACATATTTAAAGAATTTTTGAATCTTGTTGTAATGTCTCAGTCAATCCATGAGGATGATTAGGAAAATTTCAATGGTCCTAGATTGTTTAAGATTTCAATGCCATGAAATAAGGGAATGCTACAACATGTCGAAAGTAAAGGAGGGTCACACCATAACATGGTGGTCATGTTGTGTGATTGGAATTAGAGGTTGAATGATTAGATGATAGATTTTATGAGGAATAGGTAGTCAAGCAGCTATAAGAATTTATATGCCACAATTGGTTCTAGTCCTCATAAGTTTTAAAGGCTCCATATAGTGACATTTAGTCATTAAAAAATAGGAAGATCCATTAATGTTAATCTAAGGGATATTTAGTACTAAATTATGTGTATGTGTGATGATGTAAAGTATCCCACCATAATAGGTTTATATAAAAAGAAACTTTTGAATAATTACATCGTGATATTCAAAAGAATTAAAAGGAAGAAATAGAGTGGATTTTATGGATCTGATTTTGAATTGGTAATCATTCCATGAATATTTTTTTCATGATTATATCAGGATAAGAAATAAGGATACCATGTTATTATGAATGGAGTCATGCCATGAACATGTAGTTTTTAGAATTTTTGGTAGATTTGATTGAAGTTTAAAATCAGGTTCTAGCTTGATATTTTAGGGATCAACTCAGTTTTATTGTAACTTAATGAACATACTAAAAACTTGTGGTGCACATAGAATAATATCATAGGATGAAAAAATAAGGATTTATACTAACCCTTGTATCAAGGGGTTGGTTCTATGGAAGATATATATAAATACCGGTAGTAAATTTATAGATAGAGGGATCTTTTCTGAACATATTGAAAATATTTTTTTCATAAGAGGAGGGAGAGTAGAAAATTGGTACTTAAAAGGAGCATCAAATCTACATTTATGATGTAACAAATTCCTCATGTTGTACATGAAAATACCTTTATTACTATAAACCAATAAACTAACCAAGCCTTAACCAAAGTAGTGCATGTAGGAGAATAATATGGAATCATTATATGATTGATTTTGATTTTTTTTAACCTTGTAAGGGAAGTGCGCCTTGGAATAGAGTGATGGTGACCTAAAAACATACATATACTGAAAGTGGGTATAATGGATTTTGGTACACTGGCACATCATCATGTGTATTCTCCTTGGATTATCTCTTAGTGGTGAACCAATAAAAATCCCTATGTTTTGTTTATTTTACTTTTTGTATTCATGTTTATCATTTAGTGTGATTGGAGGCATGAGATAGAACGAGAGGTTAAGTGTGTTCCTACTAACATATGAATAATATATTCATATTATAAGGGATTAAAAGGGGAGAAATTTTTTAATTAGTTTTCACCATAATTCACCCCCCCCTCAAGGTGCTTCAGGTCAACCTGGTCTGAACATATTTTCTCTATGTACAGGTGGTGTATGATATCCTTAGTGAGTGGGTTAATGTATTTGATTTCATATTGATGAATTATTATAGGATGGGTATTCCTGGGAAATGATTTATAATGATCATTAGTTTTATTAAGGATTTAGATACCCTTGAGAGTGTAGAGAAAGTTATGTGGGATAACTTTGGCTATTGTGGAGTAAAGAACTTATAGTAATTTTGGTAACATGGTTATATTAAGAGGATAGGATCATTTGGATTCCAATCCTAGTTATATCTAGGTATGGATTTGTGTTGGATAGTGAAGGGTTATTCTAAATTTTTGGGTCTATAGTGATTAGGGAATGAGAAGAAATTTCAGATCTTTAAAAGTCACATGAGTGGTGTGTTGTCTTATGTTTTGTATTAACATTAGGGAGATGCTTTATGTTCTTTTAAATAAGGAATAATGGTTCTTATATGTTATATTTATTATATTAAAGGGATTCATACATAGTGGTTAGGCATGTGATACTAATAGTGATGAGCTACAACTCATAGAACAAGGGTCAGGATGTGTGATCAGGTAATATGGGAGAGTATGTTTTTTCATGGTTAGGATGTTATTTGGATTTAAAATAGGTAAGGAGCCTTTGGTAGTATTCTTTAGAGGTTCACTTTTTCCTAGGAGAGGTAAAGTGAGTGTTTATGTGAATTTCAGGTAAAGTCATGTAGGAGTTGGTGCCCTAGAACCGTCTTCTTTGTACTTTATGATAAACTTGTATTCATGTATTTGAATATTAATAAACTACTTATCACATCATGATTTTTTTTCTGTGTAACATTTCATGTAATAATTTCCCTAGAGTAGCCGTTGCACTAAAAGGTCATAGTGGATCTCTGTTATGATGAGAACTCAGAAGTGCTATGACACTTTTCTTGAATATATGTTCTATAGCCGAATGATATCATTTGAGGGACACAAATGATACAGGCTATCAGGGGTGGAGACTCATAGGACTTTGAGGCACCTTCTCATGGTGTACTCCCATGGTAATGTCCAGGAGGATATTATGAGAACGGGACCCGATAGTAGGAAATCCACATCTATAAGTGTTATTGGATGTTCCTATCTGTGGACGTGTGTATTGGTCCTTAGAAATTAAGACTATTATTAATGAGTATTATGACTTGCACACTTAGATGTATTGACGAAAACCGTGATGACATATGGTCACGACGAGGTAGGATATATTGGGTGTGTCATGAGTAATACCGCATTAATGAATATTGCAAGAAAGGATTTTTCCCTTCGGTTCTTTAACAGAAGTTGATATCTCAGGCCCTTTGATGAAAAAGATATAGCCTAAATAAATCCATGTCTATGGTGATCTATAGGCAAGTAAAATTTCTGGGAAGTCAATGAAAGATACATCAAGCACAGGGGTTGATGGCACTAGCATGCAACCCGCTTTATTAGAGATATCATGACAAAGGGATTATATTATATGGTAAGCGTTCGTATGAAATGAAATGTCATTATGGTATTAAATTATTTCTCTATGGGTTCCTTGACGTGTTGCTAGACGCTAACCTTAGACTTTAGTCATCTCCGCCTAATGCCATTGAGAAAGAGGCCTAGAGGGTCACACACTAAGTGTATCCAGTATCTTGGTTAAATATTTATTTATTTAACAAGTTGAATGAATATTATTCCCGGTTGTGGTTTAATAACTATTCATGTATGCCTGATCACATTTATTCCAACACTAGTTATTCGAGATAATATAATGTGAGTGGAATAAAAGATAAATATTTATTTTCAATTTAGTGAATATAATATTTATATATTTATTGGTGAATAATGCAGTGAAATTTATTTAATAAATAAATAGACGTTATTCAAGGCCCAATAAATATTGTGGAGGATTGGCAGACTGAGTTCAAGGGTCTGGAGAGAAATAATAATATTGGATATTATTTAATTATAATTTGATGGTTCAGCACATGTTAAGAAATAGTAATAATGAGACTATTGTTATTTAACATGGGGTTCTTATTAGTATTATTAAAATATGTAATGCCACTTGTGCAATTACATTATTTTAACCCTAGTAATATAAATACCCAATTATAACACATTTCTCATTACCTATCCAAACTTTTGGTTGTTGGAAACGGATTGGAAAAAGCTCTCAAGCCTAAAGGGATATTCCCTATCCAAGAATGCTCTCAAGAACAAGAGAAATCCTCCTCTACTAGATCTAGAAGAATGTTTTGGAAGTGATCTCAAGGTGATCCAAGGCAGACATCACAAGCGCAAGGATCTTCCGCTCTAGCACCCGGAGAATCATTCAGCAACGTCTGGAGATATATAGAGCACGTTTGGATCACCGATAGAGGAATCCTATACTTGGATTCTACGACGCAATGGCAGCGCCCTGCAGATTTATGCCTAGACGCATCAATGAAGAAATAATTCCATCAGGTAATTATTGTATTTAATTAAATTAATTATAATCATTTGATTATCCTCCATCAAATTTTTGGCATGATTTCTGTTTTCCTCTCTCTTTGATTTAATTCTTTCACTCACGACATTCATCACTGTGTAGAATTTTGATTAATCCTCAAGATCTAGTAAAAAGAAAAGTTGAGCACCACCAATTTCGTGCTTCCTCTATGTTTGGAATCTACAAGTGGTATCAAAGCAATTACATCATTGATTATAGTTATTTAGTTTCATTGATGATTTTCACATTCATAATTTAGTTTTCAATTCGAGTTTAATCATTCTTTAAATCTGAATTATCGAGATCTGTTTCTTCCTCCAATCATTTCTCATAGATCTAATGAATTCGATTAATTTTATGTTTAAAATAGAAATGAGGAACTAATCCGGAGGTGCCGAGGGTTATGGATATACAAAATAGGACTACATGCCATGTAATCTGAATTACACACTGTGTAATTATAATTCTTAGATCAAGATTTGGTTTGGAAATCAAATCTAGATTTTGTTCGAGTTTCAAGATTTTGTGTTGACCAGAATCTTTGGCGCGTGGTTAAAGGATTACACACTGTGTAGATCAGATCTACACACCATGTAGTCCCTTCCGATCAGGACGAGTCGTGTATTCTATACACGGCTTACCCAACCGGTGACTGTGTAATAAGGAGACCACACAGTGTGTGGCTCATTGGACATGTTGTGTACTCCATGATTTCTGAGGTACAAATCACATGCCGAGTCCCTATGCGTGTACCTCGTATGGACGGTGAGGTTGGTACATGACGTGTAGTCGGATCTACACACCGTGTACCTGTACAAGTTACGCAGATTTTAAAATTTATTTATTTTACTATCTAAACCTTGAGACATGTTCTTGCATGTGGTCATAAATATAGGACACACCATGTGATAAGTTTTAATATACATAAATATTTAAATGTTTAATTGATATCTGCGTGATAAGTATTCACCAGGTTACCTCCAAAGGTACAAGTTATGTACACAGTTAATTTTAAATGAATTTATTTTGTTTAAAATTATAATGGATGAGAATCTCAAGGAAATTAATATAAGTATTAAGATAAAAATAATTGATTAATTAAAGGTAATAATTAATCTATTTGAGCACGATTTATCTTAAATAAAAATGATTAAGAATTGAATGATAGTTTTATTAAATATGTAAATATGTTGCATGAATGCGGATGATCATGATTTATACCAAGACCTTTGTATGTGATTGGTTTCTTTTAATTTATTATTTAAATTAAAATTGTTGGCCTGCGTGCCTTATTTCATCATTAATATGTAGTGTCTACATGCCCATGGTTTCTTTATTGTAAACCCCCTTTTACCCCTCACCTGTGTGTGAGTAAAAGCATATGTATTAAATGGATCTCCCAAGCTATTGGAGGCAGTTCAAGTATAGAGCCGAGACAAAACCAATCCAAGGAGATACAAAGGTGGACATGTGGAAAGCTGTAAACATGAACCTAATTGGTTCATGGTGTTTCTCCCCTAGGTTAGCGGTTAGTTTATCAACCACTAGATAAACTAACCATTAGAACAATCTCATGATCATACCCTTTATTTTAATTATGTCAGTTGTGTGGTTATTTCATTATTTATGTCTTGTCGCAATCACATAATTAATGAATTAACAAGCATGCAAGATAGAACTAAAATAAACCAGATTATGTGTAAACATTATCTAAGACATGGTTAATCACTTAAGTAATACCACATAATATTAACAAGCATGTAATAAAGATAATAATTGGAAATTATGAATAAAGGATAAAATCCCTCAATTAAATATTAAGTCGGTATAACCTTTCATTACTTCGATTAGAATTGAACCATAGTACAAAGTGCTTGACCAGCCAAATTTGGGGTGCTTTTAATTATCGGGGAATTCTAACATGAGGTTTTGGGTTGACTTGACTTGGTTTACATCAAGGGTTGACTTCCAAAGTAGGACTTGGTGTAACTGAGAGGAAAATTTTGAGAAAATCTAAATTAAAAGATTTCAGGATTGGGGAGTCCACTCAGAAGATCAAGGAACTATGAGTTAATGCAGTTGGCATTTGGAATGCCTACCTAAAACCTTTCAATTTTCTTGACCAGCCAAAGTTGGTGTAATGTGAAGGTCAATATGAATCTTTTCCACTTGAATATCCAACCAACAGGATATTCCAAATCCAATGGTGAGGGCTATTGGGTTTTGATAAAATAGTGGGAGACTAATAAATATTAATTTATTTATTTGTCTTAATTTTATCAGATAAAGTACTAAAACTTTGCTTTACTTATTTTGTAGAAATGGAAATAAAAAATGACATTGAAAATATCATTGTGATCCATACTCGAGAAGGAAAACCTTCTCACCGGCACTAATTTTTAGGAGTGTCAAAGGCACCTACGGGTTATCCTTCTCCATGAAAGGAAACTATATGTGCTAGAAGAACCTTTACCAACTGCGGCTGGAAATGAGGCGAGTGATGAGGAGCTCTATTTGTATGAGAAACATCTGAATGATGCTACAGATGTTTAGTGCTTCATTCTATCGTCCATGTACAATGAGATCTTGAAGTAACATGAGGAAATGGACGCATATAGCATGATGTATCACCTTCAAGATCTCTATCAAGAGAAGGCAAGACAAGAGAGGTATGAGATCTCCAACGCATTGTTCACCACTAATCTTGGAGAGTCTGCGCCATTTGGACCTCATGTAGTTAAGCTTATTGGCTACATTGAATTCCTGGACATCTTAGGGATTAAATTCCCAGATGATTTTCATACAGGTCTTATATTGTCATCACTTACCAAGACCTTCTCTAGTTTTATTATGAATTATAATATTAGAAATAATGAGAAGAGTATGTCAGAACTTCTGACCTTAATTCGCCAAGTGGATAAGGACATGCGGCATGACAAACCCACAGTTCTTGTGGTGAATAGGAAGAGGAAGGACAAGGCAAAGGGGCCCAAGATTTACAAACAGTCTAAATCTTCTGAGCACCATCCATCTAAGAAGGGGAAGATCCAGAGACAAGGTAAGGAAAATGAGGCAGTGTGCTTTGCATGTGGCAAGCCAGGCCACTAGAAGAGGAACTGCACCCAGAAGCAAGGGGAAGCTAAAGGTGCATTCGTTATTGAGTGCAATATTTCCATTTATACACATTGGGTATTAGATATAGCTTGTGGTGCTCACATCTGTATTCAAATGCAGGAACCAAGTAGATTCAGAAAAATTGACAGAGGAGATGTGGATCTTCAAGCTACCAATGGAGCGAGGATGACTGCTCTAGCCATTGGTGACTACCACCTTTCATTGCCAATGGGAATGATCTTGGTTTTACATAATTATTATTATGTATCTAGTGTTACCAAAAACATAATTTCTGTATCAAGTTTAGATACAAATGGGTTTATTTTCAAGTTCATAAATAAAAGTTGTTTCATTTATAAGGACAACATATGTTATGGTATTCCACACTTAAATAATGGTCTATATCTATTAAATTATGAAAACTAAGTGTGTCAATAGATAAAAAATCAAGTTCACATGACTCATATAACACCCAGATGTGGCATCACCTCCTCAATTATGTAAAAAAGAAGCATTTAATAAAGCTCTGTCAAGATGTTTATTTAGACTCTTTTGAGCTAAAACCACATGATAAATGTCATTCTTGTTTAGAAGGGAAAATGACTAAACCGCCATTTGGTGGACAGGGTGAAAGGGCCACAGAGCTTCTAGGATTGGTACACACTGATGTGTGTAGACCATTTCTAGTAGAAGCTAGAGGTGGATATTCTTACTTCATAACTTTTACTGATGACTTGAGTAGATATGGATATATCTACTTAATGAGATATAAGTATGAGTCCTTTAAGAAATTCAAAGAATTCAAGAATGAAGTAGAGAATCATCTTGGTAAGAAGATAAAGAATATTCAATCGGATTGAGGTAAAGAATATCTTAACCAAGAGTTCATTGACTTTCTACAGGAGTTTGGGATTCTATCTCAACTCACTCCACCTTATACACCATAGTGGAATGGTGTTAGTGAAAGGAGGAACCGTACCTTGTTGGACATGGTAAGGTTAATGATGAGTCATGCAGATCATCTATTATCCTTTTGGGGATATACATTACAAATTGCGGCATACACATTAAACTGAGTACCAACTAAAGCGGAAAATGGAATTCCCTTCAATCTATGGAGTAGAAAGAAACCCATTTTATTGCATACACGTGTATGGGGCTGTGAGGCATATGTTAAGGCTTTCTCAGGCAACGAACTAGCACCCTGGGGAACAAAGTGTATCTTTATAAGGTATCCCAAGGAAACAAAGGGATACTGCCTATACAACCCTTTGGACAAGAAAGTGATTGTCACCAAACAAGTCATCTTTCTTGAGAGGGAGAACATACTCAAAAAGGATAGTGGGAGCAAGATTGACTTCGATGAAGTTGACGCTCAAGATACACAGAAGTTGGTACAGGAACAAGTTCCACAAGTCCCTGTGGAAGAAGAAGTTCCTAACACACAAGTACTACGTAGGAGCGTAAGAGAGGTAAGAGAACAAGAGAAATATGGTTTTCTAGTCACCAAGGACGGTGACTCATTATTGTTAGACAATGATGAAACTCTCTCCTATAAGGAAGCAGTAGAGAGCTCAGAAGCTGCAAAATGGCTAGAAGCTATGAATTCTGATATGGATTCCATGTATCATAACCAAGTTTGGGTTATAGTAGATGCACCAGTTGATGTAAAGCATATTGGATGTAAATGGGTACTCAAGAAGACACTGGATATGGAAGGTAAATTAAGTACCTATAAACAAAGGCTAGTGGATAAAGATTTTATACAACGTCAAGGAATTGACTACGATGAAACCTTCTCTCCAGTTTCCATGTTTAAATCCATAAGAATCATACTTTTCATAGTAGCTTACCATGGCTATGAGATTTAGTAGATGGATGTCAAAACCATTTTCCTTGATGGGAACCTTCAGGAAGTTGTCTATATGAAACAACTCGAAGGTTTTGTGACTCTAGGTGATGCCAAAAGGATTTTCAAGTTGCAGAGACCCATTTACGGATTGAAGCAAGCATTCAGGTCATGGAAAATTCAGTTCGATGAAGCCATAAAGGAATTTTGTTTCATTTAGAATGAATGTGATCTGTGTGTTTACAAAAGGTTTGTTGGGAATGCAGTCATTATCCTAGTAGTGTATGTCGATGACATATTACTTATTGGAAACGACATACCATTCTTATAGTTAGTTAAATACTGGGTGAACAATTGTTTCTCCATGAAGTACTTAAGAGAAGCAGCCTACATTCTATGGATCAAGATCATTCATGATATATCCAAGAGGATGGTTGGACTAAGTCAAAGTATATACATTGACTAGATACTAAAGAGATTAAGTATAGAACAATCCAAGAGAGGATTGGTTCCAGTGTAAAATGGCCTACATCTTTCTATGAAAATGTGTCCCCAGACACAATAAGAGAAAGATAAAATGAGTAGGATCCCATAGGCTTCCGTGATAGGATCAATCATGTATTCCATGTTATGTATTAGACTTCATATTGCCTATGCACTGAGCATGGTAGGAAGATATCAACAAGATCTAGGAGAACATGATTGGTCTGTTGTTAAGACTGTCCTTAAGTATCTGAGAAGAACTACGGATATGTTCCTGGTGTATGGAGGAGACGAGGATCTTATCATCAGAGGGTATGCTAATGTTGGTTTTCAGACAGATCAGAATGAATTGAAGTCACAATCAGGATATGCTTTCTGTCTCAATAGAGGAGCTATGAGCTAGAAGAGTTCAAAGTAGCCAGTTGTCACTGATTCTACAGTGGAGTCTGAGTATATAGTGGCTTTTGATGTAGCCAAATAAGCCATTTGGATTCATAACTTTGTCCAAGATCTTTATGTGGTGCCTAATAGTAAATACCCTATCACACTGTATTGTGATAATACTACAGTAGTGGCTCTTTCAAAAGAGCCAAGGTCACACCAACAGACAAATCATATACTCTAGAAGCATCACCTATTGAGGGATTTTCATCAGAGGGGTGAAGTTGCAATAAACAGAGTATCCATGGAAGAGAACATGGCATACCCCATGACTAATGGCCTATCTTAGTAGAAGCATGAGTATCATGTGAGACCTAGCAGACTGAAGGGTTTTAGCAGTTTGCTCTAGTGCAAGTGAGAGTCTATTGAAGTTGGTGCCCGAGAACCAGCTTCTTTATACTTTATGATAAACCTGTATTCATGGATTTGAATATTAATAAACTACTTATCACATCATGATTGTTCTTCTGCATAACATTGCATGTGATAATGTCCTAAGAGTAGTTATCACACTAAAAGGTCATAGTGGATCCCTGCTATGATGAGAACCCGGAAGTGCTATGACATTATTCTTGAATATATGTTCTATAGCCAGATGATGTCATTTGAGGGACACAAATGATACAGGCTATCAAGGGTGGAGACTCATAGGACTTTGAGTCACCTTTTCATGGTGTACTCCCTTGGTAATGTCTAGGAGGATATTATGAGAATGGGACCCGACAGTAGGAAATCCACATCTATAAGTGTCATTGGATATTCCTATCTATGGACATGTTTATTGGTACTTATACTTTAAGATTATTATTAATGAGTATTATGACTCACGCACTTAGATGTATTGATGAAAACCATGACGACATATGTTCACACCGAGGTAGGATATGTTGGGTGTGTCACGGGTAATATTGCATTAATAAATAATGTGAGAATGGATTTCTCCATTCTTTTCATTAATGGAAGTTGATATCTTCGACCCTTTGATGAAAATGATATATCCTAAATAAATCCAAGGCCATGGTGATCTATAGGCAAGTACAATTTTCAAAAATTCAAAGAAAGAGACATCGATCACATGGGTTGATGGCACTGGCATGCAACCCGCTTGATTATAGATATTGTGACAAAGGGATTATATTACACGGTAAGCATTTTTATGAGGTGACATGTCATTGTGGCATTAACTTCTTTCTCTATGGGTGCCTTGGCGTGTTTCTAGATACTAACCTTGGAATTTAGGTAGCTCCACCTAATGCCACTGAGAAAGATGCCTATAGGGTCACACACTAATTGTATCTAGTATCTAAGTTAAATATTTATTTATTTAACAAGCTGAATAAATATTATTCCCAGTTGTGGTTTAATAACTATTCATGTATGTATGATCTCATTTATTCCAACACTAGTTATTCGAGAGAATATATTGTGAGTGTAATAAAAGATAAATATTTATTTTCTATTTAGTGAATATAATATTTATATATTTATTGGTGAATAATGCAGTGAAATTTATTTAATAAATAAATATACATTATTCAAGGCCCAATAAATATTGTGGAGGATTGGTGGACTAAGTTTAAGGCTCCGGTGAGAAATAATAATATTGGATATAATTTAATTATAATTCTTTGGTTTATCACATGTCAAAATATAATAATAATGAGACTATTATTATTTGACATGGGGTTTTTATTTGGATTATTAAAATATGTAAGGGAACTTGTGAAATTACATTATTTTAACCCTAGTAATATAAATACCCTATTATAACACTTTTCTCATAACCTATCCAAACTTTTTGTTGTCGACAACGGATTGGAAAAAGCTCTCAAGCCTAGATAAATATTCCCTCTCCAAGAACGCTCTCAAGAACGAGAACGATCCTCCTCCACCAAATCTAGAAGAACACTTTGGAAGTGATCTCAAGGTGGTTGAAGGTGGAAATCGCAAGCATAAGGATCTTCCCTGATAGCACTCGGAGACTCCTCTGGCAACATCTGAAGATAGGTAGAGCACATGTGGATCATCGCTAGATGAATCCTATACTTAGATTCTATGATGAAATGGCAGTGCACTACAGATCTGTAGCCGGATGCATCAACAAAGAAATAATTCCATCAGGTAATTCTTGTCTTTGATTAAATTAATTACAATCAATATGTGATGGTCCTCCATCAAAGTTCTAATGAGATTTTTGTTTGCCTCTCTCTTTGATTTAATTTCATCACTCACAGCGTTCATCACTGTGTATAATTTTGATTAATCATCAAGATCTGGTAAAAAGAAAAGTTTGTCACTACCCATTCTGCGCTTCTCTTGCGTCCAGAACCTACAAGTCCATGGTGTATGGGGAGAAGGCTTGTTGGTTATAGGAAATGCATATTATCAGTTTGTGGTGTTTCAATAGACCATGTGTTAGGACTACCAAGAATTGGATGGGTTCTAAGAGAACAAAATAAGCATAGTGATATTGGAATATTGGTTAAGTAACCTTTAGTCCCCCGCTTATAACAGTTGATTCATGGAACTCCAATGGGTTTTTATAATAATCCATATTTCTAATACATTTTATTTAAATATTTTTAATTTAAATATCTATATAATATAATCCTAGAAAATCGATAGGCCTAGTGTCTTTGGGAAATTAGATACATAAACCATTAAAATAAAACATCATTATTTAAAACTCTATAATGTTCTCCAAGATTCCATCAAACTCTTAATACTGCATTGTATAACCTGGGGACATACATAAGAAAAGAGTGAGCTATAAATCCTAGTAAGGGGATAATCTAAGAATAGCATAATGATAAGTAATACATGTGATTCAATAGGTATACCATGTTAACATAAAGAGTTATGAATCATACATACTCACATAGAAGAATGTCTTTAGAAAATGGAATCATAAAATCATGGTATCATAGGAATGTGGAAAAAATATAGTGTGTTTAGGCTAACTACCCATGAACCATACATGGTATCTCATGAGATGAAAATATTACACAAAGCATTAGAGTGCTATTAGGATTCACCCTTTATATGTCTAACTTTACATGTGCCACATCACTCATATAACATAATAGCATATTTCATTATTTAAATCCCAAGAGTAAGGAATGTGGGTTTTGTTATGAAAGTGGATTCCCTATACCCAACTTGAATAGAACTTTTCAATTACCATATGTAACGACCCAAATTTTTATAAATAAAAGTTCCTCTTTTGATCTAATTAAATGCCTTATTATGGTTATAGAAAACACATGCATTTATTTTTTCATATATCAAATTGGATTTAAATTAATTTTAAGTATCATTTCTATTGATAATATATTCATTGAACGGTGATCACATGACTAGTATAAATATAGGGTTTTAACAAGTCCTTTTGACATAGACAAAGGAAGTGATGGCCTCAAACAGTAGGATTGTACCCTATGAAGCCCATTTATCGGAGCTTCCGATAGAGATACCATCTCTAAGCTTTGACCTAGACCAATCCTAATCTAAGATCCAACAACTTAAGTATGATGAAAACTGTTCACAGGAGAAGTTCAAGCTCATCGAGATCACGGCCCAAACCATGTTCATCGGACGACCCCAAGAAATCCCCACCATTGGACACCTTACTCTAAGGGAATATGCTGGTGTAATAAATGGATATGTATCAAGACCCTATAAATATGAATATGTACATTATTTTTTATATAATAGTGAACATATTTTCATTCTATTATTTTTACTTTGTAAATGATTTTTAATGTACAAATGGTATATTAGGTTAATATTTAAATTAAATTAAGAAACCTATTTTGATGATTTAATGGATTTTTGAAATAAATAATATTTTAATAAAATATTATTATTAAATTAATTTTATTAAATATAATTGATCACATAATCTTTATAAAGTCAAATGTAAATTTTATTAGGGTTTGAAAACAGTTATTATCAAAAAACAGTCATTTTCAATAAATGTCAATTATTATTTTAAAAGTTTAAATTCACATATTTAAAAAATTATTTAGTTAAAATTAATATTATTTTTATAATCAGAACATCTAAATTATCCAATGGTGAATTTTTCATAATTTTCCGAGATAGTCAAATTTTCGGGTAAAAATTAAATACTGTATAAATATATAGTGTGTTTTATGACATCATAATGGACCAATAGTGATGTAATTAATACTATAAAAGGTGTCTTAGAAATAATATATGTTTTCCATTTAAAATAATTTAATTTTATGTTTCTTCGATTTATTTTATAAAGCCTTAATAAATCCTCCAAGACGTATAATATATTTTAAGAATTTAAAATCATTTCCTTAAGAGTGTGACTCACCTCCACATAATCAAGTACAATATTTTAATAATTTCTTCCCTTGTAATTATATAATAATATAATCTTCTCCTTTTTTCTTAAAACCATGGGCAAAAACTATGGGATGGTTTGTGGTTTTGAGTATTTCATTATGTAGTGTCCAAAACCTAAATAATAAATAAATCTCCCTCCTTTTCTATATAAACCCACACAAGTTCTCATTTATCTTCACTTAAGATTATTTAAGTTCTTCTAACCTCTTCCCTCATCTATCTATAGTCCTTAAAAGTTGCTTCCAATCTCCCAAGAATCTTCTCCCAAGCCTTTGGGATCACACATCCAAGTAAGGGATCTTCCACTCTCCTCTTTTATTCAAGCAGTCTTTTTTGTTATGATTCTTATGTTCCATTTGATTATGTTGGGATATGTTCTTCTATTTTCCCCTTAATTTAAATTTAACATATAAATGTTTATATCCCTCTTCCACTCTCATTAAGCCTCCTGTGATCCTTAATGTACACCTGTTACCATGTCGAAATTCTATAAAGGATTCTCACCTTCATCTCTT
Source organism: Viscum album (assembly GCA_963277665.1). Lineage (NCBI taxonomy): Eukaryota > Viridiplantae > Streptophyta > Magnoliopsida > Santalales > Viscaceae > Viscum > Viscum album. The sequence continues at coordinate 109,418,527 of OY728135.1, forward strand.
TCTTTAAATTGAAGATCCTTATTTGAATACTGCCTTTATAATTCCAATTTTTTATGATGTCATTCATTTATTATGACTATATTACTATCCAATTTTTATAATTTTAATGGTATACCATTTTATCTCTCTCATTTTGACCTCTTACTAAGTCGTTACTATGCCGAAATTCAGTAAGGGATTTCTCTCTTCTCATTTCCATTCAAGCACTTCTTTTACATTATGCTTCTTAAATTACATTTTCAAATGTTGGGATATAATGTTACATGATTCCCTTACTTTCCATTTCATGTATAAATAATTAGAGTCCCTTTTTCTCTAATAAACCCACTTTTATGAATCTCCATATGATGTCATTGTGCTGCCAAAATTACACCCTGATTTTCCATGCCAAATCATTGTGTAGTGAATACCATACCCATTTCTCTATCAAGGGTATTCACCTTTATTCACATATATTTGTTAATAGTGGATATATATTTATGTATTCCAAATTTCCTTTATTGTGGAATAAATTATGATTATTATTGAATCCATGTTGTACGATCTATATGTCATACTTAAGCATGACAATGAAATGAATGTGACGGGTGCACCCAGAATTATATAGCACTCTAATTCATTGGGTAATGTTTAGTATCATGATATTTCATGTGCTATGAGGGTTTACTCATGATAATTCATGTTTAATGAGTTTTTAATCATTCTAATTCATGTTAAATGAGGGTTTAATCATGATAATTCATGTGCAATGAGGGTTTACTCATGCTAAATCATGTGCAATGGGTTTTTACTCATGCTAATATCATGTTGTATGTTGTTGACATGTTTTCCCATGTTAATTATATATCATGCCTTATTTTTCATGTTCCTTTATGCCCCATTTATATGCCTTTTCTAACATGTATTTTTATCCTCATTTTATGCCATGTTTATTCCCTTACTGGGATTTATACCCCTTTCTTATGTTTTCTCCATGATATACCATGTAGTTTTAAGTACATTGGATAATTATGATCAAGTCGTGGAAGTTTTCAATAATGTTGTTGTATCCCATGTTATAATTTATTATGTAATGTACCTAATTCCCAAAGACACTAGACCTCTCATTCTTCTAGGTTGTACTAAGTGTACTTTTATGTAATAAATCATGTATTAATGTGAAATAAAGAGTAGGGTTGTTATAGTTTGTATCAGAGGATAGGTTTAGTTATTTTTGGGATTAGGATTAGAAAACCCTAGTGAAAACCCATAGGTAAAAGACTAAGTGTAATAAATCATCCCTAAATTTTGGGTATGTATGGATTGAGGGGTTTATCGAGGAAATACATCCCTTCCTGGACTAGAGCAGCTTAGAAGTGAGGTTCAAAGTGCAAATTTTTGGAGGCATCCGTAGTGGGAATCGGCTATGGGAGAAGAAGAATCCTGCATGGGTTTTGGAGATGATTATGGCTATTATGATGTGTAATGTTGTGATGTTTTATGTCGTTTAAGGTCCGTCTTTCTTGTTTGCAGTTGTGGTTGTAAGTTAGGGTACAGGTCCCCTTTAAACCGGCTTTTAAAAATGGGAAAAAATGATTTTCATGCATGCCTGGATATGAACAAGTAGAGGTGGATCTGACACAGATGTATCTATGGGTAAAATCCAAAAACACCTCTTTGAGATAGACTCAAACGGGAACTGGTGCATGACAATGGGCCTTACAACACTCTTGGTTTGATACTCCTAGTGGATATGCTTTGGTAACTTCATAAGCTCATTATGAACCATTATTAAGGGAACAAAAAAATGCCCATAGGAATATATGTTAGGAAATAGATCATGGATGACATATATTGAAGATTAGTAACTCATAAGTTAATGAGATAAATGTATTTTATAAGTTATCCCTTTATTATCATCGGATTCCCTTTTATGTGTTTAACTATTTAATATACTCATCCCTAATTTCCCTTTTATTCTATCCAATGGCCAGTAATAAGAGGAATCGTGTTAACAACAGATGTGATGATCAGTGTGATGATTTCACTAACGAGATACCCAATCCAATGGGAGTGGGAATCGCAAAATTTTTCACAATACTCTCTCAGTTAACTCAAGTTATAAATAGAAACCTGGATCAAGAGGAATGTCCACCACCCCCCCCCCCCCAAGAGAGATCAGCCCGTAGTTGAGAGCTTCATGTAACAAAGCCCTCCTTCTTTCAATGGATCATCTGACCCCTTAATCACGGAGCAATGGATCAATTACATTGAAAAGGTCTTCTCCATCATTTAATGTTATGAACAAGAGAAGGTTCTTTTGGTTGTTTATCATATGTATGGAAAAGATGACCAGTGGTGGACATTGATCAAGAATATGAAGCCTGAGGGAGAGATCAAAGCAATGGGGTGGATGGAATTCAAGAAAATGATTTTTGATAAATATTTTCCTCGCACCCTCCATCTTAATATGGAAAGATATTTCCTTGCACTCAATAAAAAGGATGATAAATATGTTGGGTTGTATGACCAAAACTTCACAAGACTGTCATGATACACCTCTAGTTTTGTCGTTACCTCTGAATTCAAGGTTGACCGCCTCTTTGGTGGGCTAAAGCCTAGCCTATGAAAAGCCTTGGAAATCCGTGACTTTGATAGATATGAGGAAATTGTCCAATGTGCCCTCAAAGTTGATATGGAGATCATCGAATCTTAGGGGTATCATAGGAATAAGAAGAGGAAAGTGAAGTTTAATTCTATCATCCCTATAGAGAGATCTAACGATGCCAGGAAATTTCAGCACCCCACTTGTCAAAGGTGTGTAAAGAAGCCCCCCAAAAATTTCCTAAGGGGATTAAGGAGATGTTATAAGTGTGGAAGAGAAGGGCATCTGGCCAATAATTTCCAATAGGAGAAACTCACTATTGCAATGGAGTAAAGGAACTCCCCATTTGACCCTCAACGTGTTGTTCACTACTTCAATTGCAAGGAACCAGGGAACTTTTCAAATCAGTGCACCAAGATAAGGGTTTCTGGAGGCAACCAACAACCTCCAAGGTAGCAAGGGGGAGCTTTTTCCATCACTACCACCGAAGTGAATCCCAACAACAAAGTGGTGATGGGTACGCTAGCTATTCATTCAAGAATATTGAAAATAATTTTTTATTCTGGATCTATGCTTTCTTTTATATCCCAAAGATTAGTATAATAATCCAAACACCACCACAAAGAATGGAAGTAGAGATATCAGTGAAAACCGAAAATGGGGAAATTATTTCATCCCATGTATATAACTCCTCCCCTATCACAATTTGTGGATTTAACTTCCCAGTGAACCTTGTCATTCTTCCCTTGGTGGGATTTGATGCAATTATGGGCGTGGATTGTCTTTCCCTATATAGAGCCAACATAAATTGTTGTGATAGGGAAATCGCTCTCCATTTGGAAAATTGACCCCTGATTCTCTACAAGTGCAAGGAGGAGGATGAATCTTCTTTGGCACCATCATATCAAGCATGGATATTATTGCCCTATGAGCAAGCATATCTATCTCAAATGATCGATTCTAAGGAAAGAACCACCCTTGAGGACATGCCTATTGTAAGGGAATTTGATGATGTGTTCCCTGAGGAATTTCCTGGACTTCCTCATAGAAGAGATGTTGAATTCTCAATCAAACTTATACATGGGTCATTTCCAATATCCAAGAATCCATATAGGATGGTTGTTGTGGATCTTTAGGAGCTGAAGAAACAACTACAGGAAAATCTGGATAAAGGATTCATATGCCCAAGTGCTTCACCATGGGGTGCACCAGTCCTCTTTGTCAAGAAGAAGGATGGGTCAATGTGCCTTTGTATTTATTATCATGAGCTCAAAAAGATCTCGATAAAGAATAAGTATCCCTTTCCATGAATTGATGACTTGTTTTATCAGCCATGTGGAGCACAATACTTCTCCAAGTTGGATCTGCGATCGAGATATTACAAAGTAAGGGTGAAGGGGGATATCCCTAAGAAACCATTTCGTACAAGGTATAGGCACTATGAGTTCATAGTAATGCCTTTTAGACTCACTAATTCTATAGAAATCTTCATGGACTTGATGAATAGGGTATTTAGAGATTACCTTGACAAATTTGTGGTAGCCTTTATAGATGATATTCTAATATACTCCAAAATCAAGGAGGAGCATCTGAGTACCATTCTAAAGACCTTACAAAAGGATAATATTTTTGAGAAGTATATAAAGTATGAGTTTTAGTTGAAGGAAGTCTCTTTCTTGAGACATATCATCAAAAGTAATGGGATATCTGTGGATCCTTATAAGAAAAAATCAATTGAGTAATGGCCAAGTCCAAAATCCGTGATAGATATCTGTAGTTTCATGAGGTTAGCTGGATATTATCGTCGATTTATGAGAAATTTCTCACATTTTTTAAACCCTCTTACCAAGATAACTCAGAAGGGAGTCAAGTTTTCTTGGAATTATGAATGTTAAAAAGGCTTCATGGAGTTGAAAAAAAGTCTTATCACTTCCCCTGTGCTCACACTACCCATAGGTGGGGAACTCTTCGTAATTTTTAGTGATGCTTCAAAAAAGGGATTGGGATGTGTGTTGATGTAAAATGACAAAGTCATTTCCTATGCCTCAAGAAAATTGAATGTTCATGAGAAAAAATATCCCATGCATGATCTAAATTTGGCATAAGTGATCTTCGCTTTGAAAATTTGGTAGCATTATCTCTTTAGGGAGAAGTGTGAAATATATACATATTTCAAAATCCTTAAGTATATATTCACACATAAGGAGTTGAATATGCACCAACGAAGATGGTTAGAGATGATCAAAGACGATGACTGTAAATTCACTACCATCATGGTAAATCAAAAAAAGTGGTGGATGCTCTAAGTATAAAGGATCCAGAAATCCTATCATCAATAAGAATTGAGAAGGATTTGATCTTCTTATATTTAAAGAGGATGTACATGGGAATCATAAAGAAAGGAACATCATAAATCTTTTCCTAAATGATTTCTCAACCATCTCTTTTGGAGATTTTAAAAGATGATCAAAAAGATGATGTAGGAATTTAGAATAAACTGGAAACTATAAGAAAAGAAAATTCCTCAGAGTTCAATGTTAATGAAGAAGGTGTTATAAGATTTGGGTAAAGACTATGTGTACCATCAAATCTTGAGTTAAAGAGGGAGCTGATGGATGATGCACATATCTCAACCTTATCTATCCATCCTAGAAGTGAAAATATGTATCATGATCTTTGAGAGCACTTTTGGTGGGACAATATTAAGAAGGAGATCGCAAAATATACATCAAGATGCCTTGTATGTCAGCAAGTGAAGTCGTAAAGGAAAAAATCTAAGGGGATGATGCAACTATTACCCATACCTACATGGAAATGGGAAAAAATCATCATGGACTTTGTCACGAGGCATCCTAAGACATATAGAGAAAATAATGTTAACTGGGTTATGGTGGATCGTCTTACAAAGACTGCACACTTCATTGTGATATGAGTGGAATTCTCATTGGATCTACTTGCATAGATATACATCAAAGAAGTGTTCTGGATACATGGAGTACCACTATCTATTGTATTTGATCAAGATCCAAGATTCACCTATAAGTTTTGGAAGAGTCTCTAGCATGCTCTGAATACTAAGTTGAACTTCAGCACGTCCTATAACCCTCAAACTGATGGCCAATCTGAGTGGACTATCCAGATACTTGAAGACATGTTGAGATCATGCTCAATGGACTTAAAAGGTGGATTGGATCAATATCTTCCTTTGGTAGAGTTCTCTTACAACAACAGTTTCCACTCAAGCATCCAAACACTACTAGAAAAGGGGGCATTGAAGCCCCCCAGAATCGGGCGACCGCCATTGGCGGTCGCTATAGATATCTAATAGCAACCGCCAATGGCGGTCGCTGGCCTTGATAAAAAAACCCGAGCCTTTTTGTGCCCCCCCCCCGCGCCCCCCTCTCGATCGAACCCTGCCCCCCCCCCCCCCCCCCCCCCGTCGCCGCCCCCCCGACGCCAGCCTCCTCCCCCCCCGCCTCTCGGCCTCCCCCGCCGCCCGGCCGCCCCCGCCACCCCCCGCCCCCCCGTCGCCACCCCCCCGACGCCCCCCCCCCTCCCAGCCTCCCCCGCCACCCGGCCTCCCAGCCTCCCCCCCCGTCGCCGCCCCCCCGGCGCCGCCCTCCTCCCCCCCCCCCCCCCCGTCGCCCCCCCCCCCCCCCCCCGATGCCCCCCTCCCCCCCCCCCCCCCCGCCTCCTGGCCTCCCCCACCGCCCGGCCTCCCCCTCCGCCCGGCCTCCCCCGCCGCATGCCCTTTGGCCTCCGCCATCCGCCCTCCGGCCTCCGCCCCCTCAGCCCTCCCCCCCACCCCGGACGGCTCCGGCACCCCGGACAGCCCCCCCACACCCCGGACCGCTCCCCGCACCCCGTATTCCCCCTCTCACCTCAAACAGCCCCCCCTCCCCCCCCTCCCCCCCTCCCCCCCGACCCCGGACAGCCCCCCCCCCCCTCGCTGCCCGTCCCCCGTCCCCTCACCGCCTCCTCTCCTCCAGCTCCCCGTCACCACCGCCGCCCGTCCCCTCCCTTGCTGCACCGCCTTTGGCTCTGGCTCCCCTTCGCTGCCTCCTCTCTCTCGCTGCACCGCCTTCGGCTCCCCTCCCTTTCAGGTTTGTAGCTCAATCAGGTAACATGTGCTTTTAGTTACATTATTATTTTATCAATGGTTCATAAACAAATGATTAGTATTTATTTTAAATATAGTTGATTTGAAAAATGTAAATGTAATAAGTATTGTGTAAATGTTTGTTATACAGATATAATTATGGATAAGAGTTGGATTGATCTTCCAAATCGAACGTCTAGAGAATATTTCAATGGCATTATGCAGTTTATTGACTTCACGAGAGGATTTGAAAGTGACTATATTAGTTGTCCATGTAGAAAATGTGCTAACAGATATCAATTCACACGAGATACTGTGAGGGAGCACCTTTTCTTTAATGGATTTCTGAAAAATTATAAGAGTTGGACTCGTCATGGAGAAGAATATGTTCGTTGTCAAAATACAGATGCAGCTCAGAATAATGTTGATGCAAGGATGACTGATCCAATGCATGAAATGCTTACTGAAATGGTACGTGGGTTTGATCCTGAAGGCATTGACATCCAGAATCTTGAGACCGGTGAGATAAATCTTCGCTCTGGTGCAGATCATGATTCAAGGAGGTTTTATGAAGCACTTGATGATGTGAAAACAGAATTATATCCTGGAAGTACTTCTTACAATAAACTGTCATTTATCGTGGAGTTGTTGCATTTGAAGACTTTGAATAATTGGTCAGACACATCATTCGACATGCTTTTGGTTTTATTGAAAAAAGTTCTTCCTGTCAACGCTAAGATTTATGAGTCGTATTACTATGCTCGTAAGTTGACAGAGAACTTAGGTTTTACATATGAGACCATAGATGCATGTGCAAAAAACCGTATGTTGTTTAGAAAAGAAACTGCCCATTTGGATATTTGTACGGTTTGTGGTGCTTCCAGGTGGAAAGAGAACAGGGGAAATAATACTCATCAAAGTCAGATTGCGATACATGGGAAACCGATTGCCGTAAATCAAATGCATTACTTTCCCCTTAAACTGAGGTTGAAAAGATTTTTTATGTCATCTAAAGTTTCTAATTTAATGAGATGGCATGCAGAAAGAGTTCATGAAAGTGATATGTTAACCCACCCGGCAGACTCTCATGCATGGAAGGATTTTGATAAGAGACATCCCGACTTTGCTAAAGATGTTCGTAATGTCTGATTGGGATTGGCAGCAGATGGTTTCAATCCATTCAAGTCTATCGTTGGTGCAACTCATAGCACATGGCCCGTGGTGTTGGTTCCATATAATCTTCCTCCATGACTTTGTATGAAGCAACAATTTATATTACTTTCCACTCTTATTTATGGACCTAAAAGTTCGGGGGATAATATTGATGTTTACCTTCAGCCATTGATTGATGAGTTGAATGAATTTTGGGGCGATGGTGTGATGACTTATGACTGCGAAATGAATGAAATGTTCAAACTGCATGCTGCTTTATTGTGGACAATCAATGACTTCCCAGCTTATGAAAATTTATCAGGCTGGAGTACGAAAGGGGAATTTGCTTTCCCTTGTTGCAATAAAAGTAAAAAATCTGTATGGCTTAAACATTCCAAAAAATAGGCATACATGGGTCACAGGCGTTTTCTCCCTCCTCAGCCCAGATTCAGAAAGGACAGAGTGGCATTTGATGGTTCTAGAGAGTTCAGCCCAGCACCAAAGATCATTGCAGGAGTCGAAATGTTATCGCAGGTTGAGGAAGAAAACATCCGCACGGTATATGAAATTCAGGATTTGGTGGCTCCTCCAGTACGTAATATTCGTGCTGCGGGTAGGCAGCGCAGTCACAATTGGAAAAAGAAAAGTATTTTTTATAGTCTTCCGTATTGGAAAACTAACATGTTGAGGCATAATTTGGATGTCATGCACATTGAAAAAAATGTTTGTGATAACATATTGTAGACCATTTTAGGTGTCAGTGGAAAATCAAAGGACCATGTTAATAGACGCCGTGATTTGGAAGAAATGGGTTTAAGGAAACAGTTGCATTTACAGTTAGCTGAGGGAAACAAGGAATATATGCCTGCTGCACAGTATACGATGACTACAGAGGAGAAACATACATTTCTTTCCATTTTGAAGATGTTCAAGGTGCCTGATGGTTATTCTTCTAATATTTCAAAGTGTGTGAATCTGACGAGCAAGACATTGCAAGGGTTGAAAAGTCATGACAATCACATATTACTTCAGCAGTTGATTCCAATCGCAATTTGTGATTGTTTATCCCCCAATGTTGTTCAGCCCTTGATTGAGATGAGTAATTTTTTTAGACATCTTTGTTTAAGAAATCAACAAATGAGTGATTTAAAATTTTTGCAAGACCGAATTTTACTTACGCTTTGTCACTTTGAGAAACTTTCCCCCCCCCCTCATTTTTCGATGTTATGGTCCACTTGACAGTGCACCTAACTGATGAAGTAATGGCTACTGGTCCAGTGCAATTCAGGTGGATGTATCCTATTGAACGGTATTTGAGTACATTAAAAATATTTGTACGCAACAGAGCTCATCCAGAGGCATCAATATCCAATGGTTATTTGATGGATGAGTGTACTACCTTTTGTGCAGAATATCTTACAGATGTTAAACAAAATTAGATAATACCTCTCGGATTCATGATGGTCCAGTTGGAGAAGGAACCACATTTGATATGGACAACATCGAGTGGATACAAGCACATCGATATATCTTGTTCAATACTCCATCAGTTGCACCATTAATGCAGTAAGTATCTTATCAATGTGCTTGTATAACTTTTACATGTTTTGTTTGCATAATATGATCTTTTAAACATCGCGTTATCATTTTCAGGAAACACATTAATGAGATAAAAGAAGAGATGCATCATGCGACTGAGTTGCAAATTCAACAATCTCATTATGCGTCATTTCATGATTTGTTCAAGGATTATGTATGTATAAATTGATTTTCATTATGAGTGAAGTATTATACTAATTCTTTCTGCATATATCAGTATTGATTTTTATAAATTATGTAGGTTCGTAAGCTGAGGGAGTTAGGGGACCCCACGCTACCTGAAGTATTTATCCAACTGGCTGAGGGTCCATCTATAACGGCTCGTCGTTATAAAGCTATTGATGCTAATGGTTTTTGATTTCGCATTAAAGATGTTGAAGACAAACGAGCAACACAAAACAGTGGCATCGGTTGTCCCTTTGTCGATTCTGGTTATTACTATGGTCAATTGATAGACATCATTGAAGTTGTATACACACACGGTTTGAAGTACATATTGTTAAAGTGTAATTGGGTTGATCCGGTGCGTGGATGTAAAGTCGATCAATATCAGTTTTCATTGGTGAATTTTAACTATATGTTATACAAAAATAATGAACGAGTTGAGAATGAACCTTTCATTTTGACATCACAAGCGGAACAAGTATTCTTCGTTACTTTGCCTTCGGATCCAAGTTGGCAAGTTGTTGTCAAAATGTCTCGGCGAGGAGTGTTTTTATTTGAAGAAGATGAACCCGAGACTGTTCCTTTTGTTTACAAACAACTTGATCAACATACCGTAGTTCAACGTGAAGAAGATATTTATTGGTTCAGAGTGGTTGTTGAAGGAGAAATGGTCGATTTTCATGCTTAATGAAAGGTATAATTGTTTTCCCGCTATTCAGTAGAATGTCCTGGGATATCATAAATTATCTAATAATTTTATAAATATTTATAAGTTTTAATCCTCACTTTTGTAAGTTAATTCAATCATAAATATTTAGGTTGTTTTTACTCTTGATTTATTGATGTTATGGTCGGTGTATCATCCCTTTGAGGTATTCTTCATCTGATTCATGTGCTGCTTGAATTTTTATTAGTTCTATCTGAAATTTGGCTATGCATTGACTGGTTTTGTACATAATTTGTATATCTGTTTTGTTAACTTTCTGATTTTTTAAAATTCATTCACAACTAATTATTCAATCCATTTTTTGTTTGATTAACAGTTGTACAAGTTTTATTTTTTAAGAGCAATCCAATTTATCTTTTAAACACTTTGGACTCATTACTGATGTTTTCTATGACTGCAGACATGTCAGGGGAAGAGGCAGAAGATCCACATCATCCATCTGAGGCATCTACGTCTCAGGGTTGAGGTATGTTTGAATGTCATTGTATATATTTTTTATGTAATTGACATACATATATATATATATATATAACATTTTTCAATTTATATATAAAATTGTTTTCAACAGGATCAGACTCGGCTGATTCTTCCTCTCACAGGAGAGGCCTTGGTCATGGCATATTATCATGGAATTCCGACACGACGATAGATGTTTCATTTGATGAGGTTTTTCATCCTGTGGGACCGAATGCCCCAACATTTATTCGTCAGCTGGGTCATATCATACGTGACCCACATCGATTTCCATTGACCACGCGTGACTGGGCTTCTATCCCTCAGGACACATTAGATCGTCTATGGAGGGAGGTTCAGGTAAGAAAATCATTTTACTTTATTTTCTATGTATAAAGAATACTAATATGTTTGATTATTTTCTTTATAGCAAAATTTGAAAGTATGCCCTGAAGAGTTTCGGCCCGTGTGTATGAGAAAATGTCGTAAGATGTGGAAAGATTATAAAGGCAAAGTGAAGAGGGACCACTGGGTACCAAATGTGGGTGCCCTAGACATTTTGGAAAAAGTCCCGAGAGGTGTCCTCTCGGCTCAGTGGCGTGACTTGGTTGCATATTGGTCTACTGAGGGTGTTGCGGTTTGTATATTAATTATTTTGGTGTATATATATTTTCAAGAATATGTTATTTGTTTGAAATTTGAATGAATTGAATGTAGGAGGTGTCAACACGCCATTCTGAGAATCGAGCGTTGCAGGGACCACCTCACAGGATCGGGACTCGTCACATGTCTCAGATCCGACATGAGGTATATATTATTCATTTTTTAATTTATTAATTAATATGGTTTTGTGTTTATATTCTTTTAATATACAGTTGCGAGAGCAAGGTGCAGCAACTGATAAAATGTCGGTGTGGATGAGGACTCGTGATCGCAATGATCCAGAGGTTGCAGCATTGATAGTAAGTGTCTGTACTTACCAATAATTACATAAATCTATATATTAACATATATATATTTATATATATTTAAATATTTCACAGGCTCAATTTGAAGCTGAGTTAGAACATCTTCCAGAGGACCAGCGACAGCTTCCCATGCGACGGGATGAGATCTTTCATCGCATTATCGGTCGGGACGGGCATGGCTATAGTTTAACCTATAGAGCAGGGATTCCTAGTTCTGTAGTGTCACGCGCTGCGGTTGTCGGTCCTGTTGTTGCTCATATGACACAGCAGATGTCAGATTTTGAGGCACGGCTGCGCGCTTCCGAGGAGGAAAATGCACAATTGACAGCTGAGGTTAGAGCACTGCGGGAATATGTGCGTCGAGCTGATGGTGCAGGGGATCATACGACGCAGGTATATACTGTATTTATTTATTTAATTTAAATTACTTTTGTTATTAAAATATTTATAATGTTTATTTGTTGTAGGCCCCTGGCCCACCAGAAGGAGGTACGTAGCAGTGATGACAACGCGTGACACATCATATATTCACGAGATATGTTTTTTGTTTTTACTGGTGGGGTTGACATTGATATACTGTATTTATTCATTTAATTTAAATTAGAAGGTTGTGTACTTATAATTTCTTTCTTTTCTTGTTTATTATATTATAGCTAATATTATCTAAGGCGTGCATTTAAAAACTCTAACCCCCCGCACCCCCGTACAGCCCCCCGCACCCCCGGACAGCACCCCCGGCACCCCCGTACAGCCCCCCGCACCCACGTACAGCCCCCCCCCCCCCCGCACCCCCGTACAGCCCCCCGCACCCCCGGACAGCCCCCCCGCACCCCCGTACAGCCCCCCGCACCCCCGGACAGCCCCCCCGCACCCCCGTACAGCCCCCCCGCACCCCCGTACAACCCCCCCGCACCCCCGTACAGCCCCCCCACACCCCCGAACAACCCCCCCCCCCCCGCACCCCCGTACAGCCCCCCCGCACCCCCGTACAGCCCCCCCGCACCCCCGTACAGCCCCCCCCCCCCCCCCGCACCCCCATACAGCCCCCCCGCACCCCCGTACAGCCTCCCGCACCCCCGTACAGCCCCCCCGCACCCCCGTACAGCCCCCCCCGCACCCCCGTACAGCCCCCCCGCTCCCCCGGACAGCCCCCCCGCACCCCCGTACAGCCCCCCGCACCCCCGGACAGCCCCCCCTCCCCCCCCCCCCCCCCCCCGCACCCCCGCACAGCCCCCCCCCCCCCCCCGCACCCCCGTACAGTCCCTCGCACCCCCGGACAGCCCCCCCAACACCCCCGTACAGCCCCCCGCACCACCGTACAGCCCCCCCCCCCCCCGGCACCCCCGTACAGCCCCCCGCACCCCCGGACAGCCCCCCGCACCCCCGTACAGCCCCCCTGCACCCCCGTACAGCCCCCCCGCACCCCCGTACAGCCCCCCGCACCCCCGTACAGCCCCCCCCTCCCCAGCACCCCCGTACAGCCCCCCGCACCCCCAGACAGCCCCCCCCCCCCCCCCCCCCCGCACCCCCGTACAGCCCCCCGCACCCCCGGAAAGCCCCCCCGCACCCCCGTACAGCCCCCCGCACCCCCGGGCAGCCCCCCCTCACCACCGTACAGCCCCCCGCACCCCCGTACAGCCCCCCGCACCGCCGTACAGCCCCCCCGGCACCCCCGTACAGCCCCCCGCACCCCCGGACAGCCCCCCCGCACCCCCGTACAGCCCCCGCACCCCCGGACAGCCCCCCCGCACCCCCGTACAGCCCCCCTGCACCCCCGTACAGTCCCCCGCACCCCCGGACAGCCCCCCGCACCCCCGTACAGTCCCCGGCACCCCCGAACAGCCCCCCCGCACCCCCGTACAGCCCCCCCGCACCCCCGTACAGCCCCCCCGACACCCCCGTACAGCCCCCCGCACCCCCGTACACCCCCCCGCCCCCCCGTATAGCCCCCCCGAACAGCTCCCCGCACCCCCGCACCACCCAAACGACCTCCGAATTCCATGAAACCGTACGACAACAGCCGGTGCATGAATTGTGAAATGGTCGGTTAGACGGCACATCATTCGGAGGTGCCGTTTGACCGCGGCGGCCGGAAACGTGTTTCCGGCGCCATAAAACACCAAAACGGCGTGCGGCGGTCCAATTCGGAGCAAACGTGCTCTGAACGACCTGAAAACGCACGAGAACGATAGAAATATTATTCCTGAGATGCAGGAGGAGGTGGCACATCCATCGGACGTGCGGTGCATGCGGCAAGACCGAATGTGTCGTTTTCAGCAGCGCGACGCGCGCTGAAATTGCGCGTCGGGGGGTCAAAACCACCCAAACAACCTCCGAATTCCACGAAACCATACGACAATAGCCGGTGCGTGAATTTTGAAATGGTCGGCTAGACGGCACGTCAGTCGGAGGTGCCGTTTGACCGCGGCGGCCGGAAACGCGTTTCCGGCGCCATAAAACACCAAAACGGCGTGCGACGGTCGAATTCGGAGCAAACGTGCTCCGAACGACCTGAAACCGCACGATAACGATAGGAATATTATTCCTGAGATGCAGGAGGAGACGACACATCCATCGGACGTGCGGTGCGTGCGGCACGACCGAATGCGTCGTTTTCAGCAGCTCGGCGCGCGCTGAAATGGCACGTTGTGGGGTCAAAACCACCCGAACGACCTCCAAATGCCACGAAACCGCACGAAAACATTCGTTGCATGAATTTTGAAATGGATGGGTAGACGGCACGTCAATCGGAGGTGCCGTTTGACCGCGGCGGCCGGAAATGCGTTTCCGGAGCCATAAAACACCAAAACGGCGTGCGGCGGTCGAATTCGGAGCAAACGTGCTCTGAACGACCTGAAACTACACGAGAACGATAGGAATATTATTCCTGAGATGCAGGAGGAGGCGGAACGTCCATCGGATGTGCGGTGCATGCGGCACGACCGAATGCGTCGTTTTCAGCAGCTCAGCGCGCACTGAAATGGCGCGTTGGGGGGTCAAAACCACCCGAACGACCTCTGAATGCCACGAAACCGCATGAAAACATCCGTTGCGTGAATTTTGAAATGGTCGGGTAGACGTCACATCAATCGGAGGTTCCGTTTTACCGCGGCGGCCGGAAACGCGTTTCCGGAGTCATAAAACACCAAAACGGCGTGCGGCGGACGAATTCGGAGAAAACGTGCTCCGAACAACCTGAAACCGCACGAGAACGATAGGAATATTATTCCTGAGATGCAGAAGGAGGAGTCACATTCATCGGACGTGCGGTGCACGCGGAACGACCGAATGCGTCATTTTCAGCAGCTCGGCGCGTGCTGAAATGGCGCGTTGGGGGGTCAAAACCATCCGAACGACCTCCGAATTCCACGAAACCGCACGACAACATCCGTTGCGTGAATTTTGAAATGGTTGGAGAGACGACACG
Source organism: Viscum album (assembly GCA_963277665.1). Lineage (NCBI taxonomy): Eukaryota > Viridiplantae > Streptophyta > Magnoliopsida > Santalales > Viscaceae > Viscum > Viscum album. The sequence goes on from OY728135.1 coordinate 109,433,701, forward strand.
TCAATCGGAGGTGTCTTTTGACCACGGCGGCTGGAAACGTGTTTCCGGAGCCATAAAACACCAAAACGGCGTGCGGCGGTCGAATTCGGAGCAAACGTGCTCCGAAAAACCTGAAATGATAGCATTTCTTAAATCGGGGGTTTTAAATTATTATAGCACAATGATTCGTTATTATACATATATTTAATATTATATATATTAAAACATTTAAAATATATTATATATATATATTTAAAATATTGTATTTAATAGTATATATGTGAATATTTTTTTTAATATATATATATGATTTATTTATTTCAGTGGAAATTTTTTTAAAAAAAAAAATTCACTATAGCGACCGCCAAAAGCGGTCGCTATAGGCTGCCCGGCAGGAGGCCTGCAGCGACCACTTGGCGGTCGCTGGAGGCCGAAATCCGGGCCTCCTATAGCGACCACCATTGGCGGTCGCTATAGGCCTCTAGCGACGAGGCTAAAGCGACCGCCAATGGCGGTCGCTGGGCGGCCACTAGAGCCCTATAGCGACCGCCAATGGCAGTCGCTAAAGGTGGTTTTTTTAGTAGTGAAATGGATTCCTATGAAACCCTTTATGGAAGAGGTGCAAAACACCTGCATGTTGGGATGTAGTTGGGGAATGAAAAATTCTAGGTCTCGAAATGGTTGAAGAAATGGTGGAGAAAGTCAAGACCATCCGATAGCACATAAAATCTTCTCATAGTCGACAAAAGATCTATGATGATAATCGTCGATGAGACATAGAGTTTAATGTTGGAGACATTGTATTCCTCTGTATATCTCCATGTAAGAGAGTGATGAGATTTGGGAAGAATGGAAATCTTAGTGCAAGGTACATCGGCCCTTTTGAGATCTTTGATCACATCGGAGCAGTGGCCTATCGACTAGCACTCCCACCAAACCTATCTCAAGTACATGATATATTCCTTGTATCACTCCTAAGGAAGTACATACCTGACCCATCACATGTACTCAATCCAGATGTGGTACCGCTAGAGAATGATCATTCCTATGATGAGAAGCCGGTAAAGATCTTAGATCATAGAGAAAATTTTCTACAAAATAAGATAATGCACCTCATTAATGTGTTGTGGAAAAACCACAAGTTTGAAGAAGCAACGTGAGAACTGGAGGAGGTGATGAAATAGATTTACCCTCATTTTTTTTAGTGTGGGGAAAGGAAATTTTGAGGGAAAAATTTCCTATGGGGGGAAGGTTGTAACGACCTAAAATTTTATAAATAAAAGTTCCTCTTTTGATCCAATTAAATTCCTTATTATGGTTATAGAAAACAGATTCATTTATTTTGTCATATATAAAATTGGATTTAAATGACCATTAAGTATCATTACCCTTGATAATATTGTCATTGAATAGTGATCACATTATTAGTATAAATATAGGGTTTAAAAAAGTCATTTTGACATAGAAAAATGAAGTGATAGCCACAACCAGTAGGATCGTACCCTATGAAGCCCATTTATCATAGATTCCAAGGGATATATCATCACTAGGATTTTACCTATACCAATCCCAAGTTGATATCCAAAACTTAAGCATGAGAAAAACCGTTTATGGGAGAAGTTCAAGCTCATTGAGATCCCGACCCAAACCATGTTCACTGAATGGCCCCATGAAAGCCCCACCATTGAACACCTTACTCTTAGGTAATATGATTGTGTAATAAAGGTATATGTATCAATACCCTAGAAATATGAATATTTAAATTATTTTTTATATAATAGTGAACATATTTTCATTCTATTATTTTTACTTTGTAAATGATTTTTAAAGCACAAATGGTATTTTTGGTTAATATTCAAATTGAATTAAGAAACATATTTTGATGAATTAATGGATTTATGAAATAAATAATATTTTAATAAAATATTATTATTATATTACTTTTATTAAGTATCATTGATCATGTAATCTTTATAAAGTCAAATGTAAATTTTATTAGGGTTTGAAAACTGTTATTATCAAAAACCCGTCATTTTCAATAAATACCGGTTATTATTTTAAAAGTAAAAATTCACATATTTAGAAAATTATTTAGATAAAATTAATATTATTTTTGGAATTAGAATATATAAATTATCCAATTGTTAATTTTTCATAATTTTTTGAGATAGTCAAATTTTCTAGTAAAAATTAAATACCATATAAATATACGGTGTGTTTTATGACATCATAATGGCCCAATTCTGATTCAATAAATGCTATAAAGGGTATATTCAGCCAAAAATATGTTTTCCCTTTAAAATAATTTAATTTTATGTTTATTTGGTTTATTTTATAAAGCCTTAATGAATCCTCCAAGACTTATAATATATTTTAAGAAATTAAAATCATTTCCTTAAGAGTGTGACTCACCTCCACATAAGCAAGGTAAATATTTTAAAAACTTATTCCCTTGGAATTATAAAATAATTTAATCCACTCCCCCTTTCCAAAAACCGTAGTAAAAAACCATGGGATGGTTTGTGGTTTTGAGTTTTTTATTATGTAGTGTCCAACACCTAAATAATAAAGAAATCCCCCTCCTTTATTATATAAACTCACCCAAGCTATCATTTCTCTTCACTCAAGCTCATTAAAGTTCGTCCAAACTCTTCCCTTCTCTCTCTATAGTCCTGTAAAGGTTTCCCCAAGCTCCCAAGAAGCCTCTCCCAAGCCTTTGGGATCACACATCCAAGTAAGGGATCTTCCACTCTCCTCTTTTATTCAAGCACTCTTTTTTTGTAATGATTCTTATTTTCCATTTTATTATGTTGGGATATGTTATTCCATTTTACCATTACTTTAAATTTTATATATAAAGGTTTATATCCCCCTTCCACTCTCATTAATCCTCTCATGATCTTTAATGTACACCTGTTACCATGCCGAAATTCTCTAAGGGATTCTCACCTTCCTCTCTTCCTTTCAATTCAAGATCCTTCTTTGAATATTGTCTTTATAATTCTAATTTATTATGATTTCATTCATTTATTATGACTCCATTACTATCCAATTGTTATAATTTTAATGATAGACCATTTTATCTCTCACATTTTGACCTCTTACTATGTCGTTACTATGCCGAAAATCCTTAAGGGATTTCTCTCTTCTCATTTCCATTCAAGCACTTATTTTACATTATGCTTCTTAAATTCCATTTTCAAATGTTGGGATATGATGTTAAATGATTACCTTACTGTGAATTTCATGTATAAATATGTGAGTCCCTTTTTCTCTCATCAAACCACTTTTATGAATCTCTATATGACGTTGTTGTACTACCAAAATTACACCTCGATTTTCCATGCCAAATCATTTTGTAGTGAATATCATACACATTTATATATAAATGGTATTCACATTTATTCACATATACTTTTTTATCATGGGTCTATATGTATGTATTACACATCTCCTTTATCATGGAATAAATTATGATGATTATTAAATCCATGTTGTATGATCTATGTGGCACACTTAAGCATGACAATGAAATGAATGTGACAGGTGCACCTAGAAATATATAGCACTCCAATGCATTCGGTAATGTTTAGTATCATGATATTTCATGTGAAATGAGGGTTTAGTCATGCTAATTCATGTTAAATGAGGGTTTACTCATGCTAATTCATGTTCAATGAGGGTTTACTCATGCTAATTCATGTGCAATAAGGGTTTACTCATGCTAAATCATGTGCAATGGATTTTTAATCATGCTAATATCATGTTGTATGTTGCTACCACATTCTCCCATGTTAATGCTATATCATACCTTATTTTTCATGTTCCTTTATTCCTCATTTATATTCCTTTTCTAACATGTATTTTTATCCTCATGTTATGCCATGTATGTTCCCTTACTGGGTTTTATAGCTCACCCCTTTCTTATGTTTTCCCAAGGATATCCTATGTAGTTTTAAGTATGTTGGATTATTATGATCAAGTCTTGGAAGTTTTCAATAATTTTTTTGTATCCCATGTTATAATTTATGATGTAATCTACCTAATTCCCAAAGACACTAGACCTCTCGTTCTTCCGGGTTGTACTAAGTGTACTTTTATGTAATAAATCATGTATTAATGTGAAATAAAGAGCAGGGTTGTTATACCATATCATGTATACAGTGAGTTGTGTATGAATTATTCATTCCATATTAGGGATGATATTTTTACATCCATTATTTACATGGTAATTTTCATAGATTATTTGTTTTATCAATAGGTTATAGTAGTTCCCAGGTATAATCAGAACCTCAAGATACTATGACAGTAATCTAAAACATATATATTATGGTCTAGATACATCATAATAACTGGACATAGATGATGTCTGACTACCAGTCGTTGGGGTATCATATCCATTGATAATTCTTCTCATGAAGTTCACACTTGGTGATCTTGAGTAGATGAGATCATGAGAACTGACCCACCAATTTGAACACCACATGTTTTAGGTGTCATTGGTTGTTCTTGTTTATAGCATGTGTATTGGTCTATATACTTGAGATCATTATCAATGTGTACCATTTTATCAAGTACTTTTATTCATGATAAAAACCATACTATTTATGTTGTTCCAAGGTAGCTTCCGTTGGGAATTTCCTTGATGGTATGGATTTGGTTGAATATTCAAGAATGTTTTTTCGCTTATAAAAGTATGATATGCCTTAGGCCTTGTTTAATAGGTTGGTAGTACCTTTATTAAATCCATTTCCATGGTGATTAAAGGAAATTCTATTTATAAAGTTCAAAAATTAACAAAGAAAGAAAGGGTGATGACATGGAGTGTGTGTCATGCTTTATGAGATATCACAAGACATGGAGATTTTATTACACAACATGTGTTTGTAGAAGGTTGTCATTGTTATGATTAAACCTTATCTCATTAGGGGCCTTAATGAGTTTCTAGACTCCACTCATTTTTTGTGAGTATCACATACTGCTATTGAGATGAGGTCCTTTAGGGTCTCACATAGAGCATATTCAGAATATTGACTAATTATAGTGAATTGGAAATTAGGATATGATGGGTCATGCAGCGGTGTCTGGGCAATGTCCATGTTTATACGATCATAAAGAAAATAAATATATTCAATATTATTTGAGTTTATAATAATAAACATTGAATTTATTTACTTATTATATCCACAAGTTCATTCGAGGATATAATGAAAAATATTTTTTAATAAATATTAAATATTTAATATTAAAGGTTTGTTAAATATTCATGGGAAGTGGAGTCAAGTTAATAACTCAGAATTTATCAAGTAGCATAGTTTTATTGTTACAAGTATGTGATAAATTTTTTATAACCCTTACAACACATTTGCAAGGTTATAGGTGTTTTTTTTCATTAAATGAAGGTCTATCTTATTAAAGGGCTTAAGTGAAATTTTAATAAGTTTAAACCTTACTATAAATTCCAAATTAAGTCCAAATTTATGGGAATATTAATTCTCATAAATTTGAGAAATTCTCTCACCTCTCTCTCAATTTCTAGATAGGGATAGAGGTTTGTTTCATCCTGATCGATGTTCTACCACTCATATCAAAGAAATAGAAATCCAATGATCATATCAGTATTGAAAGCACATCGTCTATCTACACTAGCAATGAGAGTTCAAAGGTGGATGGTCAAGAAATTTTCCAACATTTGTGTGGATGATCTAGAGGGATCTGGTTTTGTTTCCTTCAAGCAGCAATCATCGACGATGAGTGAAATGTGATACTAATCAAAATCATAAGAGGTGGGATTAAGATTTAATTTTTGATTTCAAGTTCTTTTTGATTGATTAATTTGAACACGATCAGTGGATCAATCTATATTGGGGTATATTGGATTTGATGTTTCATCATAAATCAGGACCTGAAAATTTTAAAATACCATTTTCATGCTTCCACAAAGCCTCGGGTTCCTTTAATTAGTACTAGATAGAGTGTGCATTTAATTAATCAAATTTAAATTTAAATTTTCATGTATTCAAAAAGAGTTCATCTCTATGGTCCCATTACCACAAATGACACATTGATCAGTGATCATATGACCAATTTATGGTTATCTAAAAATAGAAATTATAATTTTCAAGGCTTAAAACCAAGAATGAATATATATTTACATATACTTTTCCAATACGGTATTATTTCACCGAAGACTTATGACATCGTGTTGGATGTGATGGTTGAAACCCTACCTCTACTGGATCTGTCCCACTGAGATTCAATACCAGGTAGTATGAGTCAATGTGAAGTTTATTTAAAAAACACATTGTTATACACACACACACACACACTCACAAATATATATATATATATATATATATATATATATATATTGGCTCTAAAGGTGGTGGGGGTCACCTTCCATGATAGTTTTTTTATTATATTTATATATATAATGTATAATATAAACTGAATCTATATTATATATATATATATATACTATATGTATAGGAACTTATGGCATCATGGAAAAAAATCACACCCCCATCCACTTTAGGGGGGAGAAAGTGTATCACCTAAGGCGCCACATTTAAAAAAATTAAAAAAATAGAGAGATATGGGCATCGCCCATGCATGGAAGAATCCCACCCCATTATAGGGGAAGAAATTGTAGTGCTTACAATCTCTATAATGTGAAAAAACTATTTTTTATTATTTATTTTTAAGTGGTGCCCCATGAGGAGAGCCTTTCCCCCTACCTGTGCACTAAGCGAGCAAGTGTGCATGCACCACTGACTAGGTACTCCTACCGGGTCCGCCCAACCCTAGGCAGATAGAGTTGGGTTCTTCCCAACCTATCCAGCCCTTCTAGTTATTTTTCCTATGATACAAAACCCCTCTAAGGGAGTCTAAAAATTCACAAGAGCCTGAATAAATGAATAAAAATATGAAAATATTTTTTAAAAATAATATTTGAATTTATAAAATAGTTTATGGGACCATGTGATAAGTGTTTTTAGAATTAAATTAAATAATTTATGGGACTGTGTGGCCTGTTTTTTTAATTAAAATTAAATTTATTTTATTTTAATTCATGAAAAATACCCACAAGATGAATTCATTGAAAATTTAATTTTTTATGTGAGATTAATGTGTACCAACTAATTATAAGTCATCGACCGACTAATGCTTGTCTGGTTTTATTTATATGTTTGTTTGTTTATTTATTTATTACAATGTATTTCTTTGTAATAATGATTTAATAAATGGTGATCTATGCATAAAATCTTGCATCATAATTTTTATATGGACCAAAAAATCTACAATAAATATTATTTATCTATATCCCATATACTTGATATTCTCTTGCCTACATGTGAGTATTATTGTAAAATGAAGAAGATGAAAGGTGAATTTTTTATGCTGAGACTTGGTGAGGCACCAGACTGGGATTTAATGCATTGGATGGGTGACTACTGAAAATCGAGTCACATGCATCACGACTGAAGGAGTTAACCCTTGGGTATAGGTTGACCCATTATTTGTATAATGGATCAATAATTAGTGTTGGAACAAGATCATGTCCTTTGACTTTATTTATGTATGGATTAATATTTTATTTATGTGTAGTTTTTATGTGTGACCACATAAAATAATAAGCGATCATGTGTAGATAAAATGATAAGTGCAGTGAATATTATTTTATTTAAAACATTGTAAAGATGTGAGTGTGATCACATAGAACAATAAAGTGTAAATATAAAATTATCACATTCTCTGAGAATAATAAAACCCCTTAAAAATATTAAGTTATAATTCTTTCAATTTATTAATTTTTTTAAAAAAATCAATTGTAAGAGGTGGTCTTCAGCCCTATTTTAGGGTGCCTCCAAAATGCTCAATAGTTCTTATGAGACTGGTGGTTTTACTTAACTAAATTAGAAATAAAATAATTGTCCATGTCTAGATTTTTGAAAATTTAGAGGCAAAGTGTTGAGAAATGAAAAGTTATCCTTTGCAAGAGATGGGACTCAACTCAATAAAGCAAGGATTTGTGAGTTAATGTGGTTGGCCGACTAAAATCCTACCTTAAGACTCTACAAGTAGTGGTGTAGCCCTATCTTGGAATATAATGAAATATTTTAAGGATACTTTCCACAAGACTACTCAAGCGATAGAGTATTCTAAATATAGAGTTTGATGGATGCTATAATTCTATAAAATAGTTGGATACATTTAAGATAAAAAAATATATAATGTCTAGTAACTGGTAATCGTTATAAAGTACCAATCTACTTAAGTTTTATTTTATAGAAAATGACAAGTAACACCACAAGTTAATTGTGATAAATTCTAGATAAATGATATGTCCTAACTAACATGATTATCCAAGTTTAGTATAAGCTCTTATGCAAAGTACTATGATGTGAAAGAAAATTTTGTGTGTTGGATTCCCCACTACCTATTGAGCCACCTCAGGAAGTAAGGGTGAAAAGGAATCTTACAAGACATGCATGGATGATGAATTTTATGTTTTTATCATATTGTTATCATTAATGTTTGGTTTTTTGTGGAAACAACATCAGGACATGGATGGTTTTGCATGTAGTCTCAACTCTAATAATTATGCGAGTAGAAAGTGAAGTGATAAATGAATCAAATGTTGACTACACTAAACATATGTAAATTGAATGATGTATCATGATATTTCAATACATCCCTTTTTAATATCATTATCATCCAAATACTCTAGTTTCTTTTAGGATAATAAAATGACCAATATAGTGAAAATAATTTATTTTATTTTTTTAAGGTTTTCCAAGATGATAAGAACTTAAATAATGATTAATATTTAGTTTTTATGGTTAAAATTTTGAAATACAAGGTGAAAAGGTCAATAAAAAGTGTGTTTCCAAAAGAACCATCATAATATCCTTTAAATAAAAGAATAAGAATAGCATACATGAGACTATTTGATTTGCATATCATGAGGTAAGTCTATGGAAGATAAAATTTAATGAATTAAAGTAGAAGCCAGTAGAGGATCCGACTTAGTGTATATTCATCATTGTACATGATGTTTCTATTTTACTTTTGGGTATTAGATACTGAGTGTGTGCCACACATTTGTATCTAAATACAGTAACCAAGTAATTATATAAACATTACAATAAGTAATTTGAATTCTCCAAGTGATTGAGAAAGGGTGATTCCAAAGTTAGTTGTGAGAAGTACACAACTTCAAAATTCAATGTTTAATGATTCTAGTTGAAATTTTATTGAGTATTACCAAAACAATTGTCTCACATGTCCATAGGGAACAAGAAGACATTATTCCATTTTGAATGATATTTTTTTGTGGTACCTCATACTCAACTAATAGTTCAATAATTTTTGAATCGTTGAAAATATCTGATGAATATAAAATGTAAGACTTAAATACCTAATTTTGGAAAGATGATTCTTTGTTGGGTAAAACTAAAAGTAATGGTCACGAATATAGTCAATATAGTATTTAGACTCTTTGGAGATAAAAAACATAGATATTATCAACACAATTATTTATCATGTTTTGACAGGGAAACCTTTAGAAATAAAGGTAAGCTATAAAGCTATCAGAATTAGTTGAACTAGAGAGTATAAACTATTCCAAGAAGAAGTTAGATATAAATTCATATACTTCATGAGATTCCTTTAAGAGTTTTAATAAATGTTATAGTGAAGAGATAAATATGAATGATTGAAGATATGATTATCTTCAGGACAGTAATTTGAATAATATATCAACCATCCATTCATTGATTATTATAAATATAAAGTGTACTTATTCCAAAAATCACATTTCCTTATACACATCAATGTTATTGTGTTAGTAAAAGTAGGATCGATCATGAGTCTTACATGCAAACATTTATCATTAAAATGTATCATGGAGAAATTCCTAAACACACATTTCCTTATATGTATCAAATCCATGATGTTAGTAAAAGGAGGATCGATGGTGCATCTTTGATGTCTTTAAAAGTATTCCTTAATATTTTCAAGAAATACTTCACAAATTGTGGAATTGACCCATAATCATATTCAAATTGTTATGAAAAATGGATTTCATATGAGTTATAATATGAAAGAAATTAATTATTTCATACTCCATGTGTTTAGATTCAAATATTTTTTTAATAGTAAGTCAATAAACAAACTTGCATCAAGAATAAAACAATGTGAATCTAAGGTAATTATCCTAAAGGTTTCTAAGGATATTACATAAATCCATGAGATAGAAAATTTATAGTCAAGTTATCAACAATATTTCTATAAAAGGGTGCACATCACTATTTGAGATAGTAGGAGAAAGATTGACTTGGGTAAAATAAAGGCTGGAAATGCACAAGAAGTCGGCATAGGAACAAGTTCCAAAAGAGATCATGGAAAACTAATGTTCTAGAGACCCATACTATGTAGGAAAAATAAAATAGAGATAGATGGTTTTATATTCCATACCAGTGGGTGATATATTATTTTATAATAATAATAAATCCTATAAGAAACAATTAAGTGGAAATCAATTAAAAATTAGATATTTATATGAATTCTAGAAAATGGATTCCATGTGTAAGAATGGTACTAATAAGGTGCAATTGGCTATACCAAATCATCATGCTTAAATCAATTTTAATTACACTTGTCATAGAAACTTTCTATGATCAGTATATTGTGCATTATATTTCAAAACCACCTTTCTTAGAAGGTGTCTATATGACCCAACCAGAATGGGTTGACAGCACCAAAGAATTCCAATAAGAAATTCAAGTTTTAGAGTTCCATTTATGTATTAATGAAATCACTATGACCATATAATATTTATTTGTAATTAAATTATGTTAGGTGTCTATAATAGATTAATGGGAGTTCCATAGTTCTAATGTAAAATAATTTTATAAGATCCCATGTTTTGAACCAGTTTGAAATTATAAAGGAATTTGAATTTTCATTTTGTGGATGGGAAAAATTGAAAACTGAGCTTTTAAATGTAATATGAGAGTTGGAGCACTTAAATTGTTTTTTTGATAGGTTTTAAGGTTTGAAAGGTGTCTCGGGATTTCTAATGAGCTTTAGAAGCATTGGGTTTTGAAAAGTCATTTTAAAGAGAAGTAGATGGGGGTGCACGGTTTGTGAATGGTTAGTACTAACCATGATGCCTAATTATATATGCACATGATTTGTTTTAACCATGAAAATGGCCCAATAAATAATGTGAAATGGTTCAAATTTATAGATGGACTTTCACGTTGGGTGCATGGTTTGTCTAACCATGCGTTAAAGCAGTGTAATTTGTGGGATGCGTGGATAGTGTAGCCCCCATGGTTGGTGCATTATTTTTCAAAACATGCTGCAAAACCACGTGGCTCATTAAAGAACCTATAAATAACCATTTTACCCTCCTATCCTTTTAACCTTCAACCCATTTATTCTTTACCCATTTTCCATAGCAATGGACCGTGGGGTATCCTATCTCCCTCTCCATTAGTCTTTGGTAATTTTCCACCATCTGAGCTCCAAATTAAACTTTTTCAGTATCATTGGGTCACCCTTAGTAAGTATATAACTCCTCTTAATCTTTATCTCATTTTCTCCCACAATCATGGATACTATTTCTATGTGATATAATATGAAATATTTTCAGGTTGTTTGTCTATTATTCTAATTTCTCTCAATTCGGATAAAATCAAAGGACAATGTTGGATGGGTGAGGCTTCCTAAGCATGAGGTAGGTTGTCTACTTTCTTTTCCCATCGTTTATAAATTGTTTTCATTGTGTCGTGTGCCATAATTTTGGACATTGCTCCTAAAATTTTAAATGAGTTTTATTAAATACTTAGACCATAATCATGGTGGTCCTTAGACCTCTTAACATGGTTAGAGGTCTATGAGCACAACATGAACCACCATGTGAGGTGAGTTCAATTAAATTCTTATGATGGTTATTTTTTTATATTCTATCAAACCACTCCTTGGGTGTGTTGAACTTTCCATTTTTTAGTGGGATTCCTCATATTAATTAAATGGAAGGTAATTTTTATGGACACAAACTTAGTTCCCTATAATTTTATTAATGAGTGGTTGAATTGAATAACTTAAATGAATTGAATGAGTTATTAAATGGTTGAATACCATCCTATGGACCTTGTCATTGTAAATTAATTAGTTGATATAATTAAATTTAATGGGTTGGTAAATGAAGTAATGGATTGAATCATGATTATTGTTAAATGGAATGGATGTTTCACATGGCCTTCTTGTTATTTATAAATGAAATGATCTAGTTGTTTGGATTGAATTGTTAAATGTAATGGATTACATTCCTTGGCCTTGAATTGTGAATTGGCATGGATACTCATCATATATAATGATAAATTATTAAATATAATGTGCATGATTATTATAGTATACCGTGAGTGATACTTGGGTTCCAATATGGAATGCCTTAGATGGGCTCATAAGGCATGTAGATTTGTATGATTATAAATGGTTGATCAATGTCAGATATGGTGTTCCTCAAAATTGTACATGGTTTTCCTCAATATTCTATATGGTATCCCTTAAAATTTTTGGAAAATATTGGGCATGGTGTTCTTTATCATTACTTATGAAAATTATTAGACATGGTGTCCCTTATTGTTTTTTCAAATCATGGACATGGAATTCCCTATTATTGGACAAGGTATCCTTTATCTTGTATATGAAATTGTTGGAGATGATGTTCCACATACCCTTGTGTTAGATACTCAGGTTGATTCCCTATTTTAGATATATAATCCCATATGTTTTCCTCTGTCCATGGACAACTTGATTACATACCATGGTTCCTAGGTCTATTTATTTAAAATGTAAATTCTCAGAGATATTGTGGCTTAGGATGAAGTATAGTTGGTCAGGGATCCTATGAGGAGCCTAATCCTAACACATTTTATATTTACTTACTATTTTACTTTTGATATACCTGAACACTATTAAATTTATTATTCACATACTATATTTTCATTAGATTCCATTGGTGGTGGCCTACTAAGTTTTACTCACACCCTATTTGGGCTGCTACTGGGTACTCGGATTGATCACATGGTTTTAGGTTAGGATCTTGGATTGTGCCTCTTTACTATTGATTTATTATGTTCTTGTACGTAGCATGGGAGTAGCAGAAGAGCATGTAATCATATTTCCTATGGAGTTGGAGTCTTTTATTTATTTATTCTTTTATCTGTCTATCTCTATAGTATGTATATATTTTATGTTGACTACCTTGTATTTTTGGGCATAGAATGTTCATGTATTGTTGATTTTATTTGGCACTAGCCTGGTTATATATATATTATTAATTGTTAATTATTTTAATCTTTTATAGAATTTCATTTATTTATGATTCCACTGAATTTAGTACATATTCAAAGGGTATAGTCTCCCCACTATACCACCTTTAGAACCTAGCTTCTAGTCAGCAGCTTCTAGTGTACGGGGAGGCGCGCTTGAGGCCTTGTCGCCAAATGGTCCAATTACTAGTAAACTAGGTTAGGATGTCAAAAAAATGGTATTAGAGCTTTCTTTTCCATTTTTTTTTATGTTTGTACAGAGAATAGGAATGTGTCAGCACTAGGTAAATAGATTGTGTCTAGGAATGTCCAACTGACACACTGGGTTAAATATCAAGTTTCTAGGGATGGGATTGTTGTTCATATTATTTGTTATTATAGTTGATTATTATTTTTAATTGAGTGACTGATTTATTTCTACTGGATACTGATTTATGAGATTTACCTCTTGACATGGTATGACAAGAGATGAGGTGTGTTCGTGAATCATTTTCAAGAACATAGGATTCACATGTCATTATCATGCTTATTTGTATACCATGCTTGTGTGATTATGTTCCATGATTATATATATACCATTCTTATATGATTTTTTCCATGCCTATCCATATTTTCTACTAATGTGATAACTTCATTTTTATGGTTATGATGTAAGGTTGGTTAAATAATGTGTCAAAATTAACCTAAATGGTATTTTCCTGCATTAATTGATGGTTTAATTATATTTAATTAACCTAAAATTAATTTTAGAAATGAAATTGTTTTGAAATGTTAAATGAATTAACCAAAACAAAGTTTATGAAATGTCCAAGAATCATATTTGTTTGTAAAAATTCAAGTCATTGTTATGGATATTGATTAAAAAGGATACCAATTTCAACTTATGGAGCGGTTGCCTCCATAACCTGGTAATGTATGTCTACATAACTGAACCCTTATATGCTTGATTCATTCTATATAAGTTGATCATAGTAGTATATGATTGTATAATGAACCTCTTAAAAGGTTAAATTAATTAGAAGTTTCCTTCTTAAAATCCAATTATTGAGGGATGGATGTTAGTTAAATGGTGTTTCAATTGTAACTTATAAAGGATTGTACCTTCATAACTTGGGAATGAAGACCTATATAAATGAATCCTTATATACTTCACTCAGTCCTTATAGGTCAGTTTAGCATCATATGTCCATGGGATATCCCTATTGAGGGTGTGTTAAAAATTGTAATAAATTGAATGTAATGGGTTTCACTTAAATAGGATGCCAATTCTAATTTATAGAGAATTGACTCCATAAATTGGGAATTTCTTCCCATATAACTGAACCCATATTAGCATGAAGGGACCCTCGTAAGTCACATGTATTCTTATGTGCTACTAAACCCCATGGGTTATATTTATGTTAAATGGTATGGGTATTTAAAGTGTCTATATCCACATATATTATGTTGCATATATTTTTATGGTTTCATCTTACTTAACTGATCCCCCCTTAAATGATAAAAGATCTTTTAGATGTTTAAGTTTCTTTGGATGTGATGCATTAGTTACTTAAAATTCCAATTAAAAACTAAATATTGTTTTACTCTATATATTTTGGGTGACATTTTATGTAACTAGGATAGATGTGAAAACTTATGGATAAATTAAATGATTTAAAATAAAATTATGTGATAATTTTCCTATAATCCTATGAGATGTCAGCTAAATAGAGTACCAATTATATTTATAAAACCTTTTCATTTATAATTAGTACTTGACATTGCATATGTCTGAGCCTCTCTAATGTTATAATAAATGTGAATTGATTTAATGGTTTAAATAAAACCCTTTAGTAGTATTTATATATTGGACCCTCATATAGGGGTTAGTTCTAATGTTACTTTGAGAGTTACCTTGGATGAGAATGTAGATTTTCCCCACAGACCTATATTGAATTCTTTAGTTGCGTTGGACCAAAAGTATAAGTGGTAGAGCCTAGTTACCTTTTATGTGTGGCCTAGTTTTAGAGTCAACGCCTTATGTTAAAGTGAGGGATTAGCCTAGTTTTGGTAGTACCCTTGGATATGTAAAACTAGTAGACTTTTAGCTGAGTTTCTAGGAATAGTAAGTTTCATTCCTTGATTGTTTGAGTTAGGTAGGACACTTTTTGATGAAATGACACCCCTAGGTAGGTGGGTGCATATCTGAAAAGTGGAACCTTGAGGGGGTATTATTTTATGTGAATATCTGGTGTGTGTAATCTCTTTATTATTTTACATTGGCATTGTAACCCTTCAGTGAGCACTCCTCTATGATGATTCTTGGAGATGATCAGGTCCTGGTAGGCCGATGCTTATAAGGTAATGTCATTATAACTATGTTGATAGATTTTGACCCTTGTAGGTCAATGATATTATTATTTACCCTCAGTTTTACCTCTTTACAAAGAGTTTTTAGGCATATTGTATATTGTTATAATAGAGAAATTTAAATGGGATATGGTTCTTGTGTGAGAGACCTTAGGGCTAGGTAGATGGACCTAGTGGCCCTGTCTTGAAATTTGATTTATAGGGATAGGTGGGAGACCTAGAGGCCCTCTATTTTGAATTAGAACTTAGTGAATCAGTGGTTAAAGTGGTCAATGGAAAACTACGAGTGGGGTTAGACTAGGTTTATAGACTCTATTTATGTAGTGAAATTAGTTGTATGCTCATTTTGATATTGATACATGGAAGGAGATCATGTTTTGGGATATAGGCTTAGTGATTTATATTGTTTTCAAGGAACCACCTAGGGTGCTTGGGTATCAAGACTAGATTCTATGTGTATGAATTTTTTGGTGCATGTCCCAATTGACTATTGGTAGTGTGGTGGATGCTTTAATTTATAAAAATTATGTCATGAGGTAGGTGTTCATTCAATAAATAATGGCACATGTGAGGTGCCTAGTTTTGAAGAGGAGTTCCAAGGGAGATTCTGGCATATTAATACTAATGTTCCATGTAGCATGGTTAGCTTAGAATTGTTGGTGGATGACTCATGGGATCATGAGTTAGGTCTTGAATAGGGTGGTATGGGATTTACACCCACTTTGTATGAAAATTTTAGTTCTCGCTGGTTTTATGTGGTAACTGGTTAATATGAAACATCGGTGACTGGACGGGTATAGGTTGAGGATCAATGATTTCCAAAATGTGATGCTTGAGGACATAGAGGCCCAGATATTTGGTTAAATTATGGTCAGTTCCCTATAATGAGTGATAATTTTGAGATAAAAAGGGTACTGTGAGATGGTTGACTCATGGGAGGACTGTGGCATACATTATCAAGAGGAATGGAGTTAGGAGTTAGTTAAGGAAATTATAGCCTGATTGATGTGAGCATGGATCGGAAGAGTGATACATTCCTATCAATGGAATCTTAGTGCACTCTTAGTTTAAAGGCAGTTATGTCCAATATCTTGACATCATCCTGAGTATACTGAAAGAGTGTCAGCTAAATGCCATGCTATCTAGATATATTTTATGGTTTAATGGAGGGACTCCTTGGGAAATACACATGAGGATTCATTTAAAGTAATTCTTAAGGTGGCGAGTACACCATTTTTTGTTGGAGGATGGTGACCCTCATTGTACATTTTGAAACTCAATGAACACCATGAGAACCATTCTTGGGAAGTGAGAATGGTTGATGGGTGATGTTTTTTTAGCACTTAGAAGTGATTGGGTTCCTATCCAAGTTTGTCATTATGTATGAGGATGGATGAGGCATGTGATGTGGTAACTATGAAATAATTTTATTGGTGTGACAACATGGATGATCCTAAGGTGGAGAGTAGGGAATTGGTCACCAGTTTATGACCCTCTTATGAGAAGGGTCGTGGGATCTTGATACCTATCATTGGATGGTCGATTTAGTTTTTGAATGACATTGCATAAATAGAACTGTGTACGACTAGATTTCTTAGTAAATATTTAGTACAGGTTCTGTAACGACCCGAAATTTTGAATAAATCTTGTTTCCTAATTTTGTGTGTTATTTTATTTTATTTTTTTACTCAACAAAAATGTTTCATTGGATAACATGAGTATCATTAAAATGAGACTGTTGGGTTTTGACTGTTATATGACCATTGGTCAATATGACCGCTGGAAACTAAAAAATTTGATATTTGTCTCTAAATACATGTGATCTTGGTTAATTAATATAGAAAGAAGATTTGATGGCCTCACCCAGTAGTCTTCGACCGATCAAAGACCATCTAACAGAACTTGGGAAGGAGGTAGCACCAATGGGCTTTGCTCTGGACCAAACCCAAGCCGAACTTCATCGTATGAAGCTAGAACGGAATCTCCTTTGCGAGAAGTTCAAACTGATAGAAATTACTACTCGTGCGATGTTGGTCGAGCCTCTCTCGGATTATCTCACCTTAGCACACCTTACACTTAGGTCCTATGCTGGTGTGATAAGGGGATATGTAAGGAGACCGTAACTGCCTTATGTAATCCATTGTTTTAAATAAAAATTTTGATTTCTTCTTATGATGAAGTTTATGAATTTTCAAATGTCTGGATAAATATAGTATGCATATTTTTTATGAATTCTAGAAAAATGATATTTGAAAATAATTATGTAAACCTTAGATAACTAATTATGTGTAATGATTTTCAAAAAATGGTATTCTAAAATTATGTTCAGTATGAAATTTAGAGTCTAATAAGATCAACTTAATTTTTGATGAATAGTAAATTATGAATAGTGATTTTATGCTTAGGATTAGTAATGTGACCAAATGGATTAGTAATCTCACTTAAAGAAATTATTAATATAATCTAGGCACCTTGATTAAGTAATGTGATTCAATAAAATGGTTAAATAACGGTTTCATAAATTATTAGTCAAGTATTAGTTTTTTTCAGGTGAATAGTGTTTTTTAATTAAAAAATTAATTAAAAATATTTAGAAAATTGTTTTTATAAAATGTATTTTATTTTTGAACTCAGAGCATCGATATTATGTTAAGGTAAATTTTGGGGATTTTTCTGAAAAAAATGAATTTTTGGTGAATAGTTTATTTATTTAAAAATTAAATTAAAATTATTTAGAAAATTATTTTTATAAAATGGAGCTCATTTTTGAAATCAGAGCATCGATATTTGGTTAAGGTGAAATTTTGGGATTTTTCTGAGAAAGTTGAATTTTCGATGAATAGTGAAAATACAGTTTTTAAGTTACGGGTGTTTAATGACATCATTAAATGATGTATTAAGTATGTAATCAATATGGTAGACTTATGAATAGTAAGATAAGGTATGAGGTGTCCTAAGTGTCCAATACCATGGGCAAGCCCATGGTTTTTCCAAAACCACTAATGAGGTGTCCCTTGGCCATTAATGCCTTGTCCCCTCATTTTCCCTATAAATACCAAGCCATCCTCTCATCCATTCGACTCCCAACTCTCCCCCAACAAAGTTCTAGTCTCATTACCTCCCAAGGAGTCTTTCCAAGGTTCCCCAATCCCTCAAGGTCCTAACCTTTGAGTTTTAAGAGTTACGTTTTAAGGTAAGGGATCCAACCTCTCTCTTTCTTTTCAAGTAATCTCTTTTATGTCATTTCTTTTATGCTCCATGTTCTTATATTGTAGGATGTTCTTTTATATTCATCTTACTTACCCTTTCATGTTAATATTATGAGATACCCCCTCTTTCTCTCATCAATTCGTTTTAAGAATGTTTAAGTGGCGCCGTTAGGCTGCCGAATTTTTAAGGGATTTGTTCACCTTTCTCATTTTTCAAAGTTCTACTTTCATGTCAAGTCTTTCAAGTTCCTTTTTATTATGTTGGGGTATTATCTCTATATCTATCATACTAAACTCTTATTTTCATATGATGAGAGACCCTATTTTATCTCTTCAATTCAGTATTTTGAAGTTTTAAGTGGCGTCGTTAGGCTGCCGAATTTTTAAGGGATTCGTTCACCTTTCTCCTTTTTCAAAGTTCTACTTTCATTTCAAGTCTTTCAAGTTACTTTTTTATGTTGGGGTATGATATATATATCTATCATACCGATATTTTATGTTCATATGATGAGAGACCCTATTTTATCTCTTCAATTCATTATTTTGAAGTTTTAAGTGGCGCCGTTAGGCTGTCGAATTTTTAAGGGATTCTTTCACCCTTCTCATTTTTAAGATCTATTTTCATGTCAAGTCTTTAAAGTTCATTTTTATTATGTTAGGGTATGATATCTATATCTATCATACTAAACTCTTATGTTCATATGATGAGAGACCCTATTTGATCTTGTCAATTCATTTTTTGTTGAACTTTAAGTGATGTCGTTAGGCTGCCGAATTTTCATAAGAAAAATCTAATTTTTGTCTTCCTTCCATGTTTTTCATTTCAAATGGTATGTCCTTCAAATTTCATTACCATGTTCATATATTCTTCATATTCGGTCCCTTTACTGTTTTATGGGTCATTTATGATTTTTTGACCCATTTCACCTCTCTTTTCAATGTTTTCTAAAACCCCGAAACATAGCTGTTATGCTGCAAAATTTCTGTCTCAAAATGTCTCTCTCTTTTTTTAAAGTTATTTTATTTTATTAAGTGAATACTCAAAGCTCTATATTATATAGGGGTATTCACATATATACCAAAATTTTCTATTTTAAATTCTGGGATTTACATACATGAGACCAACCTTTCTTTTCTGTGGGTTTTAAAGTGATACAAAGATCATGTCTTTAAAGCAGTTTTTATAATGTTATGATTATGAAATGAAACCCATTCCTTTTATGCTATATGGGTTGTTTATGAAATGATTGATGATGATATATTTGGATCACATGATAATAAAGACATGTCAAGGGTGCGCCCTGATAGCGCTCCAATGCATTGGGTAAAGACTTAATCTCTAGATATGACTATTTTTAACGACGCCTTGGTGAATAACCTTGGTAAATTTTAATGACACCTTGGGGATGGACCTTGGTGAAACAGAAATGATTTTCAATATTAAATGTTGTAGCCACATCTTCAAGTTATGAAAAACATTATTTTTATTATGATATGCCTCATGATTTCTTTCTCATGCCTTAAAGTTCTTTTCATGACCTTATTGAAGTATCTCAAGTTCACATGTAAAATGTTTCACTTGTTTCCCTTACTGGGCCTTCTTCTCACCCTTTCTTTTGATGTATGTCCCCAGGTTATGAGATGCAGTAATGAACCTAGGATGAACTTAAGTAGAAGCCTTAAAAGTGTTTAAGAAGAATTTTTTATGTTTTTTTCATGTATTATGTTCCTGGTTTCCAAGACACTAAACCTTAAAGATTCTCAGTTTTGTGTAATGTAACGAAAGTTTATGTTATAAAAAGGCTGGATTCCACAGTTGGTATCAAAGGATGGTTTAGTTATTTGTGGAAATTAGGATATTAAAACATTAGGAGGAAGCCTATAAAAAAATTTAAATATAGGAAATCTTCCTGGTATTTTGGTGAGTATTGAGTAAGGGGTTGAGAAGAAAATACATCCCTGTCTGGATACGATTAGGTAGAGGTGGCTCTGGTACAGATGTACATAGGGGTAAAACCCGAAACCGCCGCTTTGAGCTAGACTCGAACAGGAACCGGTACACGACAACGGGCCTTGCTGCACTCTTGGTTACGACACTCCCGGGGGATATGCTTTGGTAAATTCATAAGCTTAGTATGAACCATTATTAAATGAACAAAGATAAAATAAAATAAATATTCACATAAGAATATATGATCATGGATAACCAAGTTTGGAACCTAGGGGATCACAAGTTAGGGTATACTTTTCTTCTACAAGTTATCCTTCTATGCTTTAAGTTTCTTTTCATGATTATTGGCTAAGTATTTAAGCCCCTAATTGTAATTTCTTTTCTTAGTTAATGGCAGGAAATGGAAGAACATGTCCCAACAACCAATGTGATAGGAAATGTGACGATTTTTGTATTAATATGACAGAGATGATTAGGGGATTAAAAGATGATTATTATTTTGGAAGACGTTCACTATTTTGGGAACCCTATTTGATCGAGGTAAATAGATTACTACAGTATTTTCTTTTAGGAGTAAATTTTGACTTATATTTTGAAGAATCGATGAATTTAAGGTGGACTTATAGTAATTTAGGTTACATATGGAAATGATTAACCTATCTTGGGGAAAATGTGATTAGGTTAGTTAATTTTGTTATAAGATGATAAGAGCGGTTGATGTTGTTTGAAGATGAACAATAAAGTCTATCTTGTAAGACTATGTTATGAGATCATTCTTATAATTGGGTTTCAATCTTTGTTTGGTTTATTTTGAGGAATTTTAAGGACAGTTATTTGTGGAATGTTCTATGATGATCTTTAGATAGTACCATAGAACTTTGAAGATTTAAAAGTAGTTTCCCTTCCAATGGGATTCTTTCTTTTTGAATAATTTCTTTATCTTACCCTTTCTGATTTTGGGATAATGTTTAAAGATAGAAGAAATTGATAGTTAATCTTTTTTGGATTTCATGACTCTCAAGAAGATGATTCTTGTGTTTTGATGAGACCAAGTGTTTCTGAATGCTCATCGTTTGGAGAAAAGATTAGTTTTGGTAGAAACTTATTAAAGGATGAAACTCTACTTAAAGGTAGGTGTATTTCCTTATGTTTTTGTTCTATGTATTAAATGAATTCCTCAAAACTATGAAAAGGAACATAAAACAAAAAACGTTTTATGTTAACGTTTCCTACTAGGAAATCAAATACCGTTTGACCCATCATAAGTTTGTGATTTTCTTTTTGTTAACTTTCTCCTAATCATGTTTTCTATCACTCTCCCTTAGAACGCGACCCTTTGTTTTTTCCTCCATGTCTATGTTTTCCTACATGGAATCCTAGTATGGGTTAACTCGGGTGACCTTTTTACTTCTCTTTCTTTCTTTTAAAGTAATAGTTTTACTGACTCCTTTTCCGGTGTGGGACTTTCAATGAAATTTCAAAACCCAATTTTAAAAATTGTGAGGACGCAATTTCTTAAGGGGGGAAGATTGTAACGACCCGAAATTTTGAATAAATCTTGTTTCCTAATTTTGTGTGTTATTTTTTTTATACTCAACAAAACTGTTTCATTGGATAACATGAGTATAATTAAAATGAGATTGTTGGGTTTTGACTGTTATATGACCATTGGTCAATATGACCGCTGGAAACTAAACATTTCGATATTTGTCTCTAAATACATGTGATCTTGGTTAATTAATATAGAAAGAAGATTTGATGGCATCACCCAGTCGTCTTGGACCGATCGAAGCCCATCTAACAGAACTTGGAAAGGAGGTAGCACCAATGGGCTTTGCTCTGGACCAAACCCAAGCTGAACTTCATCGTATGAAGCTAGAACGGAATCGCCTTCGCAAGGAGGTAGCACCAATGATTAAGTTTATGAATTTTCAAATGTCCGGATAAATATAGTATGCATATTTTTGATGAATTCTAGAAAAAGGTTATTTGAAAATAATTATGTAAACCTTAGATAACTAATTATGTGTAATGATTTTCAAAAAATGGTCTTCTACGATTATTTTCAGTATGAAATTTAGAGTCTAATAAGATCTACTTGATTTTTGATGAATAGTAAATTATGAATAGTGATTTTATGCTTAGGATTAGTAATGTGACCAAATGGATTAGTAATCTCACTTAAAGAAATTATTAATATAATCTAGGCACCTTGATTAAGTAATGTGATTCAATAAAATGGTTAAATAATGGTTTCATAAATTATTAGTCAAGGTTTAGTTTTTTTCAGGTGAATAGTGTTTTTTAATTAAAAATTTAATTAAAAATATTTAGAAAATTATTTTTATAAAATGGATTTCATTTTTGAACTCAGAGCATCGATATTATGTTAAGGTAAATTTTGGGGATTTTTCTGAAAAAAATGAATTTTCAGTGAATAGTGTATTTATTTAAAAATTAAATTAAAAATATTTAGAAAATTATTTTTATAAAATGGAGTTCATTTTTGAAATCAGAGCATCAATATTTTGTTAAGGTGAAATTTTGGGATTTTTCTGAGAAAGTTGAATTTTCGATGAATAGTGAAAATACAGTTTTTAAGTTACGGATGTTTAATGACATCATTAAATGATGTATTAAGTATGTAATCAATATGGTAGACTTATGAATAGTAAGATAAGGTATGAGGTGTTCCAAGTGGCCAATACCATGGGAAAATACCATGGGCAAGCCCATGGTTTTTCCAAAACCACTAATGAGGTGTCCCTTGGCCATTAATGTCTTGTCCCCTCACTTTCCCTATAAATATCAAGCCATCCTCTCATCCATTCCACTCCAAACTCTCTTCCAACGAAGCTCTAGTCTCCTTACCTCCCAAGGAGTCCTTCCAAGGTTTCCCAAGCCCTCAAGTTCCCAACCTTTGAGTTTTAAGAGTTACGTTTTAAGGTAAGGGATCCGACCTCTCTCTTTCTTTTCAAGTAATCTATTTTATGTCATTTCTTTTATGCTCCATGTTCTTATGTTGGAGGATGTTATTTTATATTCATCTTACTTCCCTTTTCATTTTCATATGATTAGATACCCCCTCTTTCTATCATCAATTCGTTTTAAGAATATTTAAGTGGCGCCGTTAGGCTGCCGAATTTTTAAGGGATTTATTCACCTTTCTCATTTTTCAAAGTTCTACATTCATGTCAAGTCTTTCAAGTTTCTTTTTATTATGTTGGGGTATGATATCTATATTTATCATACTGAACTCTTATATTCATATGATGAGATACCCTATTTGATCTCTTCAATTCAGTATTTTTAAGTTTTAAGTGGCGCCGTTAGGCTGCCGAATTTTTAAGGGATTCGTTCACCTTTCTCATTTTTCAAAGTTCTACTTTCATGTCAAGTATTTTAAGTTCCTTTTTTATGTTGGGGTATGATCTCTATATCTATCATACTGATCTTTTATGTTCATATGATGAGATACCCTATTTGATCTCTTCAATTCAGTATTTTGAAGTTTTAAGTGGCGTCGTTAGGCTGCCAAATTTTTAAGGGATTCTTTCACCCTTCTCATTTTCAAGATCTATTTTCAGGTCAAGTCTTTCAAGTTCCTTTTTATTATGTTGGGGTATGATCTCTATATCTATAATACTGAACTATTATGTTCATATGATTAGAGACCCTATTTGATCTTGTCAATTCATTTTTTGTTGAAGTTTAAGTGACGCCATTAGGCTTCCGAATTTTCATAAGAGAAATCTAATTTTTGTCTTCCTTCCATGTTTTTCATTTCAAATGGTATGTGGTTGCGCCCAAATTTACCCTACCGGTAAAAGCGGTCGTTGAAGTACAAGTAGGGATCGAATCCACAGGGACCGAAGAAGAAACCTTAAGACACTAAGATTGGATACGGGATTGGCTATGCAGTGGCCAACTTTGGATTGGATTGATTTGAAGAAATATTTATTTAATTTAAAGAGGAAAAAAAACCAAAAAAAATTACTTGAATTAAAACAACTAATCAAGGTGAGTCGATCCTAGGTTGTCTCTTGGGCTTGATTGGATGTATTTGTTTTTCATTTGATTTTCTGTTCATCGGTTCAAGAGGTATCCATTAAATGAAATAAATCTTCAATATCATTCTCCGATTTAATCCATACACAATTTCAAGGCTAATCACCAATTCACATATAGGATCAATTAAATGAGCACTCCAAGGAATTGGATCGTACTAGCTCTCAAAATGTATCGTCGTTAAAGTCGGTGAAGACAAAGAAGAAGATAAATCAAACAAAGGAACTCTTAAAATAAAGAACAAATTTAAGAATTTAAGAACATCAAATAACATTCAATCCAACTCATGCAACTCCCTAGGATCAAACCATAAAAGGTTAGCCCTCCATTGATGCTATTCTATCAATGGAAGCGGGTAATTGACTTAAAGAATCGGGATTGAAGAAGAAAGAAAAAAAACATAAATCAAAATGAACACTCCACCGTTGTGTGATGAATTCACAAGTGCGGGTGTGAATAAATTCACACTAAGATTCAACGGTATCAACGTGTAAAAAAAAGAAAAAATAAAAGTGAAGAAGAAGAAATTTTATTAAAATACTAAACGTGAATGAAAAACTTACATTAGAGAAATTGACGATGCCATTACAAAACGAAAGCGGGAAATTACAATTGAAAGAAAAACTTGGATTCAAAGGAAAATGTTAGATTCAAGGAAAAATGTTAGATGATTATTCCCTTCACCACCAGCTCCTTATATAGGCATATTAGGAGCCATATGTCCACCCCCAACAATAAATTCACCCCCCAACAATTAAGAGAGTCAAAATGAGGGTGAAGAATCAAAGGGAAATTGACGTTTTGAAGTTGACCCGGAAAACTGTCCAGATTCGTCCTCCATTTTGACGTGTGCGTTTGACACTTTATATGGCAGAATACGAAGGTATCATAAATGTAAACTATCTTCTTCCATGTGTCTTCTAGAAGTTCTCAAAATTTCAGGACATTTGGCTTAGCCGTTTGAATGTTATGGTCGAAATGGTGGGACGGATTTCTGTGCATTAATGACGAGTCCACCATTTAAATCCCAACTTCAGATCCCTTTATCATCATGAAAAAATCAGAATTAGCTCCAGCCACAGTTGAATAAAATGATCCTCATATTTTTATATTTGTACTGTATAAATTTGAGCTTCATTGGGCTTGGTTTCTGGGCCCCGCATTTGTTTGATTGGCCTTAGGCCCATTATGCTTTTTCCATCAAGGTTCTGCCTTCAGGCGCAAAATTCTCCATCTTAATTTGGGATTCATCCAACGGACCTAAAAGATAAAATATTCCAAACAAAGTGATCAATCATATCCCAAAATTTCAAATTCAGAAAATGAATATTGTAATTTCCACAAACAAATTATTGAGTGGGCCCAAATTGACATCTTAAGCATGAATTGCACAACGATGGGAAATGAAGTTTAATTTCTGAATTGGACTAAAATTGATGTTTATGAACTTTTAAAAACATTAATATTAAGATCTTAACAATGAATATTAGCCACTTTCAATGACTAATCACACCCCTAACTTGAGTTTTGCTAGTCCCGAGCAAAATAAATTACAAATATGAAATCCAAATCCCCTTTCCAACAACATTTAAATACACATTGCTCACTCAAAATATCTCATACCAAAAAAATTATGGAACCCATCAAAATCATTTAAAACAAGCTAGGTCCATAAGCATATCCCAAGCCCAAGCCCATTCCTTTGTTCAAATTCATTGCCACATTTCATCCAATTCCAATTAAGCATGATAAAGTGTTGTGCATCATAAAAGATATGGGGCCCATTTTATTGTTCAAGGGGAAAAAATGGAAGCGCTAGGTGGGAATCACATTAAGCCTTAAGATGAGTATCCCTTTTTTTGATTTTTTTATTTTTTATTTTTTTTAACCACAATAGATATGAAAAGACTAACTCTGGGCAAGACAACTATGGAGTCACGATCCCCAAGTGCCGGACGCCACACATATTGTCAATTTCATGCTCTACAATAGAGATATAAAGCCTAACTCTGGGCAAGACAACTATGGAGTCACGATCCCCAAGTGCCGGACGCCACACATTTGGACAAAACATTGCTCTATGTGGTCTTTTTTTTTGTTTTTTTTTTTGTTTTTTTTGTTTGTTTTTTTTTGTTTTTTTTGGATACTCAAATTAAACTAAAAGTGACCCCAGAACCCTATGCTATAATGAAAGGGACCCAAGAACTCAAATTTACACCCACAATCCAAAATACGTGCATTGTGGCATTTTTATTAAGAGGATGAAAATGTAAACTTTGAAAAATCACATCAGACAACCGCACTTTCCAAAAACTATGCTCATGAACTTAAACTTGCATTAAAATCAGAATCAAGGCATGCAAAATTTATCTGATATCCAATTTCAGAGTTTGCAATGTGTGTTATCATGTTCAAGGTTAATGGAATTTTTTCTTTTCATGAATGTTCTTATTAAAAAAAAATCATTTTTTATCCCCCCCCCAACTTAGAATAACATTGTCCCCAGTGTTTAAAGAAAAGAAAAGTTAGAAGGGGGTAGGAGAAGATTTTAATGAAGAAATTTAAAATGAAAATCATGGAATGAAGTCACCTGGTGGTTGATGATGATAGCGCATTCCAATGTCTCCCTTCAATCCTGGGTTCGAATCTTAGCAGCTTTGATGGTGGTGAATGTATTTTTCTTATGGCTTACGACATGTCCGTTTATTATTTTTTTTAAACCTATAAAAACATAAAAATAAAACAAAACAAAATAAACTCATGATACATTGTCTTCTTTATATTTTCTGGGTAAGGTGTTACTCAGAGATCACGCCACGTGACACGGATGAATATGGCGCTCCCCTTTCATACCCATCCTTACTCATAAAAGAAGAACAGGTCAACAGTTTATGGTAATTTATTATATGAAAAAAAAATGATTCAAAATGATTAGAAAACATGAAAACCATGGGTTTCCTCCCATGCAGCGCTTTTGTTTAACGTCGTTGGCTCAACTTTTACCCCCCAACTTATCCAATTCCAACTTTCAGCATTTTAATTAACCCATCTTTGTCCACTTCAACTTTATTCATATTGATTTTTTTATAATTTGATTCATGTGAAATCCTATTTTCTACAATGATTGGTAAAATCCAAGGAATATCTAAAATGGTTGATCGTGTTTTATCTGGAGTATTTCCTAAGATTTCAAGGTTCATTCCTACATTATTGGTTTCATGAGATGGATGAATGATAACTGAGAGGTCTTGTTTGTACCCTATGATGGGATGCCTGAGTGGGGAAGTAAGGACATTGATTTTAAGTTCAGGTTGGACAGGACATTCAAAAATAGATAAGGAATTAGAATCAATATCAATTTTATTTTCAAAATTTCCAAACACAATTGGTTCCCTTTGAATTGAAGATTCAACCCCAAAATTTTCTAGATGAGTTTCATAAATGGGTATGGGTTTGATGTTTATGATTTCTCCTAATGGTTCAGTGATTGGTGTATCTGAAAAATCATCATTGTAGAAATATTCCGAACATTCAATCTCTGAAGAAAAATTTCCCTCTTGTGAATTCATGAAATCAATTTCATCCTGATTTAAACACTTGTTAACAATTCCCTCATGTTCATTAGCTTGACTTTCAAAATTACCTGACCAATTCACTTCATTATCCAACTCTGTTTTCCAAGATTCTAAAGTGGGTTCATCACTAAATTCAAATAATTTATTTGGGTAACAAGATTCTTCTATAAGTGATGTGGAAGGGATAACCTGAGTTGGAGTGGGTTCCAAAAATGATTCAATGCTTTGTAGTTATTGTCTAAAACTTGATACCTCTGAATTCATTTTTTCCATTTGTTCACACAATTTTTGAATAATTGTTTCAGGATTAGGATTGATAGATGTTTTGAAATCATGGACTTCCTCATTATTCATCTTTTGAATCATTCTTGATAGGTATGGAAATTGTTATTTTAAACCTTCATCATTACAAATTTCGTTCATGTTATCAGGGGTGGGGTATTCATTCAAAGGTTGATTAAAAAAGTTTGGTGATTCCCAATTTGAATTTTCAAACTGATTCCATCCTGAGTTTGTGAAGGGATATTGTTGATTATACTCCATTGGATTTATTTGAAAATTTTGAATCGTGATTTTCAAGGGTCAAAAAAAATAAAGGGGAAAAGATAAGAGAAATGGGGATGAGAAAATAGAAATGAGGGAGAATAGAAAGATGTTATAAGGTGACTTACTTGGTCCTCGGCAACGGCGCCAAAATTTGGTTGCGCCCAAATTTACCCTACCGGTAAAAGCGGTCGTTGAAGTACAAGTAGGGATCGAATCCACAGGGACCGAAGAAGAAACCTTAAGACACTAAGATTGGATACAGGATTGGCTATGCAGTGGCCAACTTTGGATTGGATTGATTTGAAGAAATATTTATTTAATTTAAAGAGAAAAAAAAATTACTTGAATTAAAACAACTAATTAAGGTGAGTCGATCCTAGGTTGTCTCTTGGGCTTGATTGTATGTATTTGTTTTTCATTTGATTTTCTGTTCATCGGTTCAAGAGGTATCCATTAAATGAAATAAATCTTCAATATCATTCTCCGATTTAATCTATACACAATTTCAAGGCTAATCACCAATTAACTTAGAGGATCAATTAAATGAGCACTCCAAGGAATTGGATCGTACTATCTCTCAAAATGTATCGTCGTTAAAGTCGGTGAAGACAAAGAAGAAGATAAATCAAAGAAAGGAACTCTTAAAATAAAGAACAAATTTAAGAATTTAAGAACATCAAATAACATTCAATCCAACTCATGCAACTCCCTAGGATCAAACCATAAAAGGTTAGCCCTCCATTTATGCTATTATATCAATGGAAGCGGGTAATTGACTTAAAGAATCGGGATTGAAGAAGAAAGAAAAAAAACATAAATCAAAATGAACACTCCACCGTTGTGTGATGAATTCACAAGTGCGGGTGTGAATAAATTCACACTAATATTAAACGGTATAAACGTGTAAAAAAAAGAAAAAAGAAATGTGAAGAAGAAGAAATTTTATTAAAATACTAAACGTGAATGAAAAACTTACATTAGAGAAATTGACGATGCCATTACAAAACGAAAGCGGGAAATTACAATTGAAAGAAAAACTTGGATTCAAAGGAAAATGTTAGATTCAAGGAAAAATGTTAGATGATTATTCCATTCACCACCAGCTTCTTATATAGGCATATTAGGAGCCTTATGTCCACCCCCAACAATAAATTCACCTCCCAACAATTAAGAGAGTCAAAATGAGGGTGAAGAATCAAAGGGAAATTGACGTTTTGAAGTTGACCCGGAAAACTGTCCAGATTCGTCCTCCATTTTGACGTGTGCGTTTGACACTTTATATGGCCGAATCTGAAGGTATCATAAATGTAAACTATCTTCTTCCATGTTTCTTCTAGAAGTTCTCAAAATTTCAGGACATTTGGCTTAGCCGTTTGAATGTTATGGTTGAAATGGTGGGACGTATTTCTGTGCATTAATGACGAGTCCACCATTTAAATCCCAACTTCAGATCCCTTTATCATCATAAAAACATCAGAATTAGCTCTAGCCACAGTTGAATAAAATGATCCTCATATTTGTATCCTTCTACTGTATAAATTTGAGCTTCATTGGGCTTGGTTTCTGGGCCCCACATTTGTTTGATTGGCCTTAGGCCCATTATGCTTTTTCCATCAAGTTTCTGCCTTCAGGCGCAAAATTATCTATCTTCCTTTGGGATTCATCCAGCGGACCTAAAAGATAAAATATTCCAAACAAAGTGATCAATCATATCCCAAAATTTCAAATTCATAAAATGAATATTGTAATTTCCACAAGCAAATTATTGAGTGGGCCCAAATTGACATCTTAAGCATGAATTGCACAACGATGGGAAATGAAGTTTAATTTCTGAATTGGACTAAAATTGATGTTTATGAACTTTTAAAAACATTAATATTAAGATCTTAACAATAAATATTAGCCACTTTCAATGACTAATCAGTATGTCCTTCAAATTTCATTACCATGTTCATATATTCTTCATATTCGGTCCCTCTACTGTTTTATGGGTCATTTATGATTGTTTGACACATGTCACCTCTCTTTTCAATGTTTTCTAAAACCCCGAAACATAGCCGTTATGCTGTAGAATTTCCGTCTCAAAATGTCTCTCTCTTTTTCTAAAGTTATTTTATTTTATTAAGTGAATACTAAAAGCTCTTTCTTCTATAGGGGTATTCACATATATACCAAAATTTTCTATTTTAAATTCTGGGATTTACATACATGAGACCCACCTTCCTTTTCTGTGGGTTTTAAAGTGATACAAAGATCATGTCTTTAAAGCAGTTTTTAAAATGTTATGATTATGAAATGAAACCCATTACTTTTATGCTATATGGGTTGTTTATGAAATGATTTATGATGATATATGTGGCTCACATGATAATAAAGACATGTCAAGGGTGCTCCCTGATAGCGCTCCAATGCATTGGGTAAAGACTTAATCTCTAGAGATGACTATTTTTAACGACGCCTTGGTGAATAACCTTGGTAATTTTTAATGACACCTTGGGGATGGACCTTGGTGAAACAGAAATGATTGTTAATATTAAATGTTGTATCCACATCTTCAAGTTATGAAAAACTTTATTTTTATTATGATATGCTTCATGATTTCTTTCTCATGCCTTAAAGTTCTTTTCATGACCTTATTGAAGTATCTCAAGTTCACATGTAAAATGTTTCTCTTGTTTCCCTTACTGGGCCTTCTGGTCACCCTTTCTTTTGATGTATGTCCCCAGGTTATGAGATGCAGTAATGAACCTAGGATGAACTTAAGGAGAAGCTTTCCAAGTGTTTAAGAAGACTGTTTTATGTTGTTTTCATGTATTATGTTCCTGGTTTCCAAGACACTAAACCTTAAAGATCCTCAGTTTTGTGTAATGTAATGAAAGTTTATGTTATAATAAGGCTGGATGCCACAGGTTCAAATATGGACTAGGGTGGATACTGAGTGTGGGCTTCGGACCTAGGTTAGCCTGTGATGATCCAAGGATGTTGGATCAGAATTTCATCAGTGTTAGTGATGTGGAACAGTAATGGAAATGAGCAGGAGGTGGTTTGGATAGGATATTTCATTGGAAGTCAGTTAAATGCTTCAGTGAGCATTCTCAAAACGATATATGTGTGCTTCAGAATAAAGGCATCGAGATCTAGTTTTGGATGAATTGGATGTAGAAGCAAATCATATTCAAAAATAGTCATCCGAAGGTGGTTCGACTTTTATTCTATAATTTGGTTGGATGTGGTTGGTGAGGAACTATATCACTTATGCCATTGGAATGAGACAGGTGTAGTATAAGAATAGGCCAGGGATTTTTAAGGAAAAGATAGAGTATTATGTGGACACTTCACTTTCAGCACTCAGGATCCAAGGTTAATTTTTTCAAGAGAGGTCCCTGATATCAATCTAGGGATTAAGACAAATTCTTTCTTTAATATTGATAGATAGAAATTTGAGAATTTCAAGGTAGACATTAATAATAATTTTTCCACAATCAAAATTTGTAAAGATCACTTCAACTCGTAGATCAGACCATTCTGTATCCTTAGTGAGAACATGAGGTAACCTTTCACCCTCAATCTCCTCTGGAAGGATTTTACTTTTCATATTAATATCCTTTGAATTTTCACATTCATCAAGCGTAGTCTTTCAAAAATTATCTCATATAGATTTCATAATGTCATAAAAAATGAGAAGCATATTGCAAGCTTTGAACAAGACCTACCTAGAGCCACTAGCCTTTTTCAGTTGACTTGCCTGGGTTTGTACTACCCAAACCTTAGGATATTTTACCTATTGAAACTGGAGCATTGTAGTGGTCTCATTAATTTGGTTGGCAGCAATAGGTACGACAGCCAATACATTGGAAGTCCTCTACTGATCTTAGGTTGTCAAAGTATCACTTTTGTTTGAAAGCAATTTAAAGGAATTTGGGACTCAACCTAAAGATATTTCATAGTTCCATCCAAATACCTCCATTGTTAGTGGTGCCTTTGGGGGGTTTAGTAAGAATTTTGGAATCATAAGCACTTTATAATTACAAAGTAATATATATATATATATATATATTGAAAAGTATTTATTAATTATAATTAATTAATTATATATTTAAATAATTATAATATTATAATAAATATATGTCTTATATTTATAGTAATATATAATTATATATTAATAAATTTTAATAATTATATAAATATATTTACAATTATATACAGACATTTATAAATATATTTGTATAATTAGAAATAAATAATTATCTATTCAAATAATTCTAAAATTATAACAAATATATTTCTTATATTTATAATTATATATATTTTATATATTAATAAATATATAGATGATTATATAAATATATTTACAGTCATATACAAATATTTATAAATATATTTATTTATGATTATAATTATAAATAAAAATCTATAATCAAATTTATAAATACATATTTACAATTCTTTTAATATATTTATATTTATATAAATAATTATTAACTTATAAGTATATATAATATTTTTGGGTCTTTGGGCTATGTAATGGGCTTCAAGCCCACTTGGTCTTCAGGCCATGTTCTAAATAAATAAGGCTTAAGGAGTGGGGTATCTCTTGGAGGGGGTTATGGCCTGCCTTTCCGGCCTGTGTGTGTGGTGTGTGTGTTTAATGTAATTGTACCTCCAAGCACCTAATATATATACTTCTTATATTGATAAATTTATATATTTATATATTAACAAATATATATATATATATATATAATTATATATATATATTTATAATTACATAAAAATATATTTAAATATATGCATTTATAATTATAAATATGAATATATATCTATAATTATATTTTAAAATAAATATTTAAAATTCATATTATATTTATACTTATATAAATAATTATTCTTTTATAATTATATATATTTATATTTATGTGTAATTATATACATTTAAATTTTTTATCATATTAATTATATTATTAAATATTTATTACCAATAGAAAAGTTGTTTTCCCTACTTCATCCAAAAAGTGTGAATCTCCACTCCTTTGCTTCGAATAATTATGGTAATCGGCTAGGATTGTCCACATTAGAGATGAATAAGGATCGAGACAAGGATGTTTCGATGCACCTTTCTTATTTCTATGGTTTCTCGAGGGGTTCCTTTGTCCCTCTTGCAAATCATGTTTTTCATCACATCATTAAGAAAGGCTCAACTGCACATGTATCAGCCTCAGATGATGCTATTTTGGATTGCATTGATTAGTGTAAACATTCAATAATTGCTTGGATTTCTCTGATGAAAGGTATGAAACCCTAGAAATTTGTGGATTTCCTTTCTCGTTTAGTGGATATTCAGGGATTTGCGGATTTCAAATTCTTCTCCATAGGCCGTGGATTTTTTCACAATCTATTCCCTTCTGCAAATCTCAAAGGGCATGCATGGAGTATCGGCTCTGTCAATCTTAGGTCAGGAATGCTTCGGATTCATGACTGGAAATTAAACTTTAACCTGAATGATTTCAAGAATACTTGTGCACAGGAATAGATCAAAATACATGGTCTTAATTGGGTATTATGGAATTCTGAGATCTTATATGATATAGCTTCCACAATTAGAATCCAAATAAGGATAGATCATGCTACTGAAATAGTTAGTTATTATCATGATGCATGTGTTTTGGTGGAGGTTTATTTATGTTCTACATTGATAGATACGGTGGTTCTATCCACACCGTAGTATGAGATTTTTCTTAGGATTGAATTTGAGAAAACACCTCCATTTTTTTCTCATTGTAAAATTGTTGTACATTTAAATGACACATGTAGAAGAGATTTAGTTTGTTCTAATTGTCAGACCAAAGGTCATGATCGACAACATTTCCAGAGTAAGTTTAATCAACAGAATCTTGCTAAAAATAATCATGGTGTTTCTAAAATTCTAAACACATATATATGACATAATAATGTTATTGATGTTATCCCCATCGAGGTATCACATAGGCTTGATGCTGAAGACCCTGTCCTAAAGGATGGGTGCATTGTTCACGAATCTTCTATTTTTTTGTCTCCTGTTCAAATGAAGGTTAAAACCCACTTATCTTGGGCTGATCTTGTTGAAGATAGTCAATTTTCAATTAATGTAACTACTTGAAATGATGTCTTAAATGGGGTATCCTTTAAATATGTCCTATATAGGGTTATATTAGGTGAAGATGAGGAGGTTTCGGATGATAGGGATGAGATCAAGGAACATTCTTTTCAAGTGGAAGTTGACTTCAGCTTGTAGCAGGAGCAGACTATGGTCAATGCCAAAAGTAGAAAGGGTAAATAAAATTGGGATGCTACAATGTCAAATAAGACTAAATTCAAAAGGGTTGTTCAAGCTTCCTGTGTATCTGCTCTTGATAAATTTAATGATAAGGTTAAATTTTCTACTCACTCTCTTTCTTTGAAGCACCCTTGTGGGCATTTTGGAGTTGTGGACATGGCACTTATTTGTGAGTTTGCTACTTCTTCTTCACCTCATATGAATGCTACCTTAATAAAAAACACCCAAGATACATTTGTTGATACTGACTTTAATGGGAATATAAACCAACAGGATCCTGGACTGAATGTCAAGTTTGTTAATAAAAAGGGCTTTCCTCCTGCCATAGAAATGTTACCCTTCTATTCGGGTATGGTGGATGTTAATGAGATCAAGACATTTGGACATTCCCCTAGTGGGATGGGGCCTCATTTTAGCTCTTCTGTATTGCCTGTTGTAACTTATATTCAATCTTCTCTTAGGAATATGGAAGCTATAAAGGTGAGGTTAGTCTTTACTAGCTCCCATTTGGGCTTTGGACATGCATCCAGTGGAATGAAAACCTCTGTGAATTCGGCTAAAAAGGATATACATGTCTTTATTTTATACACTAG
Organism: Viscum album; assembly: GCA_963277665.1. Lineage (NCBI taxonomy): Eukaryota > Viridiplantae > Streptophyta > Magnoliopsida > Santalales > Viscaceae > Viscum > Viscum album. The sequence goes on from OY728135.1 coordinate 109,469,630, forward strand.
TGGTACTAATGAACATGCTCATTTAGGTGTGTTTTCACATGCTCAAGGTTTGGTTGAACATCTTCTTGCTGAATCAATGGCAGTGAGATTAGATGAAGCCATGTCAGGGGAATTTATTTTTCCAATAAGTAGTTCCTCTACTCAAACATTGAATTGTAAGGTAAATAGGAATGTGAGTTCTCATAATTCTATTGATATACTTGCTTCGGCCAACAGCAATGATGATGAAAAAAAAAGATATGGTGCATCTAGAGCTGAAGTCATAAAGGATGATGTTGTTGCTAAGCTCTCGGATGATGGTGGTTGTCCATGGATGCAAGTCAAGACATGGAGGAGGGGACGACATCCTCATAGTAGTGGTGGACACATCACTCAACACAATATGAGCACTTGTTCTTGAGTGGATTGATGAATTTTTTAACCTGTTTTCTGTGGACCTTTACGGTTTTGTATGTTCCTCCTACTTTACATTTTAATTTTCAATAAAGACCCCTTTGAGCCTCAATATTTTTTTAAAAATATATGTATTATTAATTATATATTTCTGTATTTAATAATATAATATTTATTTTCAATACTAACAACATTTATAGGATAGTTATTTATAAATATTTGTGTATTTTTGTTGATATAAAATATTACCAATTTATTAATAAGTAATATATTTATTAACAATCAATCATATTATTTATTATTAATTAACATTATATTATTATGTTATAAAAAAAATAGTATAACAACTAATATTTATAAGAATTTAATTATAAATATTTGTTATATTTTTGTTGATATAATTATTAGTAATTTATTAATACATAAAATATTTAATAATTATTAATATTATTATTTATTATTAACTAATAATATATAATTATGTTATTAATATAATTTATAGTATTATAGATAATATTTATATAATAATAATTTAAATAGAATATTGCGTATTTAGAACAATATTTACTAGTTAATAATTTTATTTTTCTTAATATATTATGTTGTATTATAAATAGTTACTTATATGAGAAATAAGATACTATTTATTATTAATATTAATAATATTTATTGAATTCAAAATAATAATATTATTAATATATAATAATAAATTTAATATGATTATTTATTATACATAATATGGATACTAATACTAAGATCTATTTGTATAATTAAAAAATAGTAATTATTATTATCACTAATGTAGTTATTAATATTAATGTTTCTTAATTCTTCAAAAATATTTGTATGAATTTCCAATTATATCAATTTATTGATTTATGAAACAAAATATAATATATTAGAATGTTTTTAAATAATGTATATGTAATGATATAAAAAACATATAACATGTATCAATCTAATCTACATCAGTGTCCTGGATTCTCCTCCATGCTAGACCCTAGTGTATATATAATGCGTCCACGTTTGTGTCTGTCTATATTTATGCTTTGGCGTATGTAGCTCTTGTGTATCATCACTGGCACCTACCTCCACATCATCCTATTTGACAGGCAATGGATCTACAATATCACCGCCAACACCCTATCCTACCTCCAAGGATAATAGATGTTGGCCAGAACTCTCCACAACATGTGAAGAAGATGGTTGTTGTGTAGCAAATATATGCGGAACATAGGATAATAAATAATGCAACAAAAACTAGTTGGAGTATATCTCTTCATGAAAATCTGACATACTGATAGACCTTGTTCGTGCCTGTGCCTTTGGCTATGGTTGTGGCTCATATGCAATAGGAACCGGAGGAGCATCTGACTGATCATAATGAAAACCCTCCTCCTATGCCACATCTACATCCATATTAAGGTTGTCACCCCATAACACATTTATATCTGGCTCTTCACCCTCATCATTTCTTGAAACATTAAAAAAATACCATGATAAATATCATCCTTATAAGGAAGTAACTCTGTCACAGCTCTATTATATTAAGTCTGATCAAAGGCACCACCCTCATCGAGTTCAGAGAAGTGAAGGAGATGTTTGATACGAGAATCCTGTGAAAAAAAATTATGCAGTTAACTAATGTTAATAAAAAACTCTTCAAAAGTCGAAAGGAAGAATTATTACCAAGTCATGATAGCCTTGCCCGTGTTGTGTATGATATCTCCCTGGGGAATTATGGTACTAGGGCCCATAATCCAGTTGAAATGATAAATGTATATGTACTATGTCATCTCCTTGTAATTGAGACTCATGTCCTCTATCCCACATCTCAATATATCATGCATGATGTATCCTCTAGTCAAAGTCTCACTTCCCAGAAATCTTCAAGGAATAGAGTGAAGGTAATTGACTTGGCAGTGCAGGAATGGGCTGATTGAAGCTAAACTATCTCATAACTCTATAAATATGATTATAGTCCATAATATGAAAGTGAATTATTGGAATGACGCATGGGCTGACAGCAAGCATCACTGTACAGTATGGGGGGAGACTTTGGATGATAGCCTCACTATATAGAATCCATGAAATCTAAAATATATATAAAAATAAATAATTCAATTAATAAATGAAGACATGTAATGTACTCAATAAAAATTTAACTATATAATAAATAACCATATATGTTGTCATGTTGAAGACTATCTAGCATAAGACTGTAAGTGTGGGAATCATGTATGGTTGTATATGAATGTCAATGTGCCTCACTCCACCTATATATAACATTTTTATACTTATATTTCATAATAGAATGTTATACATTTTATTTTGACATTAGAAGGAAGGAAAATCATACCATTGTCCACGTAGAGACTCTCTTAAAATATCGGCATGAAATAGCGCATGTAAATGTGGAGCTTAGTGAGGGATGCACTCCCATATTGAAGATATCCAGTTTTTTTCCTTTTAAGACTTTTTAATATTTCTACATATATTTCCAGAGCTAGGCACTGAGATGGCGTGTAATTACGAGTCTCAATGTGCCCGGAATTAATTTTATAAAATATTAAGTGTTTTTCTACTATGCACGTAGAGGAAATGAGATATCTCTCAGATAATAGCTCAGATCAGAAATTTGAGGCCATGGTTGAGTTCAGAGCATGGCGTTTACCCTAGGTGGGGTATAACTTTTGTCGGTGTGGTACTTTTGTGAGTAAAGTCACCGAGGGGGAAAATCATAAATAAAATAATTAAACGTAATTATTTTATCTCGAATTCCAAATCAAATAACTCTTGAACGGGGACTTGGATTGGAAATCTAAGAATTTCATTGAGTTCAAAATGGGATGTTTTACCTAGGCACGACATAAAATAAGATGGTGTGGAAGTTTCAGATTCTGTGACCATTGCCAGGGGTTTCAGTATTTTTATTTAAATAAGGACTTAAGAGAATAAAAATAGGGTGAGGCCCTAATCCCCCCCCCCCCCTCTGCATCCCTCTAAACCGTTCTTCATCTGTTCTTCATCGAATCAAGGATATTTATTTGATGGAACCTCAGCGGATCGAGGCGGGAGCGCAGCGGACATGATGTCAACGACGAGCGATCAAATCGAAGTAGGATTCTTGTTGATTTGTGTACCTCTGTTTTCAATTCCTGAGTTGTACTTCAATTCTTCATTAAATTATACATCTTGAACATCAAGGAAATGGCCAAATGAACATAGCCATCATCTGATCCCCTTTTTGAATCTACTTTTTATCTGAAAATTCATCTGTTCTTCACGGATTTTCGTCGTCCACTTTCAGACACATCAACCCATCATTGAATCATCAAGCAGAGGCAGGCGCTGTTAAGGTATCGTCGCGAGGATCATTTATCTGTTTCTAGATTCAAGTTTGGGATATCGGAGGAGGCCCGGTGGTCCGCATAAGGGACCATCCGAGAGCCACCGGCAGCGGCCGACCGACAGCGGGGTACGGTGGCGACCGTAAGCAGAAGTGTTGCGGTACAACTATGCTGCGTGAACTGATAGTGGCCGGTTAGTTGAGAGATGGTGGGGTTCCAGGAGGAGCAATTAGGTCGGGTGGAGGCCGATGGTGCAGTCGTCTAGTGTGAGCAGGACGGCGGAGGGTCGGTCGCGAGTGGAGGCGGCCGGATGGCGGGACGACAGCGTGGTAGGCCGGTACGGCTGGCGTGCGAGGCGGTGTAGCCAGGTGACAACGTCAGAAGCATGACGCAGAGAAAGGTTGTGAGCGAGGAGGTCATGCGGGGAGATCGAGGTCATGATAGGAGTCTGGTGATGCGGGGGCGTGCTGCGTTGACAAGGGGACAGCAGGAGAGCCGAGGTGCGGCTGGCCAGTGAGGTGGAGGGTCGGCGGTAGGGGGTCCGGGCTACACGGCTGGGCCATGAGCTGGAAAATCAGACCGGGCCGACCGGGGTGGGTCGGCCCAGGCGGAGGGGTCCAGCCAAAATGGGTCGGACCGGCCTAATTTGGGTCGAGGCACCTTTATACACCAATTTCTCCTAAACTGGGCATCTGATCGACGCGTCGTTTGCGGCCACAAGTCCCTCTCTTCGAGATGGATCTTTTTAGACCAGTTCGGGAATTTTAAGACTCAGTTTCATGGGTTTGTTCCATGAAATTATTGGGTTTAATAATAATAATAATAATAATATTATTATTATTTGGTCTTCTTGTTTCGGACGTGGTGCCTACATGCGGTGTCCGATAAATGCACCATCAGCGGTGGCACGACCCTGGTCTTTGGGAAAACTTTTCAAGACTACTTTAGGGTGTTTAAACTGAAGATAATTTGGGGTTCCCATGAGGCTCGGTTCACACGTGTTGCAGTGAAATGCAGCTTTTTCACTGAGTATCCATTTTAGATGAATGAGTAGTCGATCTCGTGTGTTTTTACATGAGGATTGAAATAGCATGATCCGTATAATTTCTTTTGGGATCGAGGCATGGGAACCACAAGATGTCATTCAAGTGCAATGCGGCGTTATACAACTTTTCCACCGAGTGTCCATTTGGGGAGAAATAATAGTCAATCTTGTGCATTTTTCTGCAAAGATCGTAATGGTGAAATCCATTTGGATGTGCGAAGCCTTTTTCGTGATCTCATTAATTGGGGAAACATGAAAGGAATATCGGTGGAAAATACCTCTACTGTGTTTGAAGAGATCCCTTGTCTTAGATTCGTATCCACTCCTATGAGAGTAGAAAAGATTTATAAAGAGATACAGTCAAATGTTCTGGGGCCGTTTAAGGAGGCGTGTTAGTGAAATTACGTTTTTGGCCCTCTGAATCAACAATGAGCGTCATGCACTCGTCGACCTTCTGACTAGATGTATTGAGTACTCTGGGAGTACCTTGTCATGCCTAGGGTTTCTTGTTCATGGTTTAATACCCAATAATGGTTAGGTATACAGCCAGGCAATGAGGCGGGGTCACATGTTGTGTGGGCCCCACATGCGTCGTGTACCAATTTACGATATGATGTGAGATGTTCTGGGTGTGATTCCTATCTAAGGTTGCAACCGATGACTGCAGTGGCGTTCCTCTGAGTGGTACCATCCAGCAGAGATGACCAGTGTTCATCGATGCTTTTCGAGAGGTACCATCCAGTAGGGATGACCATTGTTCCTCGATGATTTTAGAGAGGTACCATCCAGCAGGGATGGTCAGTGTTCCTTGATGCTTTCCAAGGGATGGCTAGTATTCCTCAATGCTTTTCGAGAGGTACCATATAGTAGGGATGGCCAGATCAGTTCTAGGCTTACCTCTAGCTGGGCTAGGCAGTGATCCCTGATGGTAGTTTTGGGCTTACCACCAGCTGGGCTAGGCAGTGGTCCCTGATGGCAGTTTTGGACTTCCCTTCAATAGGGATGGGTAGTGGGTCCCATCGATGATTCTTTCCAGGAAGTACCCTCTAGCGGTTACCCTTCAGTGGGGCTAGGAAGTGGGTCCCCATCGACTTTTGGGCGATGTTTCCCCCCTGACGTACTAGGGAACGGAAACCCGATGACGAGTGGCATCCTCCAGCTGGGCTGGGCATGGGTCCTCGACTTTGAAACAACCTCTCGACTGTATGACATAGTGATGAGGCATGCTTTGACATACCTTTGAAATCAGGAGGAAGAGAGATGCTTTTTCCACCGAGACACGTCAATGTGACGCGAACTAAGACTGTGAGGGTGAGATAGTGCCGCCCAAAGCGGATAGTATCAGGGTGCGGTGATTGAGTCCCTTTGAATTGAAATTCAGGGCAGACATGTGGGATGTTGGGCATCAATGGTGGTTACTTCTGGTACGGTTGGCTACTTAATTTCTTAGGATGAGTTGTAATATGGAGATCCCCTTACTCTCTCATTTGGGTTTCTTTGATTGAGCATATATGTATTCTATTTTTAGTACCCACTTCTTAAGTTTTGGTTACTCTCCTTCCAGGAGAGGAGAATATGTGTGGGGTATGCCACATGTTTTCCGTGTGTAGCTTCTCATGGTTGGATGAGTCTACTCTCCTATTATAGGTAGTAAAGACTCGATGAGAAGTTCATCTTCTTACTATTTCTAGATCCTCATGTTGGGATGAGCTTACTTCACTCTCTTATTGGGTTGAGCTACACTCCTTTTAGTGTACCTTGTGCATTATACTACTTTTATTTTCAAAGTATCTATTACAGATCCCCCTTCACGTTTTCAGGATGTCCTACTGAGTATTTTTATACTCACCCATGCATGGGCTTTGTCTGTACGTGTCGTACCTTATGAAGATAACAGACAGGTTGACAGTGACTTCAGAGGAGCATGGGGATACGGGTTCTTAGACCGCGTACTATGATCGTAGATTGGGATCCAAGAGTAGGGCTCTCTCATCTATTTTACTTTCTAGTTATTGCCAGGTTGTGGCACTTTTTCTGGTTGGGTGTGTATTTTTCCCTATTTTTCTTTCAATTTAATGTATCGTACTTGTACTGTTTAGTGGTTCATGCATGTTTGGTTTATTTATAGTAGTGTTGCATCTTTTTTTCCTTTCCCTGTTCACTTTTTCATTGAGTTGGCTGTGTGTGTGTGTGTGTGGGGGGGGGGGGGGGGGGTTAGGCAAAGGCCTCCCCAAGTTTGTTGAGCCTTCGGCGCTAGTCGACACCTCTTGGCCTATGGAGACGGGCTTGGGGTAGTTGCGGCTTGATCCTCGACATGGGTCGGGTTGTGAAAAAGTGGTATCAAAGTAAGTTCATTTCTTGGGACATTGTTCGGACATTTACCATTTTAAAAAGGATTGGTTGGGGTTTAAGGAAACAATGTCGAAGTGTCTCGAGATCAGCTCTTGGGTCGGGGAGTCCAGTGATGGTATGAGTGGCTGACATATCGATCCACCAGGGCCCTGATTACCCACTTGTCGACTCGGCACCCAGAGACACTTGTTGCAGGGAAAATGAAACATGCATTATATAGGATTGAGTCTTTGACTGTTCTTCTTGATTCAGCTTCCCTTTTACTGTTATATATATATATATATATATATATATATATATATATGCTCATCTGACTGTGATACTCCTTGATAACTTTCAAGATTCCTTTTTGATGACAACCAGCTAGGTTACCCGCTCTGGTTCATGACGACGACCTCACAAGCGTTGAGGCCTCAGTTCAGGGTCCATCACGTGATCCCCTTCCTCCAAGTGGACCAGTAGCAGCACCTCCACCTGGGGAGCAGCAGATAGTTCTGGCAGCGTAGGCCGAGGACAAGCGCAGGCTGAGCGTGCTTCATGAGTTATAGTGCCAGAGGTCGCTGAGGTTCCATGGTGAGCTAGATCCTCAGGTGGTAGAGGACTGGTTGGAGTCAGTAGACTACCTCTTTAGGCTTGTGCGGACACTGATGGATCAGATGGTGGCTCTGGCATCTAGCCTTTTCCATGGAGTAGTTGGGTGTTACTGGAGCCTGGTTACTCAGATACTCGATGAGTTGGCACTCTCGTGTGATTACTTCCAGTAGTTATTTCATGAGTATTACTACCCCTCCTACTTGCACTCCATTCGAATTCAGGATCTCCTATAGTTTCAGCAGGGAGGGATGACGGTGAATGAGTACGTGACTAGGTTCATAGACTTTGAATGCTACTCTATGGACATGATCCATGATGGATATATCTAAGAATAGAATCTTGAGAAAGGACTCCATAGAGAGATCCATGCTATCATATTACCCTTGTGCATCCCCATTTATGCTGGGGTACTAGAGCAGACGCTGGTGACATAGAGTTTTCTGTTAGAGAGACGCTATATAGCTGGTCTTGGTAGTAGGCAGAATAGATCTGAGATGCCTATTGCAGCTAGCAGGCGTCAGACGACAAGATCTCGATATAGGAGGACTCCCTATAATCGGTCTCAGGCACATAGTTGTATGGGGCTGAGGCAGCGCAGAGCACGAGGACATACTGGGGAGGGTCGGTGTTATGCTTGTGATGGGCGAGGTCACATGACACAAGACTTCCTGACCAGACATACGAAGAACACCAGACAGGTAGCATGTGGACCACCATAGTAGAGACAACATCGTGATCAGGGTGGTCCCCATGGAGCTGGTGCTAGTAGAGGAGCAGGAGGAGATGGAGGTGGGGATGGCGTTATGAGGTCTTTCCAACACTAACAGGCAGCCCACGTTAGGCTCAGGAATCTGGCAGTTGGGACCATGGACAGCCACAAGCTTTGGATGTCTATAATCCTACAGAACATGAGATGATAAGAGGTATGCTATGTGTCTCTTCTAATTTTTATAGTAGAAATTTTTAGACACTGTGTGTGATGTACTCTTTTCTCCCTGCTCCTTGCTTGAGGTTTTACCAAGGTGATACAGGGCGTCAGTGTAACTCTATGTCAGTGTTATTCGATGTAGCTTCGAATGCACGATGAAGAGGGGTCCTTTCCCCACTGAGATGCATTTTTTTATGTGAGAAAAACCATGAGGGTTAGTCAGTTCCACCCAAATAGGATAGTATCGAGGTGTGGTGGAAGAGTCCCTCTGACTTGTGCATTCATGGTGGAGTTGTGCAGTGGAGTGTCAAAGCAAGTCCTGGCATTGCCGGTGGAGTTTTTCTGCTTGACCCACTTTTGCTGGGAATGCCATTAGTGGGTGTGGAGGAGTGCCAATTTTGGTGATTACTCTCATCCCATGGGAAACAAAGACACACGGGGTATGTCGCATGTTTTTCATGTCTAGCTTCTTACAGTTGGATGAGTTTACTCTCCTTCCTCATTCATTGGTACCTTTGCATGCTAAACTTTAACCTTGATACAGCAGTTATCAAGTATAGGTTGAGGTGATGGAGACCCTATGAATAGAACTACACGACTCACTACCTGGTACTAACAGTGATATTCTTCACCCTGAGAATGTGGAGACGCTATTTTCTAGGAGAGCACTTTGGGATTTGTTCAGACCACCAGAGTCTCAGGTGTGACTTCCCCCATAGAGACTTGAACTTGAGACAGCAACGTTAGGTGGAAATTATTGCAGGACTAAGACTTCGAGATAGTCTTTACTCGAGGAAAGGGAAATGTTGTAGCATATGCCCTTAGCAGGAAGACACATGATCTCCTAGTGCGGGAAGTTTCGGAGTAGTTAAATTCCCCGTAGATGACCCTGGTAGAGTAGGAGGGTACATTTTTTCTTCAGTCGATGGTATTGACTCTTTCGATTCTCGAGTGTGTAAGAGAGTCTCAATTGTGAAACATCGACTATGAAATCTTGCATGACCAGATATCCTTGGTTGTTTCACCAAATGGATGTTCTGAAGGAGGGAATCATGAGACCTTGCTCCAGGTACAAATAGTGATTCTAGTCATGACACGGGATGTAGAAGGTTTGGCCGGAGAGGAAAATTATCCCTTGAGTTTCATTGGCCCATTCGAGACCGTGCGAAGAGATGATGAGGTTACCTACCACCTGACCCTACCCCCAATAGATGGAGTGGGTGCACGACGTCTCTCACGTGTCACATATGAGAAGATACATGTGTAATCATCTGTATGTCGTCAATAGGAGCAGACCTTACATGGACAGATCATCCCTTTGGTTTGCGTACTATGGCAGGGAAACATGCAGGAGTTCTGCTGGGAGCGGGAGATCCAAGTGCGAGCTCAGTATCCTGAGTTGTTTCCCTAGTTTTGTTTTTTGAGGATGAAAATCTTGAAGGAGAAAATTATGCAGAGACCCAATTTTTGCCTTGTAAGACTTTGGAATATTTCTACTTATATTTCCAGAGCTAAGCGCTAAGATGAAATGCAATTCTGGGGGCCCGGTGTGCCCGAGATTAATTTTATAAAAATATTACATGTTTTTATACTATACATGTGGAGGAAAAGGGATATATCTCAAAAGGTAGCTCAGATCATAAATTTGAGGCCATAGTTGAGTCCGGAGCGTGGCGTTTACCCTATGCGGGGTATAACTTTTATCGGACCGGGACTTCTGTGAGTAAAGTCACCGAGGGGAAAATATTAATTAAAATAATTAATCTTAATTATTTTATCTCAAATGCCAAATCAAATAACTCTTGAATGGGGACTTGGATAGGAAATCCAAGACCGTCATTGAGTTTGAAATGGGATGTTTTACCTAAGCGCGACATAAAATAAGAGGGAGCAGATGTTTCAGATTCCGTGACCGTTGGCGGGGTTTCAATGTTTTTCATTAAATAAGGACTTAAGAGAATATAATTAGGGTTAGCCCCTAATTCTATCTCTCTCTCTCTCTCTTCATCCCTCTCAATCGTTCTTCTTTCGTTCTTCTTTGAATCGAGGAGATTTCTTCGATGGAACCTCGGCAGATCGAAGCGGCAGCGCAGTGGACGTGACATCAATAATGGGAAATCAAATCGAAGTAGGATTGTTGTTGATTTTTGCACCTATGTTTTCAATTCCTGAGTTTTCCTTCAATTCATCATTAAATTGGGTGTCTTGAACATCAAGGTGATGGCCGAACAAACACGGTCATCGTCTGATTCCTGTTTTGAATCCCTTTTTTATCCGAAAATTTGTCTGTTCTTCGCGGATTTTCATCATCCACTTTTAGACGCATAAAATCGTTGTCGGATAATCGAGCAGAGGGAGGCACTGCGAAGGTCTCATCACGAGGATCGCCGGTCTATTCACGGATTCAAGTTTGGGCTACCTGAGGAGGCCCGGTGGTTTGCGGAAGGGACCGTCAGAGAGCTTTCGGTGGTAGCGGCGTACGGCGGCGCCGCACTTCGGATGTTCTATGTGAACCGACAGTGGTTAGTTGGTCAAGAGTAGGTGGGGTGTCGGGGCGGAGCAGCAAGGTTGGGTGGAGGCCGATAGTGCAATCGGCTAGAGTCAGCAGGACGACAGAGCACGAGTCGCGAGCGGAGGCGGCCGGACGGTGGGACGACGACGCAGCTGGTCGGTGCAGCTGGCGTGCGAGGCGACGCAGCCGACCGACAAGGTCGGCAGCACGACAGAGTACAGGGTCGTGAGCGAGGTTGTCAGGCGAGGCGACCAAGGTCGTGACAGGAGCTGGGTGACGCGGGGGCGTGACGCATGGACGAGGGGATAACGGGGGAGTCGAGGCGCGGCTGGCCAGTGAGGTGGAGGGACGGTGGTAGGTGGGTCGGGTGACACGATTGGGTCGTGGGGTGGTAAAGCGGACCGGGCCGGCCGAGGCAGAGGGGTCCGGGCAGAATGGGTTGGGCCGACCCAATTTGGGCTGAGGCACCTTTAAACGCCCATTTCTCCTAAATCGGGCATTCGATCGATGTGTCGTCTGTGGCCACGAGTTCCTCTTTTTGAAACGGATCTTTTTAGATAGGTTCAGGAATTTTAAGACTTGGTTTTGTGGCTCGGTTCCACAAAACACCCGGGTTTAATAATAATAATAATAATAATAATAATAATATTATTATTATTATTATTATTATTATTCGGGCTTCTTGTTTCGGACGTGGCGCCTACATGTGGTGTCCGATAAACACACCGTCAGTGGCAGCGCGACCCTGGTATTTGGGAAAACGTTTTAAGACTACTTTTGGGTGCTTAAACCGAAGATGAGGTGTGGGCCCCACGAGGCCCGATTCACATGTCTTGCGGTGAAATGCAGCATTTTCACCGGGTATCCATTTTGGATGAACGAGTAGTCAATACCGTGTGTTTTTCCATGGGGATCGCAATGGCGTGATCCATATAATTTCTTTTGGGATTGAGGCATGGGCCCCATGGGACGTTATTTGAGCGCAATGCGGTGTTATACGACTTTTCCACTGGGAGTTCGTTTGGGGTGAATGAATAGTTGATCTTGTGCATTTTTCCACAAGGATTACAATGGTGAAATTCATTTGGATGTGCAGATCCTTTTTTGTGATCTCGTTAATTGTCGAAACATGAAAGGAATATCAGTGGAAGATCCTTCTATTGTGTTTGAAGAGATCTCTCATCTTAGATTCTCATCCACTCCTATGAGAGTGGAGAAGATGTATGAAGAGATGCGACCAAATGTTTTGAGAACCTCCTCCCTCACCCGTGGCTCGAGCTCACTCTGGGAGTAGGCGTGTCAGTGAAATTATGTTTTTCGCCCTCTGAATCAACAACGACCATCGTGCGCTCGTCCACTTTCTGACGAGCCGGTCGCTAGGCTTAATTTTTTTTTTCACGCGATATCGCCCCCCACTCCTCCCGCACGCACCACCCCCAGCAAGCCCTACCTCTGCCTTCTTCGCAGCTCGCCCTCTCCCTTGCCGAACCCACCTCCGCCTCCGGCTCCAGCTCACTCTTTCTTTTACCCCCTCTTCCTCCCTAGATCCCCTCCCCACCTCTGCTTTCGCCTCCCTCACCCGCGGCTCCCTCTCCTCGCAGATCGTTCGTCGTCGCGCCCCGCACCCGGTGCCTCACGCTGCCCATCCGCCATAACCGCTGCACCTCATCCACGTCTCACACGACCACCGACTCCACATCTTCACATAGTTCTAGATTTAATGTGCAATCTGGTAATCCCTAATTTTGGTTTTGGGGTTTTTATTTTGGGAACCTCCATCACTTAGATTTCATAATGCATTGACTTTGTGATTTGTTTGTTGTTGATTGTTTAGTCTTTGTAAAATGAAATTTGTTCTCATTTCATCCCCATACGTATTTCAAATTTAGTTTGACCGTAAAGGTGTGTGGTTTTAAGCGAATGAATGATGAGCTGATTAACCTTAATCATGGTAATTATAAGATTTACCCCACAGGCAATTAACGCCACTAATTATCCACTTCTGATGTGACTGTTGTAACAATTTTATGTTCCGCAATAATTTTTTAATATAATTTCTAGGGTGGAAACTACAAGACTGAAAACCCAAGTTCTTTGAGATATATATCTAGAACAATTCAACTATTCTATAAATATGGAATGCATAATTGCAAGGCCCCTTTAAGTTATATACAACTACATAATCATGATGAAAAACATCGGTCTGGAGAAGGTTATTCTTATGCTTCTTTTCCCTTGCAATACTGAAAAGTTTAAATAAAGCTGTCCAAGAAGATGTAGATTCCTATAATCTGATGCATCTCGATGTAAGGAATATGAATTGTATATTTATTCCCTCATCGGACATGGCTTTATTTGATTGGGTAGGAAGGTGCTTTCTCATATGTTGGGTTATCTTAGTAGAAGGAGTATGGATGAAGCTTTCTTATGGTGGTTTCCAAGGAAAGGAATACTCATGTATTAAACTCTAATTTTCGAAGCTGTAAGAATGGATATTTCTTATGGTTGAGAGAAGTTTTAAATTCATTAATGAACTTGCTTGTTATTTGTTTATAAATTTATTTTTGATGCATTGATGAATGAAGAGAATCAAATTATAAGGACATGTTTTATATAATGTCTTTAATTTGTGAAAAATGTTTCATTTTAGTGTATAAAAATGTTTTAATTATTGAGTTGGTTGTACAGTTTAGATCATTGGGGAGGGGTGGTTTGAAATTTAGATCATTTTAGTGTATACACGAGTCCTCTGTAGTTCACATTACATGGCACTGTAATAGGCACCATATCCTTTCCTTATTAATTATTTCAATGACTACAGATATGTCAGGGGAACAAACACCATATCCATATCATTTTGTAGAACCATATGCATCTAAGGGTTGAGGTATGTATGAATGTAAATGTGTTTATTTTTTAATTAATAATTAAACATATATATGTACATATGTTTACCTTCTTTACACAATTGAGAAACAATGGAATATGGATTTTATTATCTCCTTTTCACAACATAATACATAATTTTGTTCACACACAACCCCATGGATTCTTGTTCTTCTAAATTACACAAATATACTTTTGAAACTAGTGTTTCTTACAACTGTGGAAAAACATGACACTATCACTATTGAGTACACTCACAAATACGATTCCATTATTTATAAAACTTCACATTACTTCACAAACCTCAATGTTTTTTATGCTCAACACATCATGCAATCATAAAGCCCTGCATGAACTTGCTCACTTAATGCACACACATACTGGTAGGTTAAAGAAAAACCCCATAAAATACACACTCAAATTTCATTGGCACAAAACATGGAACAACCTATGTGTATCATCATGCAACCCCAAATCCTAAACATTTGAACGCCCAAAGGCTCACCATCTCCTTCATAAAACTAAAAATATAGGAGGTAAACAAACAAGAACAGTGGTGTGAGTATGAATCACTGGAGTTTGAAGCATATTGTAAGTTGTAGGTTTAGTTTGGAATTTTTATTTTCATTTTCATTCAAGGTAAATGTTTTGTGGTGGTAGTGTTTCGAGGTTTGGAAGAAGAAGGTTGGGCAGCAACTTATTTTAGCATGCCATTTATGCTTGAGGATTGAAGAGATCATGCAAGACCTCTTCATGAGATGCATGTTTTCTCAGAAGCTATGGCAATATGTTGGCAGCCTGTTTGACATTAAGATTTTTACAAGCATGCACCTGGAAGATCTCATGGCTGACATCAACATGACCGGTCTGAGTGGACAGGTACACAACCAACTATTAACTATAGTTGCCTCTATTTTATTCATTGTGCGGACAACAAGAATTTTTTTCATTTTCAACAACCTATCACTTACCTTCCACGTGGGAGTCATCACATAGCACCCAAGGTAGCACTAGGAGAGGCAGACCAATCTAGGAATACAACAAAGCAGCATCACCTAATTTCAGATCCTTGGAGTCAAGGTACATTTTCTTTCTGAATACATTTATATTTTTATTGAGCCTATAAACATCACCAGAAATGTATTATTAATTTCAAATTAATTTTTTTTGTTGTTGATGTAATTCCTACTAATTAAAATTTCAGTCATTCTTTTTCAAATTCAATTTGTTTCTTTCTGTAATTTTCTTTTTAGTATTCTTAAATGAATGAGTATAAATCTGTTGGTATTTATTAATATCACATAGCATCTTCATAAATATATTCTCAACATCAAGTAACTTAGATTGAGTCTCTATTTGATCATTTCCCTTAATAGAAAACTCTACATCAAACTCTTATTTATGAAAACTAGATCTGAACTTGATGAGGGCGTCTGGGTTAGATTTCATGACTAAAATGGATATATTATAATGATTGCAGATGAGAAGACTTGTGAGTATAGCCTGAGCCTTCTATGAGCTTCTTCAGCCGTTGAAGGCACAACATCTTTTTCTTTCCCATGATCCTGACTTCATTCAAGAAACATGAAGCACTTACATAAACATTACATAGATTCATGCATGTCCTTCTATGAAAATCCAGTTGGTGATCATCCAAAAATTAGCAAGCTTGTATTTCAGTAGCTCTTAGGAAAACATTATTATATTTTTTGATGAATTATTGGCTGGTCATTTCCCTTTATCTGAATATATTTTTTACTCAGCTTTATTGCTTCATCATGAGTTGTGATTGAAATGGATTCCAATCACACCTTCCAATCAGCTATATCAATATGATATTTTCCATTATCATACTTCTGGTGGACTGAATTCTCCAGACTTACTTTAACACAAGTTTCTTCCGGTCATGGGTGACTGAATTTTGTTCATCTTAGGTGAGTTCTAAATTGCAGTTGTCTTCCACTAAATCCACACACACATCCACATTGAACCTTTTTTATGTGCTTCTATTTGTTGCGAGTTGTTTTTTTGGTTCTTTGGCTGCTGTCAAAATGCAATATTTTTTTTAAAAAAATCCCCAGGCTAGCGACCGCCTTAGGCAGTCGCTAATGGTAACATTTTTTTCTGATCATTAGCGACCGCCAAAAGCGGTCGCTACTACTCCTCCCAGTGACCGCCATCGCGGTTGGGCGTGGACACCCTATAGCGATGGGCTAACTGCGACCGCCATTGGCCGTCAGTTGACGGTCGCTAATGGTCAATTTTGTAGTAGTGCATGCCTAGGGGTGCTTGTTCACAGTTTAGTACCCGAGAATGGTTAGGTACAACGGTCAGTCGATGAGGCAGGGTCACATGTTGTATGGGCCCCACATGCACCGTGTACCACTTTACGATACAATGTGAGATGTTCTGGGTGTGATGCCTATCCAGGGCGGCACCCGATGACTGCAGCGGCATTCCTCAGAGAGGTATCATCCAGAAGGGATGGCCAGTGTTCCTCGATAATTTCCAAGAGGTACCATCCAGCAGGGATGCTCAATGTTCTTTGATGCTTTCCAAGAGGTACTATCTAGTAGGGATGACCAGTGTTCCTCAATGCTTTCCGAGAGGTACCATCTAGTAGGGATGGCCAGAGCAGTTCTGGGCTTACCTCCAACTGGGCTGGGCAGTGGTCCTCGATGGTAGTTCCAGGCTTACCTCCAACTGGGTTGGGAAGTGGTCCCCTATGGCGGTTCCGAGCTTCCCACCAGCGGGGCTGGGCAGTGGGTCCCCGTCGATTTCCGGGTGATGTTTACTCCCTGACATACTAGGGCACGGATATGCGATGATGAGTGGAATACTCCAGCTAGGCTAGGCATGAGTACTCAATTTTTAAACGACCTCTCGATTGTGTGACACGGTGATGAGGCGTGCTTTGACGTACTTTTGAACTCACGGGGAAGAGGGATGCTTTTTCCCATCGAGACACATCCATGTGATGCGACC
The DNA here is from genome assembly GCA_963277665.1 of Viscum album. NCBI lineage: Eukaryota > Viridiplantae > Streptophyta > Magnoliopsida > Santalales > Viscaceae > Viscum > Viscum album. The sequence continues at coordinate 109,486,675 of OY728135.1, forward strand.
TAAAACTGTAAGGGTGAGATAGTGCCACCCAAAGTAGATAGTATCAAGATGCGGTGATTGAGTCCCTTTGACTTGCAGTTCAGGGTAGCCATGTGAGATGTTGGGCATCGATGGCGGTTACTTTTGGGACTATTGACTACTCACTTTCTTAGGCTGAGCTGTGAGATGAAGATCCCCTTACTCTCTCATTTGGGTTTCTTTGACTGAGCATATATGTATTCTATTTCCAGTACCCACTCCTTGGGTTTTGGTTACTCTCTTTCCAGGAGAGGTGAAAACGCGCGAGGTATGTCACGTGCTTTCCGTGTCTAGCTTCTCATGGTTAGACGAGTCTACTCTCCTACTATAGGTAGAGAAGACTCAAAGATAAGTTCATCTTATCATTGTTTTTTTCTCCTTGTGTTTGGATGAGCTTACTTCACTCTCTTGTTGGGTTGAGCTGCACTCCTTTTACCGTACCTTGTCGTATCTACTTCTTTCATTTCCAGAGTATCTCTTGAAGCTCTCCCTTTTCCTTTTTTGGGCGTCGTACTGAGTATTTTTATACTCACCCATGCATGGGCTTTGCCCGAACCTGTCATTCCTTATGAAGACGACGGAAAGGTTGGTCATGAATTCAGATGAGCATAGGGATATGAGTGCTTGGACCGTGTACGGTGTTCGTAGCTTGGGATGCAGGAGCGGGTCTCTCTCAGCTATTTTACTTTCCAGTTACTATCTTGTTGTGAAACTTTTTCTGGTTGGGCGTGTATTTTTCCCCATTTTCCTTTCAGTTTACTATACCGTACTTGTACTGTTTAGTGGTTCATGCATGTTTGGTTTATTTATAGTAGTGTTGCATTCTTTTGTTCCTTTCACTCTTCACTTTTGCATTGAGTTGGCTATGTGTGTGTACAGGTTCTTAGGAAAAGCCCCCTCCCCTGAGTTTGTTGAGCCTTCGATGCAAGTCGCCACCCCCCTGACCTATGAAGGCGGGCTTGGTGTAGTTGCAGATTGAGCCCCGGCATGGGTCAGGTTGTGACACATATCCTCATATGTATCAAAATAACACATCCCATGATATTCATTTATCGATGTGACATGCGCTGCATAGCACCCTTTATGTACATGCAAGACATGCAGACCTCGACAATACTTCCATGTTTTGTCAATGACCTTCAATAATGGTAAATACATCAAATGTATAAATATAGCTGAATTATCAATTCAGATCATGTTTCCAATAAGCCTCAAAATGTAGGCACATGCAAATCACAACACAATTATCTCATTGAAATCATCAGCTAGATGAGTTAAGTGCTCTTCTATCCATGGAATGCGTAATATACTACCGATGAAGGACATGCAATCGCTGTGGACATCAATGCCTAGTAATCTATAAACAAGATAAAACCAATCTTTACCCACTCGGCCTAACACATTCACACCATCGATGGGGAGGACCAACATGATGGACACATCATCGAGTGTAGTATTCATCTTTCCGTCTCGAAAATGCAATGTATGTGTCTCTGGACTCCATCTCTCTACCAGCACAACAATGAGATGATAATTGACAAATCTAAAGTTACACATCACTACGCCATAGAGCCCAACATGCAAAGATGAGGGATTATGGAAGGAGGTGGTTCAACATGATGGAAATGGTGAGATCACCATACACTCAAAGTAGGAACTGGATGCCCCTCTACGACCAGTCATGAAAACATGCCTATCCTGAAATGTGATAAACGGATGATCTGTCATCTGTACATTTGATATCATTGTTACATTTTATAGTTAATTTAATAATGTTTCTAAACTATTTTTTTAAAAAAGTACTAGAAGTAAAATGAGGTAGACAATTCATTTAGAGTCTGAACCTCTTTTTATTCACTTTCACTGTGTGTTTATTTTTTTTAATAGTTTGAATATCACAAAATTCATTCTGATTGAATCCATAATTGAAACAAAACTAGTACTCGTCCGTGCTTTTTCACAGTGTATTTGATTACTGGTGTTTTTTTTAATAGGATATTACTATTTATAAAAGTTGAGAAGAAACAATAATGTTGATTAAATTTTAATTAGAAATTAATGGTGTATGATAATGGGATACAAGTGCATAGAATATGGAGACACCATTTGAAGTGTTGAAAAAAAACATGATAAATTAAAAGTATATTAATTTCTAAATTTTTAGGATGGAAATTAGAATTCAATTTCAACCTCAATAACAAAAACAATAATGCATCCACTGAAATAAAAAGTGAAAGCTAAATGAAAGAGATGATAGTGGTTGTAATAATAAAAATGAAAAATGTGAAAATGATTGGTTTCAATACAGACTAAGAAATAGTAACCGCCGCATAATTTTTAATGTATAAATTTGTTAAAGATTTTCAGCAAGATGAGGTTATATAGTCATCCAATCAGAAACTTATTTTGCAAGAAGTCTTTAGCTTGAAAATCTTCCAGCATCTACAGTCTACAGATACAAAAACTTAAAAAATGAAATAATAGTAATGAATATTTATAACTGATAATCAATGAATTGTTATAATCTAAGGTTTCTACATAGAATTATTTAATGTGAAACAACCATGAAATACTGATTACCATATCTAAACAGCATTACTGATTGAATGAAAAATGCTGAAAAACCATACAGCAGTGTCGTTGTACACAAGGGGCTAAAATAGAATTTTAGCATTACTGTTTTAATGAGAAACTGGAGATGTGAACAACATTACTGTTTTAATGAAAAATGCAGAATAACCACACAGTAGTGTCACTGTACACAAGGGGCTAAAACCAATTTTTTTTATAAATATTAAAGTAAAACGGTAGACTATATTTGACATCAGGCCCCTGAATTTTGGAAATATGGGACTCCTTGTATTATGTTCTGAAATAGTCTATGACAGACAGCCTTTAAAATAGTCAATTATCTCCTTAGGTCCACTAAGCACTTCAACAGATAGAGATATCTAATGAAGTACCCAGAAAATGTAGAGATTATGGGCATATGGAGATATCTAAAAAAGTACCCAGATAATGTAGGACAACATTTTATGAATCTGGAGATGTGAGCTGGTTCTATATATTTTTAACATAGGTAAAGGATCATTGTCATTCAGCTTCATATTCAATGGTTCAGTATCAGTAGTACAACCATTATGGTGTGTAGAACACCATAAACATTGTATGTACAACAACTAAACAATGTTTGTGTTCAATCGAACTTCTCGAAAACAAATGCTATAGGATCCTAGAGATAAATGGGTAAATGGTGGATAAAATGAAATTGGTTTGTAAATCTTATAGAAAACTTATAAACTGAGCAGTAAACATTTTCTAATAAACTATTGCAATAATCTTCTAGAATATAGTAAGATTGATGCATCATTTTCAAGGAACTGCAAGTGAAAAGAGACGTACTCTCTTATTGTTACTTTCCTGAGTGGAATACTTATTGTGAATGGAGTAGCGCGATGCAATACGTTGTTGCAATATCCATCCTAGCCACTTGTAAAAATCAAGGGATATTGCAATGGAAGATACAATGGGTAAAGCTCATCAATTCACTGTAAATCAACACTTTTGGTTTGAATGATTATATCTCGTTCTTGGTTGAGATCTTCAATATCACTAACAATCAGCATTGAAATTTCAGAAATATTTGGAAGGTTATATGTCACGGAATTTGTTTCCCTTCTTTTAAGAAGACGAAGCTTTAAAGTTGGAACCTCATGATGGTTAAGAACATCCCTTGCACTTATAAATTCTCGAGCCAAAGAATTGTTCTCATGAAGCAGTTGTTGTAGGTTCTCAATAATATTGTAGTCAAGAATAGATTATAGATTTCGAGCCAAAGAATTGTTCTCACGTACAGTTGTGCGAACCTTGGTGGATGTCCATCAGGTGGACACAAACTATCTATGTGATGATAGTTTTTTCCATGTAATCTAAATATACATGGATTGTTGAAATAGTGGGTGCCCTAGACCCAACTATTCGTTGCTTTAGATTACCATATCGTGTATATAGTTAGATATACATGATGATAACTTACCATTATAGTGTAGATATTTCTGTATCCACTATTTAATGGTAATGTCCAAAGATTAATTGTCATATCGAAAGGCTATAACAGATCCCAGGCTATAATGAGAACCTTGAGATACCATGACATTAATCTTAAATAAAGGTCCTATGGTCTAGATACATCTTACTGATTGGACACAATAGATGTTTGAATTTCAGGTGCAGGGGCTCATAATCATTGAGACTTCTTCTCATGAAATTCGCACTTGGTGATCTTGAGTAGTGAGATCATGAGGATAGACCTGCCAATAGGAACACCACATGTCTTGGGTGTCATTGGATTTTCCTATTTATGATCATGTGTAATGGTTTCTTGACTTGAGATTATTACCAATATATGCCATTTGATTGCGTACTTTGATGCAAGATGAAAACCATAATATTGAAATCATGGTGAGGTAGTTTGTGTTGGGTGCGTTATTGGTGGCATGACATTGATCGAATGTTCAAGAAAGGATTTGTCGCTTCCAGGTTATGGAAGTAATATATCTCAGGCCATGTTGATAAGGATGGTAGTACATTCATAAGACCATGGACATGATAGCCGAGGGTAAATCCGTCCAGTTATATCAACAAATAATAAAGCGAGAAAAGGGTGATAACACGGGTGTGCGTCCTATTTTATGAGATATTAAAGACAAAGAAATTATATTACACAGTACGTGTTCGTAGGATAGTTGTCGCTACCGTGACAATCCTTATCTCTTTAGGGGCCATGATGGGTTGCTCGATCCCGCTCTTGGTCTGTGAATAATATTCACCGCTATCAAGATAGAAGCCTAGAGGGTCACACACAATAGCGTATTCGAGAATCTGCACTATTCAGTTGAATAGGGATATTGGACACGGTGGGCCCCACCACTGGGGTTCAGGATTTGTCCGAGGAGATACGATCACCAATGCAATAAATAAATTCATATTATTCAAGTTAAGAATAGTGGGTACTTAATTTATTTACTAAATGTATTTATAAGGATTAAAGTAAATACATGAAAATATTATGAGAACGAATATTAGTTTATTCAAGGTTCATTTAATATTTGCGGGAGTCCGAGCCGAGTTAATGGCTCGGGTATTATCACGTAATATATATATTGTATTACAAGGAAAAGTGATGATAATAATAAATGATATTTTTGACTCAGTTTAGTAGTCAAAATATTATTTATATAATGTGTTAATTATTCGGGGGTCGGGCGGGCACTACCAGGTAATTTCATTTCAAATTATAATTAGAGGAGAAGAGGGTTTTTCCAAATACTATTCATGGCCTCTCTCTCTCTACATCTCTCTCCCATGTTCTAGAGAGAGAGGCTATGGATCAGGAGCTCGGATCGAGCTCTCTCTCTAAGGCATCGCAAGCGCAATGATTGGGTGATCGTTGGCGCATCAAAGGAGTCATCGAAATTCCACGCTAGCACCCGATTTACAATGATTGGCGCTCCCGCGGTTTTTTTAAGCACGTGTGGACGATCTAGAGGAATTCGGATCTGGATTCTTCGAGCAGCGATCGCCAACGACAAGCAAATTTCGTGCGCAACTTCCGATCTAAACCAGGTATTTTACGGTTTAATTTTGTGCTTAAAACTTTTCACGCGAGATCCTCGACTTAAACCGAGCATCGTTTCACCGACGTCGACAAGTTCATGTCGAACGATGGTGAAATTTTTTAAATTCCCACTTTTTGGGCTTCCGCTGCATGTCTGGTTCCTACATGGAGCTCGGCCATTATTGAACGACCTATCTACCTTCCCACCCATTGATGTGAATGCGAACATCGAATTATAAATATGCATGTGGTCTTAGAATAACCGTGCCTCAGTAGAAGTTCGATTGAACACCAACATCCTTAGGTATTCAGGACATGACAGTAGTATGTCCAAAGAAACTTTTCCCATGGAGTAGCATAGAGAGAAACATTGGTTATGTCTATTGCTGAATTTCTTATTTCTCTCATCAAACCACAAAAAAGAGTGACAATATTGACAGATGTTAGATGCCTCCCCAATATCAGAATAACCTGAATGAACAGAACAATATTGTAGAATATATTACTAACAAACAACAGTCAATAGTGGGGAAGATGATTCTGTATTAAATAACCATTAATGCATGTTTGGTAAGTACACCAACCCATGTTCTCGGTAGTTTCTTGTTCTAGTGGGTCTCCTGTAGCAACAAGCGTTACATAATCTTGGATTGGCTTAAATAATAATAAAGTGAACAGTGTTTCAAGTGAAACATGTACATCACAATACCTCTATAGTTTTCTGCGGGATATATGTCAAAATTTATGATTGTTTGTGTTTCGTAAGTCTTCGTTGTCATCGCTTCTTGAATAAACGATTGTTGTCTATAACCTTAAAGTAGTTGTTGAAAACAATTCACTATTTTACAGAATATAGATACACACACATGTATATATATATGGGTCAAGTTATATATTTTGGATTCAGTTTACAATAGACCTATAGATGATAAAGTATTGTAGTTCACACCAGTAATAGGAGTTAAATAGTATATGTTGTTATAGGGAAGCTAAGAAATAAAATCACAATAACAGGAATGGAAATTTGTAGAATTAGGAGTCGTGCTTACTGCATCGAGGAGACATGTGATGAATTTGATAGACTATTTTCAACAATCATCAAAGCTACGGAAAATATTGACCAAACTGTTATACAGTGAATACAAAGGTTGTGTGACTGACATTATGTTCATGAAAGATCATAGTTACAATACTTACAGAATGGTAGAGGAGATTGTGTCAAGCTACCCAGTCTTTGTTTTCATTTGTTTGATCCAGAAGACAATGTTGACCGAGGAGAAGATGGTTATGGCACTGTCGACAAAGAAGTAGTTAATATTAATTTGCGTTACTTTAAAATATATTGTGAAGGTCAATGGTTTCTACAGGTAAATGTAAACAGAACTAACCATTGTGACATAAAGGTGATAATGACATGCGTGTGACTCCATTTGTGAATCTATTTGTTGATAGAGGTTCAGTTAATGGGGTACCAAACAGACTGCTAGATGTCACTGAAGAATTTCTTACAGATGACGCCACTAATATTGTGGCAATTGTAATGAATACAGATACTAAAAGAATAATAAGAACTTGAACATTTTAAAGTGGCAGTAATAGAAAACTCATAAACTTTCTGTTGTTCCTTCATTAGTAGTCTATGTTGTACCCTTGCATCTCTAGAGTTTGATGGGCAATACATCTTTGTATTTGACCGATCTTCCAATTTTTTAGGCACTGACATAAAAGTAGTTAAATACGACTAGTTTGGGTTAGTATGAAATTCAATGTGAAATATCATAAAGATTTTATTGGTAGATGCAAATAGAACTAACCATTGATACATGGAGATGATAATGGCATGCATGTGACACCATGTGTGATGTCATCTGTTGATAGTGGTTCAGTTGTTGGAGTACCAAACTGGTTGGTAGATGTCATTGCAGAGTTTCCAGTAGTTGTTGCCATTGTTATTGTGGCAGGTGTAATGAATACAACTACAGAAAGACAGATAATAAGTAGAACATTTCAAAGTGTACTTAATAGTGAACTCACAAACTGTTTGTTATTCATTCATAAGTAGTCTCTGCTATAACCTTGCTTCTCTAGAGTTTGATGGACAATTCATGTTTGATTTTTTTTCATTATATTTGATTGTCAAGGTGTGCAATGAGACCATATAATGCACAGTGGACAGTAAAGTGAATGTAATATACATTGTGAAGGCAAACCGCAAAGTGGCTATAGATGTAATAGCACAGGTTCATAATTATAGTAATTACTAAAGATGCAGGTGCACAGGTTCACAACATGAGTTATGACTAATACATGTTATCTTGATCAATAAAACACTGAAATACATGTATTGAATACAATAAGGTAAGCATACCCGCGTTATATGATAAGATACAATGTAAACTAAAGGTGCTACTCCTATTATTGGAAATAGTTGTATAAACTGTCTAACAGTAGTTACCTGTTCTTGGCTGACCCAAAGTAGTGGAAATATAGTAGCAGATATCTGGAAAATAAGATGACACGGTAAATTGAATGGAAGGTACACTGCGAAGGGAAACTGCAAATCGAATACAGTTGTCAGTGCACAGGTTTATAGTATTTGTATTCACAGAAACATGAAAGTCGTAACATTGAAACACTGAATTATAGGCATTGACTAATGTAATGTAAGCATACCCCTGTTATACAATATGTTGTGTTGTAAAAGAAAGATTCTAATTTCAGTGGAGAAGCTAGGCGAAGCTCCTTTTTAGCAGAGGCAAATGAGCATCCTTGGGCGGTAGAAGGAGTAGTGATGTCGGTTGACCAAGTCGTCGAAGCTAGGCGAAGCTCCTTTTTAGAAGAAATAGTTGTGTTTCAACTACCTGTAAGCAATTAAGTAATAGATAAATCAATGGGAAACTCCCAGAGTTTGTAGGATTGGGTGAGCACGGGGAACAGTTGGATAACAACATGCATAACCAAAATGAAATCAAATTAAGTTGCAAGGGATAACCAAAAACTAACCACAATAGAAGTTTATTATTTTCAAACATAACATGAATAATCAGACAACAAAATTTGAGCCCGAAGTAATATATAAGTGAAATGATATGAGTAATGCAGAAGCAAGGATTTAGGTTTATGAATAGGCAATTAATCTCATACCTGAAGTGCGAAGATGATGCGGGAGGAAATAACCTACCGACAAATGAAATTCCAAACCCAAGAAGTGAAATGATAGGAAAAACCAGACAACAAAATTTGAATAGGTAATTTATCTCATACCTGTAAAATCAGACAACAAAATTTGTTATTATTTTCAAAATTCATGAAAAGGAAGACAACAAAATTTGAACCCTAAGTATTATAGAAGTGAAATGACATGAGTAATGCAGAATTAAGGATTTAGGTTCATGAATAGGTAAGTAATCTCATACCTGAAGTGCGATGATGATGCGGGAGGTAATAACCTACTGGAAAACGAAATTCCAAACCCAGGATGGAATGATAGTGGATTAAAGAGGCTCTGTAGGGATTGAGTGTGTTGGACCCCATTTAAGGTTAAAGGGGTATTTCTGTTCTGAGTCCCACATTGGACTTAACACCTTGTAATTAGTTTTTACTTCTCTATAAAAGAGGATCCCCACCTCACATTGAGGTAAGGGGAATTCACCCACTACATGGTATCAGAGGGATTTTTATCCCGAACCCTCCCTCCCTTGCGGCTTACCGGAATTCTCCCGGCCCCGTCTCTCTCCCTCCTGCCCTAGCCTTTCCCGGCAGGCCCTACCTCCCGGTGCACCGCCCTCCATCCCCCCGGCTGCCCTGCGCGGCTTCCCGGCACCTCTCTGGCCCCCACCCGACGCCCTTCCTCCCCGACGGTGCTCCCTCCCCGCGGCTCCCCGTGGCTCCCGACGCCTTCACCCGCGCGTCCCGCTGACGGCCTCCCGCTGCTCCCGGCGGCCTCCCACTGCTCCCGACGCCATCACCCGCTCGCCCCGCCGGAACGCCCTCAGCGCGACCCTCCTCTGCGCGCTCCCTCCCGACGGCCTCCCGCTGCTCCCGGCGTCTCCCGCTGCTCCCAGCCGCCTCCCGCTGCTCCCAGCGCCTCCCGCGCCTCTCGCGCCTCCCTCTGCTCCCAGCGCTCACGCCGCCCCTGCCCGGCCGCCCCTTCCTGAGCGCGACCCCCTGTTGCTGCTCCCTCCGGCCGCATCTCCGGGCCGCTTCCCTTCCACCGCCCGACTCCCAGCGAACGGGTCCAGCGCCCGCCCTCCATGGACGCGTCCTCCGTTCTTCCGTCCCTCATCACGGCCTCCTCCCGGATTGTCGATGACCGGCTGGATGCCACTAATTTTTCCGTCTGGCGGAAGACGGTCTTGATGTCCCTTCGCGGCATGGGGCTTCACTCTCATCTTGAGAAACCCCCACCTGAACTCACTGATCCTAAGTTCGATTCTTGGCAGCTGGCGGACAACAAAATCTTCGCCCTACTGGTCAACTCCATGGACCACTCCGTGAAAGATTTCACCCGGACTGCCAACACCGTCAAAGAGCTCTGGGATTCCTTGATTGTCATGTTCTCTGAGACCAATAACTTGGCCCGGGTCTCTGACGTTCTCCAACATCTCTCCCATATCCGCCAGCAGGATCGGACCTTCCCCACCTACTTCATGGAATGGAAGGGTCTCCGCGATGAACTACAGGAACTCTGGCCAATTCCTCAAACTCCGGCCGAAGCGCAGACTCAGTGGGACCAACTCTTCCTATTCAATCTCCTGAATGGCCTCGCCCCGGACTATGCCATGACGGCCACCGAGATTCTTGCCAGCCCGTCTACACTAGATATCCCACAGGTCTATCATCGCCTGCAGAAGGCCCATCGGGCCCTTGCACCACCCGTCCCCCTTCCTAATCACACTGCGCTCCTCGGACGTGGCGGTAGTCGTCCTACCGGCCCTCGTGGGCGCGGCCGTGGGGACGGCCGACCTCGCCCCCTCTGCCAGCATTGCGGCAAGCTCGGCCATCTGGTAGACCGTTGCTGGGTCCTGCATGGTCGTCCTGAGTCGCACGCCCGCCGGGGCCAGACTGCGCTCCGTGATGCGCCCTCACCTGCTGCTACTCTTCCCTCGTCGTTGGATCTCTCCCTGGCTGAGCTCCAGCTGATTCACGATTACCGGTCCACCTCCATCGTGGGCTCTTCGTCAGCTTCTCTTGCCCATTCCTGTGGTCACACTGCCCTTGTCAGTCATCGTTCTCCGGCATGGATGCTTGACTCTGGTGCATCCGACCACCTCACCGGGGATGCAGGTATGCTCTCCCACTACCGTCCCTATAGTGGATCCTCTGCCATCACTGTTGCTGATGGGTCCACTCTCCCCATAGCCGGCTTTGGCTCCTGTTCCCTCACCTCCTCCCTTCACCTCTCCTCGGTGGCTCATGTACCCCGGAGTCCTTTTAACCTGCTTTCCATCAGCAAACTGACCAAGGATCTCAATTGCACTGCTCTCTTTTCCTCGTCTTCTGTTTTGTTTCAGGAGCGGACGACGAACCGGGAACTTGGTAGAGGCCAGCTTCGGGATGGAGTGTACATGTTCGCTGGCCCGCCTTCCATCGCCTGTGCGTCTCTCCCTGCTCATGCTGTTGACCTCTATTCCCGGTTGGGCCACCCTTCCGCCTCTGCACTTCATCGACTCTACCCCAATATTAGTCCCTGTTTTTTCTTTCCTTGTGAGTCGTGTCGTTTTGCGAAACATAATCGCACCTCCTATCCTCCACGAGTTGACCCACGGGCCTCCAAACCCTTTGATTTAGTTCATTCTGATGTATGGGGTCCCTGTGCTACCTCGAGTCAATCTGGGTATAAATATTACATTTCCTTCATTGATGATTATTCCCGGATGACATGGCTTTATCTTCTTCGAGATCGGACAGAGGTTTTCTCCACCTTCCAGACATTTTTCCATGAGATCCAAACACAGTTTTCTATCCCTGTCAAATGTCATCGATCTGACAATGGGCGGGAGTACTTATCCACTCACTTTCGGCAGTTTCTCCGCGCCCACGACATCATCCACCAGACCTCTTGTCCTGATACCCCTCAGCAGAATGGGGTCGCCGAGCGGAAACACCGGCATATTTTGGAAACCGCTCGTGCCCTCCTCTTCCACCGCCAGGTCCCTCTTCTCTTCTGGGGGGATGTCATCCTCACTGCAACTTACCTTCTGAATCGTCTTCCCTCCTCCATACTTCAGGGGGAGACTCCCTTTCATACCCTGTTCCCCTCTATTCCTCCTCACTCCCTTCCACTCCGCGTCTTCGGATGTCTATGTTATGTCAGGGACACTCGCCCCAATCTCTCCAAACTTTCTCCCAAATCTCTTCGCTGTATTTTTCTTGGATATTCCCGCACTCAGCGCGGGTACCGATGCTTCTCTCCAGACCTCCGCTGGTATATCACCTCTGCCGACGTATCGTTTTTTTGAGACTTCTCCTTTCACTCTCCCCTCTCCTTCTCCTTCTCCTGACACTACCATCAATGACTTCCTTCCGCTCTTCGTTCACCTGCCTCTGATATCTCCCCCTCCCGGTCATCTCTTTGGCCAGACCTACTCCCGTCGTCCATCCGCTGTACCTCCCATCCCGGCCGAGGACCACCTTGATCCTGCTTCGTCTGATGCTCCTGTCCCCACTCCCGCGGACGAGCCGATTGCGCTTCGGAAAGGTACTCTCTCCTGTCAGACTACTCCTCTCTTTGTATCTTCCTACAGGGGGCTGTCAGCCTTGGAGACCGTGTCGCTTCCTCGGACAGTCGGTGAAGCAAAATCTCACCCCGGGTGGCTTGCCGCCTTGAGGGATGAATTGTAGGCTCTGGATGAAAACCATACATGGGATCTTGTTCCACTTCCGGTGGGCAAACAGGCGGTCGGTTGTAAATGGATTTTCACTATCCGTCTCAATCCCGATGGCTCTCTTTGCTGCCTCAAAGCCCGGCTTGTCGCCAAGGGATTTGCTCAGACGTATGGCATCGAATACTTTGAGACCTTCTCTCCAGTCGCCAAGATGGCCTCGGTCTGCCTTTTTCTTTCGCTGGCTGCTCATCATCACTGGCCGCTTCATCAACTGGATGTTAAAAATGCTTTTCTCCATGGCTTTCTTGATGAAGAAGTCTACCTCCAGCAGCCTCCTGGTTTTTCGGCCTCTGGTGCTGACCGCCATGTCTGCCGTCTCCGTAGCTCCCTCTACGGCCTCAAGCAGTCTCCTCGGGCTTGGTTTGGCCGCTTCAGCACGGTCGTCACAGCCTTTGGCCTCTCTCGCAGTATGAAGGATCACACCGTCTTCTTCCGTACGACGGCGCATGGCTGTATCTTGCTTGTGGTTTATGTGGATGACATCATCATCACAGGGAGCGACTCCAGAGGCATCACCAGCCTTAAGGCGCATCTTCACCAGCACTTTCACACCAAGGATCTTGGTCCCCTCACTTACTTCCTTGGCATCGAGGTCTCCCAGACTGCGGACACTATTTCTCTCTGCCAGTGCAAGTATTCTCTTGATATCTTACAGGATGCCGGGTTGAGCACCGCCACTGCCGTGGACACTCCCCTTGAGCCTGGGGAACACTCACTTCATTCCGACTCGGCACCCTTTCCTCATCCCGAGAGCTATCGCCGCCTGGTCGGTAAACTCAACTACCTCACCATGACGCGTCCTGACATTGCCTGTGCCGTTGGCAAAGTCAACCAGTTCATGGAACATCCCACCCACTCTCAGTGGGATGCTGTCCTTCGCATTGCCAAATACATCAAGAAAGACCCTGCCCGTGGCCTTCAGTACTCCCATCATGCTCACATGGATGTTGAGGCCTTCTGTGATGCGGACTATGCCGGATGCCTCGCTACCCGCCGGTCTACTTCGGGTTTCGCCGTGTTCTTTGCCGGCAATCTCATCTCTTGGCGCAATAAGAAGCAGACTGTCGTCTCCCGCTCGAGTGCCGAGGCCGAGTATCGATCCATGGCCACCGTCACTACTGAGATCCTCTGGCTTCGTCATCTCCTCCATGAGCTCGGTTTCCCCGCATCGACTCCTGCTCATATCTGGTGTGACAATCAGGCCGCCACGAAGATTGCATCGAATCCCGTCTTCCATGAACGGACGAAGCATATCGAGGTGGACTGTCACTTTCTCCGCCACCATCTGGAGCAGCACCGTATCAGCTTCGGCCATATCCCGACGGCCGATCAGCTTGCCGATCTCTTCACCAAAGGTCTTCCAGGAGCTCGCCTTGAGTCTCTCACTACCCGGCTGGGTATTCACAGCCTCCCTGGCCCAGCTTGAGGGGGAGTCTGAGATGGTCCTGTGTCTTTGTTGTCTTTTTCTATTTGTGGGACTCTATCCAATCTGGGCATGTCCAGCTTGAGGGGGAGTGTTGGACCCCATTTAAGGTTAAAGGGGTATTTCTGTTCTGAGTCCCACATTGGACTTAACACCTTGTAATTAGTTTTTACTTCTCTATAAAAGAGGATCCCCACCTCACATTGAGGTAAGGGGAATTCACCCACTACAGAGTGCAATTGGAACGATGCGAAGGAGGCTTGCGGAAGGAAAGAACAACCGAGCGTGAGTGGATCTGAATGAACTCACGAGCCAGAGGAAATTTGAAGGAAATCATGACTGGGATAAGGAACACAACGAAGAGGTGAGGTGAAATCGGGAGAAGGACCAAGACGGAGTAGGAGCATGACAAACTGCATGGAAATCGAGAGGAGGATGATGACGTCAGCGGGGGTTTGCGGGAAACCCTAGGTCGCAAAGAGGTCAAACCGGAGTGGGAGCGGGAGAAGGAACACGTCGGAAAGGTGAGCTAAAGCCAGGAGAAGTAGCACGTTGGAGAAGAAGGGTGACGAAGTGCAGCGTAACTGGGAGATGGAGCACGACGACGATGGGGGTTTGCGGGGATTGTAGGTCGCGAAGAGGTGTAACCCGAGCGGGAGCGGGAGTGGGAGGGAGAGAATGGAAGAGAACGAGAGCGGAGGAGGGACGTGGTGGCACGGAGGGTCGACACGTATGGAAAAAAGGACGTGAGGTATTGCAAGAGTGACACGTGTTAGGGAGAAAACCAGAATTAGAAGATATAGTAGATTCATTCTAACAATTAAATGATTAATAGTTAATTACCATATTAATAATATTAATATTAATAATAATATTAATTTGGTTAATAATATTAATAATATTAATATTAATTAATTACCATATTAATAATTTTAATAATATTATATTAATTCGGTTAATAATATTAATATTATTAATAATATTAAGAATATTAATATTATTAAATTTGGTTAATAATATTAATATTATTAAATTATTAATAATTAATTACCATATTAATATTATTAATATTAGTAATGTTAGTATTAATAATAATAATAATAATAACATTTTTATATTAATTACCATATTAATATTATTAATATTATTAATGTTAGTAATAATAATAATAATAATAATAATAACAATAATAATAATAATAACAACAACAACAATAATAATAATAATAATATTATTATTATATTACTTACCATATTAATATTAGTAATGTTAGTATTAATAATAATAATTATCATAATAAATAATAATAATAATAATAATAATAATAACATTTTTATATTAATTATCATATTAATATTATTAATATTATTAATGTTATTAATATTATTAATGTTAGTATGCCCGAACAGGTTGGTTTACCTCATCCGATCGTCAGGTTGGTTTATTTTATAGAATCAGATGGAGAATTCAGAGTTTAGTTTTTTGATTAAAACCCATTGTCTCTAAGAACATAAAAGAAAATGATAAACAGAGCATAAATCTTGACGAACTCTATCTACATGTCCAGTAAGCCTGGTTATCGTTGATGAGGCGGCGGAGATGGGCTTGGAGACCCATTCTCTGTTCTTCTCTTGATATAGCAGCACAATGAATGAATTTGGGGTATTTACGCACTTTGATATCCATTTCAACCACCAAAAATTCTGAGATTGATGATAGTTGGATGGAGAGACTCCTCCACACGCTAATCGGATTCAAATCACATAACTGCAGCATGGACAGTGAGTCTTTGATAGCAGATATGGCCTGTCAGTTCGATTCATTGAGCATCTTAGCCGTGTCTGGGGGCACCCAAAACATAAAGATACTCATAGATAAGCAAGAAAATCAGAGAACCTGTCACGAACCGTCCTCGAGGCCCGTGCCGTGACTACCCCAAGCCCGCCTTCCATAGGCCAGGGGCTGGCGACTAGCACCAAAGGCGTAAATCCTAATAACTGGGAAGGCATTGCCTTTATAAAAGTAACAAAACACCACAGAGTACAAGCAGAAGGAAAACACTAAGTACAAAGAGGAAGTGCTGAAAAGTAAATGGGCCAGAATACAAACCAAATCGAAAGTACAACTACAACTGAAAGAAAGTACAACAAAGACAACATCTGGAAGAAAGGAAGCAGCTCCTGGGTCGTCCTCCTCGGTTCCTACCTGAAGGGTAGGTACAGATAGTGCAGCTCCTGGATCGTCCACCACGGATCGTACCTAAAGGGTAGGTACAAATAGCCTCCACAACGCTCTCGCCCGTCAACCTTCTCCGAGTGTAGCCTCGTCGTGAAGTCCACCACTGGATACTGTCTCGTTGTGAGGTCCACCTTCGGGTACCGTCCAGTCCTCAAAAACTCAGCCTCTGTATGCGTTGCCCGTCATCTGTAACCAACACAACGAGGTGCGGGCATAGCCCGTGCAGGGGTGAGTATAACGATACTCAGTAGGGACCCCGAGACCCTCAAGGTCTCACTAAAACCAACAAGGATAACCACAAAGAAGATCTCAACAGATAACCTCTACTTAGGTACATGCCCATACATATACTCAAGTTATCAAGTAACCCATCTCAATCATGAGGAAACACAAGGATTATGAAATCAACGGATAACCTCTACCCAGGTATATGCCCATACATGTACCTAAGTTATCAAGTAACCCATCTCAATAATGAGGAAACATAAAGATTATAGACTCAGCTCAACCAGGATTTTATTCATGATGTCAAAACCACGGCTGCTGGAGAACTCCTCCTCTGTCGGGTACAGTGGGCTTGCCGCTACAACCAAGCGCGCCGAACTCCTCCTCTGTCGAGTACAGTGGACCCGCCGCTGCAACTAAGCGCGCTGAACTCCTCCTCTGTCGAGAACAGTGGGCCTGCCGCTACAACCAAGCGCGCCCATTAACCTTGGACTGCTGCAGTACTCCACCTGTCGAGTACTGTGGGCCTGCTGCTACAACCAAGCGCTTCTCACCATGGGTCTGCCGCTACAACCAAGCGCTCCCCCTCATAGGCTCCAGAGGTACTCCTTCTGTTGAGTATCGCGGGTCTGCCGCTACAACCAAGCGCTCCTCCGCTGTGGGTCTGCCGCTACAACCAAGCACTCCCCCTCATAGCCTCCAGAGGTACTCCTTCTGTTGAGTACCGCGGGTCTGTCGCTACTACCAAGCGCTCCTCTACCGTGGGTCTGCCGCTACAACCAAGCGCTCTCCACTGGGCTATCCGAAACACACCGAGTCGATAGATCAATAGTCGTCAAGTCTCAGCCAGCTACTAGGTCTCTGCACTCTGCTAGCTCGTCACGAGAGGGTCCGCTCCACGAGCTACTGGTTGATATTCCAAGTATTAAAAAGTTCCACGGAGAAGTATTTCAAAGGACCGCCTCGTCATAGGGGTCTCAACGCAACAGACGGCGCGTCAGTCGGACGCCCGGTCTGTGAGTTACTAGCCTTTTCGTCCCAGGGGCTCTGTTGGTTTCGTGTGTGAACCAACCCGGCCATATCTCGACTATACCCCGAACTCTCATAGGGTATGCTCATAGGGACTGTTTCTCAACGTTATCACCAATGCCGCTGACGGTTCGTCAAACGGACGTCCGGTCTGAAAGTTATCAGCTTTTCCGTTTCAGGGGCCCGGTTGGATTTCGGGTACAATCCAACCCGGTCATTATCCAACTGCAACCAAAACTCAGGCGAAGCATGCCAAAAGTTTCGTCTCATCAAGAGGAATCCAACAAAGTCGACGACACGTCCGGAGCTCGAGATATAAGCGTTTCCGCTCCGAGGGCCCGGTTGGTTTTGTATCCGAACCAACCCGACCGTACTCAAAGTTCTCCGAAACCTTGAGTGTAATATACCGAAACGACCGTCTCGATCCAAGGATCGCATCGCAGCTGATGGTGCGTCGATCGGAGGTCCGAAACCCATGTTATGAGCAAAAGACCGTGAGAGGTCCGGTATTAGGGGGTTCGGGCCCGGTCCGACCCAGCCCGGTGTGCCCTGGGTGGCCCGAACCGGGTCGACCC
Organism: Viscum album; assembly: GCA_963277665.1. NCBI lineage: Eukaryota > Viridiplantae > Streptophyta > Magnoliopsida > Santalales > Viscaceae > Viscum > Viscum album. Next base: position 109,504,687 of record OY728135.1, read on the forward strand.
GACCCGGTCCGGGTCCAACCCGCTTGGGCGCGGCCCGACCCGGCCTGGGCGCGGCCCGGCCTGGCGGTCCGGTCGGGCGGCTCGGCCCGGCGCGCTGGCCAAGCGGCCGCGCAAAGGGGGGGGGGGGGGGGGGCGCCCCCTTGAACGAAACCGCGACCCCGCGTGGGGGCTGCCCGTTGCCAACAGACGCGGCCGAGCGCCGCGTCCCGCCTCCCTCGGTCCCGCGGCGGCCCATCCTGGCGGCGCGCCGGGCGCCGCCTCCGGCCGCCGTGCCGGCGGAGCGTTCCGCGGACCACCGGACGAGCTCCGGTGGTCGGTTTTGCCTACCGTCTTCGCCAACGACCCTCCTGGCATCGGCTCTTCACTGCAAAGACCTCAAAACGACCTTGCGGCCTGCTTCGTCGCCACCCGTCAATCCTCCATAAATTAATCAAACTTCGGAGCCTTCGAAACGCCGCAGCGGCGCGACGCTTCTTCGCTCGTTCTTCTTTGTTTCCGCGCGGTGCCGTTGCACCGCGCCGCCTTTGCTTGTGCCGCAACAAGCACAACCAACAAAAGGGGGAGGAGGGTCGGCCGTGTTCGTGCGGTCCGACCTCCTCCTATTATTACGATAATAGACGGCTCAATGACTATCAACAATTTAATCAAAGTCCGAGGATATAATCCACATAAATTAAATTAAACCAAACCCCCTACCTCAAGCGTCGTCGAGCGAGGGTTCGTCGCGGAATTACACGTCGCGGAAAGAAGGCGTCGCGGAAGGGGGATCGTCGCGTCGCGAAGGAACAGTGTCTCCCTTCCTTTGACGTGGAAAGGAAGAACGAGGTGATGCGTGTCGGGTCGTCGATCTCCGAGGATCCGGCGTTCTTGTCGACCTTCGTCGGAGGTCGGTGTTCTTCACGTTCTTTGCGTTCTTCGTCGAGGAAGGAGTGCTTCACGGCTTGAGTGATTGCTCCCAAATCTCTCACAACCCAACCACCCTTAATAAAATAAGAGTTGTCTTATTTTATTAACACACAAGCCAACATTTTGAATTTCAAAAACGAAACAATCAATTAAGGAGAATTAATTGCAACGTTTTAACCGTCCAAATTAATTGAGGCGTTTCTTAAACAGAAAAACGCAATGTTGACTTCCACTTAATGGGGGGGGGGGGTGCGGGTGCGTTACCTGATTAAAGGAGGGGGTTTAGGAAGAAAAGAAACAGTGGGGCTCTTGTGGGCCCCACCTCACAAATATCCTACCTAGTGGGTAGGATATTGTGGGTCCCACATCATCCACTTAACTTAGGTTAAGTAAAATAAAATAAAAAAAACGGTTGCACCACTTTTATTTTATTTCTTAACTTAACCCCAAAAATTAAAAACCACATCCGAGCAAACGCAACTCCGGAAAAGGTGTTTCTAAGCAATTACCGGTGTTGCGATTCCATCGGTGCCCTCGGAATTCGATTCCGAGCACTGGTTCAAAAGATAGAAAAACCCGCTCGTTCGTTCACTAAACGTACCCGAGCTAAACTTCAGAAAAAGATTCTGGGCACACTGGGCCTCGGAATCAGGTGCCGTCAGAAATTGCGTTCTTGTAAAATCCCAAAGAAAATTAAGAAAACAATTTCCTTTGAATTTTACAGCTCTTTACAGAACCAGGTTGCATTATTGAAAGCAGCGAACCAACAAGATAACCAGGTTGCATTATTGAAAGCAGCGAACCAAGATTACGTGAGTATCTTTATTGAAAGAACATAAAAGAAAATGGTTGCATTATTTTCTTGAATGCTTGCTTATCTCTGAGTATCTTTATGTTTTGGATGCCCCCAGACACTGCTAAGATGCTCAATGAATCGAACCGACAGGCGATGTCTGCTATCAAAGACTCGCTGTCCATGCTGCAGTTATGTGATTTGAATCCGATTACCGTGTGGAGTCTCTCCATCCAACTATCATCAATCTCAGAATTTTTGGCCGTTGAAATGGATATCAAAGTGCGTAAATACCCCAAATTCATTCACTGTGCTGCTATATCAAGAGAAGAACAGAGAATGGGTCTCCAAGCCCATCTCCGCCGCCTCATCAACGATAACCAGGCTTACTGGCCATGTAGATAGAGTTCGTCAAGATTTATGCTCTGTTTATCATTTTCTTTTATGTTCTTAGAGACTATGGGTTTTAATCCAATGAGAGAATTTATTTTTTTAATCTTAATGCGGGCGCACTCGCCGCATACAACGACTGAGTTTGTTTGTTTTAATCTTAAATCCAAGGTTGATTTTTAAGGAATCGGTGTGCCTAGCATCGCACCATCCTAGGTTTCGAATTTCCATTCCTCTCTGCTCCGCGTTGCCTCCCACCTTTGGTGATCTCCTTCTCCTGTCCAGGAGAAGAGGGGGGTGGAGGGTTCGGCTGGGGGGGCAGCATAGGCTTTGAGATGTATGGGAGGCTCAGCCTCCGGAAAATGGGGTTCGAGTGGTCTTCTGCTTCAGCCCATCAGTGACACATGGTCGCTTCTCTAGTGTGGTGGCCTTCGGCGGTTCGACTGGTCTTCTCCGGCAGTGTCTTGGTTTTCATCCAGTGGTTGTGGTTTCGGCTCAGCAAAAATAGGGGTTCAACACTCAAGTCTGAACGGGTTTCTTCTCTGGTGGTGCGCGGTGAAGGTTCCTCTTGTTGTGAGTGTTGATGGCTTCAGATCCGGTGAGGTGGGCTTCAGCAGCAGATGGTGGCTCAGATTGGGAATATCTTAATCATTATTGACATTTTTTTCCATTAGAATTTATGAAATCTTTATTTCTTCTGCATCTAATTTACTCTAGTTTTCTTTTTTCCATTTGGAAATTTTCCTCATGTATATCCTCTTTAGGTATTTATCTTTGCTCTTTGATCTAGCCACTTTCTATTTTAACATCTTCCTTAGACAACCAACTTTCAAAGAATTCTAAACTTGATGTTTTGGTTAGTGATTTCATTTAATCCAGAAAATTGTGTTATGTGAACCTTGGATTCTTTACCTCTTGATAGGAATGAGTATCCTCCTTCCGTTATTCACAACTATTTTGGCTATTTTTTTAGCTATAAATTTTTTATAAATCCAGTGCACGTGCCTTGATCTACTTATAAGCTCCATTGACGCATATGAACTGGGGGTCTAAAGTATTCCATCTCATTCTTAATATTTCCACCTCATTCCAACCTCTTTTTTTCCTTTCTTTTTTAGATTTTAACCCTTCCTGAAATTCAATTTAAGCTTATTGCTTCAGTTATAGAATTTCAACTCCTCTTTCTTCATTTTCTTCTCCAAGAGCAATTGGTTCCAAATGTAGAAATTCAGTGTTCATTTCCTCATTTTCCTCTTCAATGAAAGATTTCCCAAAATTAAGAATTTTTATGTGTTTTCCTCCCCAAAACAGCTTCTCATGAAGTTCTTATGGTCTGAATTTCCTTGATCCTTTTCCAAGTGTAGATGACATTATTTCTAAAGTTTTAGTGGGTTCTTCATCCATAAAAGCTCATAAACACCATCCATTGGATTTTCAATTTCAATATCCTTGCCACTGCTTGTTGTGATTTCTATGACACTCCATAAGATGGGTTTTAGTTTGGATTGACATAAATTCTTGTTCCCTTTGAAAATTTCATTTCATAAGTATCTCCAATTGAGCTTCAAAACCATTTATATAGGCTTGGGTGTTATTAGAGAGCCTGTTAATCCTTGTTTCCATACTTGAGAAGTTTTATTGACTGCCCTTGATGTGGTCCTTGGTGATTTGGATCTTTCTTCTAATATTTAGTGTGCGAAGGTATTCATATAAATATGTTGTTTAGTCTGTGAATCTTCAATAAACATGTCAGAAAAAGTTCAGAAACTAAACCAACTATACATATCAATCTAAATATTCTTTGTTCATTGTTGGTTATTGAGTAATGTATCATTTATCATTTACCCTTGACACACTGATCACATACATATAAGAAGTCATTATATCTCACTTCTTTTTCCATTATTTCCTTATAGGTGGTTTCTTAAGATGCATGTTCATGGACAAATGACTATTATAATAAGTCCAACGATGTCTATTTACTCAATGCTACATATTTCACTGCCCATTATTTTGACTGGTTTTTTTTCTTCATAGCGATTGCCAAAGTTTCAAATCGTTTGTGAAGGTACTGCAGCGGTGAAATTTTAAATTTGAGGGAGTCATGCATGTATTCAGATGAATGGAATTGTTTTTTTATTGGGTTTTGTTTCAATGAATTAGTGTGTGTGTGTCTGTGTGTCTATATATATTGTCTTTGGTATTGCTAATGCTTGATGTATGCCTTCTTAATGGTTAAAATGCCTTATGATTAGGTACAATCACATTAGGAGCCTGAATAACCTTTTGTCAGAGGAAGATATGGATAATAAAATCCAAGAGCTTAGCCATAAGGTGGAGTGTGTGGCCCACTAGTGTGAGGTTTTTTGGTCCAACCAACTTTCAGTTTTGATAGGTATTGAGGAGAATAAACAACACTTATCAATTAAGGTGCAAAACATAAAGCTGGTCATGCAGGACAACCTTCAAGGTTAGTGTCATGTGGTTTTGAGTTGTTGTTTCCTATTTGAGTTTTAGTTGTTGTGACTAGTTTTTAGTTAAAGTTGTTTCTTTTAGTTATTTCAAAGAAAAAAGCATGGAGAGGTAATTTAAGATAAAAGTATATTTGTCATGTAGTGGTGCATGTGACATTTGTCATGTAATTCTTATGTATTTTGCATATTGTATAAAGGATATGTAGCCATGTTGAATGAGCCAATACAATATATCTGTAGAAAGTCAAAGGCATAAAAATCTATACAAGTTTATAGAGTGTGTAGGGTCACTTCATGGGTTGAAGTTGAACCATGAATCCGTCTGGTGTTGCTGAATTTTTAGACCTAGAAGGTATCATTATAGAAGAACTTGAATGATTTTACCAGTCAGTGAAACATATTCATGTGAGTGATGGTTTCCCATTTAGACTAATTGCATTATTTTAATTTTTTTGAAATTCTTTTTATGTTATTTATTTGTTTCAACTACAACTAAATACATTTTGAATTTTAATTTGATCGTTTAATTTATTACACCCTTTTCAGCAGATTATATTGTCTTCAAATGTCTATTATCAAGGATGCTTTTCATAAATTTATAATGGTTTTATATTATACAATGTATATATTAATTATTCATTTTTTTGTTAATTGTTTATAGTTCAATGATATATTTTAAATATATGCTAGTTTTAATTTTTAATAACTAACATTACAATTATTTCAGGTATATTTGCTACTTCAAAACTGTTGCATTCTTCTGATATGATATATTTTGAATTGTTAATATCTTAAGGTTTAACTATTTCTCTTTGTTCACTATTTTAGGATTTTAATTTTCCAATACCCAATTAGTTTTTTTGTTTGTTAATTATGACCTTTTATATTGAGGTTACATGTACTATGGATTTTAGGTTGCTGAGATATTGTAATTTTTAAACATGATACATGATAAAACAAGCCTTAAAATTTAAGAAATTCAATTCATTTGGTGGAAAAGGATTACTATGCATTAGCAATTTTATTTGTTTTAGATTTAAAATATATGGCTATCTCTGGTATTCACAACAATGACACCCTTTTCAGCAGATTATTATTTCCAAATGTCTATTATCAATGAGACTTTAGAATTTTATAATGGTTATATATTATACCATGTTTATATTAATTCTTTGTTTTTTCGTTAAATGTTTATTTTTTTATGATATGTTTTAGATATATGTTAGCTTCAATATAGAATAGCTAACATTACAATTATTTCAGCTATTTTTGATGCTTCAAATTATATCAGGTACATTCTACACCACTCTACTGCATTCTTCCGACCTCATACATTTTGAATTGTTAACATCTTAAAGTTTAACTGTTTCTCTTTGTTCACTATTTTAAGATTTTAATTTTCTGATACCCAATTATCTTTTTGTTAATTTTGACCTTTTACATTGCAATTATAAGCACTATGGCACATGTGTATGCAACATACGTATGGTATGCAAACATTATATCATTGTTGTTAGTTTATTCAATGGTACACATCTATGTTCTCTATTACATTAGTAACCTTTATATTACATACACAATTCATGAATTATTATTTGATATTCCTTTCCCTTAAAAAATGATTACAAATATATCATCACTAACTTTTTTATATTCCTTTCCCTTATACAATGATTCCATTGTTTAAAATTATATATACCTTCCATGCCTCTTATAGATTCCTACTGTATGCAATTAATATAAGCATACATTGTATGTTGTATGTGCACAGGTGTATGCAATACATGTATGGTATGCACACATTATTTTTAAATTACATACACCTGTGTGCATACATTGTCCTGTTTTCAATGTTTTACTGAAATTTTAACTTGGTTGAATGTTTTCAAAGAATTTTCTAAAGTTTCATGTTGACAGAAGCTTGAAATTGGAGGTATTTTCTACAAACTTTCACTTGAAATGTTTGGATAGAACGTGATATTTTGATTTTAAGATTGTTTTTATGTTTGATAATGAATCTTTAACGGATGATATGATATCTGACTGTTTGAATATTGTTTGATCTCTACTATGCAGTTATAGTACCTGGACAATTACCTTGCAGAGTTAACCTTGGTGGACTACACCTTCTTAAACTATCTACCCTCCATCATTGCCGTAATAGTCATTTTATTTGCTAGGTGAAAATTGGATCAAATAGGCCACCCATGGAATCCAACGTTGGAACACTATACGACTTACACGACATCGGATTAAGAAACACCAGGTTTTGCACTATAACATCTACAGCTGAACACATCTGCAGCTGAACACCAAAGGATGCACGCTGAATGCTATCTGTGCCCTTATAATATCAAGGGATCAAATGAATTAGATTTGATGGTGCATGGATTATTCTCTAGGGCTATGAAGAGATCTTCTCATTCCGTCGAGCGCATTTGAAAGTGAGGCTTTAAAATATTTTGAAGTGAGTTTATTTAAGTTTTTGGAATCTCTGGTTGATGACCCACTTATGATTTTAATGTATGCATAAGTCTGTAATGTTTTGATGATATCCAAGAGGTGTTTTTTTATGCTCTATATGAGTTTGAGTTTTAGCTGGGAGTAGGGCCTGCTATTTTTTTTCTGGAAATTAAAGGATATAACCATGGCTGTGAACCGTGGGTAAACCCGCATTTTTCTTGGGTGATGTAATAGAAGGGGGAAGATGTTGGATTTATTACTTTTACATTATTCATGTAATTGCCTTGCGTGATTTCTATCTTTAACTTCTAATTCCTCTCTTTTTCTTTTGTCATGACCATTGATAATTAAATCTAAAAGGAACCTTAAAATTATGCAACTTACAACCCTAAATGAGGCATGACCATTGTCAACTTTAGGGGAAATAAAATTTAAATATAGTATCGAGAAAAACTTGACTCGGTGAAATCCTAAATTATCGGACAAAGGGAAATGGGGTCGTTAAGATACCATGACCATTGGATTGTCATCGTCTCAAATCTAGCACCAATCATGAATTAATCAATCTATTTTCTTAAATCTGATTGCACCCAAACCTTGAAATTACAAAACCCTGGCGCGCTTTCAAATTTGAATCAAACCAATCAAACTGTTTTGCTTTCTTCCTTCATTTTATTAAAATCGAATCAAACCATTATTTTCTCATCTCTTCATTTTTAATTAAAATTAAATCTTTTGAAAACCTAAATAAACTAATCTCTCCATCTCTGTGGATCGACCTTGACCTTCTGCTTTACTACATTTTAACTGAGTAGCATAGTTGAGTTTTTATAAAAAAAATTCCATAGACCCGTATGGAATTAACGACGCCCGAAGGGACTATCAAGGCTCACCACCAACATCATTAACATCAGACAACTTGATGAGAACAGTTACCAGATACCTAATCAAAGAGGGCATCCTGAGGATTCACGACCAGTATCAGTTCCTTCTAGCCAAGGTGAAGCGCTTCCCTGGAAAGATGTAAAAACTCAAACTCGACATTACACAACAACTATACTTGTCTGCAAGGGAACCATAGAAGGCATGGAGATGGCACGCGAGGTACGACTACCTGAATTTCCTGACTCTATTCAAGCTCACTCAATGTGATGGTGTGAGAGATTCCGTAGATTGATCATGTGAATCAAGTCTATGACAACTATCTTTCCTTGAACAAGAGAAACATCATGCAGGGAAAGTCCCCAACCTTGTACATAGTGACCTCTGTGGGATTTTCACGACCCGTCCCCCCAGGGCCCTTGCCTTGACTACCCTAAACCCACCTCCCATAGGCCAGGGGCTGACGACTAGCGCCGAAGGCGTCAACCTGCAAGTGAGAGACATTTTCCTGAGTAACTGTACACACACACATGCCCAACCAAACCCCACTCACTGGAAAGGAAACAAGTATCACTGAACAAGGAGAAAAGTAAGTACAACTGAACAAATGGGTCAGAATACAAACCCAACAAAATTACTGAAAGTAGTAAAGTACAAAAAGGGACTCGGATGTCGTCTGCAGTAACCCCACCTGATGGTGTGAGTAGTGAAGCTACTGGGAGTCGATGTAGTGCGCCCGACACATCCGATCTCACTGGCCTTTTCCTGGTCCTAGGCCGCTGAGTCCACCGTCGAGACATCGGACGATCCTGTCTCACTGAGCACCTCCGGGTCCCGGTCCCCCGAAGTCTCCGTCGTAACAACGATCATCTGCATGGGACACGACACGCATGGGCAGGGCCCGTTCAGGGGGTGAGTAACACGAAACTCAGTAGGGACCCGAAAAAAAAAAGGAAAGACCACACAGTAATCCTCGAACATAGCACGAAGCAGTATCACAAAGCATAAGACAGCTCACACCAGGTATATTCCAGAGTAGAGATAGAAGAGTCACCAGTCACATCGTCGAACACCTCGGCTGCTGGAGAACTCCTCCTCCATCGAGTTCAGTGGGCCTGCCAAGTCACACAGAAGCACTTCCCACTAATTCTAGACTGCTTAGGTACACCACCACATCGCGCACCGTGGGTCTGCCAAGTCACACAGAAGTGCTCCCTACTAATCCTGGCCAACTAAGGCACTCCTTGTTACGTACCGTGGGTTTTCCAAGTCACACAAAAGTGATACCCACCGTGGGCCTGCTAAGTCACATAGAAGTGCTTTCCACTGGGCCATAGTCGAGTCGATAGTCAGTAGTCTTCGGGTTTCAGCCAACCGCAGGGTTCCGTACGTAGCACGCTTGAGAGAACTGCTCCTCAAGTCATCAGTCGTGTCTCAAATTCCATGAAATCCTCATTGGGGAATTTCAAAAGGTTCGCCTCGTCGAGAGGGTCTCAACGTCGCAAAGAGCTCGTCAATCGGACACCCTGTTTGCGAGATATGGACGTTTTAGTATTCAGGGGCCCGATTATATTCAAGTCCGATCCAACCCGACCATATTCCAAACCCCGCCAAAACTCACAGTATTTCTAAAGGACCGTCTCATCGAGAGGGTCACAGTGCCGCAGATGGCGCGCCATTCGGATGCCTGGTCCGCTAGATATTCACGTTTCAGTGAAACGGGGGCCGGTCGAGTCCGGTTCCGGTCCGACCCGACCTGACCGGTTCACCCGGCCTGACCGGTTCACCCGGCCTGACCGGTTCACTCGGCCCACCCGGTGGGGCGCGACCCATCCGAGGACCCATCCCGCTCGCGGTCCGATCCTCCTTTCCCGGATGCGGTCGGCGCGTCCCGTCCGATCGCTCGGCAACGCCTGCTGGTGCCGCCCTCCTCCAGCCCGGCCGGCCGAAGTCGGTTAGTTCTACCGGCTCGCACGCGGCCCGCAGGGGTGGGTCGCCCCTCCTTCACGCAGCGCGTTGCGCCGTGTGTGTCCAGCAAAGCCGGCCAGAATGGCCGGTCGGTTCATCCACACGGCCCAGGCGGGCCGCCGCTGCCTCCTCGCACGGCCGGCGTGCTGGCCGCCGCCACCGTCGGCCGACAACCCTCTTCTGCGGGCCACTGGGTCCGCTATGGTGGTCCGTTTTTGGATCTGTCTATGCCTGTGGCCCTCTCGGGGCGCCGCCATCAGCGTTGGATCCCTCGGGTCGCGCTGCCGCAATCTTTGTCTGTTGCCCATGATGAACACATCAAGAACAGGATCGGCGGTGGGGTCGGGCCTTGTTCGTGTCGACCCGCGCCCTCCGTGTTAGCATTTAATAAGGGAAACACAGGATCCAGATCTCACAGATTAAATAAGCCCGAAAATAAACCCGCATCAACATCCTCCCGCAAGAACGCACGATCCGCGGATCAACCTGTTCGTGGGTTGATCTGCGTTCGTCGTTTTCAAAACAAGAACGGGGAAAAGTCAATCAAATCACAAACAAACCTCTGCCCGAGAAAAAGATCTTCCGAGGACGAAGGGATCACTCCGCGTTGTTGTCGATCCGCGGTCGTCGGCATTCGTCGGCGTTCGGAAAACTTCAGATCCGATCTTCGAGGGGGCGTCAAAGGATTCGTCGGAATTGGATGTCTTTCGTTGGCGAGGGGGTTCGTCAGAGGTTCGATATGACAGGGCTCCAACCCTGATCCTCCGGCGGTGGTATTCCTAAAAAAGGAATAGCACGTCGCAACGTGTCTGTTACGCGGCGAGCATTTCGCGGTTATGCTGTTTCATTAATGAAACAGCGTAACAGATTAACGCTCATTCATTAAATGCGTTTTAGTTACGCTGCAGCGGAATTAAAAAAGAAAATAAATACAGAAATAAAAATAAACAAATATTTTTATTTCTTATTTACTTTTTCTTTAAAGTCCAAAAAAATTAACCTTTCTGCTCGGCCCTTGCCGACCGAAGTTAAGTCCTTTCTAAGCGAATCCCGACCTTCTGAATCCAACAGTGGCATCAGATTTTCAATCCATGCACCGGTTCAAAAGTTAAAAATTCCTGCTCACAATTTCACTTAAGCGTACTTAAATAAAGTTCAAAATTCAATTCCGGGCTCACCGGGCCTCAGAATCACATGCCGTCAGAGCGTGTGGTCTCAGAATAACCTTAAATAACCGTGATTTTTTTTGAAATTTACGGGTTATTACAGGGATGATCACACCGACAATTTCAAGCGGGAACCACTACTTTCTGCTGCTCGTGGATGATAATAACCGTTACATATGGCTCAACCTACTGGAAAGCAAGGACCTTTCTCTGATGGAAATTCAAATGCTTTCAGGCCATAATGGAGGTTGAGATAAGGCGCAAGCTGAAGGTCCTCCACACGGACCGTGGTGGCGAGCTCACATCAATAGAATTCGGTGAATATTATGCCAAATGTGGCATATAATGGCAACTCATGGCACCCTGTTCACCACCACAAAATGGGGTAATTGAATGACGCAACCAGACAGTGGTTTTCATGGCTCGAAGCATGCTGAAGGCAAAGGGCCTTCCAGAGATGTTCTGGGGTGAGGCTGTCTCCACTGTGTTAGGACAAAATGGGGCTAAGATACCCTGAGAGGGGGGGGGGGTGAATCAGGGTATGAATATTCTTTTCAAACTTCTCCCTTCTCCATTGGATCTTGACCTCTTTATTAGAAGGGTAACTTCTTATACTCTTTAAAGTTAATGTTGATCTTATCCTTTCCAATTTTATCTGATGATAATGCACTGAAAGTAAAGCAATAAAAAAAGCACAAGGACACAAAGATTTTTATTTGGTTCACCATCACTGGGCTACATCCAAGGAGCATACAACGTCAATGTGCTGATTGTACCAAATTAACTTAGGATCACTGCCAATAATGATGTTTGGGATAGATCACTTCTATACCCAGGCTCACTGCCTTTACAAGGTTTAGGGTCAGCTCACTGCTTTCTCAAGGGTCACTCCCTATGTCTCTTTCTCTGGCTCACTGCCGGTGGAAAGGATCACCATCTTCCTCTTCCTTTTCTCACTGCTCTAAAAGGGATCCACACACAGTTTATGGACTTGTAAGTCCCTTCATTATCACTAATGAATGCATCCTCAGTTGTCGTTAGATGCTATATTGAAGTTCCACTTTTCCACGTACTGCTAGTTTGCAGAAACTGATTTCACAAACTATTTCAGTCCCTTCACAAACAATCTTGAATCCTCCATGAACTGCCCTACTTCCTCTGTGAACCGTCTAGCACCACGTGGCATGAGTGGTTTGTGGATCACCTCTTGTTTCATGGACCGCCTCCACTTTGAGGATGGCTAATGCCTCACCGACCGCCTTTGTTATGTGGTCCCTTTTACCTTGCGGGATGCAGAGCCCTGAAAAAACCTTTTGTGAACTGTTCTCATGAACTACTTCCTCCTTCGCGGAATCCTCCTTTATGAACTCTTCAAGCTTCACCGAATTCTTCTAGAAACAATGATTTTCTCTGATGAACTTTGTTCTGACTAATGATTTGATTAGGGGTCCTTATATAGGCAAATACATCTACAAAACTTGCTAATCCAATTTACCTAAAACTTCGATGCGGTATAGCCTTAACCGCGAACTACGATATGTGATTAGAATAGAGCCATTATCCTTTGTGGCAACTGTTGTCTTATGTGAACAAAAACCCTTTGTGGCTTCACAAATCACCACCTCCATTCCACAAACAACAATCCTCCCACAAACTGCTTACATCACAATCCTCACCTGTCATGATATATAATCTTTGATTGATCACTTTTAGCATCATCAGATTTAAAACCCACTCCCTTTATCTCACTGCTCCTCCTAACAGCTTCTCCCCCTGATTAAGGCATTTCCCCTTTATATCCACAATTTCTCCCCCTTTTTCAATGAATTTGACGGTCTCTTCATTGTGGTCTACAACAGGGTAAAGAACACATATAAGCACATTAGGGAAAAACACACCATTCCTCGGGGATATAGGGTCCCACATACACACTTTTTCAAGTGCGGGGTGTCGACTATAGTCAGTCGATGTCGTTCAAAAACTTCTTTGGGTAATGGATTTTTCAGAATGTCTATAACCTAATGTTCTATAGACACATACTCCAACTTCACAAGCCCTTACTCCACATTCTACTTGATAAAATGATACTTGATTTCAATGTGCTTGGTCCTTAAGTGATGGATTGGATTTTTTCTATGATTTATAGCACTTGAATTATCAAAATGGATTCCGATTGAATACTTCACTTCAACACCCATATCATCAAGCTGCTTCTTTATCCATAATAACTGCATGCAAGCTTGAGTGGCCGCAATATGTTCAACTTCTGCGGTGCTTAAGGAGATGCAATCTTGTTTCTTGATCTGCCAAGAAATAGAAATCCACCAAGATAGAATGCACCACCTGAAATTGATTTTATATCATATGCTGATCCAGCCCAATCTGCATCTATATATCCCAATAATTGGTGCGGAGATTTTTTATTGTATAGAAAACCAATATCCACTGTTTCCTTGATATACCAAATTATTATTTTCACTGCAAGCAAGTGGAATTCCTTGGGATTTCTTTGATATCTTGTTTATTTATATGTGGAAAAAACAATATCTGGTCGTATAGCTATTAAGTACAACAAACTTCCAATGATCTGTCTGTATTCTGTGACATTAACCGCTTTGTCTTCATCATCCCTTGACAGTTTCATCCGAGTAGCTACCAGATTCATCATCTACTTGGAATTATCCATTCAAAATCTTCTCAAAACCTCCTTTGAATATTTATATTGAGAAATGAATGTGTCATTCTTTCCTTATGTTACCCGTAAACCAAGGGAAAACATTAGTTCACCAATCATTGACATTTTAAATTCACTTTTCATGAATTCCATGAACTGAGTGCACTGAGCTTCATATGATCCACCAAATATTTTGTTATCAACATATACCAACACCATCATCATTTGACTACTATCATTGTTGACATTGAGATTGTAATCAACTCCACCATGCTAAAAACTGAGATTCTTCAAAAACTGATCTAGCCTTGAATATCATGCTCTTGGTGCTTACTTCACACTATATAACACCTTCTTCAGCTGATAAACTTTGTTATCATCTTCATGAATGAGAAAACCATATGGTTTCTCAATATAAACTTCTTATTCTACAACCCCATTATGAAATGTGGACTTAACATCCATCTGGAAAACATTGTACTTTCTTTGCACTACTATGGCCAAGAAAAATATGATTATCTCTAGCCTTGAAACAGGTGAAAATGTTTCATCAACATCAATACCCTCTATCTGGGAGTATCTTTTGCACACTAGTCATGCCTTGTTTCGAATAACTATGCCATCTTCATTCATCTTGTTTCAAAAGACCCATTTAGTCCTAATCACATTCTTATCTATGGGCCTCAAAACACTCTCCCATGTCCGATTCTTCTCAATTTGGTCAAGCTCTTCATTCATAGCATGAAACCAATTTTCATCTCCACCTACTTCATCAAAACATTTAGGCTATACCTATGATAAGTATGATGTTTTCTGTAGAGTCTTCATATTCCTTGTTTGCACTGGCACTGTTTGATCACCAATTATGCTCTATCTATCAATTTCAGATCGACTCTTCATTTTTTGTGCAGATACATGTTTATATTCATCCTTTTTATTATCTGAATCTTCTTTTGAATCTGACTTAAGTACTGGAACTCCCCATGAGCTGTTTATCTCTTCATCATTATCCTCTTGAAACTCCTCATTTATTTAATGAATGTTTTGCTCATTTTTCATCACACCCACATCATTACTTTCTAAAACTTTTCTAAACCTCTTCTTGATCTTCTCTTGTAGCTTCTTAGTATCCTGAAAACAGTAAGCTGATACCATATTGTTAGAAACAAATAGATAATCAGGAAATACATGAATGTTGTTGCTTATCCTCCGTGATCCACAAGGTCCTTGCATCTGATTAAGAGATAGAATTCTCCCCCTATGATATGCAACTCTTCCAACTGTTAATCCCAAAATTTAGACCCAAAAACATTCTTCTTCCCCTATGTCATTTCTTTATGTGTGACTACATGTTTGAGAAACTTCTCCAGCTGAATAACATTTTCCTATTGTAGTTGCCTTCAATAAGATATTCAGTGAGTGAACTTACCACTTTGCAATGAGCCATAAATAAAACCGCTAAGCCTACTAAGTCGAAACTCAGTGTAGGAAACAATAGATAAAGTTAATAAACTCATTACTTTCCATTACACTCAATTGTTTCCATACATCTCATGCATCCATAGACTATTAACTCCTTTCATGGAATTCTTCCATATTTCTTCTTCAGCTTTGGTAACTGATTTGAATTAGTTGATATTCTAGGGCACATCACATCACCACATTGCATCTTTTGAGGAAAACTCCCCTTGGATTATATCTCCCTTAAAACCTAAAACACATGAACATTAGTTAATAACATTTAAACACATAGGGAGAGGGGGTCCTCTATAATCCTCAAGAAGAGGATTCTAGCTGATACTGATGGATAAACCCTTTGATACTTTCTTGCAAATCACTATACCCTTTTTTAGCTTGTTCGAATTTCCCAACCAACTTCAACTGCTCTGGCCATATAACTACACATTCTTTACCCACATGATCCGTTTTCTTTTGATATTTAGCTTCTATATGTTTGATCTTTTTCACAATTTGGGGTTTAAACCCACCAGTACAAATTTTCTTCTTTGACGATCCACCAAAATGCCATTTCTCATGATTCTTTCTCTGAGTATGAATCTCTCCACCTGTCATATGCTCTTGCTTATTCCTCCATTAGAGGGTTCTTTCTCTTGCCTCCAAATCCAGCCTTGTGGCATAACATATGGGTTTGTCAAGGCATTCTTTATTCATTATTATTTTATCAGTTATCTGAGTCACCACATTGTTTATTTTTGGTGGTGGGTCCTTCAATGAACATGCAATCTTCTTACTTACAACTGGAGTATCTCCTCCCTTTTTCTTCCAGGTTCATTCACATTCTTTCTAATTTATCTTTTTTGAGTGTAATAGAGAATGTGATTGGCACTCCTTTCGTTGGGCTCCTTGTGTTTCCCCTAAGGTGGTAAGCCTATTTTTCAACTTATCATGTTGTCTTTCAATATAGTCTTTCTCGTTATACACCACTAGAGTTTGGTATCTCATTTTGAGTTCCTATTCCTTCCTTTCTTTATTCCAGCTGCAATATCTTGCCAAATGCTCATGATTAGAACATATAAAGCATCTCCCATTAAAGACATACCCCGTGTCATAATTTCTCAATTGATATGTTGATACATTTTGAGTTTTTATCCTGACATTGAGCTCCTGGGATTCTTGACACATACTCATGGCGTGTCCCTGTCTTCGACAATAGTAGCATTTCATGGATACTTTCTTCTGAGAGATTATTCTTTCATATTTATCAAGACACTTCATCTTGTTTACAGATTTATAAATATTTCTATTTCCATATCATGAAATGTATTCCGATGTCTTAAAACAAAAACTTGAAGTATAACCATGCATCCCACAGAAATAGAACATGTTGTCATTCCTTCCTGTAAAAGCCTTTTTAGTTCTGTTTCTAGTATTCATAAAATTTTTCCTATTTTCAAAACTGTTCACATCTCTCTTCCTGTCATGCATGGGAGAGGGTTCATCATATCCAATACCATATTTTCCCAAACTGTATAGCCTTTGAGATGAGAAAATCCTTTCTTGTTTCACCTCATAAATAGCATATTTTCTTTTTCATTTCATTGTCACCTTCCGAAGGATAGTCAAATAGTAAATGAAAAGCATCCTTTAATTTGGGATTTTCTTTGGCATTAGTTTTCTCAACTTATTTCTTCACTAATTCTAGATCTTCTCCCAATTGTTGAATCTTCTTATCCCAAGATTCAAGTTGAGCATTATGTTCTCTTATGAGAGTTTTACCACTAGTTATCTCAACTTCAAATTCTCGGGAGATCTTATCTATCATGTTCTCCTTTAATTTAGAATCTTTATGAGCAACAGAATCATTATAGCCTGCACTCTCTATAGCCTTTGGATCTTCTGAACAAGTTCTAATAGATGTGTAGCAAGATTATCATTTATTGATTATAGATTCTGAATTGCTTATGAGTTCAGATTCTTTCCCTTTTCATCAGCTTTGAGTTTTTCTATCTTTGTAAACATCTTTTTTAGTTTTTCAGCTTGGGAATCATTCTTATCCCTCAGATCAGTAACCACATCAATAAGACTCTTATTTAAAACTCTTAACTTGTTGACCTCAATTTATTATACTTGGATCTGGATACCATTAGATTTAATTTCATCATCTAATTTCTGATCCAGTTCCTTTGATTTGTGGATAACTTCCACTTTTGTTCTTCTTACAATTTCTTTATCATTAGTAGTTCAAATATCACTTGGAATATCAGGTTCTTAACTTATACCATCACCATCGTTTAATGAGAAAATATTTTCAATGTATGATTCATCAAAACAATTCTTCAATACACCATTTGTTTCCTTTAGCTAAATTACACTCTTTCCATAGACACTTCCACATTGAGGAATACCACCAGACTTCTTCTTCTTCTTTGACATTATTCCCTTTTCCATGGAACATTGTGACAAGGGAAAACTGATAAATTAATTTCAACACTCGACTGAACAAAGTTAGAGAATGAAAATCTATTAAAAGAAACTAATTCTCTGATACCAATTGTTTGGCCTAAATGGGGCTAAGATACCCTGAGAGGGGGGGGGGGGGTGAATCAGGGTATGAATATTCCTTTTAAACTTCTTCCTTCCCTACTATATCTTAAACTCTTTATTAGAAGGGTCACTTCTTATGCTCTTTAATGTTACTATTGATCTTCTCCTTTCCAATTTTATTTGATGATAATGCATTGAAAGTAAAGTAATAAAGCAAGCACAAGGAAACAAAGATTTTTACTTGGTTCACCCTCACTGGGAAACATCCAAGGAACATACAACAATAATGTGCTGATTGTACCAAATTCACTAAGGCTCACTGCCAATAATTATGTTCGGGCTAGATCACTTCTATACCTAGACTCACTGCCTTTACAAGGTTTATAGTCAGCTCATTGCTGTCCCAAGGGTCATTCCCTATGTCGCTTTCTTTGGCTCACTGCCGATGGAAAGGATCATCGTCTTCCTCTTCCTCTGATCGCTACTCATAAAGGGATCCACACACAATTTATGAACTTGGGGGTCCCTTCATTATCACTAATGAATGCATCCTTAGCTGTAGGTAGATCCTCTATTTAATTATCACTTTTCTGCATACTTTTAGTTTGCATAAATATCTTTCATGAACTATTTTAGTCCCTTTATGAACTATCTTGAATCCTCTGCAAACTACCCTACTTTCTCTATAAACTGTCTTGCACAGTGTGGCATGAGTGCTTTATGGGTCACCTCTTCTTCTACGAATCGCCTCCGCTCCGCAGATGGATGATTCCTCACAGGCAGTCACTGCTATGCGGTCCATTTTCCTTTGCGGAACGTAGAGCCCCATAAAAAACTTTCACAAATATTTTTTGCGAACTACTTCTTCCTTCGCGGAATCCTACTTCGCAAACTCTTCGGACTTCACCAAATTTTTCTAACAGAAATGATTTTCTATAACAAACTTCGCTCTACCTAATGATCTAATTAGGGGTCCTTATATAGGGAAATAAATCTACAAAACCTGTTAATCCAATTTACCCAAAACTTTGATGCGATACAACCTTCACTGTGAACTATGCTATGCATTCTGCATAGCATTATTATCCTTTGCGGCGACTATTGTCTTTTATGAATGAAAACCCTTTGTGGCTTCACAAATCACCATCTCCATTCCACAAACAAAAAGTCTTATGTGAACTTTGAGCCTCTCACGAACTGTTTTCCATATGTGGTCCTCATAGTGTGCTTCATGGTCAGCATAGCGCTGCTATGCCGAAATCCTTCATTCGCTGATTTTTCTTTATCATTTCGTGTACCTCCTTTGCAGTCTATGAACTTTACTTCACGGTTCACGAATCATGAACTCCTTTGCAGAAAACCTTACATTTCCAAAAACAGACTTCCGATTTTAAGGCCTAAAAATGCTGCAAACACTGGGAAACTACATCACCTTAAAAACCTGTTTTGGAAATCACCAACCATATTGATTCATGATCTTCCAACTTTTTAAACAAACACAATCACCCCAAAAACATCAAAATGAAACCTTGAGGGATTTTTGGCCAACACACTGTCATCTTCATCCTCAACCGAGCGCCGACACAAAGCCTTAATGGAATGGCTTTGTATGAGGCTTGGTATGGAAAACAACTGATGGTGTACTTTCTCTGCATATTTGGCTGCATTGCACATGCCAAGATCATGAAGGCTCACCTGAAGAAACTGGAATACCAGAGTCCATTAATGATTTTCATCGGGTATGAGGGCTGATCCAAGGCATACCATGTGTATGATCCTGCCAGCAAGCGTGTGCACATAACACGCGATGTCATCTTTGATGAGGCGAAGCAGTGGGACTAGAGTGCTCATGAAGAACAAGTTATGTTGAGTAGTGATGAGTAATTCACTGTCTAGTATACTATAACATGTATACCAGGGATGGTAGAGACTGATAATATTGTCGGAGACTAAAGATCATCACTCGCACCCACCAGCGTGCACTCTACAGATGCTGCAACACCAGACGTGGTCAATGTGAGGCCCACACCATCATCCATAGTGGAGTTTTCCTCACTATGATCCAACATGGTGGAAGTACTTAATGTATATCACGACAATGCCCCGCTCCGGTTTCGAACCATCAACAACATCATCATAGCCACAACACCGCCTGGGTTTTCACTATGTGAGCTCGACCATGGTGAGTTACATTTCACTACGGCCGATGAGCCAACTTCCTTTGAAGAAGCAGAACAACACCAGTGTTGTGATTCTTGAGGAGATGAAGTCGATTGAGGACAACGACACATGGGAGCTTGTTAATCTCCTCATTGGCCATTGTCCAATAGGTCTCAAGTGGGACTTTAAGGTGAAGCGCGATGAGCATGGCGTAGTAGCAAGGAACAGGGTGAGGCTCATTGCAAAGGGATACACTCAACAATAAGGGATCGACTTCGAGGAGGTCTTTTCCCCTGTTGTATGCATGGAATAGGTGCGACTCCTCATTGCGGTGGCAGCGCAAGAAGGGCGGGAGGTCCATCGTATGGATGTCAAATTGGAATTCCTGAATGGTGACCTCTAAGAGGAGGTATACGTCAAGCAACCACCTGGATTCATCATTGAAAACCATGAGCACAAGGTGCTCTGACTCTGGAAATCACTCTATGGCCTCCGCCAAGCACCAAGGGCGTGGAACGCCAAGCTCAACACCAGTCATATGACGCTGGGGTTTCACAAGAGCAGCTCTGAGCATGCTATGTACATTCGTGGCAATGACATATCTCATTTAATCATTGGGGTGTGCGTAGAAAACTTGATCATCACTGGCACTGACATCACCAACATTAGCATATTCAAGGCCAAGATGAAGAATCTCTTTCAAATGAGTGCCTTGGGATTGCTCTCATACTACCTCGACATTGAAGTGAACCAAGGGTCAAGTTTCATTTCTCTGTTCTAATCTGCCTATGTGACTATGCTATTGGAGAAGATTGGAATGAGAGAGTGAAACCCCTTTCAAGTGCCGATGGAGGTCCTTCAGAAGATAAGAAAGTCTAGCACTTGCCCGTTGGTTAATGTCACTCAGTACCAAAGCGTCATTGACATCCTCCAGTACCTAGTACATACACATCCAGACATTACCTATGTGGTAGGTTATGTAAGCTGGTTCATGGAGGAACCACATGAAGATCACTTGGCCACAGTCAAGCACCTATTGTGCTACATCGTCGGGACACACAATTGTGGTGTTCACTATGCAAGGAAGGTAAATAGTTAGTTGATCATGTTGGGCTTTAGCGATATCGACATGTTCAGTGACATTGACAACCACAAGAGCCCTATTGGAGTGTTATTCTCCCTTGAAGACAAGCCCATCACTTGTCTATCAAAAAAGAAAAAGGTTGTGGCATTGTCTTCATGTGAAGCGAAGTACATTGTCACAACGACCATGACATTCCAAGGCATCTGATTGGCTTGACTGTTAGGAGATTTTCTCTGCTCAGACCTTAGTACACTGGTGCTCAAAGTGGACAACAAGTACACCATTACCTTAAGAAAGAACCCCATCTTCCATGACCAAAACAAGCACATCGACACCTGATTCCATTTCATTCAGGAGTGCGTTGATGGAGGAAAAATAATTATTGAGCACACTCGCACTGAGGAGAAGCTTGAAAAAATTCTCACAAAGTCACTTGGGCATGCCAGGTTTCAGGAGCTATGTGTGAAGATTGGAATAATTGAGATCCAATGAACACAACATAAATTGGGGGGGGGGGTGATTGTTGATTAATTTCAATAATGGGGATTTATTCTGTCGTTATTCCCCCCCCCCCTCATTATTTTCCCCTCATTTATGGTTCAACATGGTTTGAACTCATTAAGGCTACCACATGGGTTAATTACGTTGTAAATACATCTTGATTTTATTTTTGTATATAAAGCAATGAAAACCTCTCCAAAAAAGAATCCCACTTTATGTTGCACAAAACATATTTTGTGTTCTAGAATATTTTCCATCATCCATCCAAGTATTTCACTTGTGTTTTGTGTTGATCAATCGGGCATTTCCATAAATGTGTCAATAAGTTGAATAAGCATGATAATCACTATAAGAATATTGTTTAAATGACAATTCATATCATTTCGGTATGAACACTATGCAGTGTTATGGACAACTTTAACCTATTTCCGACCTATTTGAAACCTACATGCTAGCCTAAAACACCACCCACTCGCACTTTATTAAAACTAAAAACATGCCAATTACATGTTACAACTAAGGAAATAAATATCAAGAACATAAAAACTTTGGGATGTAAACTTGAAAAGTATAAAATAATGAAGAAATAGTTACAAATCCATTCAGCTTACCTCTATCCAGAAAGTTATTGCAGAAGCTTCAATAGGATGATGAGGAAGATTCTTGATCTGAATTTACAGATGAGTGGGGTGTAGGATGCCTAGATCGGGAATCCCTAGGGATCTCAATCAGGAGGATACATCATTGGAGAACTCCACAAGAGGAGCACGAGTAACTTGAGAGAACAAACACCTTTTTATCCTAATCATCTCAAGGATTTCGTACCACAATCTCTAGTGTTTCACAAAACCATAAGAGATCTGAAGATGGGAAGCCAAATTGAGTGAGTGATGATACGAAAACTTGTGGGGTGATGAATTCCCTTGAAAGGCGCATGCGGTGAAACGACCTCGACGAACCAACATGAGACGTGTAGAAGAGATGAACAGAACCGACACAAAGCATGGGATAGGTGGACGACCTAGATGCAAGGGGAAGAGTGGATAATCAACAGATGAGAAGATTCCCGAATGAGAATAATGAGGTGAAAAAATCCAGCTACATAGCTCAGGAAGGAAAAAAGAAAAGTGATAGTGCACGGGCCAACAAATCAACAAGGCCCAATTTAAGAGGTCCAAAGTAAAAGCCCATGCGGAAATCCCATGCATAAATGATGTAAAATTGAGGAAGCTAACATTTTCACATATTTTATGCTGTAATTAAATGTTATTAAACCCACCATTGTGTTATTTTATGGGCAATTGTCACATTTTGAGGTTTTTGTGGAATTTTGAGTTAAATGCAAAAATGGATTAATTTTTCTATTTAACTATTTTATTTTTATTAATTAATTTTGTCATAACATTTTATAAACTAATTTAAATTGTGAAATTACTTTTTTGTAGGATTAATTACATCCTAGGCCTCATTTTATCATTCTGGACCAGAATCTCAATCCAACAATTGAAGGCCCAAATCCATCTCACAAACTGGGCCTCGAAAACTATGTACAGATTTGGAAATGTATTAAGATGAGTTTGTATTTCAAAGTAGATTAGTCCAATGAAACTAAAATTAGGAATGAAGATGTATAAGAAATTAATGATCATCTTTTATGAACATGGTCATGCCTGAATCCGGAGTTTTCAAAGTCATAATGGCATGGGAAATTGAAGAATTGGAAGATGAAGAGTCACCTGGCCATAATTAAATGTACGGAGTAAATCTCACATATATCTCTCCACACATGTCCAATGAAGCTTAAAATTTGTGGATAGACATAGGACACATGTATGAACAACTTTTAAGAAGTAACCCTTCCCAAAATATGTTATTAAATGGGTATACCACACAGATACATTCAAGGGACGATTTTAGAGCCAAATTTTCTCCCTTTTGCCTATAAAAAAGTGTCTCTTCTTCATTTCAAGGAGTTGGCAACTAGGGGGTAGCCTTTGTTGGCCATTATTAGTATCATTTTATTGTTTTAATTTTTTTAATAGTAGTTTGTTTTTAATATATTAGAATTATTCTTCATACCCCCTTTCTTCGATTTTTATATTTTATGTGTTTCTCCCACCGTTTTCCCTTCTCAACTCCACTAAAAATGGAGAACTATCCTTGGTGCTTGTTTGATGGAGGGAATGGTGTCTTGATTGAGTTTCTTATGCTTTAATTTCATATCTCTTTATTAAATTTTGAGAATTTTGGTGGTGGTTAAATCGATTACGGTGATCCGTCGCCCCATTTTCTCTACCACCGAGTTCTTCTTCTCGTTTACCATTTTCCTTCCCTTCACTATTTGTGTCATGCATATGGTGGAGCATGGCATGATTGGTGATAGTCAGAGAAGAGGTCTCCTAGCTGATGTTCAGAAGAGTATTACCCCGTATACAGAGGTTTCAATATGGGGTAATCACATTTCCAATGAGAGGGTGTAGTGTGACAGGTTTTGATCACTTCATTGAATTGAATATTGAGGTTCTTCTTAAACAATGAAATCAATCACCATGAACTCCTAAGAACATTTTCCTTCATTATTTATATCTAACTTCATTTTTTGTTTGAATTGCATTTATATATATATTATTTTTATATTTTATGCATCATTTCAACCCCCCTTTTAGTTTAGTTAATTTAGTTTTATATTAGATAGAATATATTAGTGATAATAGGAAAATAGTGCTTGTAAACGGCCTCCTTGAGATCGAACCTAGGGTGTACCACTATAGTGAATTCTTAGGTAAATAAAAATTTAATTGAATAGTGGTTCACGACAAAACTCTCTCATCAATTTGGTGCCATTTCCCGGGAGGCAAAGCACTTATGTACTCTGTTTTTCATAAAAACAAAAAAAAATAATTTCATTGCATATCTTTCTTTCTTTAGGTCATGGATTATTTTAGTGATTTTTCATATGCATGGCCTAGTACTAACATATCCAGTGGTGAGGAATATTTTAATATTTAAATGCTAGAAAATGGTCACCAAATTGAAAAAACTGCCCTGATGATTCAAAATAATTTCAAAATTCTTGAAAAAACAAACAAGATGGTTGCATTTTTGGCCGCTGAAGTTGGAGAAGTTAAATTCATATGGATGAAACAACAATAAAGAAAAGTCGAGGATAATCAATTTACCATTCCAACTACCTTTAATGAAGATATTGGTGAGGTTGAAGATATACTTGAAGATCCAATTTTCTCACCATCAAATGAGTTACCAGCTTCCCTGCTTGAAGAAAAGGAGTTTTAAGATGAATGTTTTGAGGGGGATTTAATTTCCGGGCCTTCTTTTCATTCAAATTTCAATATTTATGAATTAAAAACTAATATCCCTTGTTCTGATTTTGTATATTCAACAACACTAATGAAGGTCCTGATTGAAGAAGGTGAAGAAGTTATTTGTGTTGAAGAGAAGATGAAGGAGCCTATCAAGTTGTACACTGGTGCATATGAGGATGATGTCACAAAAGAAGAAATACTCAGGGAATACTTTGTTGAACCTAAACCAGAAGAGAATCCCCATCCCATTCTTCTAATTTCACCATCGCTGGACCCCACTCCTCCAACTGAGAAAAATATGGATTACCCCTTTATCATTTTCCCACCCCATCTTGATTTCAAATTCTTCCAGTCATTTCTTATGGGGGTTGGGTCAATTTTAATTTTCATTGGTAATTCTCACTCCTTTCATCTACTGATGGATGTTGGGAGACATAAAATTTGGTTGTTTATAAGCAAGAAACCCCATCCACCTTCGGATTAGGGTTAAACTGCTGCAACTTCCGGACTAGGGGTAGTAAAAACCTAGCACCTACTTAGGGGGGTCAAACCTAGCATTATCCCTTTTCTATCCTATTTCTCTTTATTTTTATTTATTTTATTATGTCTTTTCATTTATTTCTTGTAGTTTTAAAGTGGTAGTATCTAGGATCTTAACTCAAAGCTGCTACTAAAAAATAAATCAGGCTGTGTCTATCCTTTTATTTATTTTGTTTGATACCCAATTTAAATTCTGTGTGAAAAATTTATTGATCTGATTTGAGCTAAAAAAAGGGTGGTAAATGGAATAAGTGTGGAGGATGGATTTCAATTTTTTTTAGGAATTTTCTGTGTTCTTTCATTTTATTTTTCACGTCTTTTCCTAAATTTTTCATGTTTTTTGCTGTGTTTTTAGGTGTCTTGAGCTTAATCGAATACTTTGGAAAATTCAAACCATATTGGTATTTATGAAACATTGATTGATTTGAATTTTTGATGATTTAAATGATTGTAAAATTGATTTTGTTTCTTGATTTCCAATCTTTTCATTTGATGAAGTTTGATTGATTTTGAAACTCATGTGCATTAGTGCTGTCCAAATTGAAAATCTTTCCCAAACCCGAGAGGTTTCTAAACCTTTTTGACAACTTCTTACATTTCTATTTTTCTTGAGATTCTTGATACATGTTGTGTGATCCAGAACTTTCTATTTTTTCACTTTTTCAAAGCTGTTAGAGTTCATGAATGTGGTAAGTATGATTGATGCATCACTTTGAAATCCCATTTGCATTGAACTCTTATTTTGGACCACCTTTACACATGACCTTTACTAAGCCCCTAGTATCCATGAAATATAATGTTAGGAAGCCACATTACAATCCATTTAACCCTTTACAACCTACTCTAGAAGATAAATTCATGATTATTGTTGAACTCAAGTGTGGGGGAGGGAGAAGATGAGATGTGTTTTGCTTTCTTGAAGAATCTATTTGAGCTGTATTGAAAGTGTTTTCATATTTATTGCTTCTTGGGTGAAGTAAATTTCATGATTTAAAGATAGATGGGTGACCCAAAATTTAATTATACTTATGGGTTGGGTGTTCACCTATTTTTGAAGACCAAAATATGCCTATCTTTTTTTTTCAATAATATGATTCTGAAGAGAAATCCAGATCTGAATTCAAGCTGAAACAATGCTACAATTGGGGAAAAGTGGGACGAAATTAATTGATGTTGAAATTACAAGTGTTCACTTCCCAAAGAAAGAGGTGTTTGGAGGAGAATAATTTTGGATCTAATTGAGGAGAACACAATTCTTGAGCAAAACTATTTTAATGCATTTACTTCACTTTAGTGCTTAACCCTCCTCATTCTGCCTCAGATCTTTTTACATTTAAAACCTACCAACCCTCATCCTAAAAAAACAAAATGAAAATACCTCATGATTGAAACATTTTTGACACTTTTAAGTGAAGATACTGGGATTATATCAAGGATATGGCAATCACACATGTTTTTGAGAATGAGAAAAACTCCAAATAAAACATCCTTGAGTGAAGTGAGAAATATTTTTCTGGGGAGGTTGGTACGACATGAACATGATGATTAACATGATATTGAATATATTCATATGATTTTTCAGGAGTTAGGGAATTTTCATCCATGTAGGAGGCATGATATTTTATTTGATAGGATAATTGAGATGTGCTTTCATTTATACTTTGGGAAGTTTGTTTTGACCTTGGTATATGATGATTGCCCAAGAGTGCAATGTTTAAGTGTGGGGGAGTGATGAAGGTAATATTTTCACATATTTTATAATGTAATTTATTTTTATTAAACCCACCATTACATTAGTTTATGGGCAATTGTCACATTTTTAGGTTTTTGTGGAATTTTGAGCTTAAATGCAAAAATGGCTTAATTTTTCTATTTAACTATTTTATTTTTATTCATTAATTCGACCATAACTTTTTCTAAACTAATTGAAATTGTGAAATTCCTTTTTTAGGATTACTTACATCTTGGGCCTCATTTTATCCTTTTGGAACATAAGCTCAATCCAATAATTGAAGGCCCAAATCCAGCTCACAAATCGGGCCTTGAAAACTGTGTACAAATTTGGAAATGTATTAAGATGAGCTTTTATTTCGAAGTGGTATGGTCCAATGAAGCTATAATTCAGCATGAAGATGGATAAAGAATTATTTAAAATCTTTTATGAATATGTTCATGCATGAATCTGGAGTTTTCAAAGTCATAATGGCATGCAAAATTGAATAATTGGAAGATGAAGAGCCACATGGCTTGAATTAAATGTATGGAGTAAATCACACATATCTCTCTCCAAACATGTCCAATGAAGCTGAAATTTTGTGGGTCAATAGAGGTCATATGGATGAAAAAATTTAAATAAACAAAACTTCCCAAAATCTGCCATTAAATGGGTATACCACATGGATACATTTGAGGGACGATTTTAGGGCCAAATTTCCTCCCTTTTTCCTATAAAAAAGTGTCTCTTTTTCATTTCATGGAGTTGGAAACTAGATGGTAGCCTTTGTTGGCCATTATTAGTAGATTTGTAATGTTTTAATTTATGTAATATTAGTTTTATTTTAATGTATTATCATTCTTTTTCATACCCCCTTTCTTCCATTTTGATATTTTATGTGTTTCCCCCACTGTTTTCCCTTCTCAACTCCACTAAAAATAGAGAAATAACCTCAGTTATTGTTTGAGGGAGGGGATAGAGTCTTGATTGAATTTCTTATACTTTAATTTCATATCTATTTATTCAATTCTGAGAATTTTGGTGGTGGTTAAATCAATTACGGTGAGCGGTCTCCCCATTTTCTCTACCACCGAGTTCTTTTTCTCATTTATCATTTTCCTTCCCTTCACTATTTGTGTTGTGAATATGGTGAAGCATGGAATGATTGGTGATGGTCAGTGAAGAGGTATCCTAGATGAAGTTTGGAAAAGTATTACCCTATATGAAAAGGTTTCGATATGGGGTAATCACATTTCAAACAAGAGGGTGTAGTGTGATAGGTTTTGATCACTACATTGAATTGAATATTGAGGTTCTTCTTAAACACTGAAATCAATCACCATGAACTCCTAAGAACAGTTTCCTTCATTATTTATATCTAAAATAATTTTTTGTTTGAATTTCATTTATATATATTATATTTATATTTTATTCATCATTTCAACCCCCCCATTTTAGTTTAGGAAATTTAGTTTTATATTAGATAGAATATAATAGTGATAATAGAAAAATAGTGTGTGTAAGCGGCCTCCTTGAGATGGACCATAGGGTGTGCCACTATGGTGTATTCTTAGGTAAATAAGAATTTAATTGAATAGTGGTTCACAGAAAAACTCTCTCATCAATTTGGCACCGTTTCCGGGGAGGCCAAGCGCTTATGCACGCTTTTTTTCATAAAAACCAAAAAGAATAAAAAAGAATTCAAAAAAAAAAAGAATTTCATTGCATATATTTCTTTCTTTAGGTCAGGGATTATTTCCGTGATTTTTCATATTCATGTCCTAGTAATGGCATGTCCAGTGGGGGGGGGGATCTTTTAATATTGAAATGCTATAAAATTCTCACCAAATTGAACAAAATTCTCTGATGATTCAAAATAATTTCAATATTCTTGAAAAATCAAGCAAGATGGTTGCATTGTTGGCCACTGAAGTTGAAGAAGTTAATGCCAAATGGATAGAACAACAATAAAGATAATCCAAGGAGAATAAATTTACCATTCCACCTACCTTTCATGAAGATATTGGTGAGGTTGAGCCATACTTGAATATTCAATTCCCTCACCATAAAATGAGTTTCTAGCTTCCCTGCTTGAAGAAAATGAGTTTAAAGGTGAATGTTTTGAGGGAGATTTAATTTCTGAGACTTATTTTCTTTAAAATTTCATTATTTATGAATTTAAAACTAATCTCCCTTGTTCTGATTTTGTATATTCAACACCACTAATGTAGGCTCTGATTGAAGTAGATGAAGAAGTTGTTTGTATTGAAGAGAAGATGGAGGATCCTATCAAGTTGTACACTGGTGCGTATGAGGATGATGTCACAAAAGAAGAAATACTTAAGGAATCCTTTGTTAAACCTGAACCAGAAGAGAATCCACATCCCATTCTTCTAATTTCACCATCGGTGGACCCCACTGCTCAAACTGAGAAAAATAGGGAGCACCCCTTTATCATTTTCCCTCCCCCTCTTGATTTCAAATTCTTTCATTAATTTCTTCTGGGGGTGGGTCAATTTTAATTTTCATTGGGTATTATCACTCCAATCATATATTTATGGATGCTGGGAAACATAAAATGTGGTGGTCTCTAAGTAAGAAACCCCACCCACCTTCAGATTGAGATTAAACTACTACAACTGCCGGACTAGGGGCAGTAAAAACCTAGCACCCACTTGGGGGGTCAAACCAAGCATTATCCATTTTCTACCCTCTTTATCTTTCTTTTTATTTATTTTCTTATGTATTTTAATTTCTTTCTTGTAGTTTTAAAGTGGCAGTATCTAGAATCTTAACTCAAAGATTCCACTGAAAAATAAAT
Organism: Viscum album; assembly: GCA_963277665.1. Taxonomy (NCBI): domain Eukaryota; kingdom Viridiplantae; phylum Streptophyta; class Magnoliopsida; order Santalales; family Viscaceae; genus Viscum; species Viscum album. Next base: position 109,534,551 of record OY728135.1, read on the forward strand.
CAGGTCGTGTCTTTCCTTTTCATTATTTTGTTTGCTACCCAATTTAAATTCTATGTGAAAAATTTCTTGATCTGATTTGAGATAAAAAGAGGGTGGTAAATGGAATAAGTGTTGAGGATGGATTTCAATCTGTTTTTAGGAATTTTGTGTGTACTTTCATTTTATTTTTCACGTCTTTTCCTAAAATTTTCATGTTTCTTGGGGTGTTTTAGGTGTCTTGAGCTTAATCGAATACATTGGAAAATTCAAACCACATTGGTATTTATGAAACATTTCTTGATTTGAATTTTTGAGGATTTAAATGATTGTCGAATGGATTTTGTTTCTTGATTTATGATCATTACATTTGATGAAGTTTGATTAGTTGTGAAACTGATGTGCATTAGTGCTGTCCAAATTGAAAATCTTTCCCAAACCCAAGAGGTTTCTAAACCTTTTTGACAACTTCTTACATTTCCATTTTTCTTGAGAGTCTTGAGACATGTTGTGTGATCCAGAATTTTTTATTTTTTCTCTTTTTCAAAGCTGTTAGAGTTCATTAAATGTGTTAAGTATGATTGAGGAATCACTTTAAAATCCCTTTTTCATTGAACTCTTATTTTGGATTACCTTTACATTTGGCCATTATTAAGCCCCTAGTAGCCATGAAATACCTTGTTAAGAAGACACATTACATGAAATTTACCCCTTTATAACATTCTCTAGAAGATAAATGCATGATTATTGTTGAACTCAAGTGTGGGGGAGGGAGAAGATGAGTTGTGTTTTGCTTTCCTGAAGAATCTGTTTGAGTTGAATTGAAAGAGTTTTCATATTTATTGCTGCTTGGGTGAAATAAATTTCATGATGGAAAGATGGATAGGTGGCCCAAAATTTCATTATACTTATGGGTTGGGTGTTCAAATATTTTTGAAGAACAAAAGATGCCTCTCTTTTTCCTCAATAATATGTTCAAATTCCATGTGTAAACTTCCCAAAGAAAGAGGTGTTTGGAGGTGAATCATTTTCGAGCTGATTGAAGAGAACACCATTCTTGAGAAAAACTATTTTTATGCAATTACTTCACTTTAGAGCTTAACCCTCCTCATTATGCCTTAGATGTTTTTACATTTAAAACCTACCAACCCTCAGCCTCAGAAAAACCCATGAAAAAGACCTCATGATTGACAGATTTTTGGCTCTTTTAAGTGGAGATACTGGGAGTATATAAAGCCTCTGAAAATCACACATGTTTTTTAGAATGTGAAAAACTCCAAATAAAATATCCTTGAGTGAAGAGAGAAATATTTTTCTAGGGCGGTAGGTACAACATGCACATGAGTATTAACATGATATTGAATGGATTCATATGACTTTTTAGGAGTTAGGGAATTTTTATCCATGTAGGAGGCATGATATTTTCTTTGATAGGATAATTGAGCAGTGTTTTCATTTATACTTTGGGAAGTTTGTTTTGACCTTGGTATATGATGATTGCCTATGAGTGAAATGTTTAAGTGTTGGGGAGTGATGAAGCTAAAAATGTCACATATTTTATGCTTTAATTCAATGTTATTAAACCCACCATTGTGTTATTATATGGGAAATTGTCACATTTTTAGGTTTTTGTGCAATTTTGAGCTTAAATGCAAAAATGGATTAATTTTTCTATTTAACTATTTTATTTTTATTCATTAATTAGGCCATAACTTTTTCTAAAGTAATTGAAATTTTGAAATTCATTTTTGTAGGATTACCTACATCCTGGGCCTCATTTTTCCCTTCTAGAAAAAAATATCAATCCAATAATTGGAGGCCCAAATCCATATCAAAACAGGGCCTCAAAAACTGTGTACAAATTTGGACATGTATTAAGATGAGATCTTATTTCGAAGTGGGAATGTCCAATGAAGCTAAAATTTGGCATGAATATGGATAGGGAAATAATTAGCATCTTTTATGAATATGGTCATTCCTGAATCCAGAGTTTTCAAGTCATAATGGCATGGGAAATTGAAGAATTTGAAGATGAAGAGTAACTTGGGAATAATTAAATGTATTGAGTAAATCGCACATATCTCTCTCTAAATGTGTGAAATGAAGCTGATATTTTGTGGGTCGACAAAGGACACATGTATGAACAAATTTTAAGAAGGAAAACTTCCCAAAATCTACCATTAAATGGGAATAACATGCGAATACATATGAGGGACGATTTGAGAGCCAAATTTCCTCCCTTTTGCCTATAAAAAAGCGTCTCTTCTTCATTTCAAGGAGTTGGAAACTAGGGGGTAGAATTTTTTGGACATTATCAGTAACTTTGTAGTGTTTTAATTTCTGTAGTAGTAGTTTTCTTTTAATATATTAGCATTCTTCTTCATACCCCCTTTTTTCCTTTTTGATATTTTATGTGTTTCTCCCACCGTTTTCCCTTCTCAAGTCCACTAAAAATGGAGAACTAACCTCAGTGATTATTTGAGGGAGGTAATGGTGTCTTGACTGAGTTTATTATGATTTAATTTAATATCTATTTATTTTATTCTGATAATTTTGGTGGTGGTTAAATCGATTACGGTGAGCGGTCACCCCATTTTTTCTACCACCGAGTTCTTTCTTCTCGTTTATTATTTTCCTTCCCTTCACTATTTGTGTCGTACATACGGTGGAGCATGGCATGATTGGTGATGGTCAGCGAAGAGGTATCCAAGCTGATGTTCGGAAGAGTATTACCCCGTATTCAGAGGTTTTGGTATGGGGTAATCACATTTCAAACGAGAGGGTTTAGTGTGACATGTTTTGATCACTACATTGAATTGAATATTGTGGTTCTTCTTAAATAATGAAATCAATCACCATGAAATTATAAAAACATTTTCCTTCATTATTTCTATCTAACTTCATTTTTTGTTTGCATTGAATTTATATATATTATATTTATATTGTATGCATCATTTCAAACCCCCCCATTATATTTTAGTTAATTCAGTTTTATATTAGATAGAATATAATAATGATAATAAAAAAATATTCATGTAAGTGGCCTCCTTGAGATCGACCCTAGGGTGTGCCACTATGGTGCATTCTTAGGTAAATAAGAATTTAATTGAAGAAAAGGAGTTTTAATCTGAATGTTTTGAGGGAGATTTAATTTCTGATCCTTCTTTTCATTCAAATTTCATTATTTATGAATTTAAAACTAATCTCCCTTGTTATGATTTTTTATATTCAATACCACTAATGCAGGCCTTGATTGAAGAAGATGAAGAAGTTGTTTGTGTTGAAGAGAATATGGAGGAGCCTGTCAAGTTGTACACTACTGCATATAAGGATGATGCCACAAAAGAATAAATACTCAGGGAATCCTTTGTTGAACCTGAACCGGAAGAGAATCCCCATCCCATTCTTATAATTTCACCATCGGTGGACCCCACTCCTCCAACTGAGAAAAATAGGGAGCACCCCTTTATCATTTTCCCTCACCCTCTTGATTTCAAATTCTTTCATTCATTTATTCTGGGGGTTGGGTCAATTTTAATTTTCATTGGGTATTATCAATCCTCTCATCTACTGATGGATGTTGGGAGACATAAAATGTGGTGGTTTCTAAAAAAGAAACCCCATTAACTTTTGGATTGAGGTTAAACTGCTGCAACTGCCAGACTAAGGGCAATAAAATCCTAGCACCCACTTGGGGGGTAAAACAAAGAATTATCCATTTTCTATCATCTTTATCTTTCTTTTTATTTATTTTCTTATTTCTTTTCATTTATTTCTTGTAGTTTTAAAGTGGAAGTATCTAGGAGCTTAACTCAAAGCTACTACAGAAAAATAAATCAGTTTGTGTCTTTCCTTTTCTTTATTTTGTTTGCTACCCAATTTAAATTATATGTGAAAAATTTATTGATCTTATTTGAGATAAAAATAGGGTGGTAAATGGAATAATTGTGTAGGATGGATGTAAATCTGTTTTTAGAAATTTTGTGTGTGCTTTCATTTTATTTTTAATTTATTTTTCTAACTTTTTCAGTTTTTTTGGTGTGTTTTTTAGGTGTCTTGAGCTTAATCAAATACTCTGTAAAATTCAATCCATATTGGTATTTATGAAAAATTACTTGATTTTCATTTTTAAGGATTTAAATGATTGTATAATGGATTTTGTTTCTTGATTTCCAATCATTTCATTTGATGAAGTTTGATTGATTGTGAAACTCATGTGCATTAGTGCTGTCCAAATTGAAAATCTTTCCCAAAACTGAGAGGATTCTAAACCTTTTTGACAACTTATTACATTTATATTTTTCTTGGGAGTCTTGAGACATGTTGTGTTATCCATAACTTGCTATTTTTTCTCTTTTTCAAAGCTTTTAGAGTTCATGAAATGTGTTAAGTATGACTGAGGCATCACTTTGAAATCCCTTTTGCATTGAACTCTTATTTTGGACCACCTTTACATATAAACTTTATTAAGCCCCTATTTTCCATTAAAAACCTTTTTAGGAAGCCACATTACAAGACATTTATCCATTTTCAACCTACTCTAGAAGATAAATGCATGATTATTGTTGAACACAAGTGTGGGGGAGGGAGAAGATCAGCTGTGTTTTGCTTTACTGAAAAATCTGTTTGAGATGAATTGAAAGTGTTGTCATATTTATTGCTGTTTGGGTGAAATAAATTTCATGATGGAAATATGTATGGGTGAACCAAAATTTCATTATACTTATGGGTTGGGTGTTCACCTATTTTCGAAGACCAAAAGATTCATTTCTTTCTCCTTAATAATATGATTCTGAATAGAAATCCAGATCTGAAATCAAGCTGAAACAATGCTACAATTGGGGAAAAGAGGGAAAAAATTCATTGATGTTGAAATTACAAGTGTGAACTTACCAAATAAAGATGTGTTTGTAAGAGAATAATTTTCAAGCTGATTGAGCAGCACACCATTCTTGAGCAAAACTATTTTCATACATTTACTTCACTTTAGAGCTTAACCCTCCTCATTCCACCTCAGATGTTTTTACATTTAAAACCTACCAACCCTCAGCCCCAGAAAAACCCATGAAAAATACCTCATGATTGACACTTTTTTGACTCTTTTAAGTGGATATACTTGGATTATATCAAGCCTATGGAAATCACACATGTTTTTGAGGATGAGAAAAACTCCAAATAAAATATCCTTGAGTGAAGAGAGAAATATTTTCCCAGGGAGGTAGATATGAAAATGTACATGAGGATTAACATGATATTTAATGGATTCATATGATTTTTTAGGAGTTAGGAATTTTTATCCATGTAGGAGGCATGATATTTTCTTTGATAGGATAATTGAGTTGTGTTTTCATTTATACTTTGGGAAGTTTGTTTTGACCTTAGTATATAATGATTGCCCAGGAGTGCAATGTTTAAGTGTGGGGGAGTGATAAAGCTAACATTTTCACATATTTTCTGCTCTAATTAAATATTATTAAACCCACCATTGTGTTATTTTATGGTCAATTGTCACATTTTTAGGTTTTTGTGGAATTTTGAGCTTAAATGCAAAAAATGGATTAATTTTTCTATTTAACTATTTTATTTTTATTCATTAATTTGGCCATAAAGTTTTCTAAACTAATTGAAATTGCAAAATTCCTTTTTTTAGGATTACTTATGTCCTGGGTCTCATTTTATCCTTCTGGAATAGAAGCTCAATCCAACAATTGAAGGCCCAAATCCAGCTCACAAACTGGGCCTTGGAAACTATGTATAGATTTGGACATGTATTAAGATGAGATTTTATTTCAAAGTGGGCCAGTCCAATGAAGCTAAAATTCGGTATAAATATGGATAAGGCATTAATGAACATCTTTTATGAATATGGTAACGCCTTAATCCAGATTTTTCAAAGTCATACTGGCATGGGAAATTGAAGAATTGGAAGATGAAGAGTCACCTGGCCAGAATTAAAGTACGGAGTAAATTGAACATATCTCTCTCCACAAATGTCCAATGAAGCTGAAATGTTTTGGGTAGACCTTGGACACATGGATTAAGAACTTTAAAGAATGAAACCTTCCCAAAATTTTCCATTAAATTGGTATACCATGAAGATACTTTCGAGGGACGATTTTAGAGACAAATTTCCTCCTTTTTTCCTATAAAAAAGTGTATCTTCTTCATTTCAAGGAGTTGGAAACTATGGGGTAGCCTTTTTTTGGTCATTATAAGTAGTTTTTAGTGTTTTAATTTTTATAATAGTAGTTTTCTATTAATATATTATCATTCTTCTTCATACACCCTTTCTTCCATTTTGATATTTTATGTGTTTCTCCCACCGTTTCCCTTCTCAACTCCACTAAAAATGGAGAACTAACTTTGATGCTTGTTCGAGGGAGGGAATGGTGTCTTGATTGAGTTTGTTATGATTTAATTTCATATCTCTTTATTTTATTCTGAGAATTTTGGTGGTGGTTAAATCAATTACAGTGAGCGGTCGCCCCATTTCCTTTACCACCAAGTTCTTCTCGTTTATCATTTTCCTTCCCTTCACTATTTGTGTCGTGCATATGGTGGAGCATGGCATGATTGGTGATGGTCATCGAAGAGGTCTCCTAGATAATGTTCAGAATAGTATTTCCTCATATGTAGAGGTTTCAGTATGGTGTAATTACATTTAAAATGAGTGGGTGTAGGGTGACAGGTTTTGATCACTACATTGAATTGAATATTGAGGTTCTTCTTAAACAATGAAATTAATCACCATAAACTCCTAAGAACATTTTCCTTCAATATTTATATATATATTTATTTTGTGTTTTCATTGCATTTATGTATATTACATTTATATTTTATGCATCATTTCAACCCCCCCATTTTAGTTTAGTTAATTTAGTTTTATATTAGATAAAATATAATAGTGACAATATAAAAATAGTGCATGTAAGCGGCCTCCTTGAGATCGGCCCTAGGGTGTGCCACTACGGTGCATTCTTAGGTAAATAAAAATTTAATTAAATAGTGATTCGTGACAAACCTCTCTCATCAAAAATCACAACCAGAACAGATATTTAAGCATAAAAAATAAACCACAAGTAATACTGCATGCATGGGTATACACATAACGAATGGAAAAATAAAGAAATAAAGCCTTTATATGGAAATAAAATCACAGTATGTATGATTTCAAATTCATGAGTGGTGGTGGAGTGGTGTATAGTAAGACATGATCCTACTATATAGTATATGAGTGTAAGTATCATTGTAACTACCACATATTGTGCATTATTCAATATTGACCTTTATCTATGCTAGATAGAAAGCATTGACAAAGGGGGGATTTTTGTGAGATCTCATAAAAGAAGCTGATAAAGTAAACTTTTATCAACACTAAAAAAACATTGATAAATTGTTATAAATCAATTAAAAAAAATTATATAATTAAAATAATTATAATATATTAATATTTTATTTAAATAATTTAAAATATAGGTACATATATAACTGTATGTATTTATGCGTATATGTGAATAGGTGTGTATGTATATGTGTGTGTGTGGATGTATATCTGTACATATATATGTCTATCATGTGTTCATGTATATGTGTGTGAAAGTCTATTTTTTGATTTAATATTATTTATTCTTTTATAATATCTCTCCATTTTTTTATTTTATGTATTTATTCATTTTTAATATTTATTCATGTCTAATATATATTTATTTTAATATTGTTATCATGAATACATGTGTGTGTTTATTTTAATTTTATTTAATACAATTCAATTCAATTTAAATATTTATATTTTTGTATAGTTAATATAATTTATTTTTAATAATTTTGTTATTTATATAATTAATATCATCTATTTATTCATTTTTCATCATTTTTTATGTGTCTGTAATTCATGTGAATGATACGAATTCACTTTTGAATTTTTTTGTGGTTTATTTAATTTTATTAATTTATTTTTAATATCAATTCATTTATTATTATATATTCACTAAGAATGATAAAAATATATTTATAAAAATATATTTTTTCAATAAATATCTATAAATAAATATAACTATATATATATATATTAATGTATATAAATTTATATTTACTATATATATAAAATTATAAAATTATAAAATTATAATTATAATTTTTTTAAATAAGTCAAAAGGACCCAAAGGCCCTTTCTATTTATTATAATTAAAATCAAAACAAAAGGGATGGTAAAAAAGAACCATGCCAACCCACAAGGGCATGAAAAAAAAACAGAAATTAGAGCGGTTGTCATCCCCCTCAGCCTTGATAAGTACCTCGACCATGCCTCCATGACTTCTCCCTCTACCAAGGCTCTTGATCCTCGTCAGAGAATGATGTGGACGCTTCACTTTCAGCACTCAGGATCCAAGGTTAATTTTTTCTAGAGAGGCCCCTCATGTCAATCTTGAGATTAAGGAAAATTCTTTCTTCAATTTTTATAGATAGAAATTTGATAATTTCAATGTAGTCATGAATAATAATTTTCCCCAATCCAAATTTGTAAAGATCACTTCAACATGTAGATTAGAATATTCTGCATCCTTAGTGAAAACATGAGGTGACCTTTCACCCTCAATCTCCTCTGGAAGGATTTTACTTTCTGTATTAATCTACTTTGACTTTTCACATTCATCAATTGTAGTCATTCCAAAATTGTCTCATATAGATTTCATAATGTCAGAAAAAATGAGAAGCATATTGCAAACTTTGAACATGACCTACCCAGAGCCACTAGCCTTCTCTAATTGACTTGCCTGGATTTGTACTACCCAAGCCTTATGATCTTTTACCAGTTGAAACTGGAGCATTGTAGTGGTCTCGTTCATTTGGTTGGTACCAACAGGCACAACATTCAATGCATTGGAATTCCTCTACTGATCGTAGGTTATCAAAGAATCACTTTTGGTTGAAAGGAGTTTAATGGAATTTGGGACTCAACCTAAGGAGATTTCATAGCTTTATCCAAAGACCTCCATGATTGGCGGTGCCTTTGTGGGGTTTAGTAAGAATGTTGGAATCATAAGCAGTTTATAATTACAAAGTAATATATTATTTTTGAAAAGTATTTATATAATTATAATTAATTAATTATATATTTAAATAATTATAATATTATAATAAATATATGTCTTATATTTATAATAATATATAATTATATATTAATAAATTTGTATAATTATATAAATATAATTATAATTATATACATATATTTATCAATATATTTGTATAATTATAAATAAATAATTATCTATTCATATAATTCTAAAATTATAACAAATATATTTCTTATATTTATAATTATATATAATTTATATATTAATAAATACATAGATAGTTATATAATTTCCTCAAAAAAATATAGATAGTTATATAAATATATTTATAGTCATATACAAATATTTATAAATATATTTATTTATTATTATAATTATAAATACATATCTATAATCATATTTATAAATACATATTTACAATTATTTTAATATATTTATAATTATATAAATAATTATTAACTTATAAATATATATAATATTTGTGGGCCTTTGGGCCATGTAATGGGCTTCATGCACACTGGTCCTTTAGGCCATATACTAAATAAGTAAGGCTTGATGAGTGGGGTATCTTTTGGAGGGGGTTATGGCCTGCCTTTTCAGCCCGTGTGTGTGGTGTGTGTGTGTGTGTGTTTATAATTATACCTCCAAGCATCTAATATATATTTCTTATATTTATAAATATATATATTTATATATTAACAAATATATATATATATATAATTAATATATATATATATATATTTATAATTACATAAAAATATATTTAAATATATTTATTTATATTTATAATTATAAATATATATCTATAATTATATTTTAAAATAAATATTTAAAATTCATTTCTTATATTTATACTTATATAAAAAATTATTTTTTTATAATTATATACATTTATATTTATGTGTAGTTATATACGTTTAATTTTTATTATTATATTAATTAAATTTTTAAATATTTATTACCACTAGAAAACTCGTTTGCCTTACTTCATCCAAGAAGTGTGAATCTCCACTCCTTTTCTTCGAATCATTATGCTAATCAGCTGGGATTGTCCACATTAGAGAGGAATAAGGATCGAGACAAGGATGTTTCGAAGAGCCTTTCTTATTTCTCTGGTTTCTCAGGAGGTTCCTTTGTCCCTCTTGCATATCGTGCTCTACATCGCATCATCAGGAAAGGCTCAACTACAAATGTATTAGCCTCAGATGATGTTATTTTGGATCTCATTGATTAGTTTAAACATTCAATAATTGTTTGGATTTCTCTGATGAAAGGTATGAAACCCTAAAAAATTGTGGATTTCCTTTCTTGTTTAGCTGATATTTGAGGATTCACGGATTTCAAATGCATCTCCATAGGCCATGGATTTTTCCACAATCTATTCCCTTTTTAGGAGCTCAAAGGGTGTGCATGGAGTATTGGCTCTGTCAATCTTAGGTCAGGAATGCTTTGGATTCATGAATGGAAATTAAACTTCAACCTGAATGATTTCAAGGATACTTTCACATAGGTATGGATCAACATACATAGTTTTAATTGGGTTTTATGGAATGATGATATCTTATATGATATAGCTTCCACAATTGGAATCCCAATAAGGATGGATCATGCTACTACAATAGTTAGTTATGATCATTATGAACATGTTTTGGTGGTGGTTGATTTATATTCTACATTGATAGATAGGGTGGTTCTATCCACACTACAGGGTGAGATTTTTCTTAGGATTGAATTTGAGAAAACACATCCACTTTGTGCTCATTGTAAAATTGTTGTACATTCAAATGACACATGTAGAATAGATTTAGTTTGTTCTAATTGTCAGACCAAAGGTCATGATCTGCAACATTTCCAGAGGATGTTTAATCAAGAGAATCCTACTAAAAACAATCATGGTGTTTCTAAAATTCTAAACACATATATATAGAACAGAATCACATTATTGATGTTGGCCCCATCAATGTATCACATAGGATTAATACTAAATACCCCTTGTTAAAGAATGGGTGTATTGTTCATGAATCTTATGGTCATGTTTATCCTATTCAAATGAATGGTAAAACCCATTTATCTTGGGCTGATCTTGTTGAAGATAGTCAACATGAAGTTGATGGAACTACTTGCAATGATCTCTTAAATGGGGTCTCCTTTAAATATGTACTATCCAAGGTTATAGTAGGTGAATATGAGGAGGTTTCAGATGATAGGGAAGAGATCAAGGAACATTATTCTCAAGTGGAAGTTTAATTTAGCTTGTAGCAGGAGTAGACTATGGTCAATGCCAAAAGTAGAAAGGGTAAAGAAAATTGGGATGCTACAATATCAAATAATACTAAATTCAAAAGGGTTGTTCAAGTTTATCTCCTCCTGAGAAATTCAATGAGAAGATCAACTTTTCTACTCACTCCCTTTCTTTGAATCACCCAGGTGGCCATTTTAGAGCCATGGACATGAAACTTATTTGTGATTTTTCTACTTCTTATTCACCTCACATGGAGGCTAGCTCAATAAAAAACACCCAAGATACATCTGTTGATACTGCCTTCAATGGGGATACAAACCAACTGGATCCTGAACTGAATGTCAAGTCTGTTAATAAGAAGGGTTTTCCTCCTGCCATAGAAATGTTTCCCTTCTGTTCATGTATGGTGGATATTAATGAGATCAAGACATTTGGACATTCCCCTAGTGGTATGGGGCCCATTTTTTCTCTTCTGTATTGCCTTCTGCAACTTCTTTTCACTCTCCAATAGGGAATATGGAAGCTATAAAGGTGACGTTGGTCTCCCCCAACTCCCATTTGGGCTTTGGACATGCATCCATTGGAATGAAAACCTATGTGAATTTGGCTACAAAGGATATGTAGGTCCCCATTTTATATACTAGTGGTACTAATGAACATGTTGGTTTAGGTGTGTTTTCACATGCTCAAGGTTTGGTTGAACATCTTGTTTCTGAATCGCTAGCAATGAGATTAGATGAAGCCAAGTCAGGGGCATCTATTTTTTCAATAAGCAGTGACTTTACTCAAACTTTGAATTGTAAGGTAAATAGGAATGTGAGTACTCATAATTATTTTGATATACTTACTTCGGCCAGTAGAGTTGATGATGGAAAAAAGAGATAGTGACTTTGAAGCTGATGTCGTGAAGGCCAATGTTGTTGCTGAGCACTCGGATGATGGTGGCTTCCCATGGATGCAGGTCAAGACTTAGAGGAGGGGATGAAATCCTCATGGGAGTGGTGGATACACCACTCAACATAATATGATCACTCATTCTCGAGTGGATTGATGACCTTTTTAACCTATTTTATGTGGACCTTTGCAGTTTTGTATGTTCTTCAAACTTTACATTTTAATTTTTAATAAAGAGGCCTTTAAGCCTCAATCTTTTTTTAAAAAACATATGTATTATTAATTAATTATTTTTGTATTTAATAATATAATATTTATTTTTAGTATTAATAATATTTATAGGATTGTTATTTATAAATATTTGTGGATTTTTTTGCTGATATAAAATATTACCAATTTATTAATAAGTTATATATTTATTAATAATCAATAATATTATTTATTGTTAACTAATATTATATTACTTGGTTATTAAATAATAAATAGTATAAAAAATAATATTTAAAAGATTTTAATCATAAAAATTTGTTATATTTTTGTTGATATAATTATTAGTAATTTATTAATACATAAAATATTTAATAATTATCAATATTATTATTTATTATTAATTAATAATATATAATTATGTTATTAATATAATTAATAGTATTATAGAGAATATTTATTATATAATAATATAAATAAAACATTTTTTATTTAGAACAATATTTCCAAGTTAATAATTATATTATTCTTAATATATTATATTGTATTATAATCTAATTACTTATATAAGAAATAAGACAATATTTATTATTAATATTAATAATATTTATTTAGTTCAAAATAATAATAATATTATATAATAATAAATTTAAGATGATTATTTATTATACATAATATGGATACTAATACTAAGATATATTTATATAATTAATAATTAGTAATTATTATTATCACCAATGTAGTTATTAATATTAATGTTTCTTAATTATTTAAAAATATTTGTATGAATTTCAAATTATATCAATTTATTGATTTATGAAACAAAATATAATATATTAGAATGTTTTTAAATAATATATATGTAATTATTTAAAAAACGTATAGCATGTATCAATCTAATCTACATCGGTTTCCTGGATTCTCCTCCATGACCGACCCATGTGTATATATAATGCATCCATGTCATGTTTCTCTATGTTTATGCTTTGGCATACGTAGCTCCTATATATCATCCCCGACACCTACCTCCACATCATCCTATGTGATAGGCAGTGGATCTACAATCTCACTGCCATCACCCTATCCTACCTCCAAGGATAGTAGCTGCTGGCCGAAACTCTCCCCAACATGTGAAGAATATGTTTGCTATGTAGCGAATATATACAGATCATAGGATAACAAAGAATGCAACATTTAACTAGTTAAGAGTATATCTCTTCAATAAAATCTGACATGCTGACAGATTTTGTCTGTGCCTTGCCTCTAGCTATGGCTATGGATCATATGCAATAGGAACCAAAGAAGCATCTTACTGATCATAATAAACACCCTCCTCTTGTGCCACATATGCATCCATATTAAGGCCATCACCCCATGAAACATCTATATCATGCTGTTTACCCTCATAATTTCATGAAACATCAAAAAAAATCCCATGATAAATCTCATCCATATAAGGAAATAACTCTTTCACTACTCTATTAAATTAAGTCTGATTAAAGGTGCCACCCTCATCAAGTTTAGAGAAGTGAAGGAGATGTGTGATACAAGAATCCTATGAAAAAAAATTATACAGTAAACTAATGTTAATAAAAATATCTTCAACAGTGGAAGGATTAATTATTACAGAGTCATGATAGCCTCGCCCATGTTGCATATGATATCTTACTGGGGTTTTGCAGTACCAGGGCACATAATATAGCTAATCTAATAAATGCATATGTACTATGTAGTCTCCTCATAATTGGGACTCATGTCCTCTATCCCACATCTCAATATATCATACATGATGTATCCTCTAGTCAAAGTCTCACTTCCCTAACATATTCAGGGAATGGAGTGAAGGTAATTGACTTGACAGTGTAGGAATGGGATGATTGAAGTCGAACTATCTCATAACACTATAAATGTAATGCCACTCCATAATATGAAAGTGAATTATTGGAATGACGCACAAGATTATAGTAAGCATCGCTGTACAATATGGGGGGAGACTTTGGATGATAGCCTCACTATATGATATCCATGAAATATAAAAAATTTAAAATAAATAAATAATTCAATTAATAAATAAATACATGTAATGTACACAATAATAATTTAACTATATAATAAATAACAACATATGTTTTCATACCAAAGACTATCTATCATAAGTCTGTAAGCATGGACATTATGTTTGGCTGTATCTGAATTTCAATGTGTCTGACTCCACCCATAGATAAAATTTTTATACATATATTTCATAATATATGTTATACATTTTATTTTGACATTAGAAGGAAGGAAAATCATACCATTGTACATGTAGAGACTATATTAAAATATTGGCATGAAATAGTTCATGTACATATGGAGCTAAGCAAGTGATGCACTCCCATATCCACATATATATCAAAATAACACATCCTGTGGTCTGTATTTATCAATGCGACATGCTATGTATAACACCCTTTATGTATATGCAAGACATGAAGACCCCTGAAAATACTTCCCTATTTTATCTATGTCCTCCAATAATGGTATATACATCAAATGTACAAATATAATTGAATTATCAATGCATATCATGCCACCAATAATCCTCAAAATGTATGCACATGCAAATCACAACACAATTATCTCATCGAAATCATCAGCTAGATGAGTTAAGTGCTCGTCTATCCATAGAATGCGTAATCTACTACTGATGAAGGAACTGCAATAATCATGGACATCAATGCCTTGTAATCTGTAAACTAGATCAAACCAATATTCACCCACTCAACCTAACATAGTCACACCTTCAATGGAGAGGCCCAAAAAATGGACAAATCCTCGAGTGTAATATTCGTCTCTCCATCTAGAAAATGGAATGTATGTGTCTCTGAAATCCATATATAAACCAGCACAATAATGAGTTGATGATTGAAAAATCTAAAGTTACACATCGCTACACCATAGAGCCTAACACAATGAATATAAGGGATGATGGAAGGATGTGGTTCAACATGATGGAAATAGTGAGATCTCCATACACCCAAAGTAGGAACTGGGGGCCCCTCTATGACCAGTCATGAAACATTCTTATCTTGGAATGTGATAAATGGATTACCTTACATCTCTACATTTGAAATCATTGTTATATTTTTATAGTTAATTTAATAATGTTTCCAAAATATTTTTTAAATAGTACAAGAAGCAAAATGAGGTAGCCAATTAACATTTTTAATTAAGTATTATAATGAAAAATTAGGTAAAAAAATAGATTTGAATTATGTTGATTGATTAGACTATCAATTTCTTATTTTAATTATCTCCAATAATGTTTAATTTATTTCTAAAAATTTCAATGTATATCATCCGTGGTGAAAGTCCCGCATAGAAAATGTGGGTGCATGATATATTCAATCGATCATGTGACTTGAAGGAAATATTTGAAGAAAATTCATTTAGAGGATGAACCTCTTTTTATTCACTTCAACTGTGAGTTTATATTTTTAATAGTTTAAATATCACAAAATTCATTCTGATTGAATCTAGAAATAAAACAAACTAGAGAAGAAACATACCAGAAATGAGGCAAGTTAGAATGAAAAGGATCCAGTAATGAAAATTCTGCATATGAAAAAAATTTACTCATTCATGATAAAATTCATAGACTTGATCAAGGATAATGTGAAATGGTGCTCTGTCTTACTACTTGAGGATATCTCTTATGAGTATTCCCTTATATGTGACAAATACTGCATCATAGTCCCCCTCCCTATTTCTGAGGTCAGTGCATCTCATTTATGATATTAGTAGACTTTAGTCATGCTTGAGGGTGCAACCTAATATCATCCACCATAGTCAATTTATGAGTGGGGAAGGTAAAAGTATGAAATATCACAAAGATATTTCAATTTAAAACCAGAAATTTTACAATCCATTAATGAAAAAAAATCCATAAATGAAATAGTTCATAAACGAAAAATCCATAATATGAAACTTGGAAATATCAAGGATGACAATCGACCAATCAGTAAGAAAGGTAATGGAATAAAAGTCACCAACATGCATCCAAGGTGCATAATAATAGTTATCTAGAGTTCTCACATGATACATCGAGTAACCATAGGGATCCCTTGATATGTTCATTGATGCATGAGATGCAACAACATGTGCACATGGATATCACAATGCTTTGAAGTTACCATAATCACAGTACCTATTTTCCAATATGACCACCAACAATCGACCATGGTTGCTTGGGAGAAGATCGTGGCACTCTCATACTTGAAAGTGGCACTGTACCCGGTGAATCACTACTACAAAAATGACCTTTATCAGCGCTAGAAAAGCGCTGATAAAGCCAGCGTAGATAGGGGGGGGGGTCCCCTTTATCAGCGCTCAAAAAAGTGCTGATAAAAGTACCCCTTTATCAGCGCTTTTTTTAGGGCTGATAAAGGGGTCCTATATCAGCGCTTCCTTTATCAGGGCTTTCGTTTTAGCACTGATAAAGGACCCTTTTATCAGCGCTTTTAAAAAAGCGCTGATAAAAGTTAAAAAATTTAAAAAATTTAAAAAAATTTAATTTTTGTTTAAAAAAAGTAAAAAATACTGCCAATGGAGGGGATTTTATAGCACTTGAACCCCCCCCCCTTTTACAGTACTTTTCGGCCTCTATACAACACCCCACGCACCCCACACAACCCCCTCCACCCTTTAACAGTGCTTGCTCCAATATTCCCCATGCGCGCGCACCCCTTCCTCCACCAGGATTTGAACTCGAGACCTCCCCACTGCGCGCCTAAGCCCTTACCACTACTCTATTTTGATTTGATTTCCAATTCATGATATCTCTATATATATATATTTATATATTTAGTTATATTTATTCATATAGTAATATATATTTATATTAATATATATAGTTATATTATAATATATATAGTAATATTAATATATATATATATAGTGGTATTAATATATATATATATATAGTTATATTTATTCGTATAATAATATATATTTATATTAATATATATATAGTTATATTAACATATATATAGTTATATTAACATATATATAGTTATATTAACATATATATAGTTATATGAATATATATTTATATAGTTATATGAATATATATTTATATAGTTATATTAATATATATATAGTGATATTAATATATATATTTATGGTGATATTAATATATATATTTATAGTAATACTAATATATATATATGTAGTTATATTAATATATATATAGTTATTAGATTAATATATATATAGTTAGATTAATATATATATATAGTTAGATTAATATATAGGTATATAAATATTCATATATTGGATTTCTAAATAAAATAGATATTATTTATTATTTAGATAAAGTTAATATATTTTATATGTAAATATGTTTAATTATTTATTTAAAAAATTTAATTTTTAGGTGCGAATATATAAAAAATATGTACATATAGTTATATATTTGATTATAAATAGCAGTTCATTATAAAAAAGGATAAAATTTCAAAGGAATAATATCAATATGAATGTAATACCTTGGAATAAATTTAGTCCCCACCAAGAAAATCCAATAATACCCCCTTAAACGAGTTTGAAAATCCACAAAATGTTAAAAAATCTGGGTACCCCGACAAAAAATTCAGTTTTAGAGGCCTTATGGGCCTCTTTTGGCCTCAAAAAACGCTTGACCAGGGTCCCCCTGGGTCACAGAAACGTAGAGCTCGTCGCAGGATTCGATTTTTTATGTGGTAGAGCTCAAACGGACACCCGGATCAAAAGTTATGGCCGTTTGAAGTTTGAGTTGCATTTTCAACATATTTTGGATCTTTTTTTAATTTTTTTAATTTTTTTAGTCCTCAAATTTTTATTAAATGACTATTACTCCATAATGATTATCAAAATATTAATTAAAAATATTTTTTTAATTTTTTAAGAAGTCATTTTCACTAAATATCTTATATATTAAGTATAATAAGTGTAAATGTACATTTATACTTATCTAAAATATATTTAAATATTATATATTATATTTATATAACAATATAACTATATTTATATATTAATATATTAATATATTTTTTAAATTTTTTTTTGAAGCCGACCCTTTATCAGCGCTAAAAAAAGCGCTGATAAAGGCCCCCCTTTATCAGCGCTACTAAACAAGCACTGATAAAGGGGGGTGCTGTGAAAAACTGTTTTTGTGGTAGTGAATGGTTCGAGCACACAATGATGATACATCAAACACTACCTAATCAATGACACTTTGGAAATGCTGACCAAAACACATTCGATTTCTCATCCTCTGATAGGCTTATTGGGGCCATTCAACAAAGTATTGTAAACATCTATAAAATGTCTCCAGTACCATGAAAAAAATAATAATAATTAGAGACATTTTTTTTCATTAATGAAATTTTAAAATGAAGTTAATTCATTTACTGATGTTTCTAAAAACATAGATATGTTTTTTTGAAATTCATATTTTTTTTACCCATGATTTTTTTTTATAATAAAAAATTTCACACAATCTTCCCGACCAACCCCCTCCCGTATGGACACTTCCCTATGTGTACTCTTATACCCATAATCCCCTAAGATTCCTCTCACACACCGCTGTAAACTACTCCCACTACCATACCCCGTGTAATCCATCCCGTAAGGCCCCAGGCTTCCTCTCCCATACCCCTATGAACTACTCACCCTCACATACCTTCCATACTCCCTCCTATAAGCCCCCAGGTTGCCTCTCTCATACCCCTGTGAACTCCCCCCTCCTGTATTCTAGAACACTCCCTGAAAATAGCCTTCACACAGAAATATAGAAAATATACCTCCAATAGAAGTGAATCCTTGTACCTTCAACATCCAAAAGAAGAAGTGGACCAACTCACCTATTCGTATTTTAAAAATAAAATTTTATTATGTTATATATATATATAAATAGTTTTTTTCATTTAAAAAATTAATATATTAATATATATTTATATATTAATATACACATATATATATATATATGTGCGTTTGTGTGTGTTTTTATATTATTTATATATATGTGTGTGTTTTTATTTTATTTTTATTTATATGGTTACATTATATATATGTATGTTTAGATTATATATATATATATGTGTGCATGTGTTTATATATATATATATATATTATATTATATGTTTATATTAATATATATATATATATATATGTGTGTGTGTGTATAAATATATATATGTGTGTATACATAATTATAATTATAATTATATATATATAATTAAACACGTTTTAAAAAATTGGTAAAAATATCACTAAAATAGTCATGTTTTCTTAAAAATATGACTAAATTGAAAATATTTAATTGTATTATGTTATATTTATATATATATATATAAATAGATTTTAGTACTTAAAAATTAATATATATATATATATATATATATGTTTATACAATAAATGTTTGCTATAATATTATGGTTTATGCAATAATAATATCCATTGTATGAGAATGTGGATATTTAATATAAATGTAATTTACAATAAAAATTATCATAAAGAAGTGATTGTTTCAATAAAAAGTTAACAATCACAAAAGAAAGTGATATTGCAAAGAAAACTCTTACCACTTGGTAATTTTCAAGTCAAATCCCATTAGATGAGATAGTTCAAGGCGAAACATAATATACCATGAATTATGAGTGAATAATGATATTAAATTACATAGATGAAGTATATACACCACATTAATGTGAATTGTTTCATAATAACAAATAAATCTCAATGGAATCTAAATTGAGACAAAATCTTATACCTTATGCTTCATTTTGGTCAAACACTATTTAAAATCCTATATAATGTTTTTAAGCATGTTACTAACTTATTCTAAAACTATTTTAATTTTTATTATATCATATATGATCTTATTAAAATATCTTATTACCCATTTGTTAGCAATTCTTCCTTATTTTCACAATTTTGGGTGTTATTTGCCTAGTTTCTCGATTATGTTTTGACTTATTATTTGTTGTTCTTACTACTTAGATCATGATTTAACAATCTCTAGAATGTAAAATATTATGTAATTATCATATATATATATATTCAGTGTATATTTATATATAATAATCCATAAAATTTGGAGATATAAATGAAATGCACCGTTCATGGAGATGATAGGACGTACATACGCATGAACACTGTTTACATTTTATTTTCCTATTAAAAGAATGAAAAGTAAATAGTATATATGTATGTTATAATTAAAATATAATTACTATATCATATATATTACATATGTTTATTAAAACCATACTTTATACATTCCAAGTGTAGTGTGAATGAATCACATCGCTTTGAGGAGGTGGTAGTCCATAGGCCCACAAATAATGTTATCGTATTCCCAAAAATTAGAATGCATGAAGGTATGTGTTATAAAATAATTAGAAAATAATAAATACATTATAAATATCATATATATCATATATAAACTATATATCCATCATTATTTCTAACTATAAAATGTGGTAATGGAAGAACAAATGACATCAGTTCGCGAGATGGTAGTCCATCATACGCACAAACGATGATTGTGTATCCCATTTGATGAAAGTGTGTGAAAGTGTTGGTCATACCCTTATAATAACAACATCTAATTAAATTAATGATACTGATTTTATTATATAAATAGGACATAAGAAGAATTTAATGGATAAAGAATGAAATATAACTAAAAAACCCATTTAAGAACATTACCTCTTCTTCGGGTAACTCATTTCTGTTTATACCACAATTCCTCCTTGGTTTTATTTATTATTAATTATAGTATTCTAAGAAAATGGTAGGGATGTTGGGAGATTATTTTGTGAGAGGTTTTATGAGAAAAAAAAATTCTTGAGAGGTGTGAATAAGTTGGAGGTATGGGTTCCTTTTTGTAGTGAAGGAGGAGTGGCATTCTTGTAAATATAAAAAGTCAAACACTATTGGGAGGTCTCCCTTATATCATGTGCTTCCAATAATGAACCCAAATATATAAAAGGGATTATGTGGTCAAAATATGGTAATAAAATAGGTTTTTGATAAGTTTCTAGTTTATTTTCCCCCTTATGATTAATGTTTACCCACTAAGTAAACTCATTTTCACCCTAATCACTGTAATTAATTTTAATCACTTTCACTAATATTTTTGGTCAAAAACTAAGTTGAGGCTAATAAATATTAAAAATTATTATTTTTATAAATATTTAATCCATTTTTATAAATTACACACACATAAGTGATATAAATTAATTTAAAATTAATCCCACAGACGGGACAACAAAGCGGGTTTTAATGCTAAAATGTTTAAAAGGTTAAAATGTTTTTATATCAATTCTCAATGTAAAATTGATTGGAATGAAATAAATTGGATTAATTGAGGTATAAGTGATCTATTTATACTTTATAACCAATTCAAAAAATAAACTAACAATATAAATTATTTAGACGAAAAATCAGTTTTCAATTAAAATTCATTATTTTTCACTATTCATCAAAAAATGAAACTTCATAGAAAAACACCAAAAATTTATCATAAGATAATTTTTATGTTATTAATTTAAAAATGAATTTTATTTTGAAATATAAAATTTATTAAATTTCCAAAATTTATTTTTATATAGGCCTTCCATTAAAAGGAGGCAAAATTGTCTTTTTAGAAAAATACAAAATTTAAGCTTAAAACTAGATTTATTCAAATGTTATGCCTATCAAAACTATTAAATCAATATAAAAAATATTTTATTGAATATATTATTTATATATTTAATTTATAACATTCACTAATAGTAAATAATTTAATTTATTATCATAAAATTCCTTGGTGGGCATAAAAATATATTTTTGAGAAACATTTGTTTTATATTTAATTGTTTTTATATTAATTTCTAATTAATTAGTAACCATTGAATTCAAAAATATATTTTTATAAGTTAGATAGTCCTATTCATAACCTCCAATTTAACTGCTAGGTTATATCTTACTATATCAAATAATTATATTTTCATTATGTATTGTTTATCGTTAAAACTAGGTCTTGCGTGCAACGCAAGATATGAAACAAAGTCATTCTTGCATGGAATGCAAGCTAACTCAGTGTTGTTTATAGAGTAAGAATAATTTAGTGTTGCATATAAAGGAATATGGCAATGAAATTAAATTTATTCTAAAAGGAGAATATTATAAAGTCTTGGGGTGTTACATCACCTCTCAAAATGATAATTCCAGTCCTTAGCATGATCTTAATTTCATCAAGACCATACGAACCACTAATTTCAAAATGTAAGTACAACGAGGAGGGTTTATCCTTTTACTTTTGTTAAAAAATTCCCCCGACCATGATACTACTTCGCAAATGGTTATAATGATCAAGAACATGATATAAACTAGAAGAAACCCTTACAAACATTACCTTCATTTTTTTATATAGTACTGATCTTCCTATATCTCATCAACCTATAGAAACTTAGGTATGATCTCTTCACTTAGTTTTAATTTACACAACCACTTCTTATTTCACGTCACATTATCATCTCCTCTCTTCAACTCTTTTTCCTCTCTATAACAAAAAAGATATGTTTTGTACAACAGTAATAAAAAATTATTAGAGCCAATTCAAATTTTTATGTTTGAATACAAACCAATTACTTCCTTCCATCAACTCAAATACCCAATAATTCTTTACATGCATTGGATCTTGTTAGTTATTATAGATTCCATTGATGATACAAAAAATGATCTCTTAGATCTAGTTAGAGGTCTATATATTCACCCAAGATTCCCTATTATAAAAACTATGTGCAATTAAAACAATCTCCCCCATATTGCTTGCAACACAGCCTGGTGCAGAATGGTTAACTATTTTTCCTTAAAAATTCATTACAGCATGGGTGTAGTCCTTCTAGGTCCGGTTGTTTTTCCTTGAAAACCCACCTATCAACCATGGATTGTAAGACCACATGAGTGATCCTTATCTTTTGCCCTTTTTATCTTACTGCACAACCATTCATGTAACGACCCAAAATTTTGAATAAATATTATTTCCTAATTTTGTGTGTTATTTTATTTTTATACTCAACAAAACTGTTTCATTTGATAACATGAGTATAATTAAAATGAGACTGTTGGGTTTTTGACTATTATATGACCATTGGTCAATATGACCACTAGAAAATAAACATTTCGATATTTGTCTCTAAATACAAGTGATCTTGGTTTATTAATATAGAAAGAAGATTCGATGGCCTCACCCAGTAGTCTTGGACCGATCGAAGCCCATCTAACAGAAATTTGGAAGGAGGTAGCCCCACTGGGCTTTGCTCTGGACCAAACCCAAGCCGAACTTCATCGTGTGAAGCTAGAACGGAATCACCTTCATGAGAAGTTCAAACTGATAGAAATTACTACTTGTGCGATGTTGGCTGAGCCTCCCTCAGATTCTCTCACCTTAGCACACCTTACACTTAGGTCCTATACTGGTGTGATAAACGACTATGTTAGGAGACCGTAATTGCCTTGTGTAATCCTTTGTTTTAAATAAAATTTTGATTTCTTCTTATGATGAAGTTTATGAATTTTCAAATGTCCGGATAAATATAGTATGCATATTTTTGGTGAATTTTAGAGAAAGGATATTTTAAAAAATGTTTATGTAAACCTTAAATAATTAAAAATGTGTAATGATTTTCAAAAAATGGTCTTCTATAAATATGTTCAGTACAAAATTTAGAGTCTAATAAGATCAACTAAATTTTTGATGAATAGTAAATTATGAATAGTGATTTTATGCTTAGGATTAGTAATGTGACTAAATGGATTAGTAATCTCACTTAAAGAAAGTATTAATATAATCTAGACACCTTGATTAAGTAATGTGATTCAATAAAATGGTTAAATAACGGTTTCATAAATTATTAGTCAAGTATTAGTTTTTTTGGGTGAATAGTGTTTTTTAATTAAAAATTAAATTAAAAATATTTAGAAAATTATTTTTATAAAATGGATTTCATTTTTGAACTCAGAGCATCGATATTATGTTAAGGTAATTTTTGGGGATTTTTCTAAAAAAAATGAATTTCGGTGAATAGTGTATTTATTTAAAAATTAAATTAAAAATATTTAGAGAATTATTTTTATAAAATGGAGTTAATTTTTGAAATCAGAGCATCGATATTTGGTTAAGGTGAAATTTTGGGATTTTTCTGAGAAAGTTGAATTTTCGATGAATAGTGAAAATACAGTTTTTAAGTTACAGGTGTTTAATGACATCATTAAATGATGTATTAAGTATGTAATCAATATGGTCGACTTATGAATCATAAGATAAGGTATGAGGTGTCCCAAGTGGCCAATACCATTGGCAAATACAATGGGCAAGCCCATGGTTTTTCCAAAACCACCAATGAGGTGTCCCTTGGCCATTAATGCCTTGTCCCCTCACTTTCCCTATAAATACCAAGCCATCCTCTCAACCATTCGACTCACAACTCTCCCCCAACGAAGCTCTGGTCTCATTACCTCCCAAGGAGTCCTTCCAAGGTGCCCCAAGCCCTCAAGGTCCCAATCTTTGAGTTTTAAGAGTTACGTTTTAAGGTAAGAGATCCTACCTCTCTCTTTCTTTTCAAGTAATCTCTTTTATGTCATTTCTTTTATACTCCATGATCTTATGTTGGAGGATGATATTTTATATTCCTCTTACTGATATTTTATGTTCATATGATGAGATACCCCCTCTTTCTCTCATCAATTCATTTTAAGAAATTTTAAGTGACACCATTAGGCTGCCGAATTTTTAAGGGATTCTTTCACCTTTCTCATTTTTTAAAGTTCTACTTTCATGTAAAGTCTTTCAAGTTCCTTTTTATTATGTTGTGGTATGATCTCTATATCTATCAAACTAATATTTTATGTTCATATTATGAGAGACCCTATTTGATCTCTTCAATTCAGTATTTTGAAGTTTTAAGTGGCGTTGTTAGGCTGCTGAATTTTAAGGGATTCTTTCACCCTTCTCGTTTTCAAGATCTATTTTCATGTCAAGTCTTTCATGTTCCTTTTTATTATGTTGGGGTATTATATCTATGTATATCATACTGATATTTTATGTTCATATTATGAGATACCCTATTTGATCTCTTCAATTCAGTATTTTGAAGTTTTAAGTGGCGTCGTTAGGCTGTCGAATTTTAAGGGATTCTTTCACCCTTCTCGTTTTCAAGATCTATTTTCATGTCAAGTCTTTCATGTTCCTTTTTATTATTTTGGGGTATGATCTCTATATATATCATACTAATATTTTATGTTCATATGATTAGAGACCCTATTTGATCTCTACAATTCAGTATTTTGAAGTTTTAAGTGGCGCCGTTAGGCTGCCGAATTTTAAGGGATTCTTTCACCCTTCTCGTTTTCAAGATCTATTTTTATGTCAAGTCTTTCATGTTCCTTTTTATTATGTTGGGGTATGATCTCTATATATGTCATACTACTCATTTATTTTCATATGATGAGAGACCCTATTTGATCTCTTCAATTCAGTATTTTGAAGTTTTAAGTGGCGCCGTTAGGCTGCCGAATGTTTAAGGGATTCTTTCACCCTTCTCGTTTTCAAGATCTATTTTCATGTCAAGTCTTTCATGTTCCTTTTTATTATGTTGGGGTATGATCTCTATATATATCATACTGATATTTTGTGTTCATATGATGAGATACCCTATTTGACCTCATCAATTCTTTTTTTTTTGAAGTTTTAAGTGACGCCGTTAGGCTACCGAATTTTCATAAGAGAAATCTTATTTTTGTCTTCCTTCAATGTTTTTCAATTCATATGGTATGCATTTCAAATTTCATTACCATGTTCTTATATCCATTATATTATTTCCCTATACTGTGTTATGAATCATTTATGATTGTTTTGACCCATTTCCCCTCTCTTTTCAATGTTTTCTAAAACCCCGAAACATAGCCGTTATGCTGCAGAATTTCCGTCTCAAAATGTCTCTCTCTTTTTCTAAAGTTATATTATTTTATTAAGTGAATACTCAAAGATATATTTTCTATAGGGGTATTCACATATATACCAATTTGTTCTATTTTAAATTCTGGGATTTACATACATGAGACCCGCTCTCCCTTTCCGTGGGTTTAAAGTGACGTAAAGATCACGTCTTTAAAGCAGTTTTTAAAACGTTATGATTATGAAATGAAACCCATTCCTTTTAGGCTATATGGCTTGTTTATGAAGTTATTGATGATGATATACGTGTCTCACATGATAATAAATACATGTCAAGGGTGCGCCCTGATAGCGCTCTAATCCATTGGGTAAAGACTTAATCTCTATAGATGACTATTTTTAACGACGCCTTGGTGAATAACCTTGGTAATTTTTAATGACACCTTGGGGATGGACCTTGGTGAAACAGAAATGATTGTCAATATTAAATGTTGTAGCCACATCTTCAAGTTATTAAATACATTATTTTTATTATGATATGCCTCATGATCTCTTTCTCATGCCTTAAAGTTATTTTTCATGACTTTTGATGTATCTCAAGTTCTCATTTAAAATGTTTCCCTTGTTTCCCTTACTGGGCCTTTTGATCACCCTTTCCTTTGATGTATGCTCCCAGATTATGAGATGCTGTAATGAACATAGGATGAACAAATGAAGAAGCCTTTCAAGTTTTTAAGAAGAATGTTTTTTTTCTCATGTAATTACTTCCTGGTTTCCAAGACACTAAACCTTAAAGATCCTCGGTTTTGTATAATGTAATGAAAGTTTATGTGATAAAAATGAGGGATAATATAGTTGGTATCAAAGGATGGTTTAGTTATTTGTGGAAATTAGGATATGAAAAATTTAGGAAGAAGCCTATAGAAAAGTTTAAATATATGAAATCTTCCTGGTATTTTGGTGAGTATTGAGTAAGGGGTTGCCAAGAAAATACATCCCTGTCTGGATACGAGCATGTAGAGGTGGATCTGGCACAAATGTACATAGGGGTAAAACCCGAAAACACCGCTTTGAGCTAGACTCAAATGGGAACTGGTACATGACAACGGGCCTTGCTGCACTCTTGGTTATGACACTCCCGAGGGATATGCTTTGGTAAATTTATAAGCTTAGTATGAACCATTATTAAAGGAACAAAGATAAAATAAAATAAAGATTCAAATAAGAATATATGATCATTGATAACCTAGTTTGTAACCTATGGTATCACAAGTTAGGGTATACTTTTCTTCTACAAGTTATCCTTCTATGATTTAAGTTCCTTTTCATGATTATTGGATAAGTATTTAAGCGCCTAATTTTACTTTCTTTTCTTAGTTAATGGCGGGAAATGAAAGAACATGTCCCAATAACCAATGTGATAGGAAACGTGACGATTTCCGTATTAATATGACAGAGATGATTAGGGGATTAAAAGATGATTATTATTTTGGAAGACGTTCACTATTTTGGGAACTCTATTTGATCGAGGTAAATAGATTACTACGGTATTTTATTTGAGGAGTAAAGGTTGAATTATATTTTGAAGAATCGATGAATTTAAGGCGGACTTATAGTAATTTAGGTTAATTATGGAAATGATTAACCTATCTTGGGGTAAATATGTTTAGGTTAGTTAATTTTGTTATAAGATGTTAGGAGTGGTTGATGTTGTTTGGATATGAATGATAAAGTTTACCTTGGAAGACTATGTTATCAAATCCTTCTTGTATTTGGGTTTCAATCTTAGTTTGGTTTATTTTTGAGGATTTTTAAGGATAGTTATTTACGGAATGGTCTATGATGAACTCTAGGTAGTACCGTGGCACTTTGAAGATTTAAAATTAGTTTCCCTTCTTATGGGATTCTTTCTTTTTGAAGAGTTGTTTTATCTTAACCTTTATGTTTTTGGGATAATGTTTAAAGATAGAAGAAATTGATAGTTAATCTTTTGTAGATTACGTGACTCTCAAGAAGATGATTCTTGTGTTTTGATGAGACCAAGTGTTTTTTAATGCTCATCGTTTGGAGAAAAGATTAGTTTTGGTAGAAACTTATTAAAGGATGAAACTCTACTTGAAGGTTGGTATATTTCTTTATGTTTTTGTTCTATGTAGTAAATGAATTCCTCAAAATTATGAAATGGAACATAAAACAAAAACGTTGTTGGTTTATGTTTCCTACTAGGTAATCAAAGACTGTTTACACACATCATAATTTTGGGATTTTCTCATGGTTAACTTTCTCCTAATCATGTTTTCTATCACTCTCCCTCAGAACTTGACCCTTTGTTTTCTCCTCCATGTCTATGTTTTCCTACATGGAATCCTAGTGTGGGTTAACTCGGGTGACCTTTTTACTTCCCTTTCTTTCTTTTGAAGTAATAGTTTTACTGACTCCTTTTTCGATGTGGTACTTTCAATGAAATTTCAAAACCCAGTTTTAAAAATTGCGAGGACACAATTTCTTAAGGGGGGAAGATTGTAACAACCCGAAATTTTGAATAAATCTTGTTTCCTAATTTTGTGTGTTATTTTATTTTTATACTCAACAAAACTGTTTCATTTGATAACATGAGTATAATTAAAATGAGACTGTTGGGTTTTTGACTGTTATATGACCATTGGTCAATATGACCGCTAGAAACTAAACATTTTGATATTTGTCTCTAAATACAAGTGATCTTGGTTAATTAATATAGAAATAAGATTCGATGGCCTCACCCAATAGTCTTGGACCGATCGAATCCCATCTAACAGAACTTGGGAAGGAGGTAGTACCACTGAGATTTTCTCTGGACCAAACCCAATCCGAACTTCATCGTGTGAAGCTAGAACGGAATCACCTTCGCAAGAAGTTAAAACTGATAGATATTACTACTCGTGCGATGTTGGCTGAGCCTCCCTCAGATTCTCTCACCTTAGCACACCTTACACTTAGATCCTATGCTGGTGTGATAAGCGGCTATGTAAGGAGACCATAACTGCCTTGTGTAATCCTTTGTTTTAAATAAATTTTTTGATTTCTTCTTATGATGAAGTTTATGAATTTTCAAATGTCCGGATAAATATAGTATGCATATTTTTGGTGAATTTTAGTGAAAGAATATTTTAAAAAATGTTTATGTAAACCTTAAATAATTAAAAATGTGTAATGATTTTCAAAAAATGGGTTTCTACAAATATGTTCAGTACGAAATTTAGAGTCTAATAAGATCAACTTAATTTTTGATGAATAGTAAATTATGAATAGTGATTTTATGCTTAGGATTAGTAATGTGACCAAATGGATTAGTAATCTCACTTAAAGAAAGTATTAATATAATGTAGACACCTTGATTAAGTAATGTGATTCAATAAAATGGTTAAATAATGGTTTCATAAATTATTAGTCAAGTATTAGTTTTTTCGGGTGAATAGTGTTTTTTAATTAAAAATTAAATTAAAAATATTTATAAAATTATTTTTGTAAAATGGATTTCATTTTTGAACTCAGAGCATCGATATTATGTTAAGGTAATTTTTGGGGATTTTTCAAAAAAAAAAATGAATTTTTGGTGAATAGTGTATTTATTTAAAAATTAAATTAAAAATATTTAGAAAATTATTTTTATAAAATGGAGTTCATTTTTGAAATCAGAGCATCGATATTTGGTTAAGGTAAAATTTTGGGATTTTTCTGAGAAAGTTGAATTTTCGATGAATAGTGAAAATACATTTTTTAAGTGACGGGTGTTTAATGACATCATTAAATGATGTATTAAGTATGTAATCAATATGGTCGACTTATGAATAGTAAGATAAGGTATGAGGTGTCCCAAGTGACTAATACCTGTAAGAATGGTATAGAGTAAGAGGTTTCCAACCTCTGATACCAATTGTAGGATCGAAATATAATATGAGATGCTCAATATACAAGAGGGGGGGTGAATTGTATACTTTAAAAATTCCTTTGGAACCTTTAAAGTTAGTTATGAATAACTAAAGTTTCCTTAAGAAAAGGAAAGGACTAAGTTTAACAAAGTTAAACTAAGTTGATTCACAACACCTCTAACACCGAACTAAACTTGGAAAGAGATTCCAAAAGTAGATTCCAGAAATATGGTTCCGGAAATTGAAACTTAACAAAAGTTACAATATAAGATTCTACCTTAAAGCGTATAGAATCTAAACTAATCAGAGTAAGTAAGGAAGTATAAGAAAGTTATACTTTCCTTAAGATACAAATTGCAGCGGAATAAAGACAAGTAGTAAAACTACTAGTAACAAGATAATAGTCTTTTAACCCAAAGAGAAGGGTATCCAACAACCTTGGATAAATGTCCCTTGATTTATACTTTCAAGCAAGTCTGTCTTACCCACACCAGGGTAAGCCCTCGATACGAAGATCGGTGTCTCTGTCTTGCTATCCCCGCAAGCCCTCAACTTTAAGGTAGTTGGCAACCTCTGTCTTTCTCAGCAAGAAAGCCCTCGATCTTTAAGGTAGTCGTCACCTCTGTCTTTCTCACCAAGAAAGCCCTCGATCTTTAAGGTAGTCGGCACCTCTGTCTTCCTATCCCCGGAAGCCCTCGAATGTAATCACCAACATTCGGAGTCGCACGAAGCTTTTGAGAGTTAATAAGAGACTCTCTCTCTAGAAATCACTTCAACAGCATGTAAGCACTTTTTCAGTAATCAGCACCGAGCTCTTTCAAATGAGCTCCTATTTATAGGTAAGGTCGGCTCCTTCTCCAACGGTCATATTTCCTTAAAGTTCGGAGGGACCTGTACACGTGTCACTTAGACAACGGTTAGTTTATAACAAAATGGACGACATCGTTTTAAACTCTAATCAGATTCTGTTTAATAGGTGAATTCGGAATGAGAATTCGGAATAGGAATTCGGAATAGGAATTCGTCATCAGAAATCATAATGAGAATTCGTCATTAGAATTCGTAATGAGAATTCATCATCAGAATTAGTAATGAGATTTCATCATCAGAATTCGTAATGAGATTTCATCATCAGAATTCGTAATGAGATTTCATCATCAGAATTCGTAATGAGAAATCGTCATCAGAATTCGTAATGAGAATTCTTTATCAGAATTCGTAATGAGAATTCGGAATGAGATTTCTTCATTAGAATTCGTAATGAGAATTCTTCATTGGAATTCGTAATGAGAATTCGGAATGAGATTTCTTCATTAGAATTCGTAATGAGAATTCTTCATTGGAATTCGTAATGAGAATTCTTCATTGGAATTCGTAATGAGAATTCTTCTTCAGAATTCGTAATGAGAATTCGGAATGGGATTTCTTCATTAGAATTCGTAATGAGAATTCTTCATTGGAATTCGTAATGAGAATTCTTCATTGGAATTCGTAATGAGAATTCTTCTTCAGAATTCGTATCCTGAATCTGGAATAGAACTAAGTCAGAATTCATATCCGGAATTCGGAATGAAACTTCCTTATAGTTCTTGTCCAGAACCGAATCCTAAAAACAAAATGCTTTTATATCAAAGATTTTATGACTCCGAGAAAGTGAATCCGAAACTCATACTTAAGAAAAATATGAATGAAAATATGATAAGGATAATTTTTCTTATAAAAGCGATTTTCCTTAAGAAAGCAATTTTCCTTATAAAAGCAATTTTCCTTAAGAAAGCATTTTTCCTTACAAAAGAGATTTTCCTTAAAGATAAGGTGTTTGTGATTTTCAAAACAAGAAGGAATGGAAAAGTCATAAGGAAAACCTTATTGACTCAACAATCTCCCCCTTTTTGGAAAGCACAAACATCCTTACGAAAAAGCTATTCTAAGAAGAAAGAAACATATTAAAGCTTATCTCCCTTGGTTTAAGAATATAGATGAATACGACTAACTCCCCCTTAGGCTTTGAAACTCTAAGGATCGTATTCATATTTCCGGAGTGATGTTTCTTTAAGAAAAACTCCCCCTTAAACAAACTCTTATTAGAGTTCTTTTTCCTTGGGTATTTTCCTTTCTCCCCCTTTGAAAAACTCTTATTAGATTTCCTCTTTTTCTTAAGGATCTTTTCCTTCTCCCCCTTTGTGATTTTCAAAAAGAATTGGAGGGAATGGAAAAAAAATAACAAAGTACCTGAAAAGATTAGTAACGACAGCAATAAAAACAACAAGCACAATTTTCATTATATTTGAAATGTCAGCAACAAAAAACAGATTACAACAAAAAGATCGGATTGGTCATTTCGGATCTTTCTCCTTCGACATGAGCCCCTTGAGAATTGTCTTGATCTTCTTGAGGTCCTTATGATCTTCCTCTGCTTGCTTTTCTAAGGAAACTATTCTTGCTGACTGAGCTTGAATGATTTATTCCTGAGCCTTCAACTTTTCTTCCTGAGCTTCCATTTTCTCTTCCTGAGACTTTATCCTTTCTAGAAAATTGATCCGATGATCCCTTTCAAATTTCCAACTTTGATTAACAGAGTTGAGCTTTCCATTCAGATCTCTTACTTCCTGACTCCGAATGTTCTTTTCTTCTGTCAATTTCTCATCGAATGATGCAGACATCTCATGAAACTTCTTGTCCTCGGTTTGAAATGCATCCTTAACATTCTCCTGAAACTCATCCAGCAACCTCATCTCTTCCACATTCTTCTTCGACCAGCTAGTCATCCTTTTGCACGATCTTTTATGGGCTTCGTAACCAATAAAGAAATTTTTGAACTGGGCTTCTATCTCAACACATTTATCCATAACCATGGATACGGAGTCGGTTTTCGGATTCATTGTATGTTGGAGCATCTGGCACCGAGATTCAATACTGGAGAAGGTTGGAATAGTTCCCACCAACTTCTTCAAGGACTGAACAACAAAATCGTGCCCCAACGATGATGACTCCGAATCAGAAATCTTGCTAGGAGAATTTTCTTCCTCAATAAGCTCCAACTTCCTCTTAGAAGAGCTACCAGCTTCCTTCCTCAAACTTTTTCTTGAACTCGGGGTATCAGCAAGAATTTGCTTTCCCTTTTGTTTTTCCGGAATTGAAACCTGTTCCGGAGATCTGTTCTCACTATCAGAGACTTGAACTATTTTATCTTCCTCATCAGCAACTTCTTGAACAATGGCTTCCACGTTTCCCATCTGAGCAGCATCAAGTAAAATATGTTCTTGACAAGTAACTTCTTCTTCTCCCTTTTCTTCTTCCATTGCAGGAGTAGGAAGCTTTGAAGATTGAGCTTCAGATGTTCGGAGCGAGAGGTGATCCGAAGGAGTTCCCTTATATTCATCTACTTGTTTGAGCACATCTCCTGTCTCACCACTTCCTTCAGCCGCTTCTTCAACCTCTTCCACTTGCTCTACTTCCTCAGTAGGAACAGCCTCTTCCGGAGTTACAAGATTTCTTCCTGGAGTCTCAGGTAGAGATTCCAGAGAAAAAGATCTCGGAACAGGAATGGTTGCTGAAACCATTTCATTAAACTTCAACAAAGCTTGCACAGCCTCAGCTTCTGACAACTTCTTCTTCAGCTTCTTTTCCTTAGCTTGCTTCTCAATCTCATCAGCAGCCTTTTCTTTCAGAGCCTTAGCCTCTGCAGGATCCAATCCGAACTGCGGATCTCCTTCCTTCCTCTTCTCCTTGTCAGCTCTCCACTTCGCTGCAACCTCATCAGTATATGTCTTCTTCTTCTTAGGCTTAGGAGGTGCGGAATGGACTTCCTTAGACTTGGGTTCCTCAGCTTCACTTACCACTTCTTTCTGTTTCCTCTTCCTTACCGGCTTTGATGATTCCGGATCAGCCACTTTCGGAGTCACTTCTGCTTGAGGCGGTAGATCAATGAATTTCCCTGACTCCTTGTTAAAAGCTATATTCATCCTTTTAAGAGTTGCATCACTGAGCAACATGATCTTGCAAACTTTCGGCTTAGAACTACAAGCAACCTTGAAGGATTCTAGGCACCGAACTATCAGCTTCAACAAAATTGCCGGGTACATCACTATCTGAGCTCTCAGATTCCCCTTCTTCAAATTATCAATGTTGAGAAGAATATGCTTCATCAGGTTGAACTTTCTTAGATTTATCAGAAAATCCAAGATGTATATCTCACTCTTCTTCAAGTTGTCCTTGTCTCCTTTTCTCGGTACGATAAGCCCTTGCACCCATAACTCCAGAATCCGGAAGTTTGTAGATAGGGTTGCAATTTTCGGAGCCTTATCATCATCCAATCCAAGAATTTCTAAGGCTTTCTCCTTGTTGAAACTACCCAAGGAGTCTGGCAAAACGTGCGAGATAAACTCATCTTCCCCTTCATAACTCAGCCCTACCAAGCTTGCAGCCTTGGTGTAAGATAGCTTATATGTCTTTCCATACGATTTGAAGGAAAACTTCTCTCTATTATCCTCCACGAAGAAAGCAACTGTCTCATAAAACTCGACAAGCAAGTCAGAGTAGACTTCATCTTGGTTGCCAGTTTTTGATATCGCAACATCCTCCCAGCCATTCAACTTGATATTCTTCGAAATGATAGAATCATAGTTGCTGAAGAAATTCGGATGAACTAACCGCTCTCTGTAGACTAACCACTGAGAAATGGGCTTGGTTGAAGACATCTCTTGAGAAGCTAACTCTGCAGACATTCGGATCTGAAATCTCTGAGAAGTTCGGAACTGAGAAGACTGAAGTTCGGAACTGGAAAACTGTAGTTCGGAACGGCCTTAAATCAGAGAGTCAGAGCTTCAGCACGCAAAAGCTTGAAATCTATGTGGGACGAGAAAATAGGATCCCCTTTATATAGGCATTGGGATGACGGTTCAACTTCCTCGGTTGATCTGACGGTTTAGAATGATCTGAGATCAGATCTAACGGTTGAAAGCTTGAATCCGATCTTTTTGAGGTTTTATTAAAATAAAGAATTAAGAAATCCAAAAACCAAAAACAAACTATAAGAAATTGCTAGCAAGTAAAATATGATTACGAAAACTTCAGTAAGGAAATCATACCTTTCGGATTAGCTTAGGAAAGTTATTCGTAATGGGTAATATAAAGACGACTACGAAAAATTCAATACGAAAAACTAAGTACGAAAACTTTAATACGAAAAAAAATCAATACGAAAAAGTAAATACGAAAAAGTCAATACGAAAGATTTAATACAAAAAAGTAAACACGAAAAGTCAATACGAAAGACTCAGTACGAAAGTTCCGTTATGAAAATACCAGTACGAAAGTTTTCTATTCCGGAAATTTTCAATACGAATACTTCCATTCCAGAAGTATTCTGTGCGAAAATATCCTTTCTGGTAAATTGTTGTTCCGGAAATTCCATTCCGGAAATTTTCGTTCCGAAAAGTTTGAAAACAAAATTTGAAAAACTTTGTTAAATAATCAAACAAATGTACTCCCCCTATGAAAAGGAGTTTATTACTGTAAGGAGATTTTTCAACAGAAAGTTAATTGGGGAAGATTACCTTACGGTTATCATTCCTAACTTCTGTTTAATATATTCAAATCTATCAGAAGGTAAAGATTTTGTGAAAATATCAGCAAGTTGATCTTGCGTTCCGATAAACTGAAGAATAATGTCTCCTTTAAGTGTGTGATCCCTAAGAAAGTGATGCCTAATATCTATGTGTTTTGCACGAGAGTGATGTGCAGGGTTTTTACTTAGGGCAATGGCACTTGTGTTATCACACAAAATTTGAGTTTTAGTAAAACTCAAGCCATAGTCTGTGAGTGTGTGTTGCATCCACAACACTTGTGCACAACAACTTCCAGCTGCTACATATTCAGCTTCAGCAGTGGAGAGTGCAACAGAATGTTGCTTCTTGCATGACCAAGAAACTAATGAATCTCCTAAGAAATGACAAGTTCCGGATGTACTTTTCCTATCCATTCTACATCCACCAAAGTCAGCATCAGAAAAGCTTTTTAGAACAAAATCATTTCCAGAAGTATAAAATAATCATAGATCCATGGTTCCCTTAAGGTAGCGAAAAATTCTTTTTACTGCCTTTAAGTGAGATTCCTTATGATTGGATTGATATCTTGCACATAAGCATACAGAAAACATTAAGTCTGGTTGACTAGCTGTTAAGTAAAGTAAACTTCCAATCATACCTCTAAAAGATGTTTGATCTACTGGTTTCCCAGCTTCATCAAGATCTAAAGAGTTTGAGGTACCAATGGGAGTACTTATACTTTTAGTGTTGTCATAACAATACTTTTTAAGAAGATCTTTAATATACTTATGTTGGGATATGTAGGTTCCTTCTGGTTTTTGAGAAATTTGAAAACCAAGGAAAAATGTTAACTCACCCATCATACTCATTTCAAACTCAGATTTCATTAGACTAGCAAAAGAGTCAGTCAAAGATTGCTGAGTTGAACCAAATATAATGTCATCAACATAAATTTGAACAATCAAAACATTTTTCTTATCTTTCTTTATAAAAAGGGTTGGATCTGCATTTCCCTTAACATAGTTATTTTGAAGCAAAAATCCAGTAAGTCTATCATACCATGCTCGTGGGGCTTGTTTAAGGCCATACAAAGCTTTGGTAAGTCTAAAAACATGATCAGGATGTTTTGTATCTTCAAAGCCAGGAGGTTGTTCAACAAAAACTTCCTCTTTAACATAACCGTTAAGAAAAGCACATTTCACATCCATTTGAAATAGTTTGAAATTAAAGAATGCTGCAAAGGCAAGTAGAATACGGATAGATTCAAGTCTAGCTACTGGAGCATAGGTTTCTTCATAGTCTATTCCTTCTTGCTGATTATAGCCTTTAGCAACAAGTCTAGATTTATTTCTAACAATGACTCCATTCTCATCACATTTATTCCTGAAAACCCATTTTACTCCAATAACAGAAGTTTCCTTAGGTCTCTCAACCAAGGTCCAGACTTTATTCCTTTCGAATTCATTTAGTTCATCTTGCATTGCTTTGATCCAATCATCATCACCTAAAGCTTCATCAGTGATTTTAGGCTCTAATTGGGAAAGAAATGCTAGATGTTCTACTTCATTTCTTAAGGAACTTCTAGTCCTTACAGGTTGATTTACATCACCAATGATACTATCACTGGGATGATTCTTAAGAAACACCTGATTTGGGTTTTGTAAAACCTGTTCATCAACATAAGGTAGAAAGTCTTCTGGGGTAAATGTTTCAGAATTATCTTCTAGAACAATTTCCTTATCAGAAGGTTCTTCTATTAAAGGTTGATAATCAGTTTTTGAAAACACATCCGAGGATGTAGGTTGGGAGGTTTTAAAAACAAAAGGATCTGATTCATCAAATTTTACATGTACTGTTTCCTCAACAATACAATTATTTTTTATTAAAAACTCTATATGCCTTAGAGGTTGTGGAATATCCTAAGAAAATTCCTTCATCAGATTTTGGTGCGAATTTATGTAAGTTATCTTTAGTATTCAAAATGAATACTTTGCAACCAAAAACCTTGAAGTAGGAAAGTCTTGGTTTTCTACCATTCCATAACTCATAAGGAGTTTTATTAAGAAAAGGTCTAATCAAAACTCGATTTATAGTATAACAAGCAGTACTTACAGCTTCAGCCCAGAAATGTCTAGCAATAGAATATTCACTCAACATGGTTCTAGTTATCTCTTGAAGAATTCTATTTCTTCTTTCAACTACACCATTCTGTTGAGGAGTTCTAGGTGCTGAAAAATTGTGAGTAATACCTTTCTTACTACAAAAAGTTTCAAAATCAGAATTTTGAAATTCTCCTCCATGATCACTATGAATAGTTTTCAATGGAAGGTTTTTCTCATTTTTAACTTGGGCTCTAAAACTTTTGAAAAACGAAAAAGCTTCAGATTTCCTTGCTAGAAAATAGACCCAAGTAAATCTAGTGTAATCATCAACTAGAACAAACACATAGTATTTGCCTCCAATGCTTCCAGTTTGTGTTGGACCAAAAAGATCCATATGCACCAACTGTAATGCATCGGTTGTTGAGACTTCACCGATTGACTTAAAACTAGATTTATGTTGCTTGCCATATTGACAAGGATCACAAACTTTAGAAGAATCAAATCTAAGCTCCGGTAGATCCTTAACAAGTTTCTTCTTAGAGAGTTTACATAGGTTCCTAAGATTACAGTGTCCTAATCTTCTATGCCATAACCAAGAGTGGTCTTCCATTGCACTTAGGCAAGGTAAATCTTGGCTTCTTAGGTCTTCTAAGTTTAAGGTGTAAACATTCTCTTGCCTATTGGCAGAGAGAATAAATTCTTCCTTGGAATTGTGAACTAAGCATTTATCATTCCTAAAATTCACAAGGTAACCTTCATCACATAACTGACTTATGCTAATGAGGTTGTGCTTAAGACCTTTAACAAAAAGAACATTTGAAATCAAAGTTTTACCTAAAAGAACAATATTACCAATACCAACAATCTCTCCCTTAGCATTGTCTCTGAAAGTTACCTTTCCTCCTTTCGTTTTGATAATCTTTTCAAAAAAGATTTTGTTACCAGTCATATGCCGGGAACATCCACTATCCATGTACCAAATATTGTTGCTGGAACTTTCTTTATTTTCCTGAAATTAAGAACACAGTTAGACTTTCGGAATCCAAACTTGTTTGGATCCGAGATTTCCAGACAATAAAATTTTAGGTATCCACATTTTCTTAGAAAAATAAGCTTTATGAAAACCTAAGGATTGGGTTTTGTTTAAGGAACAATTTCTTGCCCAGTGACCACCACATTGACATTTAGTGCAAAATGGGGCACTTTGAGGAAAAAAATAATTGTTGCTGAAAACAGGTTTTGCTTGGGTATAACCAAATCCGGATTTATTTCTTAAAGGTCGTATTTGAGAATACATCTTATCAAAATTTTCCTTACCATGGGTAAAGTTTGATAAACACTTCTTTAAGGAAAAAATTTCGGACTTGAGTTTTACAACCAAGTTTTTATCCTCAAAATCATTAGTTTTTGAACTAGAGTTAGGCTCGAAATCATTTTTATTAGAAATTACTTTTTCTAATTCTTTAGAAAGTTTGTTCTTCTCAGAACTTACTTCCTCAAGATTTTTTGAAATATTTTCAAAATCAGCGTTTTTCTTATCAAGATCTTTAGAAAGATCTGATATCTCTTTAGTAAGAATAGAATTCCTAGAATTTTCCTTATCAAGTTTCTTGTTGAGTTTGGAATTCTCAATCTCAAGAAGTTCAGCAAACCTAGAGACTTCTTCATAAGTAGGTAAAGTATTTTCCTCATCAGAAGATGATTCTTCATCAGAAGAGTTATAATACTTACTATCATTCGAATTTAAAGAAACATTGGTCAATGATTCAGCATTTCGTACCTTAGCCATAAGACAATGATTTTCAATGGGTAATCTGGCTATAAGACCAAGATTCTTCTGTCCTGAAGATTCATAATCAGAAGATTCATCTGAAGAGTCACCACCACTGGCACTCCAGGTGTCATTAGCTTTCAGAACTTTCTTAGCTTTGGCTTTGTAATACTTCTTCCTGTTCTTTTCTGAATGTCTTTCCTTCCTTTCTTTCTTTCTGAGCATAGGGCAATCTGGTCTAATATGTCCAGCTCTTTTACATTCATAACAAGTTACTTCTCCATCTTTCTTATCTTTCCTAACCTTTTTCTTATACTTGGATTGAAAGTTTCTTTGCCCAGATATCTTGTTCATCCTTCGAGCAAGATTGGCTAATTCGTTTTCTGAAACTTCACTCTCACTAGATTCGGATTG
The DNA here is from genome assembly GCA_963277665.1 of Viscum album. Classification (NCBI taxonomy): domain Eukaryota; kingdom Viridiplantae; phylum Streptophyta; class Magnoliopsida; order Santalales; family Viscaceae; genus Viscum; species Viscum album. Next base: position 109,574,660 of record OY728135.1, read on the forward strand.
GAAAATGACTTTCTTCGATTTGGATCTGGTTACTCTCTCAGGAGTCTTAGCTTTCATCTGATTAGAAGTTGTAGTAAAAGCAACTGTTCCATTTCCATTCTTCTTCTTGATGTTGTCAGCATCTCTCTTCATTCTTGTCTCATGTTGTAGAAGAGTTCCAAATAATTCATCAAGAGTAATTTGAGTAACCTTCCTGTTCTCATCTATAGCTGTTCTCTTGGATTCCCACTCATTGGGCATAATGTCAATTATCTTGTCCACAAGAGCTTCATCATCTAAACCTTTCTCTCCCATAGATTGTAGACTGTTGAGAATTGTCATAAATCTTTGTTGGACTTTACAGATAGGTTCTCCATAAGGAAAATTGAAGCCATGATATTCAGCTCTAAGCATAGCTCTTCTAGTCTCAATCACCTTAGAAGTCCCAAAGTGTGTAACCTCTAACTTCTTCCATATACAGTTAGCTGCTTCACAAGAAGAAATTTGGCTATATATATTTATAGTCATTGAACATAATAAAGTATTGCGTACCTTATAATTGAGTTGATATTCTTGCTTTTCCTGGTTAGTAAAGGTTCTGACTTCCTTGTCAGGAATTTTATAATCACCAGTAAGAATGAAAAAGTTATCTACTCCAGTATTGATAACAAAAGTCTTCATACGATCTCTCCAGTATTCATAATCATTACCATCAAAGATTGGTGGCCTTGTAGGATTCAGATTGTCAATAGATCCAACGTTCATTCCTGCCATACTAAAAATAACTTGGATACAAACTAGTTAGTAGCAAAAGTTCGTAATCAAAATGTTCGGAATGAGAAAAGTTCGGAATGGATAATCCGGAATGACAAAGTTCGGAATGGAAAAATGAGCAAGAAAAACTTGTATGCGAGTACAAGTATTTCAGTAACCTTGGCTCTGATACCAAATGTAAGAATGGTATAGAGTAAGAGGTTTCCAACCTCTGATACCAATTGTAGGATCGAAATATAATATGAGATGCTCAATATACAAGAGGGGGGGTGAATTGTATACTTTAAAAATTCCTTTGTAACCTTTAAAGTTAGTTATGAATAACTAAAGTTTCCTTAAGAAAAGGAAAGGACTAAGTTTAACAAAGTTAAACTAAGTTGATTCACAACACCTCTAACACCGAACTAAACTTGGAAAGAGATTCCAAAAGTAGATTCCGGAAATATGGTTCCGGAAATTGAAACTTAACAAAAGTTACAATATAAGATTCTACCTTAAAGCGTATAGAATCTAAACTAATCAGAGTAAGTAAGGAAGTATAAGAAAGTTATACTTTCCTTAAGATACAAATTTCAGCGGAATAAAGACAAGTAGTAAAACTACTAGTAACAAGATAATAGTCTTTTAACCCAAAGAGAAGGGTATCCAACAACCTTGGATAAATGTACCTTTATTTATACTTTCAAGCAAGTCTGTCTTACCCACACCAGGGTAAGCCCTCGATACGAAGATCGGTGTCTCTGTCTTGCTATCCCCGCAAGCCCTCAACTTTAAGGTAGTTGGCAACCTCTGTCTTTCTCAGCAAGAAAGCCCTCGATCTTTAAGGTAGTCGGCACCTCTGTCTTTCTCAGCAAGAAATCCCTCGATCTTTAAGGTAGTCGGCACCTCTGTCTTCCTATCCCCGGAAGCCCTCGAATGTAATCACCAACATTCGGAGTCGCACGAAGCTTTTGAGAGTTAATAAGAGACTCTCTCTCTAGAAATCACTTCAACAGCATGTAAGCACTTTTTCAGTAATCAGCACCGAGCTCTTTCAAATGAGCTCCTATTTATAGGTAAGGTCGGCTCCTTCTCCAACGGTCATATTTCCTTAAAGTTCGGAGGGACCTGTACACGTGTCACTTAGACAACGGTTAGTTTATAACAAAATGGACGACATCGTTTTAAACTCTAATCAGATTCTGTTTAATAGGTGAATTCGGAATGAGAATTCGGAATAGGAATTCGGAATAGGAATTCGTCATCAGAAATCGTAATGAGAATTCGTCATTAGAATTCGTAATGAGAATTCATCATCAGAATTAGTAATGAGATTTCATCATCAGAATTCGTAATGAGATTTCATCATCAGAATTCGTAATGAGATTTCATCATCAGAATTCGTAATGAGAAATCGTCATCAGAATTCGTAATGAGAATTCTTTATCAGAATTCGTAATGAGAATTCGGAATGAGATTTCTTCATTAGAATTCGTAATGAGAATTCTTCATTGGAATTCGTAATGAGAATTCGGAATGAGATTTCTTCATTAGAATTCGTAATGAGAATTCTTCATTGGAATTCGTAATGAGAATTCTTCATTGGAATTCGTAATGAGAATTCTTCTTCAGAATTCGTAATGAGAATTCGGAATGGGATTTCTTCATTAGAATTCGTAATGATAATTCTTCATTGGAATTCGTAATGAGAATTCTTCATTGGAATTCGTAATGAGAATTCTTCTTCAGAATTCGTATCCTGAATCTGGAATAGAACTAAGTCAGAATTCATATCCGGAATTCGGAATGAAACTTCCTTATAGTTCTTGTCCAGAACCGAATCCTAAAAACAGAATGCTTTTATATCAAAGATTTTATGACTCCGAGAAAGTGAATCCGAAACTCATACTTAAGAAAAATATGAATGAAAATATGATAAGGATAATTTTTCTTATAAAAGCGATTTTCCTTAAGAAAGCAATTTTCCTTATAAAAGCAATTTTCCTTAAGAAAGCATTTTTCCTTACAAAAGCGATTTTCCTTAAAGATAAGGTGTTTGTGATTTTCAAAACAAGAAGGAATGGAAAAGTCATAAGGAAAACCTTATTGACTCAACAATACCATGGGCAAGCCCATGGTTTTGTCAAAACCACCAATGAGGTGTCCCTTGGCCATTAATGCCTTGTCCCCTCACTTTCCCTATAAATACCAAGCCATCCTCTCATCCATTCGTCTCCCAAATCTCCCCCAACGAAGCTCTGGTCTCATTACCTCCCAAGGAGTCCTCCCAAGGAGTCCTCCCAAGGTGCCCCCGAGCCCTCAAGGTCCCAAACTTTGAGTTTTAAGAGTTACATTTTAAGGTAAGGGATCCTACCTATCTCTTTCTTTTCAAGTAATCTCTTTTATGTCATTTCTTTTATGCTCCATGATATTATGTTGGAGGATGATCTTTTATATTCCTCTTACTTCTATTTTATGTTCATATGATGAGAGACTCCATCTTGTTCTCATCAATTCATTTTAAGAAAGTTTAAGTGACGCCGTTAGGCTGCTGAATTTTTAAGGGATTCTTTCACCTTTCTCATTTTTTAAAGTTCTACTTTCATGTCAAGTTTTTCAAGTTCCTTTTTATTATGTTGGGGTATGATCTCTATATCTATAATACTGATATGTTATGTTCATATGATGAGAGACCCTATTTTATCTCTTCAATTCAGTATTTTGAAGTTTTAAGTGGCGCCGTTAGGCTGCCGAATTTTAAGGGATTCTTTCACCCTTCTCGTTTTCAAGATCTATTTTCATGTCAAGTATTTCATGTTCCTTTTTATTATGTTGGGGTATGATCTCTATATCTATCATACTGCTCTTTTATGTTCATATGATGATAGACCCTATTTGATCTCTTCAATTCAGTATTTTGAAGTTTTAAGTGGCGCCGTTAGGCTGCTGAATTTTAAGGGATTCTTTCACCCTTCTCGTTTTCAAGATCTATTTTCATGTCAAGTCTTTCATGTTCCTTTTTATTATGTTGGGGTATGATCTCTATATCTATCATACTGCTATTTTATGTTCATATGATGAGAGACCCTATTTGATCTCTTCAATTCAGTATTTTGAAGTTTTAAGTGGCGCCGTTAGGCTGCCGAATTTTAAGGGATTCTTTCACCCTTCTCGTTTTCAAGATCTATTTTCATGTCAAGTCTTTCATGTTATTTTTTATTATGTTGGGGTATGATCTCTATATCTATCATACTTCTATTTTATGTTCATATGATTAGAGACCCTATTTTGTCTCTTCAATTCTGTATTTTGAAGTTTTAAGTGGCGCCGTTAGGCTGCTGAATTTTTAAGGGATTCTTTCACCCTTCTCGTTTTCAAGATCTATTTTCATGTCAAGTCTTTCATGTTACTTTTTATTATGTTGGGGTATGATCTATATATCTATCATACTGATCTTTTGTATTCATATGATGAGAGACCCTATTTTACCTCATCAATTCTTTTTTTTGAGGTTTTATGTGACGTCGTTAGGCTGCCGAATTTTCATAAGAGAAATCTTATTTTTGTTTTCCTTCAATGTTTTTCAATTCATATGGTATGTATTTAAACTTTCATTACCATGTTCTTATATAAATTATATTCTTTCCCTCTACTGTTTTATGAATCATTTATGATTGTTTTGACCCATGTCCCCTCTCTTTTCAATGTTTTCTAAAACCCCGAAACATAGCCGTTATGCTGTAGAATTTCCGTCTCAAAATGTCTCTCTCTTTTTCTAAAGTTCTTTTATTTTATTAAGTGAATAATAAAATCTCTCTTTTATATAGGGGTATTCACATATATACCAAGTTTTTCTATTTTAAATTCTGGGATTTACATACATGAGACCCTCTCTCCCTTTCCGTGGGTTTAAAGTGACGTAAAGATCTTGTCTTTAAAGCAGTTTTTAAAACGTTATGATTATGAAATGAAACCCATTCCTTTTATGATATATGGGTTGTTTATGAAATGATTGATGATGATATATGTGGCTCAAATGATAATAAAGACATGTAAAGGGTGCTCCCTGATAGCGCTCCAATGCATTGGGTAAAGACTTAATCTCTAGAGATGACTATTTTTTACGACGCCTTGGTGAATAACCTTGGTAATTTTTAATGACACATTGGGGATGGACCTTGGTGAAACAGAAATTATTGTCAATATTAAATGTTTTAGACACATCTTCAAGTTATTAAACACATTATTTTTATTATGATATGCCTCATGATCTCTTTCTCATGCCTTAAAGTTATTTTTCATGACTTTTGATGTATCTCAAGTTCTCATGTAAAATGTTTCCCTTGTTTCCCTTACTAGGCCTTTTGCTCACCCTTTCCTTTGATGTATGCTCCCAGATTATGAGATGATGTAATGAACTTAGGATGAACAAATTAAGAAGCCTTTCAAGTTTTTAAGAAGAATGTTTTTTTTCTCATGTAATAAGTTCATGGTTTCCAAGACACTAAACCTTAAAGATCCTCGGTTTTGTATAATGTAATGAAAGTTTATGTGATAAAAATGAGGGATGCTATAATTCGACCATGAATAACTGCCGACACCACCATGGGAATAGTGAGGCTAATTATTTCACATAGGCTGACTCAAAAAATACCATAGAGAACACCATGAAAATCAACATTTTATAGTTAAAATTCAAATTATACATTTTAGTTTATGTTTTAACATGAATTTTATTTGGATAGGGTAATCTATAAATATAATTTAAATCATGGAATGATTTCAGTGACTCAATACAAGAATCCTATGGATTCCTTTAAATCGAGACAAATTGTGGTATATATAGTAAGAATTAATTATCAAAACAAATTTCAATACAATTTTATTATTTTGGTCAATATTTCTATAGTGTTCAAAACAAAATAACAAAAACTATTGAAGATATTATATTTTTAAATTTAGTATTTATATCATATACCATAAAAAAGAATCTTTGAACAATTTTTTCTAAAATAATTATAATTTCATTTAAAATATCTTGTAATAATTTGTTTCTATATATTTTATCAATAATACCTAGATTTTTGATAGTCTAAATACTCAAAATAAGAAGTAAATTTGTTTAGAGAATAGTGGGAAGGGTATCTTGTGTGAGAATGTTATCTATCAATAATTTTATGTGATTAAAAATTATGTTTGTGATTAAGTAGAGGATATAGAATAAAAAATACATTTGGGAAGTGAAGAATTAATATCATAATTCTTAGATATTATCATTCCTAAAATAAAATTCATGTAGTTTTTGAAATGTGTGGGGCATATTTTTATTCTAATGCCACATTTAAAATTACCAACTAATCATTTTTCTAGATTTTATTCTCCAATATTACTAAAGGAATTTAAACCCTTCCATAGATTATTTCCCCTCATGAGTGAGGCTAAAAAATTGATGATCCTCCCCCACCCATGGATCCTCTGCCCGATGATAATAGCATGAATTTTTAATTGAGAGTATTGCAACTTTAGCACCTCATTGTGTTAAAATATTTAAGGAATACTACAGGAAAAAACACCTCTAAAACCCTTAATTATATTTTCTTACTAAGGAAGATGAACATGATTATTATGTAAGGAATCATTGGGAGTAACAAAAAAATAATCTTGATAACAAGCCACAGTTTGATGGGAAATCATTTCAAAATATTCCATAGATGATAGTAGAGAGTTATTCTGGAATAATATGGGAACAAACTCATGAAAGAACTGTTAAAAATTCAAATCCACTCACTTATTCTCCTGATTCAATCCCACTTCAATTCAACCTTTTATATATATTTAGTACATGTAAAAATCAATTGAGTACTTCAATATTCATACTTTTACTATAATTTTAAATGATTATAAAAGGTATATGATCATTCCAAAATTAACCATGAATTTATTTTCATCTTTTTCACTAATTTTATTCAACATGGGGTTAGTATGAGTTTATAGAAAGAGTAAAACCTTTTGGTGATAGCCTTGTAAAGCATGAAATATTTGATCTATTTAACAAGAAGAAGTATCTTAGAGAGTTATGATCTATGGATTTTGGAAGATCTAGTAACATCTCTGATGATTCTTGTGCTCATGATATATTAGACATTGAGGCTACAAATGATATAATGGAAAGAGGTAAATAGGGAAATGATCCTCCCACCCATAAATCTAAATACATATTACCAACTACTAGGATGTAGTTGAACCCTAAAGGTGTAGAATTGTGTGCATTAGATTTTTTTTATTTTAAGATTTTTTTGCCTTTTGTTTCTTAATTTTATTATTTTATTCAATATGGAATTCCCTTGTGTCTAAGCACTACAGGTTGACAAGGGTGAAGAATTGTCAATGAAGACAACATAACCAAAGTGAGAGTAGTTTCAATGTCTTCCTTCACTATTTTATACAAGTGCCTTAATATTAGTGACACTTATGCAGGGAAATTATACACTTGATTCTAGAATCATCATTTACATTTTGTCTCTTTCTGTCTTTTTATGAGTTTGTAAAAATGGTATAGGCCCTATTACAGTCACTTCCACCTCCAAAATGGCCAACCAAATATGGACTCTTTTACATTCTCATTTGAATCTTTTAAATACATGATAATGAAAGATACTGTAAATAATAATAGATATGCCCCTCCCATATCCCAAACCAATTCTAATAATATAAATTATGAATTAATTATGAATGATTTTTAATCAGGGTTGGAAGTTAAAAATATTGAGAGGCTGGTTGATCACTATAAGGTAATTTAGTTTAAAATGGGAGTCACAATGTCAAAACTAATAAAAAAATTCAATTATTTTAGAACTTTGAAAAAATGATCTATAATTCACATGTGACATGTAGGAATCCACCACATGTCACTTTGACACATGATATGCCCGATATGACTCAATGTATATGTTCTCAATATAAAAGTGTCAATTTACTCCAAAACAGGCATCATATAGACAAAACCATGTAAACAAACTCATATTATCTTGAAAATTTAGGAAGACAACACATAATTCATTTTTGATTTATAGGAATTGATCTAACATTAATCTGACACATAATGTGGTTGGTGTGACTCAAAGTGTAGGTATTTAATATAAACATGTTATTTTACTCTAAAACATGTGTCATATTTTCAAAACCAAGTAAACAATCTTAGATTGTCTTTAAAACATTAGGAAAACAAACTATAGTTAATTTATTATATATTAGAATTTTCCACATGTCAACACAACATATGATATGGCCTGTATGACTCAGTGTGTATGTATTTAATGTAATAGTGTTATTTACTCTAAAACAAACAACACATAGCCAAAAAACGAGCAAATAAGATTTAATTATATTTAAACATTATAAAAATGGTTTATAATCTATTTTTAATATGTATGAACCACCAACACATCAATTTAACACTTGATGGGTCCAGTTTGACTCAAAGGGAATATTTTTAAAATAAAAGATACATTTTAGTTTAAACATGTGTTGCAATTTGAAAACCAAGATAATGAGCTTAGATTGTATTAAAAATATAGTAAAACAATCCATAATTTATATGAGATGTAGAGTAATTGGCCTCAAATAATTCATACACATGATGCAGATGGTATGAATCAAGGTGTATGTTTTCACATTAAAAGTGTCATTTAACTCTAAAACATGTGTCATATAGACAAAACTGAGAAAATTATCTCATATTATCTTTAAAATTTAGTAAGATGGTTTATAATTTAATTATAATGAATTTGAATGAGCTACACATCAATATGAAACTTTATGTGTTCGGTATAACTCAAATTAGATGTTTTCAATGTAAAAGTGTCAATTTAATTTAAAATATGCATCACATTATCAATATAAATAAAATGTGATCATATTGTCTTGAATCATTAAGAAAATGATCCATAATTCATTTGTTATTAGTATGAATCATCTTCATGTAAATATGACAGATGATGTAGCTATTATTAATCAAAGTGTTTATTTTTAATATAAGTGTAATTTTATTTTAAACATTACATTTGTTTGGGATCAGGGACAAAATTAAAAAATATAGAAATTTGCATTGGAGGAGCCCTAGTAACTTTGGTGTTCAAAACTAGGAAAATCAAGAACCCTAGAAACTATACTGATTCATCCCTTCATCTGGTTATGGTCCTCCCAATATCTTCCCTTCAAGCAATGAACAAAAGGAGAACAACCAACAAAAAAAGAAAACACACATGTAAGAGAAAAGTAAAAAACATTTCCAAAATTGATCACATGGACTAGAAGTTCATCCTATATTCATAGGAAAATGAAAAAATATCTTTCATTCAATGAGAATAAACAACAAGGTTTTAAGAATTTCCATCATCTTGAACTCTCCCTAGATTATCTGAAGATTTTACACCAACACTGTTAGGTCATCACATATTCCAACTTCATCCTTATGGTCTCCACCCTTGTGGTCCATAACCTATGCCTTTGGATCTAGTGCCTCCGACACTTTGTGTGAGCCCAGGTTAGATTCCTTAGAAGGTGATCCTCCATCATCTTTTCCAAGCCCTATCAACACTCATCATCCATTCTCAAATAATTTCACTATATACATTTATATAGACACAATTTCTATAAATTTAATAATTATGATCAACATTAATTTTTCCATCCATTAATTTTGTGAATTAAATATCCATTAATGGTGAGAGAAATATCCTCTATTAATGTTAAGAAAAATATCCCCATTAATAAATTTACTTACCCAATTAAATGGGATAGAACCAAATCAATTCTGACTTGATAATTGATTATGTTGGCTAAGTCAACAATATCACACTCAAATACAATTCTCAAGATCACACCAATGTCAAAAATAATCCAACAACCATTCACTATTATTATGTGGTGCATGTATGGTTTAATAATCCATGTTGCTTTAATCATCTAGGATCCCAATGATGTAGTCCCTCCCCAGTCTTTTGGATCCATGATATGATCAATCTACATATTGTATGAAACTCATTTGAATACCTCTATAGAAACTATTTCACAATTAATCAGGATCATGTTATCATCCTCCTATTTTATTGAATTTATAAACAACAATACATGTCATGCACTATGTCCATGGCCTTACTCTATCATACCTCCATTCATTTCTAAAGTCTTTACTACCATGATTCTACTCCACCTAAGATATTTTTGTTTTAAAAAAATATTGTAATTACATTGGAATCAAAACACATTCGATTGCCATATCTTTGATAAATTATAATGTTATCAGTATGAAGAACTCCCACTAAAATTTCCTTTAGTGTAACCATGGAAACATGGTCCTTTTATTCGAATTCATCCATCCAGTTTTGACACTTTGAGAGACAACCCTCATCATAGACAATCCTTCTATTTCCCTATGATCCTCCATAAAATCATTTTTATGGATTCAAAAGTTAAAATCTTCCTTCTCCAATATTAATTTCATGCTAAAAAATTACATCAACGAAATATTCCATCAAATTAAACTAAAAAATCATGGATTCTTCTAATATATCCTCTCAGGAACCTCATTTATCTGCCACCAGACATAAACTTCTCAAACAATCCCTTTGTGCTTGCTGTCATAGTCATCTAGTTATCTTAACTTCTAGAATTTTAGTATCCTTCCATCAAGATCCAAATTCCACCCAATGAATGGAACATTCCACATAACACTTATACCCATAAATAATTTTACTATTCTAGAAACACTACTGATACCACCATCATCTTTCAGTGACATTCTATCATATTCATTATTGATCAACTGACATGGGGAACTCCATTATTCTTCCTCTAAGCTCTGGCTGTCTTTAACAATGAAACACTCCTCATGACTCCTGCTAGTCAATCAGAATTTTCATATCCCAGAAACACATATTGAACAACCACTGTCTTCTAGTAATTTATTTTGATTCATTGTAATTTTTTTCACCAAATGAATGCTATTGTTTTCTACAATTAAACACATCAACCTACATTTGATACCACTTGTTGGGAATTAGGGCTGGATGAAAAATATTTATAAAATTACTCCTTAAAATAACCCAAGAATTTGGGGCCTTGAACTAGGAATTCTAGGAACCCTATCCACCACACTGAGTCATACCTTCATATATTTTTAGTCATACTAAGGTCTTCATTTTGAGTAAAGAAAAATAGGAGAGAAATCAATATGGTAAGAAAACAAACATGAAAGAACAATGTAAAAAACAATTCACAGTAAGATTACATGGTTTTTAGTCTTATATTTTATCCAAGGTAGAATGAAAAAATAAATTTAATTTAATGAGGAGAAACATCAAGGTTAAACTTTTTTTCTTCATATTGGAATCATCCTAGATAACTTGAGGATGTTCCATCAAAACTTTTTAGTAATCGTATCTTCTGGATCCCTCCTTCCAGTCTCTACCCATATGGGTCTAAGCCTTTCCCAATGGATTTGGTGCTTCTAGAACTTTGTGTATCCCCAGGTTGAATTCCTCAAAAGTAAATCCACCTATTTATTTATCAATCCCTATTAGAGATCATCATCTATACTTAAAAAAATATCAATACATCTATTTATATAGACACAAAGTCTATATCCCAAATAAATATGTTAATCATTAATTTTTATATCCATTAATATTGAGAATCAAATCTCTATTCATGTTGAGGGACAACTCCTCTAATAATCTTGAGAAAAATCTCTCCAATAGTAAATTTATCTATCTTCAATAAATGGGATGGACCCAAATTATTTCAGACTTGAGAATTATTTTCATATATTGAGACAAAAAAAATGATAAAGCCAAGCTAATGATCTCTGATTACTTTCAAACATTAGGGAGATGATCAAAACCTCATGTGTGATGTGTAGTAATTAACCTAACATGAATCTGATAGATGATGTGGCTAGTATGACTCAAAGTGTGTGTCTTCAATATAAAAGTGTAATTTTAGTTTAGAACACACATCAAATTTTGAAAACTGAGGAAATAAGGTCAGATTGTTTTCAAACATTTAAAAAATGACCCATAATTCATTTCTGACATGTACTAATTGACAGTATGTGAATTTGACACACGATGTGGATGGTATGACTTAATGTGCATGTATTCTATATAAAAGTGTCATTTTACTCTAAATCACGCATCACATATATATGACCAAGTAAATGATCTCATACTGTCTTGAAAATTTGGGAAAATTATCCATAACAAAATGTCAACCAGACACATGATGTGTCTAGTATGAATCAATTTTCATGTTTCAATATAAAACTATCATTTTAGTTTAAAATGTGTATTATATTTTCAAAACTAAGATAACAAGCCAATATTATTTTCAAATTTTTTGAAAATGATCAATAACTTCTATGTTATTTGTAGGAATCAACCACACATCGATCCAAGAAACTATGTGTTTGGTATCACTCAAAGTGAATGTTTTCAATATAAACATGTCAATTTACTTTAAAATGCACAAGATATTTTCAAAACTGAGAAAATGAGATTATATTGTTTTTAATATTTCAGAAAATTATCCATAATTTATTTTTTATTTTTAGGAATTTATAGTGCACTAATCCGACACATGATGTGGCCAGTATGAATCAAACTGTATGTTTTCAATATAAAAGTGTCATTTTACATTCAAACAAGTGTCACAAGGAAAAAATGAGTGAATGAGCACATATTTTCTTGAACATTTAGTATAATGATCATTAATTAGTTTGGAAATGTATGAATTAAACACACATCAATTTGATACACGATTTAGCCGTTAAGACTCAAAGTAAATGTTTTTAATATAAACAAGTAATTTTACTCTAAATAGGACACACATAGAAAAAACTAAGTAAATGAGCTCAGATTATCCTGAAACATTAGGAAAATAATTCATAATTTAATTGTGATGTGGAATAACTGACTATATGTAGATCTTATACAAGATGTGGCTAGTATGACTCAATGTAAATGTATTCAGTATAAAAGTATCATTTTAATTTAAAACACATGTTACATTGTCAAAACAAATAAAATTAGCTCAAATTGTTTTCAAAATATAATAAAAATGATCCATAATTCATGTGTGATATTAGGGAATCAACCACATGTGAATAAGACATATTATGTGACCGGTACAACTCAAGGTTCATGTTTTCACATTAAAAGTTTCATTACTTGTAAACAAGTGTCACATATCCAAAACCAATAAAACAAGATCAGATTGTCTTGAAACATTAGGAAAATGATCCATAATTCATTTGTGATATATAAGAATTGATTTCATTCCAATACAATACACTATGTGGCTGGTATGACTAATAGTGTGTGTTTATATATAAAAGCATCGATTTTGTTTTAAAGGCATGTCACATCATGAAAACTAAGAGAACAAACTCAATTTTTCTTGAAAAATTATAAAATTGATCCATAATTAATTTGTGATGTTTAATAATTGACTACATGTCATTCCAACACATGATGTGGTTGGTATGAATCAAATTGTTTATTTTCACATTAAAAGTGTTATTTCACTCTAAATCATGTTTAACATAGACAAAACTAATAAAACAAGTTCAAATTGTCTTGAAAAATTAGGAAAATTCTATATAATTTATTTTTTATATATAGGGATCTATTGCATTTCAATGAAACATACGATGTGATAGGTATGATCCAAAGTGCGTGTTTTCAATATAAACACGTCATTTTAGTTTAAAAAACATGTCACATTGTCAAAACAGAGAAAACAATCTTAGATTGTTCTGAAACATTATGAAAATGATCTATCATTCTTATGTTGAATTTAAGGATTGAATGCATGTAAATCTGAAACATGATGTGGCCTGTATGACTCAAAGTGTGTGTTTTTATATTAAAAGTGTCATTTTACTCTAAGACACATGTCACATAGCCAAAACTGAGTAAACGAGATTGGATTTTTTGAATCATTTGGAAAATGATACATAATTAATTTTTGGCGTTTAAGAATTTTTCACACATTAGTATAACAAATGATGTGGCTTGTAATATGACCCAAATTACATTTTTTCAATACATGTATCATTTTAGTTCAATGATATAATTATTAACATCCATTTATCAAATTAAGACAATTAATAACTTATAACATCATTAATATTTTCAATAATTAACTATATAATTTATACAGATTATAAATGATCAATGTAATTAATAATTCATAATATAATTATTAATTAAAATATAATTAATAATTGATATATAATTAATAATATAACCATTAATAATATATTTACATTAGTTCCAGGGGTAATATAATGAAAATCTATTAATTTCTATAAATTACTTAGAGAGACTTAACCATATGACCTCCGTGAGACCCCTCAAATGCATAACCCCGAGGTTATGCCTCTAGGAGCATTAATAATTTAATTAAAAGTATATCTTATATTATCATTATTATATTCAGTAATTAAGAATATAATTTTTTATATGTGGATTATATAAAATTAAAATTAAAATTTGTATATTTTTTATGTGCTGTTACGAAAATAAATATTGATTTTATTTTATGTACATAATTTTGTAGAGAGGTTGATAATTGGAAAAAATCCTAATATAAGAGTTTTTTTTATATTTCATTGTAAATTTTTTGGTTAATTGTAAATATAAAATGAATGTAAATATTTTGTATGTAAATTTTGAATCAAATAATGATGCAATGTAATATTTGAATTCCAATATGGTTTTCTGTAATATTTTTATTTCAACATGGTTATGTTTGTAATTTGATTTTCTATTGTAGGGCTATTTCAGGGATATTGTTTTGTAGCATCTGTTATGGACTTTAGCAGCACTAACAAAAGAACAAATAAAATACACCTTTATCATCACATAAAAAAGAGCTAATAAAGGTGTCTTTTATCAGTGCTAAAATATAGCAATAATAAGTCCTCTCCATTTTGGGTTTGGGAGAAGAGCACCAGATTATTTGGCACAATTTTCTCAAACTGAATGATCAGAGAACCAATTTAATTGGTGCTATACTTTTTTCCGTACAAGACCGCCAAATCATATGGTGTTCTAAGCCTAAATTGTTGAGCACTAAGTCATTTGGTTCTTGGTAGTCTAAGATAACTTAAAAAAATCATACACAAGTTTCATTAAAAATTAAAATAAAATATCATATTATGATAAATTTTCCAAGTATCACTGTAAGGGAAAAAATAAACCTTAAGAATCATTTTATGAATAAGCATAAAAAATTATAAAGATGATAAAAAAATATCTGTATCTTTGTTAAACATCACTAAAAAAACATCAATTAAATACAATATGTAAAAATCAATTTTAATCCCTACATATAAAACCTTTATAAATCCTATGTAACAATAAAAAATGAAACTACAAATAAAATATTCTTACATAAAAATTATCTCATTTGTGAAAGGGTCATTACAAAGTTTAAACATCCTTTTTTAACACTACACATAATTTTTTTTTCTTTTAAATAGGAAGTATATGGGGGCCATTTTATTAAATAAAAAGAAAAATATCTATTTTAAATTGGGTTAAGAGTTTATCCAAACATGACACAAAGTCCTAGTGGGTAAAAATTCAAAAGAAGAATGGCCCAAAGGCCCAGTGGCCCAAAGGCCAGATCAGATCAAACGTCCCTGTAACACCCCAAGAATTTATAATAAATTTAATTTAGATTTCCCAAAACACCGATTCTCATCAAAAAAAAACTTTAGTAGACATTAAACTTAATTTTTCCACTTCTCCATTTTGAATTTCGAAAAACAGACAGACACGGTTGCGATCAGTAAGTTATTTAGTTTATTATAGAATCAACTTAATGTTTGGTGAATAATAACATACCCTTATGAATATTAAACTACCATAATGAATAGTAATATACCCTTATGAATTGTAATATAACCCTTATTAATATAACATTTTCAGAATAAATAGTAACCTCACACATGAATGTATCTTATAAGTGACAATATGATCATAGTATAAGTGTTCGTATTTTTGTAAATATTTAATTACAATTTTAGGATTAATTTAATAATTTAAATAAAAATATATTTTCCAAAAAGGAAATTATAAATTATTATTTTATTATCTTATGGTTATATGAAAATATTATGAGACCTTAATTAAAATTTCAAAGAGTTATACAATTAGTTTTAGATTTAAAATTGTTATTTTTTGAATAAATTATTATTATATTTAAAAGTTAAATTTCACATATTTAGAAAATTATTCTTATAAAATGGAGTTAATTTTTTAATTATGCACATCAAAAAATGGTTAGGGTGAATTTTTGGGATTTTTCTGAAATACTTTAATTTTTGATAAAGAGTGAAATATGGTAATTTACGGTATTTAAATTATAATACAAATACATGAATTAAAAACATCATGAATGATGTCAGCACCCTTGGTTCAAATTCACATGACCCATTTACTATATTTAGTGATGGAATCATCACTATTTCTTTTCTTATGAAATAATGATAAACTAATGACTAAAATAATGGGAAAACCCTCCTCTCCTCCAATATAAACCCCCCCACCCCTTCTTCCTCTCACACCTCTCAAGCCTTGACCATTGCCTAAGTTATTCTAAATATTCTTCCCAAGAACCTCCCCCACTCCCAAGACCTTATGGTCTCATCAAAAGGCCAAAACCAAAGTCCTTAAGGAGGATCTCAAGGAGAAGAGATCAAGAGGTAAAAATCCTCTTTCAAATTTCTTTCCATTTTCATTTGTATTCTTTTTCTATCCTCACATCATCTCATCAAATTGCTGTGATAACTCTAGTAACTTAAATTTAAAGGAATTTTATTATGCTAATGGAATATTTTATCATCAATTCCCTTCCCCCCTCCTTTTATACTAAAGATGAAACATCGCCCGAGATGTGTTAATTTATCGCATCCAAGGATGACGAGTTTTCAATTTCTATTACCATCTTCAATTATGGTCATGAAACCATTTTTTATGGTTTAACCAGATCATAATATATTTATTATATATTTTTTAATGTTCTTTAATCATTATACACACATGATTTAAAATAATAAAACAAAACAAGTTCGTTGTGAGAAAAACCGCTAAAAATAATCCAAGCATTTAACATTAAAGTTTTATCCAATTATTCAATCTAACCCAAAATAACCAAATGGATTATATGATCACTTAAAATTATATATAACCATTAATAACATATAACTTCAGTTCTGGAATCCAACTTCCATTTTACATGAATATCCATACTCTTATAGGAGCGAGTTGATCATGAAAATTAAGAAAACGAGCACTCACAAACGATAAAATTGAACATTATAACTAATAAAAAGGGACATAAAATAACTAAATAAAATTATAGTAAATCAATTACATGTTTAAAAGTTTATAGAATTATTAATTAATTAATCTAATTTGGTTATTGAGGACATTAAGATCAAGGTAAGAACACATACGGACTTGAGGTAAGGGATATCTTAACTCAATTTCCACTCATTAAGTTAAACATCTATGCCATTGGTTATGTTTTTACAAGAATATGTGTGAATTTCCTATGAATGTTTTATAATATATATCCACTTATATTTTGTGGGTTTATATTTTTCACACATAATTATGTCATTGAATTGTCCTCACTCTAATGATACGATCTTTGTAAGAGTTTTCTCATCTCACTTTCATTTTTGTGAGACATTCCTTGTTCACCATTATTTCATGTGTATGGTGTATTTATACTACCTATTGATGTTCCATACCACTAATATCTTTATTCACATTGTATTCAATGTATCATTTTATGGTTATTAATTTTGGGGTATATGATTCAGTTGATTACAAAGTGGTAATGGATTTTACCAGAACCTTCATTTTTTCCTTCGGGTTATTCTTTCACTATCTTTACCCAAATGTAATGATTCTTTATTTTTGTGTACATATTATATATTCTGTGTATATGTTTTAAAATCATATATCCAGATCATATCATTCTTATTTTATGGGAATATACATGTTTTAAAAGGTTCCCTTCTCAATTCTTCCTGATTAACAAGCCCGATTCAAGGGAACTTCCCGATTTCTTACCTATTTTCAAGTGCACTCCAAAATATGTTGTAAGACATAATTATCTTTATAAATTCACCCATTTTATCATGAAAAACTATTTTGGTTCATTTCTAGTTTTATTAAATCAAACATGCCTTTCCGATTTAAAATCTCTTTAATATTTTCCTTAAACAGCACTAAATGTATTATTTCAAAAGTTTCCTAAAAACTCTCTTTACATGATTTCACTTCATTGGGACGTCATTTATGCCTCAAATATAATTTCAATGTCCCTACATTCATTTATAGGATATAATATTTTGAAATATTATTTTATGACAAATAAAAATGACTTTCCAAAAGAACTCTTCTTTCCAAAGTAAAAAAGGGTTTATCTCATCTCACTTCAATTTCTATGAGATATGTGACTTTTTCACCACTTATTCCTTATGTGTGGAGTATGTAATTACCTTTGGTGTATCATATAAATAGTCTTTGTATTCTTATTATATTCTATGGGATTATGTTTTGAATATTTCAAAGTGGTATGAGACACTTTGGAATGTTAAAAGAATCATTCCTCATGAACTTTTCAATGGTCTCATTTAAAAGTATCTTCATCTATGTCAATATCCATTGTTGAATCTTGTAATTCATTAAGGTCTATCTCTTATGATATCATCTACCATATTTTTTTGAAGGGTTGATGATCAGTTTGACTATGGATTTGTTAATTTGATACCATTTATGGGTTATAGTTAAAGTATTCACAATTTGTATGCTAGTTTTTCAATATGAATGTTTATATTGATTATGTTTCACCCTTTTCATATGAGGAATGTATTGGACTTAGTAAGTGATGGGTGGGGCCTGCTATAGCCCCTTGATGCATCGATAGGTCTCTTGTGACAAACTCATTTGGGTTTTTACCCGTTTATGTATGGTCTTGGAACACGACCTTGATAGTATGGTTATGATTTTAGACATTATGCATTCCATAATTATGATACTAGTGATTGATATTCCATGTGATTATTTTACTATTAGAATATCCATGGTTATGTTTTATTCTCCTGTGATTATTTATATGGAATTATTCATTTGGTTTTTATTCCTGCCATATTATGCTCAAGATTATGTCTTAGTGGAATGGGTTATTCACATTTTCTTATTGTCTATGATAGTTTCCGTGGTACTTGTTTACCCTTACTTGGAATCTGAGCTCACCCCTTTATTATGTTTTATTTTTTTCCTAGGAAGTGAAGATGTATAATATAAATGACTTTTAGGGATAAGCTAGGAGTTGTGGATGTTTTAAAAGGAATTTCTATGCTGTATATCATTTCAAGTTGTAATGCTGAACTTATGTATGTATCTAGTTTCCCAAAACTACTAAACTATTCAGTCCTCTAGGATGCTTTTCCTTATTTTTATGCCAATGTTTTAAAATAAGGCACCAGCTCTGGGAAACTGGGGTCAGGTCCTTACAGTTGGTATCAAAGGAAGTTTAGTAGAATCCTTGGAAACTAGATTTAGAAACCATAGATTAGAGAACATAACCCAAAGTTAGACATTAATGATTTGTGTAGAAGAAAATCCCAAAGAAAAAATGTTTATGATTATTAGTTATGAATTAAGTTCCAAATTTATGGTAATTTAGGTAGATAGGATAAAAAAAACCTAAATAAATTGAGATATGAAGGTGTTGATTGAATAGAGTATTATAAAATTTTTATGGTATTTTCTTTACCCTATATAATATCTTTCTTTTAATAATTCATTTTTATGTTTAAGTGATGTTCTTTCTACAGATTAAGGATTTATTATCAAGATTTAAGGAAAGAGGTCTTGCATAACCTTCTTATCCCTCCCTGATGATTTGATCATCACTACTATGTAAAAAGCTTGTTCAAATGACTTTGATAGATACTTGAGTATTCAAATCACCTATATGAAATTGTTTGAGTTATCCAACACCTACACTTTTCTAATTTTTTTTATGGGTCATGGTATCTTTTTCATATGTTTTTTAGATCTCAACTCTTCCAACTCTACCAAAGAGCGAAGTACCATAAGTGGAATGAATGTTTTATTTTTGAAAGTAGGAAAACATACCGAAAGAAGTAGGGGACATCAAGAAGATCCTGAAATATGCATTCAAGGTATGAATTATTTTTCTTATCCATAAAGTATGAAACATGATTATATTGATATTTATGAACCATGAGGATATAATTCAAATATTTGACTTGTAAGAATGAAGTATTAAGAAATAAAGTGGCAATACATAGTCAATGGATTATGAAGAATGTTGAATGACTATGATTTATTCATATAAAGGATTCAAGAGTCATGGTAGACTTAAGGGTGATGAAATGTTTAAAAGTAATGTTACTCTTTTGATGATGAGAGTACCTTGGAGACTTTTATTGAGATTGATTTACATCTAATCCTTAAGTTCTCATGTGAAAAAAATTCTATTTGGGAAAAAATATCTATTTTCTTTTTATGGACAGAATTTTAAAGGTACATATAACTTTAGGGTTCATATGATCTTTTCTTTTGAGGTAATTATGGTCTATTGTATCTTGAGAACATATAATTTATCAAAAAATTTAGTGAGCAATGTTATTTTGGTTGAATATCACAATAATTCTGGGAAGCGATATAGGAATAAGGTAAACAGAATTACTTGAGATATTATTTGAGGAATAAAGATTAAATTATATTTTGGAGGAAAATATGATTTTATTATGGCATTATGATAATGACTAGAATATCTTGTAGATTATATGATTTGAGTATATACTTTGTGGAGTGAAAGTTTATGGGTTATTGAGGTTATTTGGTGATAAATTATAATATTATGTTGGAAGTCTATGGGACTAAATCCTTCTGATTTTTGGGTTTTAATCATAGTTTTGGAATATTTTGAGGAATTTTAAATGTCATTTATTTGGGGAATGATCTATGATGGTCTTTTATAATTGATATTGAATTTTGGAGTTTGTTTTTTATTTGGGGAATATCTTATCTTATCCTTTTGGTTTTGGCAGGAGGAATGAATTTTTTACCTTTTATGGTTTTAGAGATCAATACAAGTTAATTCTAGTGCTCCATGAATTAATGATTTATGATCATCATGTGGAATAAAAGATAAGTTTTTGGTGGTAAATTGATTTATAGATGAAACTCTACTTTTAAAGTAAATAATTATCCTTATGTTCTCAGTATAAATGTCAATGAAATACCTCAACTCTATTAAAAAAAATGGAACTTGAAGTAAAAATGTTATCCATTTACTTCACTTACTGATAAATTAAGATCATTTTATCCCATCATAGATTTATGGTTTTTGATGGTTAACATCAGAATGTTCATGTTCTCTATAACTCTCTATTAGATTTTGATAGTTAGTTTCCTCTTCTAAGTCCATATTTTCCTACACAGAATCCTAGTATGTGTCATCTCAGGTGACCATCATATTTACATAGAATCTTTATTAATACTTTCACTGATGTGGGTTTTCAACAAGGTATTTTGATTAGTTGGACCTTTTTGACCAATCCCAAGTTCAAATTGCGAGGACACAATTCATTTAACGGGAGGAGAATGTAACACTCCAAGAATTAATAATAAATTTAATTTAGAATGCACAAAACACTGATTCTCATCAAAACGACACTTTAGTAGGCATTAAAATTAATTTTTCCACTTCTCTAATATGAATTTCGAAAAACGGGCAGACACAATTGCGATCAGTAAGTTTTTTAGAGTATAATAGAATCAACTAAAATTTTGGTGAATAGTAACCTACCATTATGAATAGTAACCTACCATTATGAATAGTAACCTACCCTTATGAATAGTAATATAACCCATATGAATAGAAAATTAGATGAATGAATAGTAACTTCACACATGAATATATCTTATAAGTGAAAATATGGTCATAGTATAAGTGTTCATATTTTTGTATATATTTAATTACAATTTTATGATTAATTTAATAATTTAAATAAAAATATATTTTCCAAAAATTTATTTATAAATTATTATTTTATTATCTTATGGTTATATGAAAATATTATGAGACCTTAATTAAATTTTCAAAGAGTTATAAAATCAGATTTAGATTTAAAATTATTATTTTTCGAATAAATTATTATTTTATTTAAAAATTAAATTTCTCATATTTAGAAAATTATTTTGATAAAATGGAGTTCATTTTTAAATTATACATGT
The DNA here is from genome assembly GCA_963277665.1 of Viscum album. NCBI lineage: Eukaryota > Viridiplantae > Streptophyta > Magnoliopsida > Santalales > Viscaceae > Viscum > Viscum album. The sequence continues at coordinate 109,596,748 of OY728135.1, forward strand.
TGAAAAATGGTTAGGGTGATTTTTTGGGATTTTTCTGAAATACTTGAATTTTTGATGAATAGTAAAATACTGTAATTTACGGTATTTAAATTATAATACAAATACATGAATTAAAAACATCATGAATGATTTAATAACCCTTGGTTTAAATTCACATGAACCATTTACTTTATTTAGTCATGTAATCATCACTATTTATTGTCTTATGGAAAAATAATAAACTAATGACTAAAATAATGGGAAAACCCTCCTCTCCTCCACTATAAAACCCCTCCCAAACCCCTCTTCCTCTCACACATATAAAGCATTTATACTTGACTAAGTTCTTACAAATAATCATCCCAAGCCTTTCCCCCATGTACAAGACCTTCTGGTCTCACCAAATGGCCAAAACCAAAGGTCTTAAGGAGGATTTGAAGGAGAAGAGATCAAGAGGTAAAAATCCACTTTCAAATTTCTTTCCATTTTCATTTGTATTATTTTTCTATCCTAAACTCCACTCATACAATTTCTGTGATAAATCTAGTACCTAAAATGTACTAGAATTTTATTATTCTAATGGAATATTTCATCATCAATTCACTTCCCCCTCTTTTATACTAAAAAAGAAACATCGTCTGAGAGGTGTTAATTTATCACATTCAAGGATGAAAAGTTTTCAATTTCTATTACCACCTTCAATTCTAGTCGTGAAACTATTTTTATGGTTGAAACAGATCATAATATATGTATTATATCTTGTTTAATGTTCTGTAATCATTATACACACATGATGTAAAATAATAAAACAAAACAAGTTCATTGTGAGAAAAACTTCTCAAAATAATACAAACTTTTAACATTAAATTTTTATCCAATGATTCATTCTTACCCAAAATAAACAAATCGATTATATGATCACATAAACTTCTATATAACCATTAATAACATATAACTTCAGTTCTTTACTCCAACTTCCATTTGACATGAACATCCATACTCTTATAGGAGCGAGTCGACCGTGAAAATTAAGAAAACGAGCACTCACGAACGATAAAATTGAACATTATAACTCATAAAAAGGAACCTAAAAGAACTAAATAAAATTATAATAAATCAATTAAATGTTTAAAAGTTTACGTAATTATTAATTAATTAATCTAATTTGGTTATCCAGGACATTAATATCAAGGTAAGAACACCTACAGACTTGTGGTAAGGGATATCTTAACTCAATTTCCACTCATTCAGTTAAACATCTATATCATTGGTTATGTTTTTACATTAATATGTTTGAATGAAGTATGATTGTTTTATAATTTATATTCAATTATATTGTGTGGTTTTATAATTTTCACACATAATTATGTCATTGAATTGTCCTCACTTTAATGATATGATCTTTGTAAGAGTTTTCTCATCTCACGTTAATTTTTGTGAGACATTCCTTGTTCACCATTATTTAATGTGTATGGATTATGTATACTGCCTACTGATGTTACATATCACGAATATATTTATTCACATGGTATTAAATTTATCATTTTTGGTTATTAATTTTGGGTCATATGATTCAATTGATTACAAAGTGGAAATGTATTTTACCCGAACATTCATTTTTCCTTCGGGTTATTCTTTCACCGTCTTTACCCAAATGTAATGATTCTTTATTTTTGTGTACATATTCTATATTATGTGTATATGTTTTAAACTCATATATATTGATCATATCAATCTTATTTTATGGCAATAGACATGTTTTAAAAGGTTCCCTTTTCAATTCTTCCTAATTAACAAGACCGATTCAGGGGAACTTCCCAATTTCTTACTTGTTTTCAAGTGCACTCCAAAATATGTTTTAAGCCATAATTATCTTTATATATTCACCCATTTTATCATTATAAACTATTTTGGTTTATTTATGGTTTTATTAAATCAAACATGCCTTTACTCTTTAAAATCTCTTTAATATTTTTCTTAAACCATATTAAAATGTATTATTTAAAAAGTTTCTTAACAACTCTCTTTATATGATTTCACTTTAGTCTGACATCATTTATGACTCAAATATAATTTCAGTGTCAAATTTTCATTTTTGGGATATAATTGTTTAAAATCTGATTTTATGACAAATAAAAATGATTTTCCAAAAGAACTCTTCTTTCCAAAGTAAAAAGGGTTTATCTCATCTCACTTCAATTTCTATGAGATATATGACATGTTAACCATTTATTATTTGTGTGTGGAGTATGTAATTCCCTTTGGTGCATCATATCAAGATTCTTTGTATTCTTATGATATTCTATAGGATTATGTTTTGAATGTTTCAAAGTGGTATGGGACTCTTTGGAATGTTAAAAGAATAATTCCTCATGAAATTTTCAGTGGTCTCATTTAAAATTATCTTCATCTATGTCAATATACTTTGTTAAATCTTGTACTTCATTAAGGTATATCTCTTATGATATCATCTACCATATTTTGTTGAAGGGTTGATGATCAGTTTGACTGTGGATGTGTTAATTTGATACCATTCATGGGTTATAGTTAAAGTATTCACATTTCGTATGCTAGTTTTTCAATATGAATGTTTATATTGATTATGTTCCACCCTTTTCATATGAGGAATGTATTGGACTTAGTAAGTTATGGGTGGGGTCCTCTATAGTCCCTCGATGCATCGGTGGGTCTATTGAGACAAACTAGTTTGGGTTTTTACCCGTTTATGTATGGTCTTGGCACGAAGCCTTGAGAGTATGGTTATGATTTTCATCATTATGTATTCCATCATTATAATACTAGTAATTGATATTACATGTGATTATTTGACTAGTAGAAAATCCATGGTTATGTTTTATTATCTTGTGATTATTTATATGTCATTATTCATTCAGTTTTTATTCCTGCCATATTATTCTCAATATTATGTCTTAGTGGCATTAGTTATTCAAATTGCCTTATTATTTAAGATAGTTTCTGTTGTACTTGTTTACCCTTTCTGAGCATCTGAGCTCACCCCTTTCTTATGTTATATTTTTTTCCTAGGAAATGAAGATGTATAATATGAATGACTTGCAGGGATAATCTAGGCGTTGTGAATGTTTTCAAAGGAATTTATATGTTGTATATCATTTCAAGTTGTAATGTTGAAATTATGTATGTATCTCGTTTTCTAAAACTACTAAACTATTTAGTCCTCTAGGATGGTTTTCCTTGTTTTTATTCAAATGTTTTAAAATAAGGCATCGACTTTGGGAACTGGGGTCGGGTCCTTACAGTCCTAGGGATAGAAGGTTGAATCATGTCAAGACACTAGACAAAATGTTACACCGCCTACAGAAAATTTAAATCAAACCCTAAACCCAATCTTATAGATGTGTCTCCCCATACCATGAAATGTCTCATAATGACAAAACCAACATGGTAGGGAACCCCTCCATAAAAAATTAATGAGTATGGATATATGATAGCTGTAAGCACACCCATCGCTCTTTCGAGATATCCACTCGTTGAGGCCTGTGTTGACTAGTAATTAATAGTCAAAATTTAAATATATATTAATAATTCTATAAAATATACAATAAAATAATTTTAGTTTTGTTCTGAAAATTTTAAATATTAAACATGTTTAATCATTTAGTAAAAGTCTCAAAACATGTTTTCTCTCCTAATATAGTATATACTAATTTTGAATACTGAATCAATATAGAAACATTTAAGGGCCACAGTCATGATTGAAATTGTAAATTTAAATATAAAAAACTAATTATATATAAAAAATTTCTAAAAAATAGATAAATATAATAAGAACACACAAGTTTGAACATATATAGTATTTGAAAACATAAAACATTGTCCATTATTCTAAAACATAAACTAGTATATAAACCAAATTAACAATTATTAATACAATATAAATATAATATATGTAAGTTTTCAAAATATAAACATTAGTATAAATTATATTATAAAAGAAATTTTTAAACTAAAAACTGAACATATTTTAGAAATAAGATATAATATTTAAATGCTTAATCCAGATTTAAAGAACAAAAATTATAAAAAATACCATCTAGAATTTAAAACTATGTAATCATTACGTTTTGAAACTATAAATCCTCTTAAATTAAACACTAATTCACACAAGAAACCAATAAGTATTATATATGATATCAGAATTTATTTAGACTATAAAAAATAATTAATCAAGTTAGATCAGGTTAAAATAAATAACCAAAGAAAAAAAAATTAACTTCACTTTTCAAATAATCAAACCATTTTCTATAAAAATAAACCATCTGAAATGGATTTAGAAGTTCAAATAGATTTGGAAAATTCATCCCAATTTTAAATAAAGATAAAATGAATTTAAATTCATAAAATAATATTTAGAAGTTAAAGAAGACTTCCCTGAAATATAATTATTCAAAGAATGTATTATAAGAAGATACTAAATGAAGTAAACTCTTATGAAGAGTATGTATTGAAATGATTTAGTAGTGAAAGAATCATCAACACTTATGTATAAAATGAGAATCTTGTTAGTGAATAATTAAAAATATGTATATTCTCCAAAAAAACATTAAAATTTAAGCATATAAAATTAATACATTCTAGAATTATTTCTTTTCTATTGGAAACTCCTATCATAAATTTCAGCATGATTAAAAGTTTAAACAAACATGGGATAACTCCTCCATAATTCATTCCTTTTGAAAGATAGATACAAAAACATTAAATCATTCCTTATATATAATATAAACACATACTCAACACATATGAAACTAACATTTAAAACTAAATAAGTTACAATATTACTTGGTAGGTTTTTAAAACCAGAAAAACACATTAGTTTTGAACAAAATTAAGAAAAAATACCCCCCAAAATGGAAGCATCTATTCAAATAGTTATTGAAGGAATTCAAATAAGATTTTTAGGGGATTAAAAATTACCAATTTATGTATAATATCATAAGAAAAAATTAAAATAATATTAAAATAAAGTCATTAGACAAAAAAATGTTATCTAGAATTAATGTTTATTCATTTAAAATAGATATTAAATTACCAAAAAAACTTACAGACCATAATATACTAAATAATTTTATGAATGATAACATACCAGTTGTAACACCTAAAACTAGATTGCCTAGATAACAACCAAGTGGAGATGCTATAATAACTCATTCACGCCTCCTCATATATAGGAGTCTATTAACCAGTGGTAAGGTTCTAAAAGTGTAGTGGTGAGACTATACCCTTGGTAACAAAATCTAGAAACTACATAACAAAAGTAAAAAAACCCAAATAAAATACAGCGAAAGGTAAAAAATATGCCAAAACTCGATTTTACTAAAACATACAATATTACGTAACATAGAACCCCAATGTTGTGGGTCAAACCAAGTATCATGAAATGAAAAATTGAATAAATTTGGAAATAACAGTTTAGATTAATTCCTAACACCTCTTCTAACTCCAGGCCTCTGTCTTCTTATCTCCTAGTCATAGGACCCTTACCCTTCACCAGATCCATGCTCATGAAATCTATAAGAACATCAATACGACTATTCTAGGTGTGAGTATAACCAAATAAGACACAAAAAAACATTCCTAACATTAGTTCACATGTATGTAGAGGTGTATTCAATGTTAATAAATAAATTCACACACAAGAAAACAATACCACACCAAGCATCCATGTGCTAACTAAACTAAAACAAACTATGACCATACCCACATTAACTGTATGCTGGAAGAATATCTGAATGGTTGTGGGAACATCAAAAGTGGAGGAGCTATCCACAAGGATGCACAATAGAAGTACAGGCCTAAGGCCACAAAATCAATCCAATAATGGCTATTATTCCCCAACTTAAGGCCCAATGCTACAAGTCAAGCTATATAAGGCTATCACACCACATATCCACTACTGTCTATCAGGATAGTGCACTAAAGACCATTATTCCCCTAGTTTAGGACACACAAGGCCATTATTCCCTATTGACTATCCTATTTATGTCATCATTTCACATGAAGTATCTAAATACACTCCACCTCTAGGGCCACTGAGAAATGACGAGACCCATGTAACACTGGTACCATGCATCGAATAACAGAAATATATAAAATAACAAATTTATCACATGGAAATAATTTCATCATATCATTTTCATATATGCAGAGGAATAACACAATGAGCATGGGTCTCATGATATACACATGCACACAAATGCATACCATATCACATAATGGTTATCTATGCTATGTCTACACCTGGGACAACATGTAATTTAATATAAGGAACCTATGTCTATTAATGAAAATACAAAAAAACATAGAAACCAATTGAATATAAAATCCCTATATGGTAAGGAATTCTTACCTTTAACTTGTTGACTACAATATCTGAGACCCATCAAGAGACAATACCCGAGTCACACCTGTGCACCAACCAGATCAATCCTACACACCAAGGTCTCCAAGAACTAATCCTGATTAAATCACATTATGGTTTATAAAACTAGATTAAAAAAGAATATATTTCCAAGTGATTAGATATACACCAACACACCTCTTAGGATCTACCAATGTAACTATATATCCAGGATTGATTAAGGAAAACTGCCAATGCACCAGATCCATCGCCAATCTATTAGAAGTCCAATAATTTATCATTAGATGGAATTGGAATCCATATATTTTTCCATGAAATGATAAATATATGAATCATATCAAGAGAATAAGGTAATACATAAAAATAATGAATAAGGGTTCATAGATCATATACATGAATTTCCCATTCACTAACATGCTTGGATCCACAAGAATCAAAATTAGAATGAAAGGAAATTACTAACAAGTTCCAATAGAGTCTCTAAGTTCAAGAGGGATATAATTAGGAATAATAATGAGTGTATTGGAATGCGTTTTGACCATTAAATATGATTTTTAGATAATTAAATCACATGTAAATGGTTAGGTCGCACAATTTTCCAATACATGTGCCAACATTGAAAGGATTTATAACTCTCTAAGGAAACCGCATAATCTAGTTGTACATTTTGGTAAACCATGTTCCAACCTTTATTTTCTCGTCTTTCCTAAACCACACAGTTTCTAGGAAATGTTTCATGATTTTCTCGAACCAGGTGCCAATCGTGTTCCACTAACTATCTTTCTCCAATCAAGCTGCATAGTTTCCGAAGAAGAACTAAATAGTTTCCCCAAACTATTCTCCAATAATGAACCACCATTAATTCCCCCAAAACTATCAAAAACCAACTAAAACACCCAAAACTCATACTAATTGATTCATTGTTCAAAAATTCAATAATAAAGGCTGAAATTAACTCACAATGAACCTGAGAAAATATGATTTCATTTCATACTCCCCTATAAAGTCTTCTCATCCTCAAGAAGAAAATCTAGGATTTAAAAAAAAAACTCATACCAATGGGACTTAATATCTTATTCCCACTTTGATGATTCCTCATGGATCCAGTCGTACTTCCATATGATCTAAAAAAGTGTAACAGTTTCCCCCCAAAAAACATTCTTGAATCGGTTAGGGATCTACACTAGATGCTCCACAAATGAGGAATTAGGCTCTAGATCAACATTCTTTTACTGGATCACATGCATAGGATCATGCATGTGCATCTAAAGATGAGACACATTGAATAAATAATGCATAAAATTGCACCATGGTGGAATATCCAAACAATTTTCTACTATACTAACTCACTCGGTAATCTTGAATAGTACAAAAAATCATGGTGCTGGATTTCTTTTCTTCCACAGTCATTGATTCCATAATCAAGGAGTCCCCCACAAGAAAAATTTATCTCCCATATTAAAATCCAATGGAATCCTCCCATTAACATCATGCGATTTCTACTTACGTTTAGTGGTGACTAGTCACTTCTGAATCAACTTCACTCATTTGAAGGTCTCTTGTACCTTGTCTTACCCCATAAAACCACATCAACTGCATCATGAAAATATACAAGTGACCAAAAAGACCACCCAAAAAGATCATCAAAAGGTTCCATCGTTATAGAAGACTTGAAATAGTTATTGTAATAAAAATTAAAAAAAGGCTCGATGATCATCCTATGCTTCGAAAAATTTAAAAATTCATTCCCACAACATATCCTCTATAATTTGTATTTCTCTATATGACTATACATCAGTCTATAAATGCTATGATATACTCAGTTTTTTCCGGGTACTCAAAGACTTCTATAATCCCTTCCAAAATCACAACATGAAATTCATGCCTTTATCTGATATGATGCTCACATGATATCTATATAATAATATGAATTCCCATACATATATCTTCCCCAACTCATCAACTAATAGGGTCTCTCAAATTGACATGAAATGACACACTTCCTTTAACTAATCGACAATAACCCAGAATGAATCATGACTCCTAAGGGTCCCATGTAACCCCATCAAGAATTCCATCATCAAGTTATCTTACTTCCACATAAGAATGGGAAGTGGATAAAGAATACCATAAGGATGATTATGTTTAGTCTTTATACTATGGTTGGAAATGCATCATATGAAAAACATGAGGATGATTCTCTTTATACTAGGCCACCAAGACTATATTCAGATATTATAGTACATATTCATCTACCCTAGATGCAGTTTCCATTTTGAATCATGACAGTATCTCATCTGCCCCTATGTCAAGGAAACTAGCACAACTACCCTCCCAAGGACATAGATCATGTCATAATCATCAAAAGAACACCCTATAGATGAATCATCTCTAGTGAAGTGTTCTCGCATCACCACACACTCGAGATATGAATCTTTGATCACTTTAAAAAATACCACTAAAGAAGTCTTGATAATCAAATTCACACATGAAACCTTTACCTGATCCTCTAATGCATCCACTAGCCACTCCACCACCAAACTCATAAAATACCATTCCTACTCTAAAGGTTTCTTTAAAAGTCCTTGCACCTCCAATATATTCCTACTAAGGGAATCTACAATGACATTACCTTTCCTAGGAGAATAATCCATTTCATAGTTGAATTTCTGTAGACACTCCACCCAATGTATTTTACTTTGATTAAGACCCTACAAATAGAATATATATCAAAAGATATTTCGGTATGTTTAAAAAATAAACCTCTCAATGAAGAGATAGTGCTTCCAATACATTAGGACATAGACCACAACTACCATCTCTAAGTCATGACTCGGGTAATTTCACTCATGGGGTCATAGCTAACATGGCCCATAAGTGACAACATGATCCACCCACATCAACAAAACTCCCAAATAAATTCCAAATGAATTATAATACATTATTTTTCCGATCCTATGCTATGGAAGGGATACAACTGGGGTTGTTATCAATATCCTCTTTAGCTCTTGGAAGACCACTTTACACAGATCATACCACTCAAAATTAACCTTTTTTTGTTATCTATGTCATTGTTGCTCCCATGATGGATTATTCATAGAGAATTCTTTATGAAATCTACCTTCTTTGGGTCTACTGAAATCATAATCATAGAAATCACATACCCATGGAACTACACCTAGAGAATCCATAAATCACACTTTGACAATTTGGCATAAATCCAATGCACATAATGTGTACTCAATAAAATCATAAGGTTCCTGAATTTCATGTCCAAAGTCTTGGAATATATCAAGATAACATCCATGAATAGAATTATGAATGAGTCAAGATATATGGGGAATATCCTATTCATGAGATCTATGAACACTGCAAGGGAATTCATCAAACTGAAAGGCATGTTAAGGTACTCATACATACTATATATAATCCTAAAAAATATCTTATGAATATCCTCCTCTCTAAATTTCAACTAATGGCAGCCTAAATAAAGGTCAATTTTAGTCAACTATTGGGCTCCCCGTAACTAATCAAAGTGATCATGAGTCATGGGTAATGACTACTTATTATTCACTATCTCTATGTTAATATTTCTATAGTCAATACAAATCCATATACAACTATTTTCTTTCTTTGGAAAATAATATTAGAGGACCCTAAAATGATGTTCTCGCTATGATCAAGTCATTCATTTAAAAATCATTAAGTTTCACCATGAGTTCCATCAACGTGGTTTCCACCATAAGATAAGAGGGAACCAAAATATACTACACTCCCAACATGAATTATATCTCTAACTCAAAACCTATATTGGGTGGATGACCTAAGAAATCATCTGTGAAGATGTCTAGATAATTATCCACCACTAGAGGGATAATAAAAGTAGTTACTGCAAAATATGTTGCAAGAGACAAGCCTACTACTTGAGCTATGATAACTCCAACTAGACTCAAATCTAGTTCCACTTTTATATCTTCCAAATCCCACTTACCAATCAAATAATACTCCTCTCCCATTTGAGAAATGAAATAAAGTAGTATCTGATAATAGTCAATGTGATCATGATATCATTTCATCTATTGAATTCTAAATATCACATTAGAGTTAATAATATCAAGGATTATGAAATTTCATAGATTTACATAGCCAATAACAACTACTGGACACTTTGGGAACCTCTAAAGATGATCAACTTTCTTTCCCAAGGGTGTCTTGAGAGAAGGAAACTTAGAAGACAACATAAATTGTATATTATAGAATGAAACAACATGATAAGATATAAATGAATCGGAATAACCAATATTAAAAAGAGAAATATAAATGGTAAAGGTGATCAAGAGTATACCTTATACTATCAATGGTCCCTCTCTAATGTTATCCAAAAACTGATCCAATGCATACACATGACCTGCCTCTGCTCTACAACCCTATCCTTGATATGCCTAAATTTATTGAGTTATTATTTTTTGAGGTGTTTGAACCTGATTTTGAGAACCCCATCTAGTCACATGGATCAATTTCTATATCTGAATCAATACTTTGCAATACCTCTTTCATAATTCCTTTAAGTAGAAACTCTACAGATGCCCCATCATTCCACTTAGGTGGAATTTCCTAAAGGGATCTGGCAAATCCTTGCATTAATGTCCACTCTACCCATAGTTATAACATTGGAAAAAACTGTCTTCCCTAGAGGTAAATAGAGAATATCTATCATGAACAATCTATCTTTCACTACCATGCTAAAACTCCTCATCCCTCTTTTTCTATTGATGATCATCTTTTATATCACTCAAAGATAAAAAATAGATAATAGGAGTTTGAATTTTTCAAAATCCCATCTCTGAATAACATGATATATTTTTATGTTTTAGATATAATTTTATATATTTTTGGAAGCGATTAAAAGGTCTTATAAAAGAGAGAAAAGAGTCATTGTAGAAAGAAAATACATGGGTAATAGTTTTAGGGTGTGTGTAGTAAACAAAAATTGGAAAATTGGGTTATGCAATGGATCGGTTATGGTTCCACAATGACACCATGTTTTTAGTTTTGATCTCTAAGAGGTGATGTTTTTCCATGGGACAATTTTTAGATAGAAAATGCAGGTGTATTGGGGTGTGTCGTTTCATATAGGTTTTTATGTGGTATTTACAGTTTAAGTTATAGGATTTTACATAGATTTTGTACTCTATGATTATTAATAGATTTTTTTAGATTTTTCCCATGGTTTTTAATCCTCCACATTGGAGGGGGTTTCTACATTAAAATATACATATCAATTTATTTTCTACTATTTATTATTTTTCATCCATTTTCATGGGTGATTCGAATTTTTTTTGTCACATCTATGTTATTATCATGAGACTAATCTATTTCCCCCCCAACAACTGGTATTAGAGAAGGTTATCCATGTTTCTTACTAATTGGATATGGGTGATTCACACCATGGGATTTTTCCCCACATCAAACTATCTATAAGGAAAAATGATTTTATTCTATGGAAATAATGATTAAAAAATATTTTGGCCTATGATAAGACAACGAAGGTCTGGAAGAAAAAATCTATGAAGATAGAGACTCTGATCATTGGTGATTGGAATGATATAAGAGATTTTTCCATAAACACATTACAGATGTATTTGGATGATAATACTCTGTGGGGGGGGGGGGGGTGAATTTAATAGATCCACATAAGATCCGAGCAAATTAGGAAAGTATTTATAAATTGAACTTCCTCTCAAATAATGTTTATATGAAAAAAATGATTGCATCATTTGTAAATTTCCAAGAATGAACATTTAGGTAACCATATGTATGTGTCCACCAAAAATTTAGGGGAGCTATCTTCAATGGAAGTGATGATTGATGATAAAGGTAATGTGGTACATGTTGAAATGGATGAAGATGATAAATATTTTCTTCAATTGGGTTCATTACCAGATTCATATGATAATATCATCACTAAATTTTTATTCAGAAAAGACACTCTAATTTTGGATTATGTGATTCCATCATTTTTGTTGAGTGAGACATGGAGAAAGACAAATGATGATTATTATTTATTTAATAGTGGTATTTTGTCTTTTATCCATAGATGTGGTAATTAGAGATGTTAGTTTAAGTCAAGAAGAAAAGTCAACTTCATATTTTGGAAAAAGGAGGTTCATGTATAGAGAAACCACTACACTATAAATAGGATTATGGAAGAAAAGAAGACACATGAAATATATTCTGAGGACACTGAAAAACATATTATATAGAGTTAGGGAAATTTACTTTTAGTTGGAATTGATTGTATTTGGTTAGATCTGTAAAAAAATGGCTGGTTGATTCAGTACTATTGTTCCATATTTCACCAGAGGTAAATATTCTATTCATATGAAGAAGGAATCATTGGAAGATTAATGATGGGAAATGGAGATTTTACTGATTTTGTTGGTGCTGTTGATATTTATATCACTATGAATGTTGTTCATGTACCTTTGTTGAGGGATGTGTGACATGTGCCAGCTATACACTATAATTTGTTTTATCTATTTTTACTTTTAATAATTATGGGGTTAGAAGTTCATTTAGAAATAGAATTTGGACATTATACAATGGGTAAATGGTATATAAATGATGCATAATGGTTGAAAAAACATTTAAGAACAATGTAAAATCATGTGTTGAAGTAAAGAATGTAGTTGTGATGAGTAATTTGTAAGATTTTTGACAAAGTCAATCATTGTGCATGAGTTGAACACCATAGAAAAATATGATAAATGTTTGGAATATGAAGCTGCTCAGGTCAGTGTTTTAGGTCTTACAACGAATTCCTTTTCTTTAAATAGTTCCCCTAGTGAAGAAGGAATTGAAATTAAAGAATGAGGTGATGCACTGAGAGTTATATACTACTCAAAGAATGTTTAATAGAGAGAGAAATTAGTTTTTGAAGGTACTGCTAATTATGTGAACATCACTATTATGGGGGAATCTAATGTTGTTGGATCCATTCATGTTCAGTAGATAATTTTAGACATAAGTATTAAAAATTCCTTTATATTTTTATTTATTTTACATGGCAATGTTTCAGGTTGCTATCAGTGCTGCAAAAGATCATCATCATATTTTCTACAAAGGATTTTAGTTTTTGTGATGCCAATCGATTTTCAATCCAAATGAGTATATTATATAATACATCCTTCTTTTATGGGTTGAAGGGGGGTATTTTTAAATATCAACCAATATCTTTCTTTGAGATAAAAAATGATACAATAAGATTTTGAATTTTTCAAACTCCTATCTTTGTATTGTATGATATCTTTTATTGTTTGAGATATAATTTTTTATATAATTTTTGAAGGGATTACATGGGATTATAAAAAGAGAGAAAAAAGTAAAGGAAAAATATAATTATGTGTTTGATTCTTTTTGGGGTGTGGGAATCAAGGAGTGGCGAAAATTTAGGTGGTGGAATGACTTAGTGAAGGTGCAACAATGACACCATGTGTTCGATTTTAATTTCTGAGAGGTGATGTTTTTTCATGAGAATTATTTTAGAAATAAGATGGAGTCATATGATAGTGTAGATTTTCACACAGTTTTTCTACACTTCATTATCAATGCATGCATTTATATTATACTTGGATTTTGTACTCTTTGATTATTAGTGATATTTTCTAAATTTTCCCAGTGTTTTTTAATCCTCTACATTCATGGGGGTTTTCACATTAAAATCAACATCTCAATTTATTTCTTAATATTTATTCCTAATATTCTGTTTTCATTTGATATTTGTATAATATTTTTTCACAAATTAATTATCATCCTGATATTGATTAATTTCCTCCCCAAAATTTACTTACCACCAGAAGAAGTATTCATAGTTGCACTGTGTAGTTTACTAGTCAATCCATTGGGAACTTGAAGAATACCTTCTGCAGAGTCCTAATCTAACTCCTTCTCAAAGTTGAGATCCTTAGGAAACACCTCAGGTTAAGTAGTTTGGTCAACATTACTCACCTAGCCTATAAGATATGAATTAAGACCTATCTCGAACATTCTCACATTCTATGGTTCATTCCTAGAAACGAGAGGAGAAAAATAAATAAATTTTTTGAAATAATCTAAATTGAAAGATACTAACATCACTACTTCAAAAAAACCCATGAACTCCTACAACCAGTTCAACTTCACTGAGTCTGGAAAGAACCTCTCAAAGAATAAATCCTAAAGTATTCCCATGTGAAACACTAACATCTTTAATTCTGGTTCATGATACTCCACCATCTCCCTGAGGTTCCCTGAAATATAAAGGTAGCTAACATAACCTAACAATCATTAGGAGTGTCTAAAATATATAATATTGCCTCAAATATGTCAATAAAATCCTTGAAATACTTAGGTCCTTTAGTTCCCTAGAATGTTGGGGGTTCTAGAGAAGGAAATTCTAGGCATTATCAACCATGGTACTCTGTGGACCCACTCCTTGAATGAGAAGAATCCAAAAAACTAATGGATTGTTTGGATCTTCCTCCTAAAACATGAGAGAAGGTTTAATTGTATAATCATCTGAACATTCATTTATATTTGGTGTTAGAATAGGTAAGTTCTCCCTTACAGGACCATTTTGGTCCACTTTTGCAGGTGGTCCCATCAGGAATCTTTGAGGTATCATTTTCTAAAATTCCAAATCAATATTTATATCACCTATAACTGGTTGATTAAAAGATCATATTAAGTATATTTAAGTAAAAAATTAGGTATTTCTATTAAAATATCTATCCTAGGAGATACACACACATAAGTTATAACCCTCTTAGTTATACCCAAGGCCTAAGCGTAATCCTCTCTACTTTCAAGTTAATCATAATCATATATATGCATAACAACATGTTTATATTAAACTATGTAAATCCACAAAAATATATCACATTATTAGATACCATAGATATATTTATTAGAAGTTATAAAACATCAAGTAATTTAATTAAATAATGACTATATAACACTCAATAAGTATATATATAGATTTTAATCTTGTGTTCCTATACATGATTAATGAATGAACCCAAATCCCTAAAAACTCTAACAACAATCCCATTATTAGTAACTCATAGGTATGTGGCATGTGAGCTAGTGAAGCACATAAAAACTCCCAAACCCAATATCCACATAGCCTATATCCATTCTACTATATCCCTAAAAGAAATGAAGGGAAATAAAACCTCAGTCATTGATACTATTTTGGAAGGCCCCTACTAGGATCTCCTAAACAAAAACTAAATAAATATGCTATAAGACCTCATATGTGCCTCCCCATAGTAAGGGGGAAACCAAATAGTGGAGAGGGACTATAGGTTCTATTGGGAAATTATGACCTAAATTAAAAATTCCAAAAAGTATGTAAAAATAATAAAAAAATAAAAAAATATAGTGGAAGGTAACTAATATTTAAAAACACCTTGTTACCCTAACATACAATGTTAGGTACAATAGAAATAAAATTTAGTATCTCAAACCACGTATCAAGAAATAGAAAATGTAAAGACCCGTAAAATTCAAGGGAAATTTTTTCTTAATTTTCTTTAGAATTTTACAAGATCGCGGTTTCAGACGGCACCTGATTCCGAGGCCCGGAGTGCCCGGAATTAATTTCCGAAGTTTGGCTCGGGTACGTTCAGTGAACGAACGAGCGGGAATTCCTAACTTTTGATCCGGTGCTCGGAATTGAAATCCGAGGGCACCGATGAACTCGCAGCGCCGATATTCGCTTAATGAGACCTTTTCGAAAGTTGCGTTTGTTGCGGGTTGAAAGTTAGTTTTTGGGTTTTTAGTTTAAGTTAAATAAAATTTGTGAGGAACAAATTTTTTTTTTATCTAGTTAAGTCCTACCAAAGGGAGTTGGGAGTGGGACCCACATCCACTTAACCTCCCTTGGGAGGATTAAGTGAGGTGGGGTCCACACGAACCCCAACTCCTCAAATTCTCTCAAAACCTCCCCTTTAACTCTTTGCTTTAAATGTTGTCAACTTGAGTTACTTAATTAATTAAGGGAGTTAAACCCTTTTTGAATTTCAAACCTTTGAAATTCTAATGTGTATTGTAATAATAAAATAAGAAGATGTCTTATTTTATTTTGGGTTGTTTGTTTTGTCTCCTTGAGAGCTTTTGGAGAGCCTCTTCTTCTTCTTCAAACTCAACGAAGAACGCGAAGAACGTCGTTCTTCAACGAAGAACTTCTCCGCCGAAGAACACGATCCATCCGCGACGCCGTATCCGCGACGCGACGTACTTCTTTCGCGTCATCTCTTCCGCGACGGTTTTCCGCGACGAACGCCTTCGATAACGACTCTTCCTCCGACGTCAAAGGAATCGACACCGATATTCCACGACTCCGTCAACGTGCGACTATCGAGGTAAGGGTTCTTGAGTTCGTTGTTTCCTTTTTATTTGACTTTCCTCAAGACTTGACGTAGAACGCTCAAGTTCCGACGAAGAACGCCGCTCCGCTCTTCTTCGTCTTCGGTGTCAACGAGAGAGAACACCGCACCTTCCTCGGACAACCTTCGTCGGCGTACAAGGATTCGCCAACGACGTGCCTCATCGGACGTATCTCTTCGTCAACGGAATTGACGAACGACTACCGCGACGCCCGATCTCCGCGACGTCGACTTCCGCGGACATAGTCAAATCCTCGAACTTATACCCAAGGTAGGGGATGTTGATTTATTATTTAATTATCTCATTCTTTCTCGTGGTTCGTATGACTAACGTGAGGATGTTGTTTATTTAAAGTTGCGTTATTAATTTAACGTGAGGGGGCCGGACCGTACGAACACGGCCGAACCCCCCTCCATCATTCTTGTTTATTTTTTCGGATGGAAGCAAGTGGCGTGGTGCCGTCGCACCACGCGGATGATTGTTCGTTTATTTTTACGCAACGCCGTCGCGCGCACACCATGGAAGAAACATCAAGAACGCGACGCCGTCGCGCCGCGTTGAAAGAATTTACAGTGCGGCGAAAGGGGCGCGGTGCCGTCGCACCGTGCCGGACGACAAACACCGCGGCCGGTTCCGGGCCGCGGCGGGACGAGGAGACCGCGGCCGGATCCGGGCCGCGGCGGGATGTGAAGACCGGCGGCCGGGCCGCCGGCGTCGGAAGCCGAAGAAGGGGACCGGAAATTCCGGTCCCGTTTGAGAAAACCGGCCGGCCAGCTGGCCGGCCGGATGTCTTAAAAACCGGGGGAATTAAACCCCCGGCCTTCCCATAAAAACCCCCCTCTTAAAGAGGGGGGGGGGGTTCTTGAAGGAGGGGGGCAGCCGGCCCCCCTGGTTCTCTTAAATAAACCGGCCCCCACGTGGGGGGCGGTTTCAATCAAAGGGGCGCGGCTATATGCCGCGCCGACACCCAAGAACCGCGGGGCTTAGCCCCCGCGTGCGCGGCCTCGCCGCGGCCCGCCGCCGCCTCCGCCGCGCCGCCTCCGCGCTCCGCCGTGCGCCGCCGCCGGCCGCCGCGCCGCCGCCGCCCGCCGCCGCCGGCCACCGCGCCGCCCAGGGGGGGGTCGGGCCGGGTCGGCCCGGACCCGGACCCCCCGTCTCGAACCAGAATTAGTTTTTGGCTTATAACTTGAGCCTCGGACCTCCGATCGACGAACCGTCAGCGGCAACGCGATCCTTGGATCGAGACGGTCGTTTCGGTATATCGCACTCAAGGTTTCAGATTACTTTGAGTTCGGCCGGGTTGGTTCGTTCACGGAACCAACCGGGCCTTCGGAGCAGAAACGCTCATATCTTGAGCCACGAACGTCCGATTGACGCGCCGTCAGTCGCGTTGCGTTCCTCTTAATGAGACGGATCTTTTGGCATACTCCGCCCGAGGTTTGGACGCAGGTGGAGTACGGTCGGGTTGGTTTTGCCTTAAAAACCAACCGGGCCCCGGAGACGAAAAAGCCAATAACTCACAGACCGGGCGTCCGATTGACGCGCCGTCTGTTTCGTTGACTTCCTCTTGATGAGACGGAACTTTTGACATACTCCGCCCGAGTTTTGGATGCAGTCGGAGTGAGGCCGGGTTGGATTGTTCCCGAAATCCAACCGGGCCCCTGGAACGGGAAAGCTGTTATCTTTCAGACAAGACGTCCGTTTGACGAACCGTCAGCGGCGTTGGTGTTTACGTTTAGTAACGGTCCCTATGAGTATACCCTATGGGAGTTCGGGGTACAGTTGAGATACGGCCGGGATTGGTTCGCACTCGAAACCAACCGGGCCCCTGGGACGAAAAGGCTAATAACTCACAGACCGGGCGTCCGATCGACGTGCCGTCTGTTGCGTTGAGACCCCTGTGACGAAACGGACTTTTGAGATACTTCTTGCGGGACTTTGAGATACTTGGAGTATCGACATGTAGCTCGTGGAGCGGACCCTCCCAGTGACGAGCGTGCGATGTACGGAGACCGTGTAGCTGGCTGAGACCTGACGACTGCTTGACCGACTCGACTTGGAGTGAGTCGACTAGCCCAGTGGACGGAGCACTACTTTCTGAGGTGCAGACCCATGGCGGACGGAGCACTACCTGTGTGACAGTGCAGACCCGCGGTGCTCGTCCGGAGAGTACCTCAGCAGGCTACTAGGGGGTGTGCACTACTGAGTTTGGGTGACATACCTCGGCGGGAAGCACTACTGTGTCTGGGTGGCTGACCCGCGGTACTCGACAGGAGGAGTACTTCAGCAGTCTTAGGTTAGTGAGCAGTACCTCGGAGTCGTGACAGGACCACTGCACACTCCAGAGACGGAGCTCTTCAGCAGTTACGGTTTCGATAATGAAAATCCTGGTTTGAGCTGAGACTTTTGACCTTGTGTTTACCTCATGATTGAGATGGGTCACTTGCTAACTTTGGTATATGTATGGGCATATACCCGGGTAGTGGTTATCCGTCGTTTTCACAATCCTTGTGTTTCCTCATGATTGAGATGGGTTACTTGATAACTTAGGTATATGTATGAGCATATACCTAAGTAGAGTTTATCTGTTGAGATCTTCTTGTGTTTATCCTTGTTGGTTTTAGTGAGACCTTGAGGGTCTCGGGGTCCCTACTGAGTATCGTTATACGCACCCCTGCACGGGCTATGCCCGCACCTCGTTGTGTTGGTTGCAGACGACGGACAGTGCTGACAGAAGCCGAAGGTTCGAGGACTGGACGGTACCTGGAGGTGGACTATACGACGAGGCGGTACCCGGAGGAGGACCACTGGGCGGGACATACTCGGAGCGGATGGCGGGACCCGAGGAGCAGAGGAGCTATCTGTACCCACCCTTCAGGTGGGATTTCCAGTGGACATCTCAACGTAGCAGCTTTACTTTTCAGTCGCTGTTTTCCCTTTCGAGTTGTACTTTACAGTTGGGCTTGTATTTCCGGCCCCTTTTACTTTTCAGCTCTCCTTTTTGTACTTAGTGTTTCACTTCCGCTTGTACTCTGTGGTGCTTGTTTTCTTTTATAAAGGCAATGCCTTCCCAGTTAACGGGATTTTACGCCTTTGGTGCTAGTCGCCAGCCCCTGGCCTATGGAAGGCGGGCTTGGGGTAGTCACGGCACGGGCCCCGAGGACGGGTCGTGACAAATTGGTATCAAAGGAGTTCGGTTCTACCGCAGAACTTATAACTCTGATCTTTCTTTCTGTGAAGCAATAGTGTTAAGGGTATCGAGTGTGGTTTTCAGTTCAGGGAGTCCAGTGTTGGTGCGGGCGGCCGACGTATCCATACACCAGGACCCTGACAACTGATTTCTGACTTTGTGCACGAAAACACTGATTGCGTGTGTGTTTTCAAAGGTTTTTCCCCTTAAAACAGCTCAAACCAGGTCAGCTCACCAGGTATAATCGTTTGATCGTGTTACGTTGTTTCTTTCAGGATGTCTTTTCTCAGACGACCAGCTAGAGCCCGGAGGGATGAGCGTGCTGACAGTCTGTCGAGCGACGAGGCTTCGGTACAGGGCCCTCTTGCAGTTGAGGCACCAGCGGAGGCACCAGCGGTACTACCATACGTTGGGCCACCGATGCCACCAACCCCAGCAGTAGGCGATGCACGACGCTTGAGCGCGCTGCACGAGTTCCAGCGCCAGAGGCCACCCAGGTTCCGGGGAGAGACGGACCCGCAGGCGGCTGAGGTTTGGCTGGAGGCTGTGGTGAGAGTCTTCAGGCTAGTGGGGACGCCGGCAGACTTCATGGTGATCTTTGCTACCAGCCTCCTTCAGGCAGCAGCAGGTAGGTGGTGGAGCCACTTGTTTCAGTTTTGCGATGAGATGAACTTCGCATGGGAAGACTTCGAGACCTTCTTCAGGGTGGAGTTTGTGCCAGTATCTCTACACCCCGAGCGTGTACAGGAGATTCTGCCTTTGCCGCGTGTTTTTCGATCAGAAGCCGAGTCATCTGTGGGCAGTAGACAGATGATGCAGAGGTCCAGGAGGACCAGACCAGCAGTTGGGCGATCTCGGGTTTTAGGACCGGTGGTGCGGGGCACCCGGGGTGGGGTCAGAGCCAGGCGTGCCAGAAGCAGACTGTGTTACTCGTGCGGTGGAAAGGGGCACCTGGCACATGACTGTCCGACTCCTCGTACAGTTGATCCATAGGCTTTTGAGGAGCCACCGAGGTTGAGGTAGAGACAAATGCTGGAGCTCTGGGAGCAGGTGGACAAGGGAGGAACTAGTGGATACGTCTTTTGTACTTCTAGTTCCATGTTGATGTTGCTTTTGTGTAGCGTCTTGTAATATGAGCTGCAATAATAAAAGACGCATACCTTTGTGATGTTTTCTTTCCTGTCCTCTTTTGTGATGTTACTAAGAGGTTACAGTTGACTGTTGACTTGACCCTCACTTGTGAGACATCTACTGGAGGAGACCAGTTACCACACACTGATGCCGACAGTGTGACTCAACCCTTGGAGGCGAGAGTAACAGTTGGATCTCTTAGTAGTAGCGTCGAGGCCTTACGACGTCATCCTTGGTATGGATTAGTATCATCCATGTTAGGATTGACTGTTTTAGGCAAAGAATGTGGTTCATCCAGGGGATGAGACCAGGTTTCTCTTATCGGCAAAGAAGAAATCTTGCAGCTCTTGTGGGACCAGAGATGGTCCGTGCCATGTCAGAAGAGGTCCATGTCATCCAGGAGCGGATGAGGACAGCACAGAGCCGGCAGAAGTCATACGCTGACAGGAGGCGGAGGCCACTAGAGTTCGAGGATGGTGACCTCATCTTCTTGCGGGTCTCACCTCGACGTGGTATTCGGAGATTTGGCCGAGGCGACAAGTTATCTCCGCGCTTCATCGGACCCTTCCAGGTCCTCAGCAGAGTTGGTGAGGTGGCTTATCGCCTGGCTCTACCACCTCAGTTGCACCGGGTGCACGACGTCTTCCACGTATCTCAGCTGAGGAGATACGTGCACGACCCGACGCACATCCTTGACCATGGGGAGCTTGACGTTGACAATGGGGCGACTTTTACGGAGGTTCCGGTGGAGATAGAGGATCGAAAGGAGCAGGTCCTACATGGACGATCGATTCCTCTTGTGCGCAACAGATGGCGGCACGGGAATCTCCAGGAGAGCACTTGGGAGCGGGAGGCTCAGATGCGTGCTCAATACCCTCTTTTGTTTCCCTAGTTTTTGATGTAGCTTTACGGGGACGTAAAGCCCTGAGGTGGGAGTAATGTAAAGACCCGTAAAATTCAAGGGAAATTTTTTCTTAATTTTCTTTAGAATTTTACAAGATCGCAGTTTCAGACGGCACCTGATTCCGAGGCCCGGAGTGCCCGGAATTAATTTCCGAAGTTTGGCTCGGGTACGTTCAGTGAATGAACGAGCGGGAATTCCTAACTTTTGATCCGATGCTCGGAATTGAAATCCGAGGGCACCGATGAACTCGCAGCGCCGATATTCGCTTAATGAGACCTTTTCGGAAGTTGCGTTTGTTGCGGGTTGAAAGTTAGTTTTTGGGTTTTTAGTTTAAGTTAAATAAAATTTGTGAGGAACAAATTTTTTTTTTATCTAGTTAAGTCCTACCAAAGGGAGTTGGGAGTGGGACCCACATCCACTTAACCTCCCTTGGGAGGATTAAGTGAGGTGGGGTCCACACGAACCCCAACTCCTCAAATTCTCTCAAAACCTCCCCTTTAACTCTTTGCTTTAAATGTTGTCAACTTGAGTTACTTAATTAATTAAGGGAGTTAAACCCTTTTTGAATTTCAAACCTTTGAAATTCTAATGTGTATTGTAATAATAAAATAAGAAGATGTCTTATTTTATTTTGGGTTGTTTGTTTTGTCTCCTTGAGAGATTTTGGAGAGCCTCTTCTTCTTCTTCAAACTCAACGAAGAACGCGAAGAACGTCGTTCTTCAACGAAGAACTTCTCCGCCGAAGAACACGATCCATCCGCGACGCCGTATCCGCGACGCGACGTACTTCTTTCGCGTCATCTCTTCCGCGACGGTTTTCCGCGACGAACGCCTTCGATAACGACTCTTCCTCCGACGTCAAAGGAATCGACACCGATATTCCACGACTCCGTCAACGTGCGACTATCGAGGTAAGGGTTCTTGAGTTCGTTGTTTCCTTTTTATTTGACTTTCCTCAAGACTTGACGTAGAACGCTCAAGTTCCGACGAAGAACGCCGCTCCGCTCTTCTTCGTCTTCGGTGTCAACGAGAGAGAACACCGCACCTTCCTCGGACAACCTTCGTCGGCGTAAACGGATTCGCCAACGACGTGCCTCATCGGACGTATCTCTTCGTCAACGGAATTGACGAACGACTACCGCGACGCCCGATCTCCGCGACGTCGACTTCCGCGGACATAGTCAAATCCTCGAACTTATACCCGAGGTAGGGGATGTTGATTTATTATTTAATTATCTCATTCTTGCTCGTGGTTCGTATGACTAACGTGAGGATGTTGTTTATTTAAAGTTGCGTTATTAATTTAACGTGAGGGGGCCGGACCGTACGAACACGGCCGAACCCCCCTCCATCGTTCTTGTTTATTTTTTCGGATGGAAGCAAGTGGCGTGGTGCCGTCGCACCACGCGGATGATTGTTCGTTTATTTTTACGCAACGCTGTCGCACGCACACCATGGAAGAAACATCAAGAACGCGACGCCGTCGCGCCGCGTTGAAAGAATTTACAGTGCGGCGAAAGGGGCGCGGTGCCGTCGCACCGCGCCAGACGACGAACACCGCGGCCGGTTCCGGGCCGCGGCGGGACGAGGTGACCGCGGCCGGATCCGGGCCGCGGCGGGATGTGAAGACCGGCGGCCGGGCCGCCGGCGTCGGAAGCCGAAGAAGGGGACCGGAAATTCCGGTCCCGTTTGAGAAAACCGGCCGGCCAGCTGGCCGGCCGGATGTCTTAAAAACCGGGGGAATTAAACCCCCGGCCTTCCCATAAAACCCCCCCTCTTAAAGAGGGGGGGGGGGGGGGGGGGGCGGTTCTTGAAGGAGGGGGGCAGCCGGCCCCCCTGGTTCTCTTAAATAAACCGGCCCCCACGTGGGGGGCGGTTTCAATCAAAGGGGCGCGGCTATATGCCGCGCCGACACCCAAGAACCGCGGGGCTTAGCCCCCGCGTGCGCAGCCTCGCCGCGGCCCGCCGCCGCCGCGGCCCGCCGCCGCCTCCGCCGCGCCGCCTCCGCGCGCCGCCGCCGGCCGCCGCGCCACCGCCGCCCGCCGCCGCCGGCCGCCGCCGCCGGCCACCGCGCCGCCCAGGGGGGGGGGGGGGTCGGGCCGGGTCGGCCCGGACCCGGACCCCCCGTCTCGAACCAGAATTAGTTTTTGGATCATAACTTGAGCCTCGGACCTCCGATCGACGAACCGTCAGCGGCAACGCGATCCTTGGATCGAGACGGTCGTTTTGGTATATCGCACTCAAGGTTTCGGATTACTTTGAGTTCGGCCGGGTTGGTTCGTTCACGGAACCAACCGGGCCTTCGGAGCAGAAACGCTCATATCTTGAGCCACGAACGTCCGATTGACGCGCCGTCAGTCGCGTTGCGTTCCTCTTAATGAGACGGATCTTTTGGCATACTCCGCCCGAGGTTTGGACGCAGGTGGAGTACGGTCGGGTTGGTTTTGCCTTAAAAACCAACCGGGCCCCGGAGACGAAAAAGCCAATAACTCACAGACCGGGCGTCCGATTGACGCGCCGTCTGTTTCGTTGACTTCCTTTTGATGAGACGGAACTTTTGACATACTCCGCCCGAGTTTTGGATGCAGTCGGAGTGAGGCCGGGTTGGATTGTACCCGAAATCCAACCGGGCCCCTGGAACGGGAAAGCTGTTATCTTTCAGACAGGACGTCCGTTTGACGAACCGTCAGCGGCGTTGGTGTTTACGTTTAGTAACGGTCCCTATGAGTATACCCTATGGGAGTTCGGGGTACAGTTGAGATACGGCCAGGATTGGTTCGCACTCGAAACCAACCGGGCCCCTGGGACGAAAAGGCTAATAACTCACAGACCGGGCGTCCGATCGACGTGCCGTCTGTTGCGTTGAGACCCCTGTGACGAAACGGACTTTTGAGATACTTCTTGCGGGACTTTGAGATACTTGGTGTATCGACCTGTAGCTCGTGGAGCGGACCCTCCCAGTGACGAGCGTGCGATGTACGGAGACCGTGTAGCTGGCTGAGACCTGACGACTGCTTGACCGACTCGACTTGGAGTGAGTCGACTAGCCCAGTGGACGGAGCACTACTTTCTGAGGTGCAGACCCATGGCGGACGGAGCACTACCTGTGTGACAGTGCAGACCCGCGGTGCTCGTCCGGAGAGTACCTCAGCAGGCTACTAGGGGGTGTGCACTACTGAGTTTGGGTGACATACCTCGGCGGGAAGCACTACTGTGTCTTGGTGGCTGACCCGCGGTACTCGACAGGAGGAGTACTTCAGCAGTCTTAGGTTAGTGAGCAGTACCTCGGAGTCGTGACATGACCACTGCACACTCCAGAGACGGAGCTCTTCAGCAGTTACGGTTTCGATAATGAAAATCCTGGTTTGAGCTGAGACTTTTGACCTTGTGTTTACCTCATGATTGATATGGGTCACTTGCTAACTTTGGTGTATGTATGGGCATATACCCGGGTAGTGGTTATCCGTCGTTTTCACAATCCTTGTGTTTCCTCATGATTGAGATGGGTTACTTGATAACTTAGGTATATGTATGGGCATATACCTAAGTAGAGTTTATCTGTTGAGATCTTCTTGTGTTTATCCTTGTTGGTTTTAGTGAGACCTTGAGGGTCTCGGGGTCCCTACTGAGTATCGTTATACTCACCCCTGCACGGGCTATGCCCGCACCTCGTTGTGTTGGTTGCAGACGACGGACAGTGCTGACAGAAGCCGAAGGTTCGAGGACTGGACGGTACCTGGAGGTGGACTATACGACGAGGCGGTACCCGGAGGAGGACCACTGGGCGGGACATACTCGGAGCGGATGGCGGGACCCGAGGAGCAGAGGAGCTATCTGTACCCACCCTTCAGGTGGGATTTCCAGTGGACATCTCAACGTAGCAGCTTTACTTTTCAGTTGCTGTTTTCCCTTTCGAGTTGTACTTTACAGTTGGGCTTGTATTTCCGGCCCCTTTTACTTTTCAGCTCTCCTTTTTGTACTTAGTGTTTCACTTCCGCTTGTACTCTGTGGTGCTTGTTTTCTTTTATAAAGGCAATGCCTTCCCAGTTAACGGGATTTTACGCCTTTGGTGCTAGTCGCCAGCCCCTGGCCTATGGAAGGCGGGCTTGGGGTAGTCACGGCACGGGCCCCGAGGACGGGTCGTGACAGAAAAGTTGATAAATGAAGTAATAATTGTATAAATTATGTTTTGACATTTCCTCCAAATCCAAGCCTCCATCTTATAACTCCCTATCACATGGACCTTTAACTTCACTAGATCCTTGATCATGAAATCTATACATGCATCGATGTTCCCATGAAGGGTGTGAGTACAAACCAGTAATACACCACCAGTGATCCTAAAAAAAGTGTAGATATATATATAGATGAATATTCCAAGATAATAAATAAATGTGCACATAAGAAAACAATACCCTATTGAGCATCAATGCACTAACCAAGATGCAAAAAACCAAGCTGTACCCACTTCAGATCTAGGATGGAATAATAAATAAATGGTCATGGAAATGTCATAAGTGGAGGATCTAGCCACAAGGATACTTAGTAGTAGTACATACCCAAGGCCACAGTTCAATCCATATAAGGACATCATGCCCCCTCTCTAAGACCATGACAACAGGTCATGCCACAGAAGTTTATCATACCCCATAATCACTATTTCCACTCAGGTATGGTCACTAAAAACTATCAACCCCCAAGTCAATGAACACAATTTCATTATACAATATCAATTAACTTAGTCCTATAATCATGTCACATGCGGTGTCTGAATATACTTCCCTTTTAGGGCCACTGATCCATGACGGGTCCCCTGTCTCTTTTTCACAATGCATGGAGAAACAAAAATATAGAATATAAAAAATACATTTCATGGAAATAATTTCATTATGTCATACACATATATCCAAAGGTATATAACAAATACCATGGGTCTCATGGGTTATATACACCCACATAAGCATTCCATGTCACATAATGGTTCTCGGTGTTATGTATATACATAGACTAATATATCTTGTTTCATT
Organism: Viscum album; assembly: GCA_963277665.1. NCBI lineage: Eukaryota > Viridiplantae > Streptophyta > Magnoliopsida > Santalales > Viscaceae > Viscum > Viscum album. The sequence goes on from OY728135.1 coordinate 109,623,804, forward strand.
GGGAACCTATTGATATGCATGAATATGAAAAAAGACATGAAAAAAAACATAAGATCAAGTCCCTATATTTTAAGAACTTCCAACCATTAGCTCATTGATAACAATCTCCGAGACCTGTCAAGAGATGATACCTAAGTCTCACCCATGCATCACCTAGATAAAGATAACATGCTATGGAAATATATAAATGATCCCAATTCAATTCCATATAGTGTTCTAGAATGATATTTAAGAAGATTCTATATACAAGGATTGGATCTAAACCAATATACTAGTTAAGATCTGCCAACATATCTAGATTTGGGATTGATCAGTGGAAGGACACCAACATAATAGATCCATTAATGTTTTAACAATGATTCAAGAATTAATCATTATTTTGCATCATAATCCATAGATCTATACATGATATGATTTATCTCAGATTTTTATCAAGGGAGTAAGGGTACATATAGATGAAACTGGAAGAATGGAGGTTCATATATTAGACAATATAATTTCCAAACCACCAACACACTTGGATCCACTAGAAATGATCTCATATGGGAAGGAATTGGATAAAGAGAGCCTGTAAAGTCTCTAGTATTGATAGGCATAGAAATAGAAAGAATAATGATAAAATTTGGTTGATTTTTATGAAATAAAGTTTATTTTAAGATCATTAAATCATGTGTAGTGATATAAAGGTCTTACTCAATACAAATGTATATATTATTCTTAGGAATTAAGTACTAAATTTTTAGTAAACTCATTTTATTCTTCAAAAATACATTTTCTTCAAAAATGTTTTTAATTTCCTTTTCTGAGAAAATATTATTATTAATTTCTTCCATATTTAGAAATTGTATTTTATAAAAATTATATCAGTTTTGAAATCAGTATATCAAAATTATATTAGGCTGATGTTTTGGTATTTTTCTAAAATGATTAATTTTTTAGTAAACAGTGAAAAAAATAGATTTTTTAAAATGTCATTTCTATCATTAAAGAGTCCCATTATACTTTTAATGTTATATTAAATTAATATAATACTCCTTCAATTAGATATAATATAATTAATTATATGGGAATTATATTTATATTTGATTTTTTGTATATGTTCATTTTTGGACATAAAAATTCATTTGTCTAAAAACTATTTTTCATTATATTTTATGCATTTATATTAAAATTAATTTCTTTCTCTTATATGAATTTTAATTTATTAATTTTAATTCATAAATTTAAATTATTCTAGAATGTTTTTTTTGATATTTTTCTAAATAAGTTAAATGTTTTGTGAACATTGAAAAATACAATTTCAAGGAAAAATTGTATATTTTATAATATCACCAAGATATAACTGTGACATAAAAATTTATTAAATATATGAAAATAATAATTTTTGATAATATAAAAGAAATATTATTAAAAAAATTTCAAATTATATAAATTATAATTTATTTCTTGATAAAAATGAAAATCATTTTCAGTGTCGATGCAGTGCTTGCACAATACTAGAAAAGTTAAATCTAGTTCCCTGAAGATAATATTCAAGAAGGGAGAAGTCATCTCTCTACTTAGTTATGAAATTTTATGTATTATTTATGATTTCTAAGAATATATTATAATTTTGTATTTATATAACAAGTTACTTATCCAAATTCTTGTGCAAGGATAGAAATGTCATGATGGCATATTAAATAAGTTTTCATGAAATATATGTGATTAAATATAAAAACTGAATGAATATAGAGGTTTATCTTGAACTTAATTAATTTATTTTTATTATTTAAAATTATTTTCAATTTTTAGGGATGAAATTATTACCTTAAATGTTTACGCAACACTGATTGAGTGCATGTTTAAGCAGTAGAAAAATCAAGTAAGAGGTTTTAAAATATATAAAAGTAATATTATGTGGTGCATTATAGTGACCCAAATATTTTATAGATAAATATAAAATGTTTTATTTATATGAAATTTTTATATTCAAATTACATTTTTTCTTTATTACTTTAAAATTAATGTAAATGAATAATTTGAAAATTATCATTATTGATATCTTATAATAAACAATAATGAATTAAAAGAATTAATATTTATAAAAACACTCTCCTCATCCAAGTGAATGGGATATTGTTCAAAAATAAACTATGGTCTATTTATGGGTAATTTTGTCTTTATTTTCAACTCTCTTGACCCCTAAAGAGTAAAAAACATTAATGTCATCGTAATTGTCAAAAGTGATAATGATGGGTTAAAACAAAAAGATAGGGGTAAAAACATAGTCCAACATTGTCCAAATTTTATTGGATGAGATTATTTAACCCCATAATAAACTTATTTTCTAATTATATCAATTTTTATCCACATGAATATGAATATTCATTTATATTTATTTAATACATTAAGAAATTCAAAGAATGCTCCTTCCCTAACTTATAAGAGGAATACTACTCTATTCTCTTCCTTACACTATTTTAACACTCTATATCTATAAATATCTACCCAAATACCTTTATTAAATCCCTTCATGTGTTCTAGATGTATTTTTATGGGCATAATTTTAAATTTAAGGTGCTTTGTGTGTAATTAAAAGGATGTTGTCTAATAAAGAGATATAGACTTTAACTGAATGTCTTAGTTATATTCCCACAACTGCCTCCTTAAAACATTATACAAACATGATGAAATTAAAACAATGGTATCTTACATTATAATATTTTTTTATGTTAATGGAATAACCTATATGCATCTTCTACTTCCATTAAATGAGAAATGAAAAAATCATTCGTGTTTAAGGTGGACTACTGCCACATGAACTGATGGCGTCATTCCTATGTATGTATGGACTACCACCTCGATGAACTGATGTGATTTCTTTTTCATAACCAAATCAAAAGGATTATAATCATCATTATTAAAAGATAAAATAATACTTCACTTCATCCCATCATGTTTGTTGAAAAAAAGAAACGTTACTCATACATACGTACGACCTATTATCTCTATGATTATATCATAGTTCATTTTTCATACCCATATTTCATGTTTGGTTTTAAAATTATATTTTTTAACACTAAAATATTTTATTATTATTTTTTCAGATAAATTTAACATCTTTGGTAGCTTGTATTACACAGAACAGTGAGTTTAAAAAAACCATGGTGTGATATTAGAATATTACAATTTAATGTTATTACTTTTCCATTGAAATGGTGATTATGTATAGGAATAACTAAATTATGAAAATTTATATCTTAAAAATTTGTAAAATTAATTCATTGGTTTTCAATTAGTTATAAATAAAAATAAATATCATTTTAAAATAAATGAGTTGCTTTTCTGAAAAAATATTTTTTATGCACATAATGTGAGTTTATCATAATAAAATACATTGATCAATTTTTTGAATGATTTTAATGGAATTTATACATTATATATTCAATAAAAAAAACTTAAAATTCATCCAATATTTTTACTATTCATGTAATAACAGTAAATATCGTTTTACGTTTAAGCATGTATTTTTCTAAAAAACGGGTTTTATCACATTTTGCACACATATTTTAAGATAATTTTTTTTCACTTATAAGTATTTAATTTTATAAAGTGGAGTCCATATTTTAAATCAAAAGGTTTAAATTTTTTAAATAGGTCCCTTTTAATTTTATTCAATATGAATAGTAACCATGGTAAAATTTATCACCTCAGTAAAGTGTAAATCATGTAAACCTAGGTTAAAAATAAGTGATAACGCCATATTTATTTATATTAATTCTTATAGGATGAATTTAAGTTTATAATTATAAACATAGGCTTTGATTTTATATGTTTAATATACAACTATCCATGGAAATATTATGTAATATTTAAAATAAAGTTACAAAGTATCACTCTCTTGGTTTTATATATCATTTTTCTATTCACATGAGGAAAAATCAGTTTATAACTGAATATAAATGTATGTTTTTTGAATAATGGAAATATATTCATGATTTAAATTTATTCCTAATTTTTATAAATTATATATGTACCTTAAATTCTTATACAACTTCGACATAATATTTCTTCATTTTACAGAAAAAATAAATATTTGATTATAAAAATATTAAAAGTAATATAATTTGAGTGATTTATAGTTTTATGAAAATTTTTTGGATATATATAATATATTATTATTATTTAAAAATGTTATATTCAAATACAACCTTTGTCTTTATTTCTTTTAAGTTAAATTAAATGAATAGTGTCAAAGTTGATAATGAATATATTTTAGGGAAAAAATATTTTATTAAATTAATTAAAAATAATTAAAATATAAAAAGGGGGAAGGGGGTAATATATGGTCTTAAATTTCATCCCAAGATCATTTATAGAAAATTTAGATCCATTTGGATTGAGAATAACTTAATTATAATTTAATCTTTTAAGAAGTTCCAAGTGTGTCTTATCCGTCCCTTATAAAAGGACACCCTTGATTTATCTAATTCACATAATATTAAGCCATAAATCTCAACTAAAACCTACCAAATTATCTTTCAAACTCCGCTCTCCAAATTATATTTTTTTTTATATTCTAGAAATACCAATCCTAGAATTCTTAAGAGGTGATCCAAAGGAATTCTTTCAAAGAAGAGGTAATCGCCTTAACCGATCACTTTCTTTTTTAGTTCTTCTTTAATCTCACCTAAATAAATAGTATTTATCATAAAATAATAAATTAATTATCCTCAATATTCTTAAATTTTATTATGATTACTAAATAACCATTATTCCCCCTCTTTCTTTCAAATGGAAAGTGAAATTGTCACTCTTGCATTCATACGACTTGCCATCTCTATGTAGCGATACAATTCATATTCCATAACCATAATTGATGGATGGTTATTATGATGTATTTAATGTTTATATATGATATTTATGACATAAATATTATTTTTAATGATAATATAATATATTCCTTCTTATCTTCTAATCCGTTGGGAAATGATAACATCGCTCATGCATACGTGTGGACTACTGCCTCCATGAAGCAATGTGATTCATTTTTCATTTCTATTTTACTTGGATGGTAAGGAGGATTGATATGATTAATATATATAATTTATATGATATAATAATAATTCTATAAAGGTTAATTTTTATTTACCTTTCTTTCATTTTATCCATCAAAAAATGAAGACAACGTTCATGCGTAAGTATGGTCTTCCTTCTTCCTGAACGATGTAATTAATTTTCTATATCTACCAATATGAATGACTCTAAATATATTTATATAATGAATATATATGTAATAATAAGAATTTATATTATTATGGTATATAATTATAATAAATATAAATTTATTATAAATAAGTTTAGAGAGATTTTAATGAAAGTCAAACTTGACCTAAGGGTTTTATATAACAATCTCACTGTTTAAAGAGATTGTTTATGATCATGTTATCAATGATGAAATATTATGATATAACTCACAAGAAACTCATGAATTTTATTCTCATATGGTTATTTCTATAGAATAAATGTTTTCCTCCCATTTTCCTCACTTTATGTACTCAAGATATTGAAAGAATATTTTTAAGGAAAAATGACTTTATTTCTCCTTTCAGTCAAAATTAATTTCTCTTGAATATCCATGTTTTATATAAATGTTTTAATGATATTTTTACTATTATATATGGATTTATTTAAGATTTTTTCCCATTTGGACTTCTAAAAAATGTTTCAGAAGAAACATCTTGTTTTTTCCAAACGTGGTTCTTTTTGACTCATCTAACAATGGTATAGAAGGAATGTTTTTTTAAACTTATATGGGATGAATGGAATATCCCACTACCATGATCACTTAATAATTTGAATATTAATTTAAAATTATCCATAGTTATTGACAAGTATATTTTATGCATACATTTTAGAATGTTTTGAAGGTATTTAAATGAATAAAATTGCCATATTTTTGAAGAATTTGATATATTTTATGTTTTATGGCAGGAAATGATGAAGTTATGAAAGTAGAACAAAAATAGGATGAAATTACAATCTTAAAGATACTTCGTGCCGCGAGCGAAGAGAAGTAGCGTGAAAATGGATTTTTAAGGATTTTTCAAAGATGGAAGTATTGAAGCAGAACAATTTCACATCGTGAACCTTAAGTTCATGTCATGACTTCTTCAACTGAGGCCACTACCACCAGAACATGTCGTGACTTGAAAACAAGATGTGATTGACTGGTTCACATCATGACCAACAAATACACGATGTGACCATGTTTAAACTTTGTTCTTGGAAGATACACATGCCATGATGGAGATACTGGTCGAAGCGACTCAGATCGAGGGTCATCACGTCGTGAAACCAATGGTCACGTCGTGACGGAAGTCAAATTTCAAAATAACGACCACAATATTCGTAGAGTCAACGAGGTAGAGGAAAAAGGGAATCTGGATTTCACGTCATGACTCCAACATTCACGACATGACCAGGGTCAGGTAGAGCTGAAAAACGTCTATAAATAAAGCCTTCTATAGCCATTCTGGAGAGCTCTGGAATGACGCTGAGACACTGAAACTCTGGGACAATCTCCTATTGCATCTTTCAATTTTATTTCTTTTATTTTCTTCATTTAGAATGTCTCCCCTCTCCCGAATCATCTCTACTTCCCCATCCATGGAGGGTTAGATCTATTGAGTGATCGGGAAGGGGGGAGACTAGACCATGTGTTTTGCTTGAGTTATTGCACTTCAAAATTATAAATCCCTTTCTTCTTTCTAATCTAGCTTCAATTCTTAATTCAGTTTTAGATTCCAAATGTGGTAGCATTAAGTTTTTATTCTTTTATTTTTAATTTCTTTGGTCGATGATCATATCTCCCTTCACCCAATCCTGTTCTGTATACGGTGGAACAAGTCAGAATTGGGTGGTCAGTGCACGATGGTAGTCAGCACATGTGTGCTATTGTATGTTGGAATATTGGTTAATTGGGAAATAATAATTTCTAGTTAAGGGATTTATCCAAGTAATCAGTAGACCTTCTACACTACTATGCACATAGTAAGGAGGATAGACCAATCTATGGTTTGGGATAGGAACATTCTCATCATAAACATCTATCCAAGGGAGGAAGAGGACTTGGTAGACGAATTTTCCTCTTACCAGAAAGAAGAGGAAAACAGTATAGCATATATAAACTATGATAGCACAATATAAGTTCAAGTCAAACCCGATCCGATCATCGTTTTCTCATTATTTTAAACCAATCAATTCAAACTTCTTATTTCTCTCACGATTTTCAAAAGTAATTAAAACAAATTGATTTTCAAAAAAACCAATAAAAAGTGACAACTTTGTTTTGTGTGCGCTCCTCTTTGGGAGACTACCTAAGATCAACCACAATACTATACTTAGGTAATATAAATTCTAATTTTCCATGGCCCACAATAGGCGTGCATAATTTATTTTAAAGTAATTTTTTTTCATAATATTTTGTAAATTTTTAGGTTTTAAATAAGTGATTTTAAAAGGGAAAGGTTATTTTCCTCAATAAATTTTTAATGTTCTCTTTATGAAATTTCTATTCATAAACAACAACATCCTTCAATATCACTTAATATTTATTGTGTATATGGTATAATGATACCATCCTTATTATTTCTCTAAATTATTTATTATTTTTGATGATAAGATGTTTATGAAACCTAATTATTTTCCTTGGGTCATGCTATGATGGATTGATGAAATGATTATGAAACCCATTTTCATTCAATGGGTTATGATACGATGAATGTATTATGATATTGTGGAACACATATGTATGATTTTAATTATATGATTTTTGGGACCTATATCTCCCTCTAATGCATTGGGTAAAGTATTATATTTCATGAGATAATGATTGGAAACAATTCAATGTGCTTAATCTGGTGTGGGAAACAAGTCAATGTGATTGATCAACTATAATAAACAAGTGTAGATGTCTAATATATTATGATTTTATGGTATTGGTAGTTAAACATAACATATGAAATAGTTTCTATACATATAATGGTGCCACACTTTTATGACACAAACTTGTGGTTCATGATTGATTCATGATGATTTCTCCCTCTTATGATTCCTGACTTTTGGAATGTTGAATCATTATTCCATGATACTTATTTATGATCATAGATATATTGGTTATGAACATTTTAAATTATGTTCATAGAATTATTTTTATCTTATTCTTTCATATGATCATCAATTGATATATCCCATGTTTACCCTTACTGAGCATTTAATCTCACCCTTTCTTATGTTTTCTTTCCCCAGGTTATGAAGAAATATGTTTTGTTGGGTGTGTTTATGAATTTTACTAAATGGGGTGATCATTATGGGAGATGTTTAAGTTCATTAATGAAATAAGAATATTTTTTATCTAGTCTCTAAACACACTAAACCTTTATGGTCATAATTCATGTATTTGTGAATTTTACTAAATAATCATTTATTAGGATGTAATATTTATATATGAAAAACCTGGGTCATTATAGTTGATATTAGAGGAAATTTTTAGTTAACTTTTGGAAAATATGATGATAAAACTTTAGTGATAACCCTTATGATAATCGTAAGCACAGGAGAACATCCTATGTTATGGTAAATAAAAAATATGGTTTTCCTAGAAAGAAAACCATGTCTGGATACAACAAGTGGATATCGCTATGGCACAATTTTACCTAGGGGTAGTAACCCAGAAAAGGGTGCATTAATATGGACTCGATCATCACATGGTGCATGGCAATAGACCCTATTACATACCTTATTTGACACTCCAGGTGGATATACTTGGGTTAATTCATATTTTCATTATGAATCACTATGAAGGATTTCAGTAGTTGATGACCATGAATGACCTCAGTTAAAACCTAATGATTCATAGATTGAAATAAAATTTTCATGATTTTTATATGTAATAAATTATTTTTCATGTTTATGTGGTTTCCCACTGTGATTATTATTTCTCACACTATGCCTTTTGGTTTCAGTTGATGGTTGGAACCTGATGGAATCATGTAAATGTTGAATGTGACGGATAATGAAATGATTTTCCACTTGAGAAACCAAATGTTTTAGGTGATAGAATGCATAATCTATATGCTATGATCACAAAACTTTCTTAGAACATGAACCATTCCAAACATCCATATGAGAAAAAGAAGGAATAAAATTTAGTTTAGTCCTTCATGTGGAAATGTACATATTATTTTAGTGCTTCGGAAGATCCACTAGTTTCCAAAAAATGGATTAATATAATCAAAAAGATATTTTATTTTCTTCAGTGCTCGGATCATGAAAATATTTTCCATGATTTTTATCATTTATAAGGCCAATAAGATCAATAGTGGAACCCTATTAATAATACAAGTCAATTGGAAGGAATTGACTCTATGGAATGTGATGAGTTTAAGAGGATATTTTTTAGTTAGTGATTCACTCATATTATATGTAAAAGGATGGAGAGGGAATTCCTTGAGATTAAGAAAAAATTGGATGAATCATTGTTAGTTATGAAGAAAATTTTATAAGACACGCAAAGTATACTTTTGGTTTAATCATTAGCCTTGAAATAAAAATTGATCGATTCTATGGTGGCTTAAAACTAAGTCCCTCAAAGGTGTTATCTATAAAAGTCTTTGGTATATATGAGTAAATCATTCGATGTGAACTAAAAATAGTGATGGAAATTGGAGATTCCCACTATTCTCATGGTTTTGATAAGAAAATGAAGATTATGCCTCATGAAAACATGAATAAATCACATGGTGGAAATAAATTCTAGCCATCTACAATCCAAAAATGTGGGAAGAAACATCAAGGAAAATTCATGAAATGAATTGAGAGGTGATCTACATTTGGGATGTTTTTTCATAAGGCTTGTTAATGTAAAAAGGCAATGAATGGGCTAGTTAATGCCATGACAGAGAAGAATACACCAACTAATGCACCACCCATTCTCTATTGATTCATATGAAATGAGTATGGTCATTATAAAAATAAGTTCATGAACCTAAAGGTTTATGATGATGATTAGCATTAGTAACATCTTAAACTCAAAGGAAAGGGGAAATTTCATGCAATCAATACTATTTAATTGGGTTATGAGAATGACATGGTGAAAGGTACACTTATTATCCACTCTATAAAACCCAATGTATTATTTGGTCATAGCTAAAGAAACTATTTTATATCTAAGTGATTTTCAAAGGGTATTGAAATTTCTTCTCAACGATTAGATATTGAGTTAGTAGTAAAAACTCTAAATGGTATGATGGTTGTATCTAAAATCTAAAATTCATATTTGATTGAAGCTTATGGGAATATATTTCCTGAAAATATTATGATTCTCCCTTTAGTTTAATTTGATGTGATTCTATGAATGAGTTGGCTTTCTTTATATGGAACCAATATAAATTAATGAGGAAGGGAAGTCACATTTCATATTCCAAATGATCCCATGATTATTTATTGGTGTGAGAATAAATAAAAACTTCCAATAGAAATTACTTTTATCTTTTGGGTCATGATTCCTATCCATTAAGGCTATTTATATTAGATTTTTGGGTATAAAATCAACATCAATGATATGCCTATTGTATGGGAGTTTTTTTATGTCTTTCCAGAAGAGTTTCCTAGTCTTCCACCAAATTGTGAAGTTGACATTTCAATAGAACTCATACCTGGTGCTACACCTATCTCAATAACTCCATATAGAATGGACCCTTCTATGTTACAATATTTGAAGAATAAAGTATAGAAGAGTATTGAAGGGATTTATTTAGTCAATTACATCACCTTGGGGTCAACTTTTTCTTATTTTTAAGAATAAAGATAGATCAATTTTCCTATGAATTGAATATCAAGAACTTAAAAAAATAAAAAACATAAAGAAGTATCCTCTTCCTCGTATTGACAACTTGATTGATCAATTCTGTAGAGCTCAATAATTTTATAATTTTTATGTTCATTTTAGATATCATCAATTGAGGGTCAAGACATCAGTCTGTACAAGGTTCCAACACAATGAATATATATTGATTCCTTTTGGTCTTACTAATTCTCCACTATCTTTATATATTTAATGAATATATTATTTATAGATTACCTTGATGAGTTTATGGTAGTCTTAATAGATGATATTATTATATATTAAAATAGAAAGGAAGAGCATGAAGATTACTTGAGGATTGTATTAAATACCCTAAGGAAAGATATACTTTATGAAAAATTTACCAAGTGTCAATTTTGGATATATAAAGTTTCATTTTTGGGTCATATAATCTCAATAGAGGGTATATCTATTGATCCGTCAAAGAAAGAAGTTATTAAACATTGGCCCTGAAAAACCATGGTGACTAAGATCCATAGTTTTTTTGGATTGGATAGATATGATCAATGGTTTGTGGATAATTTTTCATGGCTAAAAAATACACTCACCAAGTTAACTTGTAAGGGAGTCAAGTTTATTTTGATAGATGAATGTGAGGAAAATTTATAAGAGATTGAGAGAAGGTTATTTAGTGAACCTATTCATACATTACCCTATAGTAGATATTGTTTTTAATATATAATGATGCATTGAATAAAGGATTAGGATGTGTTCTCATGCATGATGATATGATGATAGCTTATGGATCATGAAAATTGAAATTACATGAGAAAATTACCTAAATTAGGATTTGGAATCAACTATGAAAATTTTCTCATTAAATATATGAAGGCATTATCTTCACTGAGAAAGGTGTGATATATGTACTGATCAAAATGTTTTAATGTATATATTCACACAGAAAAATTTTAATATGTGTTATAGAATATGGGTGGAGATGATTAAAGATTATAACTTCTTAATACATTAACACCCTAATAAAGTGAACAAGGTGTTTGATACTTTGAGTAGAAAGGATCATGCTAGATTATTTATGGTGAGGATCATAAAAGACCCAAAATTTATGGATTTTCAAATGATGTATCTTAATATTTCAAAAGAAGGGGAGAAATATTATCTTTCTCAAATAAGTGTTTATACCACTATCCATGTGAGGATAAAAGAGGAATAGAAGGATGATGTAGAACTTCAAAATAAGTTGAGAAACATTCCTAAGATGAACCTTGATTATGATGGAATGATAAGGTTCATGAATCATGTTTATGTCCAATCAATACTATTTTTTGAAGAAGGATATGTTAGAGGAGGTTCATTATTCTCAATTCTCTATTCATACTATAAGCATGAAGATGTGTATATATATGAAAGAGTATTTATTTTGGAAATGCTTTAAGAGAGATATTTTATTGTATAGTTCTTAGTTCTTGCTATGTCAAAAATTTAAGGCTGAGAAACATACATCCAAGTTGATGATAAAACCATTTCCCATACTAGAATGAAAATGGGAAAACATCACCATGGATTTTTGCATTTGAATCCCTAAAATGTCTAAAGGTCATAATGGTTTTTGGTTGAAGTTGACCACCTTACAAAGCCATCACACTTCATCGCCATCAGAGGAGATTTATCTCTAGATAAACTTACCATGATATATATTAAGGAAGTGGTAAGGTTTCATGGAGTAAGACATTCCATTATATCTGATATAGATCTGAGGTTTTTATTCATGTTCTGATGATGTCATCAGTAAAATCAGGATACAGAGTTATGTTTTATCACAACTTATCGTCCTAAAAAATATGGTCAGTTTGAGAGGAATATTCAAACTCTAGAATACATGTTGAGAGGTTTATCTATTGATTTCAAAGGTGGTTGGTATCATCACATTCCTTTGGTTGAATTTTCATATAACAATAGCTTTCACCCCAGTATTCAGATGCCTCCATATGAATCCCTCTATTATAGGAATTTCAGAACACCATCATGATAGAATGAAGTTAGAGAATGAAATCTATTGGGACTTGACCTAACTGAGAAAATGGTATATAATTTTATACCCATTCATTATAATTTAAGGGTAGATCATAGTTTACAAAAGAGTTATGCTAAAATCATCAGAAATATTTGGAGTTTGAAGTTAGAGAAAAGGTGTTCCTATGAATATCTCCCTAGAAGAGGGTCATCATATTTTGAATGAAGGGAAAGCTATGTCCTAGGTACATCAGTCCATTCAAAATTATTGATCATGTTGGGATGGAATCTTATCGATTTGCGCTTCTACAGGATATCTCACAAGTTCATGATGTGTTCCATGTATCTCTTGTGAGGAATTACATACCTGATCCTTCATATTTACTAAACTCATAGGTAAAGTTGTTGGAGAAATATCTCTTTTATGAGGAACAACTAGTAGGTATTCTAGATCATAGAGAGAAATTTATATGAAACAAGAACACCCACCTGGTCAATTTTTTTAGTGAAACCACCAATTTTAGGAATCCATATGGGAACCCAAGGATATAATGAAATAAAGATCTCCTCATTTTTTTATATCAAAGTGATGAATTTAGAGGTAAAACCTTTTTTTAATAGGGGTAGAATGTAACACCTTGAGATTTTATGATTTTTTTCCAAATAAACTTAACTTCTTTGGTAGATTTTGTTACATGAAACAGTAAGTTTAAAATAACTATGATATGATATTAAAATATTACTATTTAATGTTATAACTTTGCAATTACATTGGAGTGTGTAGATAAGACTAAATAAATTATGAAAATTTATGCCTTACACAATTAAAAAATCAATTCATTAGTTATTAATTAGTTTTAAAATGAAAATAAAAAATAATTGAAAATAAAGGATATGTTTTTCAGAAAACTTTTTTTTATGTGTGCAATGTGCATTTACCTTAATAAATCAAATGGATCACTTTTAGGGAATTATTTTAATGAAATTTATATATTATATATTCAATAAAATGTTTTAACATTCATCTAATATTTTTTATGTGCATGGAATAATAATAAATCATGTTTTGTGTTAAGAAATGTATATTTCTAAAAAACAAATATCACGATGTTTTTCACAACTATTTTAAAATTAATTTTTGCTACTTATAGGTATTTAATTTGATAAAATGGATTTTATATTTCTAATTAGGAGTTTCAAATTTGGTAAATAGGCCCCTTTTATTTTTGGTCAATATGAATAGTAACCGTGGTAAAATTTATCACCACGGTAAAGGGTAAATAGGGTAAATATAGGTTAAAACTAAGTGATAAGGCCATAATTTTTCATCTTAATTCTTATTGGATGAATGTAACTCTACCCTTATCACCTTCTTTTCTACATTTTTATGTTTGATTTTAAGAACCCTATTTTTCTATGAGGTATAAATCCTTTAAATTTTGGGTTAATTCCTTGGATTTGACCCAATATGAATGCCTAGTAAGAAAATATAGGAAATGATGGTGTTTATGGTCTGTTAAGAGCCCAAAACCTTGTCCGGTGGAATAAAAAATTGGGCCACATGGTTGGTAGAAAATATTCCGCTTAGTCTGCATAGTTTCTAGTAACCGTGTAGGGTGTTTGAGTGAGCAGAAGTGGGCCACATGGTTTTCCTTAACCATGTGACTCAGGATGCACAACCATGTGATGTCACTATAGTTTTTAATAAATCAAAGTAGCACAGTTTGTGAATGGTTTTTTAGAATTTTCACATGACCTTTATGAGATCCCTCTTTGGATAGTAGAACACACATGGTTGAACTACAGTTTTCCAACTTTAACGCCCGAAACCTAGAGTCCCAAATCCGGTGCATTAATTTACTACATTGGTATAGATAAAATATTCAAATCCCAAAGGACCGATCAATTTAGTAGTCTTGTAAAATAGACTGCATACATGATCCTTATATTACAATTCAAAACATAAAATATAATATAGATAACCCTTTGATAATTCCATTATTCTCTTAGATTAACCCTTCAGATCGATCATAATACATATCTTGGAATCCTTGGAAAATAAAACATAAGAAAGGGGTGATCTCAGATGCTCAGTAAGGGTAAGACTACAATGTAAGCTATCAAAAAAATCATAAAATTTTAAGGCATGTTGTATAATTGAAACACATGACTTTTAAAAATAATCACGATCATAATATGGTAATACTAAATAATACCATATAAAATAATTACATGATCTAGAAAACATAACCATAGATATGATACTAGTAGAATAATTACATTGAATATCAACAACTAATCTCATAATGAGGGAATACATAATTTTGTACATATTAAACATGCCATTGAGGCTTTATTTCAATAATCTACTACTCTCAAGGCTTCACACTAGGAATCTAATAAATGGGTAAAAACCTAGTCTAGTTTGTCTCATAAGACCTATTGATGCATAGAGGGGCTTTAACGGACCCACCTGACACTTACTAAGTCCAATGCATTCCTCATATGAAATAGGTGAAACATAAACAACATAGACATTCATATTAAAAAACTAGCATACAAAATGTGAATACTTTAACAATAAACCAATAATGGTATCAAAATAGCACATCTATAGTCAAACTAATCATAAACCCTCCAATATAATATAATAGATTGTATCATAAGAAATAAAACTTAATCAAACATAATATTCTATAAAGGATGTTGACATGGGTGATAATACTATAATAAAATCCATAGAAATTTCTTTAGAGAAATTCCCCATTTTTTACTTTGAAATCATTTATCCAAAATACATAAATTTATAAAAGTAGAAATTTAGAAAGAGAGATTTTTGAATCAAAGTGTTCCATAACACTTTGAATTTTTTTAGATAAATTCATAAATTAACATTTTAAAAAATTCACATACTTATAAATAAATTCATGAAACCCATCTTAAATACATGGACATGTATGATAATGGTTCAGAAGAATAAATCCTAAAAAAATTTAAAATAATGTTTTAATTAAAGATTACCTTAGATAAAACCTTAAAAATATTCCTTTTTAAAACATTTTAATGAACTTCAAAATATAAAAATAATGTCCTTTATAATCCTTTTATATCCATATAAATAAATATGTAAAATTATATCAAGATTATTTAAATAGAGAAATGATTAATTCATTAAACATTCAAAGCGTCCCATACAACTTTGAACATTTAAATCATAATACCATTGAAAGAATAATATTTATCAAAACATTAAAAACCTTGATAATAAATAAATAAATTATAGGATATGTAAAAGGGGATTTATATACACCTCATAAAATAAGGTGTGTGTATAACATAAAACTATGCCTCAACGAAAGAAGATTGAGATGAAGTCCCTTACCGATTTGGTAATTTTTGAAATTTAAACCCCTTGAAAGAGAGATTCATCAAGTGGATATGTAAATATACATAAAATTAAGGACAATGATCATATATTACATTCATGTTCATTATATTCACCACAAAAAATTAATGATTGGTGAATATTTCATAAGTCTCGCATAAATAAAAGTGAGACTAAAAATTCCCTTACTACTTGAGTAAATTTTGAATCATGAGATCCATAAAAGAATTACATAAATTGAAAATGTATAATATCATGAAATTAATTAAATTCATGATATAACATGTCATAGGTCAGTATATACACCACATAAGATAAACGAGTGGTGAATATAGAAATTATCTCCCAAATATAAAATGTGAGATGAAATCCCATTACCCTAGGTCTGATTCCCTCCGTACATGTCTAAAACTCCTATATAGTGGTTTTAAATATATTATTAACTTATACAAGAATAATAATAATATTTATGATATCATATATTATTTATTTATGACCCGTCTATTAATAATCCCATATTTAAGGAACGTCTTGGGTAATAATCGCTTTGTTTATCGTATGTGTTTTGACTTATTATTCTTGATCCTATTACTTAGATAATGATTTAATTAATTAAATAATGTAAAAAAATGATTTATATATCATATATATTCAATATATATATATATATATAATATAGATATATGAAATGGAATACACCATTCATGGAGACAGTATGTCGTACGTATGCATGAATGTTGTTTCTATTTTCTTACCGTATTGAATGGAAGAAGGTAAATTACATATATGTGTGTATATATATATATATCATTATAGTAGAATTATTATGTCATATACTTAATATTTATTCATTATATACATTTTTATATTCATTCTTGAATGGTTAACGTGGAAGATAAATCTCATCGCATCGTGGAGATGGTAAGCCACATGTACACACGAGCGATAATATCATACCATAATGGTAAAAAGGGTAAGTAATTGGATGGTATATTAATAATAAATAATCAATATAATTTAATATTTAATATTTATCTCCATTATATTCATCATTATACCCATACAAATAAATTAGTGATGAAAAATATATTACACCACAACGTGGAGACGGAAAGTCGTACATACGCACACATGATGATATTGTTTTTAATAGGATGGATAAAAGAGGAATATGGTTGTCCCATAATCATAATAAAATCTAAGAATATATATTATAATTTATTTATTACTTTATTATGGAAAAAACCTAGGAAGAGGAAGTATAATAAGAAAATAACTTTGAAAGAGTTAGTAAAACAATTACTTCTTCTTCGGGTATCTTTTTTTGATTTGCACAAAACGACTTTGTAGGTTGGATTTATGCCCAAATTATTGCCTCTAGGATGAATTTAAGGACGTTTTAAGGATAAATGAGAAGGTTTTGGCTGAGCCAAATGGCTTTAGAGGTGTTAATAAAATAGAAGGAGAGGTTCCCTTTTATATGAGAGGGGAGGGCCACTTTCGGATACTCTCAAAATATTAAATTAATATAAATTAATTTTCAATTAAAAATGGCTACAAAGTAATTTATTTATAATCTAAGATGAATCTAAATATATATTATCTCAACCAATAATTTTTAGATAAGTTTATGTCACATTCTTACCCCTATCTTTTGGATTTAACCCTTAGTTAAACCCTTTAACTCTTACCATGACAACTTGTCTTTTTTACACTATAGGGTTAATATAGTTACTATAAAATTCCAAAAAAACCCAAAATGGATATAATAAGACATATTTGACATTATCCTAGTTATTTGGATGGATTATAATTTTTTTTAATTTTATATCATTTAATAAATTATTATTTATTTTAAAGTGTCATTTATGTCTATTTTGATACTATTCAATATTTAGATTTTTAAAAATATCATAACAACATAATAAATTTTAATAAACACTTATAATATATCAATAGAATGTATAAGTTATCTATATAATTATTTTATGTCATTAATTATGTCAATTTATATTTATTTTAATATTTTTAACATCATTTATTTGATATTTCAATTGATTAAACAATCACTGCATCATTATTATGAAAGCCTTCAATTAAATTATTTCTTCTCTTAAAATTAAAAATAAATTATCATGATGAATATAAATTTATTATATTACAAATGAATATTTATAGTTGAATTTATCTTTTGTATAACCCTATATTAAAATTTATTTAGTTATTAAAGGTTTTAGTATGAAAATTTTAACTTATCTTTAAATAAAACATAATAATTGTCATATTCTTAACCAAGTGGATTAAAAAGGTTAAAATTTTATAAAAAGGTTGATTATGGTCTAATGTAACTCATAAAATTAAATTATAACAAGTGTTAGGGTAATTTTATAATTTTATAATATTATTTTTACCTTTAATTACCCGATATACCCTTAACCGTGGTAAATAAAAATATATAAAAGTTACTATTCACAAAATCCAAAATAAAAATTAAGTTGAAAGTATTAGACTCTAAATTTAATATTTATTACAACCGTGTATGTATATTTTTTCCAAATTCAATTTACAAAAGTGAATAAATGAAGTTTAACACTAATCCCACAGATGTGGCGATAAATCCAGTAAAAGAGACTTTCAAAAGTTCCATAAGTTTTTATATCTAATTTTAATATAAAATTGATTCCAATGACCTAAATTTTATTAATATATGTATTATTTATCTATTTTAACATTAATTTTTTTTAAAATATAATCTAACATTAATAATTATTTAGATGAAAATGCAGTTTTAACTAAAACGTTGTATTTTTCACCATTCATCAAAAAAATGAAACTTATTAGAAAAATACCAAAAATTCACTCTAAGATAATTTTGATATTCCAAATTCAAAAATGAAGTATATTTTGAAAAATAAAATTTCTAAAATCTCTAAAATTTAGTTTTTAAATAGGCGTTCCATTAAATAGCGGTAAAATTACCTTTTTACACTACAAACCTTTTTTGGGTATTTTTTAAAAAGTCACTTTTTGGTTAAGTAGGAACCATTTAGATGATCCACATAATCACAAATATCCAACTTTGAAAACTATGAAATTCCACATTCAAAATTTAAAATTCAACATTCAAAAAAAAAAATTCAAATCAACCGCCATTATCAACCTCAAGCTACGAACCTCGAGTTTCATACCCACCGCAATCCACAAACCATCATCCATCACGTTGAAACCTAGAACCAAGAGCATATGTGTCAGTTGGTCACATCGCTTCCTTCCACCACCATCAGTCTCATCATCATTACCGTCCTCACCGCCATACCTTCTGCATCGACATCCTCTTCATCAATGTCCACCACCACAACTAGAAAACCTCAGAATAACAACATCATTGCCATCGCCAGCCATTGGGAAATCATTCCACCATCGTGAACAACATGGACAGTAGCCATCATAATCAATAAAAAATACCAACAACCAGAGATGAAAACAGCTTCACTGATAACATCAAGGAAGAAAAACTGAACAAGATCTATTGACCAAAAATAAATCCCCATTATTATTGTTTTATCCACAACTAAACATCACCATCTACAAAGAGATAGAGTACCAAATCCTTATTCATAGGATAAATCCAAAAGAACAATGAAACTAGAGAAATCCACCATAGGTCACACTGCCCAGAAACTCTTACCACTCCCCAAACACATCCCAAAGCCTCCTTGATATCCGTCGCACCTGACCAACCTATAAAAGAGCAAAGGACTAGGAAGCCAGAACATGGAGGAGCGACAGAGAAGAGCAAAGGGAGAAAATAA
This sequence comes from Viscum album, assembly GCA_963277665.1. Taxonomy (NCBI): domain Eukaryota; kingdom Viridiplantae; phylum Streptophyta; class Magnoliopsida; order Santalales; family Viscaceae; genus Viscum; species Viscum album. The sequence goes on from OY728135.1 coordinate 109,643,881, forward strand.
ACCACCATGAAATGAGAAAGAGGATAACTGGGGTTGAAACCCTAAGGGAAACCGTAACAAAGGGGTTGAAGTAGATCCATTGAAAGAACCACTAAGTAACGAGAAAGGGGAAACCATGGATGAAACCCTAGAAGAATGAACTAAAGAAGCTGGAACCAATAATATCGAATGTTCATCACTATGAGAAGCCACCAAAACCTCCCAAGCGGTATTAATTACTATCATGCCTAACCAAGAATGGGGTCAAGCATGATGGAGAAGATCGAAAGAGCGGCAGAAGAAAGCCCTCAACAACAAGACCAGAGTAATGAAGACCGAGAAAGTTGTTTCAACAATGAAAATAAGAGCCGAGAGTATTAGAGTTAGAAGGAGGATGCTCCGAGGCCAGGAGGAAGAATCCATATGAAGAGAATATCTAGAGAGATAGATAGAGAGTGATCTAGGAGAGAGCGGAGGCATCCTTCCCATGATATAGTTTTTATACATAAAATTGTATTTGTTATTATATAATTAGCTAGAAAACACATAAGGTGAATGTTAAAATTATTTGGAATATACATAACTTTCACAATGTGGTAAATAATATTTAAAATATCCAACTTAACAACTAGTATTGAAATAATAATATTTAATAGTATAGTGTGGTTTATTTAAGCTCAGTGTTGCATGTAATGTAAGATATCTAAGAAATTTTAGTTATTTATGAAGAGACATACTGTAAAATCTGGGGGTGTTAACTTTTCCCCTCATTTAATAAATTTATTCCTCATAATTTGAAATATCACTTGAAAATCAATGGTTGATACTAGAAAATTATTTTGTGGGAAACTCAAATCAAAAATAAGGTTAATGAGACCTCCATTTTAAAATATAGAAATGGGAAGTATGAAGGTCACCCAAGATAACACATACTAGGGTTCCATGTTGGAAAACATTGATATGGAAGATAAATCTAACCATCAAGTTATAATGGACAGTGATAGAGAACATGATCAGGTGAAAGTTAACATCATAGTTATAAATCTGCGTTGATCTAAGGGACCATTTGATTCATCAAAAAAGAAAGTACTAGGGTAACATTTTTGGTTTTAAGATCTTTTCCCTAGAGTTGAAAAATTCATTTACTTCATAGACTAAGAACATAAGGAAACATACTTACTTGACAGGAAGAGTTTCCTCCTTTATTCAATTTCTACCACAAACTCATATTTTTGTCCAAATGACAAGTGTTCAATATGAATTTTTCACACTTGAAGCAATAGATTCATCTTTTAGAAAATCACATAATCCACAAAATATTAACTATAAATTTATACTATCTTTTGACATTATCCAAAATCAAAATGTTAGTATAAGATAAGATAATTCCCAAAAATAATATCTAAAATTCTATAGTAAACCCCAATATTCAACATGGATTATTCATCAAATAACTATCCTTGCTCAAAAATATTCTAGACTATTATTAAAATACAAAAATCTGAAGGATTTGATCATATAGTCTTCTAAATAACATCAATCACTGTTAATGTATTATACTAAAAATTTAATTTCTTAAATCTCATAATCTACAAGGTTTGATAACCATTTCCATAAATAACCTGAATCATCATAAGTCCACAATAAAATCACATTTGACTCCAAAATACAATTAATCCTTTATTCCTCATAATATTCTTAGTTAGGATTCCCAAAATAGTGAATGTATTTTGAAACAAAATTAATAATTTAAAGAATATAATGACACCACATTTTCAATCTAAAATAACTTAGGTTTAACCTGGGTTATTCATTTTCATCTTATATTCAAATCCTTTATAACAGTTTGTAAAGAATATATTAATTATCCTAAGCATATCCCCAGGGAGTGTCAAACCAGGTGCGCAGTAAGGCCCATTGTCGTGTATCAGGTTATGAAAAGTCAGGCCTAATGTACTTTGTTGGAGTTGTTACTTCTAAGTACATCTGTGCTAGAACCATTTACACTTGTAGTATCCAGACAAAATGTATTTCTAGGAATATCCACATAATATATACCATACCAAAATTCTAGGATGCTCTTCTATAATTATCCTCAAAGTCTATCTTAGGGTTATGTTCCTTAAATGTTATCTAAATTTAATTTCCAAGGTTATTGCTAAACTTGCTCTGATACCAACTGTAACACCCCGAACCCAGAAGCCTATAGCTAGTGCATTACTTTATTACATTGTCATAGATAAAATATTCAAATCCCAAAGGACTAATCAATTTAGCAGTCTTTGAAAATAGATTACATACATGATCCTTACATTACAATTAAAAACAAAAAATACAACATAGATAATCCTTTGATAATTCCATTATTCTACTAGCTTAACCCTATATATCAATCATAATACACATCTTGAAATCCTGAGAAAATAAAACATAAGAAAGGGGTGAGATCAGAAGCTCAGTAAGGGTAAACATATAACGGAAGCTATCATAAACAATATAAACTTTCAAGGAAAGTTGTATAACTGAAACACATGCCTTTTAAGCATAATCATGAGCATAATCATGAGAATAATATGGAAAGAATAAATAATACCCTATGAAATAATCACATGAGCTAGAAGACATAACTATGGATATTCTACTAGTCAAATAATCACATGTAATATCAATAACTAATCTCATAATGAGGGAATACATACTTCTAGACATATGAAACTTACCATCGAGGCTACATACCAAGAATCTAATACTATTAAGGATTCATGCCAAGAATATAATAAATGGGTAAAAGCTCAGTCTAGTTTGTCTCATGAGACCTATTGATGTATCGAGGGGCTATAGCAGGCCCCACCGAACACTTACTAAGTCTAATGCATTCCTCATATGAAAGGGGAAAAACATAGACAACATAAGTATTTTTATTGAAGAACTAACATATGAAATGCGAATACATTAACAATAAACAAATAATGGTATCAAAATAGCATATCCATAGTCAAACTAATCATAAACCCTTCAATATAATATGATATATTGTATCATAACATATGAAACTTAATCAAACATAATATTCAACAAAGTATGTTGACATAGATGATAATTCTATAATAAAATCCATAACAATTTCTTAAGAAAAATACCCCTTTTTATATTGAAATCATTTATTGAAAAGACTTACATTTATAAAAGAAAACATTAAAAAAAGATATTTTTGAATAAAAGTGTCCCATACCACTTTGAAAAATTTGAGAGGAATTCAAAAAATAACATTTTAAAACATTCATATCCTTATAAATAAATTCACAAAACCCATTTTGAAAACATAGACATGAATGATAATGGTTTAGAAGAATAAATATTAAAAACATTTAAAATGATGTTTTAGTTAAAGATTCCCTTACATAAAATCATAAAAATATTCCTTTTGAAAACATTTGAATGAACTTCAAAATAGACCTAAAATGTCCTTTATAATCTTTTTTATATCCATATAAATAAATATGTAAAATAATATGAAGAATATTTAAATGGAGAAAAGATTAATTCCTTAAACATTTAAATCATCCCATACCACTTTGAATATCTATATCATAAGCACATTGAAAGAATAATATTTATCAAAACATTAAATAACTTGATAATAAATTTATTAATTATAGGGTATGCCAAAGGGGTTTTATATACACCTCATAAAAGAATGTGGGTGTATAACATCAAACTATTCCTCAACCAAAGGAGATTGAGACAAATCCCCTTACGGATTTGGTAATTTTTGACTTGTAAACCCCATGAAAGAGAGATTCATCAAGTGGATATGTAAAGACACATAAAATCAAGGTTAATGATCATAGATTAAATTCATGGGAATTATATTCACCACAAAAAATAAATGTTTAATGAATATTGAAAAATTCATACAGAAATAAAAGTGAGAGTGGAAATTTGACAACCTAGGTACTTATAAGTAATTACCATTAGACCTAATTTCCTTCTTCTATGTTTTGAGTTTTGAAAATCTGACTTATAAGGTTGCGTTCATGGTGATTTTTGGAGTCTGATAAGACAAACTTAATTTTTGGTGAATAGTAACATACCCATATGAATAGTAACCTACCCTTATGAATAGTAATATGACCCTTATAAATCTATTGTTATTGTGGTTTTAAGATAATGAGATCTTGGTTAATTTTTCAAGGTGTTATACAAGGAGCAATAGTTTTTATATTGTTACCTTTTTTGAATAAAATATTATTTAATTTTAAAATTAAATATCTCATATTTAGAAAATTATTTTGACAAAATGGAGTTCTTTTTTTAATTCTACACATTGAAAAATGGTTAGGGTGAATTTTTGGAATTTTTCTGAAAAACTTGGATTTTTGATGAATAGTAAAATACGGTATTTTATGATAAATGGAAAATACTTATTTTACTACATCATGGGTGATGCAAGGATGATTTAATCCCACTTGATTCGAACTCACATGAACAATTTACTATTTAGGGTCATATGAATGAACATTATTCATAGTCTTTGATAAAAATAATAAATTAATGATTAAAATAATGTAAAATACCCCCTTCTCTACTATAAATACCACCCTCCTTCCCCTCTTCCTCCCACACCTCTCAAGCCTTAAGAATTACCTAGGTTCTGCCAAAATCCCTCCCCAAGCTCCTTCCCCACGTCCAAGGCTTTCTGGTCTCACCAAAAGACCAAAATCAAAGGCCTTAAGAGAGATCTCAAAGAGAGGAGATCAAAGGGTAAGAATCCTCTTTCATTTTCATGTGTTTTGTTTTCAATTCCTTTATTTTCTTATACCCCTTCCCCTTACCTTATCCAAAAGTCATGGAAGCTCTATAATCTCATATATTCTATATGTTAATCATGTTTATTGAAAAATTCAAACATCATTCTTCTCCGCCTCTCCCTCGCATTCTAAAATTAAAACATCGTCCGTGATGTGTCGATTTACCAACATCGTGGATGATATGATTTCAATTTCCTTTAATTCCTTCAATTTTGGTCATGAAACCATTTTTTATGGTTGAAAAAGATGATAATATATGTATTATATCCTTTTTAAGGTTCTGGAATCATTTTTTACTCAAGTTATTTATTTATGAAACAAAGTAAGTTTGTTATTATCAAAGAACCACAAAAATAATCTAAATGAATACCAGTAATGTTCTAACTAATGAACCATCAGAATTTCTAGAAAATAAATGGATTATGGTATCATTTAATATTCTGGAGACTTGTTATTTCCATTTCATTCCACTTCTGGAGTTTCATTTCCGTCCAACAAGGAAATCCATTCTGAATTACCCATGGAACCCATGTAAAGAACACACCCGAAACAATGGAATTAACAAAATATTAATAACTAATTGATGGATGGATGCTATAAAATTATCATATAAGGTATTATAAACATGAAAATGTTTCTTTAAAATATTAATAAAACTATTTTAACCATTATACAGGAGGTTTAAATACAATTTAAGTAAGACGAACCCGAGGTAAGGGATCCTCACTTTCCACTCCTCTTTTCAAAGTTCAAACATCTTATTTGATAATAGTTCTTGTAATTTAAAATTGATACCATGTATTCCATTTATAATCATACAATTATTGTCTATACTATGTTATTTTAGTAAGGGATCATTTATCCTCCCTCATTTGAGCTCTTACCTAATCCGTTACCATGCCGAAATTTTGTAAAGGAATTCTTAACTCGATTTTCATTATTTGGGTTAACATTCAAATTTAATGATTTTATCATTATAAAATGATTTATGAAATGAATTTTGATTATATTATGTTTTATTATGTTTATTTACAGTATGTATACATATTAATTTCATTTTACCAATTCTTGCTTCAGTGATATGTGTTTTAAGAGACTTCTCTTTAAAAATACTCTCTTAAAATTCTACTCAAAAGAAATGTTTTTATGATGTATGTATTGATGTTTTATGATTATGTTCTGGTTCTTGGGAATTTTTTATGATGAATGGTGGGAGCTATATTTTCCTCCAATTAATTGGGTATGTGTATGTTAGAGGTTGGCCATATGGTTACTCCAAGTGTAGCTGTGATGGGTACACATTAAGGTAGCCGTGAGGGTTACATTGTAAGGTAGCCGTGAGGGTTACAAATGATAAGGTAGCCGTGAGGGTTTCAATGTTCAGTAAGTAATGCCCTAAGATTACTTTATTATTATGTTTTATTTCTTATGATTTATGGAAATATTATATTTCACAAAGTAAGTGTTTGATACTCTATGGTTGAAAAGTATGCCTTTGTAAAAATGATTTTTATGTGATTATGAACTAATGGTTTCTCTCCTTCTTTTTATATCCCTTACTAAGATTTTGTGCTCTTCCCAAGATTTTTAAAATGTTTTTATAGGTTATAAGTATTGATTGGGAGAAATAAGGAAGTCATGATGAATATTTTGAAGATGTGTCAAATAAATCATGTTTTCTTTTTAATGTTTTATATTTTGAAAAAAATGAATACTATTTTAATAGTATTCTCTTTGTAAGATTTTGGTATGTATAGTTATGTCCTAACTGTAACAACCCGAACTTTTTTAATCGTATGATATATTAATGATTAATTAGAGATGATAATGGTAAATTCAGAAATAAGAATCGATGACCTCATCCAGTAGACTCGAACCTTATGAAGCCCATTTGTCTGAGCTTGGGAACGAGGTGGAATCACTGGGCTTCGGTCTGGACCAATCCCAAGCCGAACTTCAACATGTTAAGCTTGAACGAAACCACCTATGGGAGAAGTTCAAGTTAGTGGATATTATTATTATGGAAATGTTATCCGAGCCTCCCCAAGATTATCTCACCATCGCACACCTTACCCTTAGGTCGTATGCGGGTGTTTTAAGGGGATATGTTTCAAAGCCCTAATATGTAATCCCATAGTTTTAATAAAATTGTTGTTTCATCATTTCTGTGTTATAAATATCTTTTATTAATAAAATATAAGTTTATTAACACAATTTTGATTAATTTATTTTATAAGTAAAAATGGTATTTTAAATATTTTCCTTACATAGAGAATTTTTATGGAAAAATAAACATCATTTTTGAATTGGAAATATCAAAATTAATCTAGGATGAATTTTTAGAAGTTTTTCTAAAAAGTTTCATTTTTATGAATAGTGCTTGATGAATAGTGTTTTTATGATGAATAGTAAAAAGATGATTAATTATTAAATAACTTTTTTTGTGATATGATTTTCAAAAATCTGACAGACATGGTTGTAATTAAGGTGAAAAATGTGGTTCATTGAGATCCAAATAATTTTTGGTTAATAGTAACTTTACCCTTATGAATAGTAATATGAATAGTAATTAAAATAGTAATATGAATTTTAATGTGACCATTATAATTAGTAAACCATATCATTATTTTATTTCCATAAGGTTATAAGGTTATGGAATGTTGACTAATTTTCAAGGTGTTAAAAATGAGTTATAGATTTTAAATTATAATTTTTGAATAAATTATGTTTTTAATTAATATTAAATTAAAAATATTTAGAAAGTTGATTTAAAAAAATGGAGTTTATTTTTTAATTCTACACGTCGAGAAAGGGTTAGGGTGAATTTTTGGGATTTTTCTGAAATAGTTGAATTTTCAGTGAATAGTAAAAATATAGTTTTAGGGTTTCTCTATGTTTAATGACATCATGACTGCATCATGATGGTTTCATGAGATATTTTGGGTGATGGTAGACTAAAGGGGTTGAATTATTGTATGAGGGGTCCCATGTGGCCAAAAACATGGGCAAATACCATGGGCAAGCCCATGGTTTTTCCAAAACCACTTTTGAGGTGTCCTTTGAAATTATTGAAATATCACCTCCCTTTCCCTATAAATACCCACCCTTTCCTTCATTATTTTTCAATACAACTCTCCATAAATGAAGCTATGGTCTCATTACCTCCCAAAGAGTCCTCCCAAGGTGCCCCCAAGGTCTCAAGGTCCCGACCTTCAAGTTTTAGGAGTTACGTTTTAAGGTAAGGGATCCTACCTCTCTCTTTCTTTACAAGTATTCTCGTTTATGTCATTTATTTTAAGCTCCATGTTCTTATTTTGTGGGATGTTCTTTTATATTAATAATACTGTAATTTTCATGTTAATATTATGAGAGACCCTCTCTTTCTCTCATCAATTCATTTTAAGAATGTTTAAGTGGCACCGTTAGGCTGCCGAATTTTTGTAAGGGATCCTACCTCTCTTTTTCTTTTCAAGTATTCTCATTTATGTCATTTATTTTAAGATCCATGTTCTTATGTTCTGGGATGTTCTTTTATATTCATCATAATTTACTTTTCATTTTCATATTATGATATACCCCCTCTTTCTCTCATCAATTCATTTTAAGAATGTTTAAGTGGCGCCGTTAGGCTGCCGAATTTTTGTAAGGGACCATACCTCTCTATTTCTTTTCAAGTATTCTTTTTTATGTCATTTATTTTAAGATAAATGTTATTATGTTTGGGGATGTTATTTTAAATTACTCTTACTACCCTTTTCATGTTCATATGATGAGATATCCCCTCTTACTCTCATCATTTCATTTTATGAATGTTTAAGTGACACCTTTAGGCTGCCGAATTTTTCTGAGGGATTCTTTCACCCTTCTCATTTTCAAGTTCTATTTTATTGTCATGCCTTTAAATTTACTTTTCTTAAGTTGGGGTATGATCTTATAAATTCATCAAACTTTCCTTTTTATTTTCATATTATGATAGACACTATTTTATCTCATCGATTCTTTTTTTGAAGTTTTAAGTAACGCCGTTAGGCTGCCGAATTTTCATAAGAGAAATCTTATTTTTGTCTTCCTTTCAAGATCTTCATTTCATATGGTATGTATTTAAAATTTTATTACCATGTTTTTATACCCTTTATATTCTGTCCCCCTACTGTTTTATGGATCATTTATGACTGGGTGACCCATGTCCCCTCTCTTTTCAATGTTTTCTAGAACCCTACAACATAGCCGTTATGCTGCAGAATTTTCGTCTCAAAATGTCTCTCTCTTTTTCTCAAATTATTTTATTTTATTAAGTGAATTATAAAAAATCTTTCTTCTATCAGTGTATTCACATATATATCAAAAATGTTCTATTTTAATTTTTACATACATGAAACCCGCTTTCCTTTTTCTGTGGGTTTAAAGTGACATAAATATCATGTCTTTAAAGCTGTTTTTAAAACGTTATGATTATGAAATGAAACCCATTTCTTTTATGCTATACGGGTTATTTATGAAATTTTTGATGATGATATATGTGGATCACATGATAATAAATACAAATTAAGGGTGCACCCTGATATCTCTCCAATTCATTGGGTAAAGATTTAATCTCTAGAGATGACAATTTTCGTGATACCTTGGTGAATAACCTCGGTAATTTTTTTAAATGAAACCTTGGGGATGGACCTTGGTGATATGTTCCTGATTGTCTAAGTTAAATTTGGTAGCCACATATTCAATTTATGAATCATGTTATTTTCATTATGATATGCCTCATGATCTCTTTCTCATGCCTTAATGTTATTTATCATGACTTTATTGATGTATCTCAAGTTCACATGTAAAATGTTTCCCTTTTTTCCCTTACTGGACCTTCTGATCACTCTTTCCTTTGATGTATGTTCCCAGGTTATGCGATGCAGTAATGAACTTAGGATGAACAAATGAATAATCCTTTCAAGTGTTTAAGAATAATGTTTTATGTTGTCATGTATTAAGTTCCTGGTTTCCAAGACACTAAACCTTAAAGATACTTGATTTTGTATAATGTAATGAAAGTTTATGTGATAAAAAAGAGGGATGCTATAGTTGGTATCAAAGGACGGTTTAGTTACTTAAGGAAATTAGGATTTGTGGAAATTAGGATTTGAAAACTTCATAAATATTCTTAATGAAAATATTAAATATAGGAAAGCATCCTGGTATTTTGGTGAAGTATTGAGTAAGTGGTTTCCGAAAAAATAAATCCCTATCTGGATATGAACAAGTAGAGGTGACTCTAGCACAGATGTACCTAGGAGTGAAAAATCCGACAAGGTGTTTTGGGCTTAACCCGGGGTAGCCTGGTGCATGACAATGGGCCTTGCTGCACTCTTGGTTTACCACTCCTGGGGGATATGATTTGGTAAATTCACAAGCTTAGTATGAACCATTATTAAAGGAACAAAGATAAAATAAAATAAAGAATCACATAAGAATATATGATCATGGATAAACTAGATTAGAACCTAGGGAATCATAAGTTAGGATATACTTTTCTTTTACAATTTTATCCTTCTATGCTTAAATTTTCCTTTTCATGAGTATTGGCTAAGTATTTAAGCCCCCCTAATTATACTTTCTTTTTCTTAGTTAATGGAGGGAAATCGAAGAACATGTCCCAACAACCAATGTGATAGGAAATGTGATGATTTCCCTATTAATACGGTAGAGATGATAAGAGATCAAGTCGAACATATTGTGATTCTGCCAAACCAGCTATCAAAGATCACAATTAACAATTGGTACCTAGTTGAATGCCCAAATTTATAAAGGAAGAGGAAGACGAAGTCTCAAGGATTTTCATATGATGAAGGTGATAAGGGAAAGAAGACCAAATTTCCTTTTTGAAAAAAGTATAGAAAGACGCACTAATGAAAATGTCACAAAGGAACCAGGAGATGTTTTAAGTATGGTAAGATGGGGCATAAAGTAGCTAATTGCTTTAAAAAAATGGATAATGTGATTAATGGAGATAAGGTTCATTCTAATGTACCTTATACTATTCAATGTCGTGAATGTGGAGAAGTTGGACATTATCCAAGACAATGCTCTCTTGGAAGGTATGAGAAGCATGATGAGAATCAATAATCTCAAAGGAAAAGGGAATAATGAAATTCCTATGCTGAGATGGATTATGATGACTGAAGTATATGTAACCTCTTCATAATAATTGTCTATATCATGTTGTATTTTAGTTCATGCTCTATGAGAATGTCTTTAATGTTTTCTAAGAACATCGAGTCACTACCTAAGATTGTTTTATATCATTAGGTAAAACATCTATTGTTATGTATCACATGTTGATATTGTGAAGTAGTTCTTATTTAAAAAATGATTAGGGAATTAAGAGATGAATATTATTTTAGAAGATGTTCACTAATCTGGGAACCCTATATGATCAAGGTAAATAGATTACTATGGTATTTTCTTTGAGAAGTAAAGATTGACTTATATTTTGAAGAATTGATGAATTTATTATAGACTTATGGTAATTTAGGTTACTTATGTAAATGATTAACCTATCTTGGGGAAAACGTGATTAGGTTAGTTACTTTTGTTATAAGACATTAAGAGTGGTTGATGATGTTTGGAGATGAACTATAAAGTTTATCTTGGAAGACTATGTTATCAAGTCCTTCTTATATCTGGGTTTCAATCTTAGTTTGCTTTATTTTGAGAAATTTTAAGGATAGTTATTTAGGGAATGGTCTATGTTGAACTTTGGGTAATAATGTGGCATTTTGAAGATTAAAAGTAGTTTTTATCCTATGGGGTTCTTTCTTTTTGGAGAATTGTTTTATCTTACCCTTTTTGTTTTTGGGATAATTTTTAAAGATAGAAGAAATAGATAGTTAATCTTTTGTGGATTATGTGATTCTATAGAAGTTGTCTAGAAGTTGATTCTAGTGATTTAGGTACAAAAAAAAATTCATCTTGAACACTCATCATTTGAAGGAAAAGATGAGTTTACAGTGGAATTTATTAAAGATGGAAACACTAAATGTTAATTAAGTAAGTATGTTTCATTATATTCTTAGTCTATAAAGTAACTTAAGTTTTTTCAACTCTAGGGAAGGGATCTTGAAACCAAATAATAATAATAATAATAATAATAATAATAAAGTACTATCCTAGTACTTTTTTTCGATAAATCAAATGGTCCCTTAGATCATCGTAGATTTATAGCTCTATGCTTATAAACTTTCTCCTAATCATGTTCTCTATCACACTCCATCAGAATTGGATGGTGTGTCTTTTCTTCCATGTCTAAGTTTTCCTAGATGGAACCCTAGTAGGTGTTATCACGGGTGACCTTTGAACTACCCTTTCTGTATTTTAAAATGAAGGTATCATTAATCCTTCTTTCGATGTGGGATTTCAATAAAGATATTTTTAAAAGTCAAACCCTTAGTTTCTGACCCCGAGTTCAAATTGAGAGGATGCACTTTTTTGAAGGAGGGGAGAATGTAATTGCCTGAACTTTTTGAATAGTATGATATATTAATGATTAATTAGAGACAATAATGGTAAATGCAGAAAGAAGAATCAATGGCCTCATCCAGTAGACTCGAACCTTATGAAGCCCATTTGTATGAGCTTTGGAAGGAGGTGGTATCAATGGGCTTCGCTATGGACCAAGCCCAAGCCGAGCTTCAACGTGTTAAGCTTGAACGAAACCACCTATGGGAGAAGTTCAAGTTAATGGAGATTAATACTAGGGAAATTTTATCTGAGCCTCCCCAAGATTCTCTCACCATCGCACACCTTACCCTTAGGTCGTATGCAGGTGTTTTAAGGGGATATGTTTCAAAGCCCTAATATGTAATCCCATAGTTTCAATAAAATTTTTGTTTCATCATTTCTGTGTTATAACTAGCTTTTCTTAATAAAATATAAGTTTATTAAGACAATTTTGATAAATTGATTTTAGAAGTAAAAATGGTATTTTAAAGATTTCCCTTACATAGATAATTTTTATGGAAAAATAAACATCATTTTTGAATTGGAAATTTCAAAATTAATCTAGGCTGAATTTTTAGAAGTTTTTCTAAAAAGTTTCATTTTTGATGAATAGCGCTTGATGAATAGTGTTTTTATGATGAATAGTAAAAAGATGTTTAATTATTAAATAACTTTTTTTGTGATATGATTTTCAAAAATCTGACAGACATGGTTGTAATTAAGGTGAAAAATGTGGTTCATTGAGATCAAAATAATTTTTGGTGAACAGTAACTTTACCCTTATGAATAGTAATATGAATAGTAATATGAATATTAATGTGACCATTATAATTAGTAAACCATATCATTATTTTATTTTCATAAGGTTATAAGGTTATGGAATGCTGACTAATTTTCAAGGTGTTAAAAATGAGTTATAGATTTTAAATTATATTTTTTGAATAAATTATTATTTTAATTAATATTAAATTAAAAATATTTAGAAAATTGTTTTAAAAAAATGGAGTTTATTTTTGAATTCTACACGTCGAAAAAAGGGTTAGGGTGAATTTTTGGGATTTTTCTGAAATAGTTGAATTTTCAGTGAATAGTTAAAGGGGTTGAATTATTATATGAGGGGTCCCATATAGCCAAAACCATGGTCAAATACCATGGGCAAGCCCATGGTTTTTCCAAAACCACTTGTGTGGTGTCCTTTGAAATTATTGAAATATCACATACCTTTCCTTATAAATACCCACCCTTTCCTTCATTAGTTTTCACTCCCAAATCTCCCTCAATGAAGCTCTGGTCTCATTACCTCCCAAGGAGTCCTCCCAAGGTGCCCCCAAGTTCTAAAGGTCCCTACCTTCGAGTTTTAGGAGTTACTTTTTAAGGTAAGGGATCATACCTCTCTCTTTCTTTTCAAGTATTCTCGTTTATGTCATTTATTTTAAACTCCATGTTCTTATGTTGTGGGATGTTCTTTTATATTCATCATACTATACTTTTCATGTTAATATGATGAGATACCCCCTCTTTCTCTCATCAATTCATTTTAAGAATGTTTAAGTGGCGCCGTTAGGCTACCGAATTTTTGTAAGGGATCCTACCTCTCTCTTTCTTTTCAAGTATTCTCATTTATGTCATTTATTTGAAGCTCCATGTTATTATGTTGTGGGATTTTCTTTTATATTCATCCTAATGTACCTTTCATGTTCATATGATGAGAGACCCCCTCTTTCTCTCATCAATTCATTTTAAGAATGTTTAAGTGGCGCCGTTAGGCTGCCGAATTTTTGTAAGGGATCATACCTCTCTCTTTATTTTCAAGTATTCTCTTTTATGTCATTTATTTTAATATCCATGTTCTTATGTTGGGGGATGCTATTTTACATTCCTCTTACTACCATTTTCATGTTCATATGATGAGATATCCCCTCTTACTCTCATCATTTCATTTTATGAATGTTTAAGTGGCGCCGTTAGGCTGCCGAATTTTTGTGAGGGATTTTTCACCCTTCTCATTTTCAAGTTCTATTTTATTTTCATGCCTTTAAAGTTCCTTTTCTTAAGTTGGGGTATGATTTTATACATTCATCATACTGTCCTTTTTATGTTCATATTATGAGAGACCCTATTTTATCTCATCGATTCTTTTTTTGAAGTTTTAAGTAATGCTGTTAGGCTGCCGAATTTTCATAAGAGAAATCTTATTTTTGTCTTCCTTTCAAGATCTTAATTTCATATGATATGTATTTAAAATTTCATTACCATGTTCTTATATATTTTATATTCTGTCCCCCTACTGTTTAATTGATCATTTATGAGGGGGTGACCCATGTCCCCTCTCTTTTCAATGTTTTCTAAAACCCTGCAACATAGCCGTTATGCTGCAGAATTTTCATCTCAAAACATCTCTCTCTTTTTCTCAAATTCTTTTATTTTATTAAGTGAATACTCAAAGATATTTCTTCTACATGGGTATTCACATATATATCAAAATTTTCTATTTTAATTATGGTATTTACATACATGAAACCCTCTTTCCTTTTTTCATGGGTTTAAAGTGACATAAAGATCATGTCTTTAAATCAGTTTTTAAAACGTTATGATTATGAAATGAAACCCATTTATATTATGATATATGGGTTATTTATGAAATGTTTTATGATGATATATGTGGCTCAAATGATAATGAATACAAATCAAGGGTTCTCCCTGATAGCATAGTGCTCCAATGCATTGGGTAAAGATTTAATATCTAGAGATGGAAATTTTAACGATACCTTGGTGAATAACCTTGGTAATGTTTTTAAATGACACCTTGGGGATGGACCTTGGTGATATGTTCATGATTGTCTAAGTTAAATTTTGTATCCACATATTCAAGTTATTAATCATGTTATTTTCATTATGATATGCCTCATGATCTCTTTATCATGCCTTAAAGTTATTTATCATGACTTTATTGATGTATCTCAAGTTCACATGTAAATTTTTTCCCTTATTTCCCTTACCGGGCCTTCTGCTCACCCTTTCCTTTGATGTATGTTCCCAGGTTATGAGATGCAGTAATGAACTTAGGATGAACAAATGAATAATCCTTTCAAGTGTTTAATAAGAATGTTTTATATTGTCATGTATTAAGTTCCTGGTTTCCAAGACACTAAACCTTAAAGATCTTCTTTTTGTATAATGTAATGAAAGTTTATGTGATAAAAATGAGGTATGCTATACTAAATCACTAAGACTCTAAACTTAAAAAGATCCTCAATGTATAATAATGTGAGTTTTTTACTAAAAACACAACATTATGTAATGTTTAAGGTCGGGTCCTTATAGTTGGTATCAGAGGATGGTTTAGATAACCTTATGTGTTAGGATAAAGTTAATTGAATACCATAAAAGATTTTTTACTCTATAGTTAATTTTAAATGATATAGAATTTGAGGATTACCATGTTGCTTCATCTAAGGTATGTTCAGAATGGTTTTCTATAGAGGAAAGAGGGATGCTGAAGTAGAAAGGCATCGTGAGGCTGATATGTTTCCGAATCCGCAACTTGGAATGGTGGGCATTGAAACCGAGCAGTTTGTGATAGTGATGGCTCAGTTGACGTAGGCTATAAATGGAGGTGGAATACATGAAATAGAACAACCAGAGTTACCAAAAAGGAACATGATGACAATGGAACATTTTATGAGGCAACACCCTCCTACATTCAGTGGATCTTCTGACCCAGTGGCGGCTGAAGGATGGATCAAATATTTTGAAAAGATATTCAATGTCATGAGATGTTCAGATAATGAAAGGCTAGTCTTTCCATTTATCTTCTTGAAGGGGAAGCTGACCAGTGGTGGTCAATGGTCAAGAATATCAGGGATAGAGAGGATATTGATGCTTTGGAATGGGATGAATTTAAGAATATTTTTCTTGTGAAATATTTTCCTAAGGTGGTTTGACTTAGGATGAAAAAGTAATTCCTTGAATTGAAACAAAAGGAGGAAGATTCAGTGGCCGTGTATGAAGCAAAATTCACCCGAATAGAAAGGTATCCTCCAAATCTTGTTCAGGATCTTGATAGAAAAATCCATCATTTTTACTCAGGATTGAAGCCAAGATATTGAAGGGATTTGGCTTCTCGAGAATTAAAAAGTTATAAGAAACTTGTATGATGTGTTGAGAGGGTAGATATGGAGTTTGATAATGAACATGTGTACTTTGAAAATAAGAAGAAGAAGAGGTCTAGATGGCAAGTGATGGGTAAGAATCAATCAAAGAAACCTGAAGGTAAGAAAGTTAAGTTTTCAGTTTGTGAAAAGTGTGGTAAAAAGCACCCTGGGGAATGTCTTTCCAAAATGGGGAAGTGTTTTCAATGTGGTAAGTTTATCTATATGGCTCGATATTGCAAAGAAAATGATTCCATGATTACTTCTGATAAGAAAACTGTAAGGTGTTTTAAATGTGGCGAGATGGGTCATTTTGCAAATACCTTCCCAAAGAAAGATTTGAATGATGGGAAGAATCCATATTATAAGCAGAAAGGTTTGGTGAGATCCTTTGTGACTACATGAGCAGAAGTTGGGCCATCCAATAAAGTGGTATCAGGTACTTTGTTTGTTGACTCAGATTTTTCTAATGTCTTGTTTGATATGGGGTGTACACATTACTTTATTTCTGAGAAATTTTCTGGTAATTTGGGAATTAAACCTCATGAAATGAAATCAGATCTTATTGTTAAAACAACAGGGAAAATAGTAAGGCAAATTGGTATTATGAGAATATTTATGTTATTATATATTTAAAGACATTACCTAAAAACTTGGTTGTACTTCCCTTGGTAGAGTTTGATGTTATCCTGGGCATGAATTTGCTTTTTTTATCATAAAAAGATTGATTGTAGAGCTACATAAGTTTTTTTTTCAGAAAGATTTTCAGTTTGTATACAATAATGAACGTATATCGATGATAACATATTAAGAAGCTGAAAAACTGTTAAAATATGGAAATGAAGTTTATCTTGCTCACATTATTGAAAACAAGGGAATTGTTCAAATTAATGATGTGCCAATGGTAAATGAATACTGGATGTTTTTACTGATGAGTTTCTTAGAGTAATACCTAATCAAGAAGTTGAATTTACAATTGACTTATTTCTTGATTCTAAGCTGATTTCAAAACCCCCTTATCGAATGGCACAAGTTAAACATCTTAAATTAAAAAAGAAGTTGCAAGAGTTGATTGATAAAGGCTTCATCTGACCTAGCACTTCACCATGGGGTGCTCCTGTCTTTTTTTTAAAAAGAAAGATGGTTCAAAGAGAATTTGAATTGATTATAGAGCCCTGAATAGTATCACTATGAAAAAAAGTACCCATTGCCTCATATTGATGATTTGTTTGATCAGATCTAGGGAGCATAGTATTTTTTGAAGGTTGACCTAAGGTCGGGGTACCATCAGTTGAAAGAAAAGGAAGAAGACAACCCAAAGACCGCGTTTCGTACTAGATATGGGAATTATGAATTTTTAGTTATGCCGTTTGGTTTAACTAATTCACCTGTTGTATTCATGGATCTTATGAATAGAATATTTCATGAGTTCTTGGATAAGTTTGTGGTTTTTTTACTGATGACATTCTGATATTTTCCAAAAGTAAATAGGAGCATGAAAGACATCGAAGGGTTTTTTAGAAAACCTTAAAAGAAAAGAAATTATATGTAAAATTCAGAAAGTGTGAATTATGGTTGCAAAAATTTCTTTCCTTGGTCACATTGTTTCTAAAGATGGAATAACTGTTGATCCTGCAAAATGAAAGTTGTTGATGAATGGCCAGGACCTAAAAATGTTACAAAGATTCAAAGTTTTCTTGGATTAGTAGGTTATTACTGAAGGTTTGTTGAAAACATTGCACGGTTATCTACCCCACTGACTAAATTAACTCGAAAAGGTGTGATGTTTTTCTGGACAAAAGAATGTGATGATTATTTTCAGGAATTGATGAGAAGATTGGTGAATGCTCTAGTTCTGACCCTGCCTTCCTGAAATTGAGAATTTGTCATCTACAGTGATGCTTCTTTGAAGGGAATTGGTTGTGTTTTGATACAAAATGGTCAGGTAATTGCTTATGCTTCACGTCAATTGAAACCTCATGAGTTAAATTACCCTACACATGATTTGGGATTAGCAGCTATTGTTTTTGCTTTACAAATTTGGAGGCATCATTTGTATGGAGTAAAATGTGAAATATATACTGACCATAAAATTTTGAAGTATATATTTACTCAGAAGAAATTGAACATGAGGCAGAGAAGATGGCTTGAACTGATAAAGGATTATGATTGCATGATCAATTACCATCTAGGAAAAGAAAACAATGTGGCAGATGCCTGGAGTCGAAAACACCATGCATCATTAACCATGTTATGTTTGGAACATGACCCCTTGATTCATGATTTGATGAACTTTGGCTTGGATTTGTTGGTGCAGGAAATCCCTCTACTTTGTTTCAGGTGTCAGTGAAGTCATCTCTATCGAACAGAATTAAGCAAGCCGAAAAGGAAGACCATGAGATACAGAAAAAGGTAGGGTTGGTTAAAATGGATAAGTTTCTAGAATTTAACTTTGATAAATATTGTGTTTTTAGATTTGGGAAGATATTGTGTGTGCCTTGTGATTCATAGTTGAAAAAAGAGTTGTTATATGAAGCTCATAGTTCTCTGTTTTCAGTTTATCCAGGTAGTAATAAGATGTACAAATATCTTCGAGAGTATTATTGGTGGGATGGAATGAAAAGAGATATTGATGATTATACTGTGAAATTTTTGACTTGTCAACAGGTTAAAGTAGAGCAGTAGTTACCAAAGGGAATGCTTCAGCCTTTACAATTGCCAGAGTATAAATGGGAAAATATATCCATGGACTTAGTTGTGGGATTACCGAAGACATCTTGAGGTAATAATGAAATCTGGGGTATTGTTGATTGATTGACTAAATCTGCTCATTTCCTTCCTATATGAGATATGTTTTCTCTAGATCAACTTTTTTGATTGTATCTTAAATAGATAGTCAGGTTACACGGAGTTCCCATCTCCATTGTATCTGATCAAGATCCCAAGTTCACTTCTAACTTTTCGAAAGGCCTTCAGAAGTCGTTGGGTACTGAATTAAATTTTAGTACATCTTTTCATCCTCAATTAGATGGGCAGTCAGAATGAACAATTCATAACTTGGAGGATATGTTACGTTCTTGTTCGATAGATTATCAGGGAAGTTGGGACCAATATCTTTCTTTGGTTGAGTTTTCTTATAATAACAGTTTTCATTCCAGCATACAGATGGCACCTTTTGAGGCTTTGTATGGGAAGCGGTGTCAAACTCAAATATTTTGGGATGGAGTCGGGGAAAGGAAGTAGATGGGACAAGAATTATTAGAGTATGTGGCTAAGAAAGTGAAGGTGATCCTGTAACACATGAGAACAGCTCAGAGCAGGCAGAAAAGTTAT
Source organism: Viscum album (assembly GCA_963277665.1). Taxonomy (NCBI): domain Eukaryota; kingdom Viridiplantae; phylum Streptophyta; class Magnoliopsida; order Santalales; family Viscaceae; genus Viscum; species Viscum album. The sequence goes on from OY728135.1 coordinate 109,663,643, forward strand.
GCAGATAACAGGAGGAAATTTTTTTCTTTTGAGGTAGGTGATCATGTTTTCCTTAAAATCTCTCCTTGGAAAGGTGTTATGTGTTTTAGTAAGAAAGGAAATTTGAGTCCACAATTTATTGGACCTTATGAAATCCTGAATAAATTTGGACCAGTGGCCTATCAAGTAGCTTTGCCTCCGAGTTTATCTCAGGTACATAATGTTTTTCATTTTTTGATGTTGAGGAAGTATGTGCCAGATTCATCTCACATTTTGAGCCTAGAGGCTGTTGAGCTGGAAGAGAACCTTTCTTATGAAGAGAAACATGTTCAGATTCTTGATCGCAGAGAGCAAGTATTGTGGAATAAGGTAATCCACCAGGTAAAGGTTTTGTGGAGAAACCACATGTTTGAAGAAACATCATGGGAATCAGAAAACGCTATGAGGGAAAAGTATCCTCACTTGTTTAATAAGTAAGAAAAATTGAGAGGATGCAATTTCAGAAGGTGGGGAGAATGTGACAACCCGGGTAGTTATAAGTAATTACCATTATACCTAGTTTCCTTCTTCTATGTTTTGAATTTTGAAAATCTGACTTATACAGTTGCGTTCATGGTGAGTTTTGGAGTTTGATAAGAAAAACTTAATTTTTGGTGAATAGTAACATACCCTTATGAATAGTAATATACCCTTATGAATAATAATATGAACCTTATAAATCTATTGTTATTGTGGTTTTAAGATAATGAGATCTTGGTTAATCTTTCAAGGTGTTATACAATGAACTATATTTTTTATATTGTTACCTTTTTTAAATAAAATATTATTTAATTTTATAATTAAATATCTCATATTTAGAAAATTATTTTGACAAAATGGAGTTCATTTTTGAATTTTACGCATCAAAAAATGGTGAGGGTGAATTTTTGGTATTTTTCTGAAAAACTTGAATTTTTGATGAATAGTAAAATACGGTAGTTTACGATAAATGGAAAATACTTGTTTTACTACATCATGAGTGATGCAAGGGTTATGTAAGCCCACTTTATTCGAACTCACATGAATATTTTACTATTTAGGGTCACATGAATGAACATTATCCATAATCTTTGACAAAAATAATAAATTAATGATTAAAATAATGTAAAATACCTCCCCTCCTCCACTATAAATACCACCCTCCTTCCCCTCTTCCTACCACACCTCTAAAGCCTTAATAATTGCCTACGTTCTACAAAAATACCTCCCCAAGATCCTTCCCCACGTCCAAGGCTTGCTGGTCTCACCAAAAGACCAAAATCAAAGGCCTTAAGAGAGATCTCAAAGAGAGGATATCAAAGGGTAAGAATCCTCTTTCATTTTCATGCGTTTTGTTTTCAATTCCTTTATTTTCTTATACCCTCTTCCACTTCCCTTATCCAAAAAGAATGGAAGCTCCATAATCTCATATATTCTGTATGTTAATTATGTTTATGGAAAAATTAAAGCATCATGCTTCTCCTCCTCTCCCTCGCATTCTAAAATTAAAACATCGTCCGTGATGTGTTGATTTACCAACATCGTGGATGATATGATTTCAATTTCCTTTAATTCCTTCAATTATGGTCATGAAACCATTTTTTATGGTTGAACCAGATTATAATCTATGTATTATATCCTTTTTAAGGTTCTGGAATCATTTTTTACTCAATTTATTGATTTATGAAACAAAGTAAGTTTGTTATTATCAAAGAACAACAAAAATGATCTAAAGGAATACCATTAATGTTCTAACTAATGAACTATCATCATTTCTAGAAACTAAATGGATTATGGTATCATTTAATATTCTGGAGACTTTTTATTTCCATTTCATTCCACTTCTGGAGTTTCATTTCCATCCAACAAGGAAATCCATTCCGAATTACCCATAAAACCCATGTAAATAACACACTTGAAACAACAGAATTAACCAAATATTAATAACTAATTGATGAAACGATTCTATAAAATGATCATATAAGGTATTATGAACATGAAAATGTTTCTTTAAAATATTAATAACACACTTTTAACCATTATACAGGAGGTTTAAACACAATTAAATTAAGACGAACCCGAGGTAAGGGATCCTCACTTTCCACTCCTCTTTTCAAAATTCAAGCATCTTATTTGATAATAGTTATTGTAATATCAAATGAATACAATTTATTCCATTTATAATCATACCATTATTTTCCATACTACGTTATGTCAGTAAGGTATCATTTATCCTCCCTCATTTGAGTCCTTACCTAAGCAGTTACCATGTTGAAATTTCGTAAAGGAATTCCGTAGAGACCCAAATCTTGACGTACATGGAAATTACATTACTTTTGAAGAATACTTAATACATAACAAAAATAGACACCCAAAGACCGTATTAGTTTAGTGTCTTTGGAAACTCGAAACGTAATCTTCTAATCATGGTGAAAGATCTTCAACATCTCCCATAAAGATATTCCCCTTTTGGTTTTCTTACCTAAAACATTTCTTTATATCCTGGGGAAAGGAAAACATAAAAAGGGTGAGATCAAATTCTCATTAAGGGTAAAAATAGAGAACATAAAACAATCCATAAACATTTTAATGCAAAAAACATGAACATAAAATCTAAACATCAAAATCTTGGGCAAAGACATAAATCTTGGAAGTACGTAAGGCGTATATCATTAAGGAACATCAATCATGATAAAATAGCATGGGAATAAAACATGTAATTTTGTAAAACCAATAAGCACATGATATTATTTCCATAGTAGCCAAGGCATTGCTGCCAGGACCATCTTAGTGGACAAAGTCCCTTTCTGAATCGAGTTCACTCCTCATTCCAGTCCTGTATCACTGAACCAGATTAACTTACTGTTTTATCCATCTCTATCTCATGAAATATAAATCTTTAAACAATGCATTAGAGGGAGATATAGGTCCCACCCATCTCATATTGAAATAATTCTTACATGTTCCACAAAACAATCATAAATCATTCATCATAACCCAAAGAATAAAATGGGTTTCATAAACATCATTCCATCATAACATAATCCATATAAAACAAATGGATATCATTTCATCATAAGAAAAATAAAACCATGTAAATAATAGAGACATTATAATTGAAACATAAACATACTGAATAATTTCATCCTATATGGAAAATAGTTTTGATAAAACACTTGAAATGAATTCTTGAGGAAAATATCCCTTCTTCAAAATCATTTTCTTTTCACAAAATACCATGAAATTTTAAAAGAAAAGGATTTTATTGAAAATAATCATGAAATATTGAAGAGTAAGTTTCATGAAAATAAGGCGTTACGAAACTGTAAAAATCCGTTCATGCTGTATAAGTTAAAAAAACATTCTCCTTGTACTTTGTCAGAAAAGTCGAAAAGTACCTTGTATGGTAAAAAAAAGAAAGATTAATTACATACCATGTAGTAAAAGTCAAATATGGTTAAAATGGAATTTAAACATACATAAAAATATTTTTAGAAAACATGGACATGGATGATAACAATAACACCAGTAAATACTTACGAATAAACAATCTTGGATAAGAACGAGATTGAAATAGTTATCCCTTACCTTAGGTCTGATATGCTTCGTACGTATCCGAAACTCTTATATAATGATTTAAATAATTTCATTGACTTATTACATAATCATATTCATTGTTATGATATCATATATGGTTCACTTATGACATTATATTACCCGTTCTTCTGTAAATTCCATGTTAAAGCAGCGTTTTGGTTAAAATCGTTTCATTTATCATCCGTGTTTTGACTTGTAATTATTAATATGATTACTTAGATAATGATTACTTAATTCAAGAATATAAAACAATATTTATATATAATATATATTTAGAATATACATATATATAATAGATCGATAAATGGAATGAAATACACCGTTCATGGAGACGGTAGGCCGTACGTACGCATGAACGCTGTTTTTCGTTTCCTTATTGAATTGAATGGAATTAAGTAGATGAAATAAATATATATATACACATAAATACAGTAGCATTATTATGTCATATATTTCATGATTACTTATTATATATACTTTATAATCATTCTTGAATTGTTAACATGGAAAATGAATCTCATCGCGTCGTGGAGACGGTAATCCGTACGTACGCACGAGCGATGACATCGTTCCCATATTTATTGAATGGAATTGGAGTGGATGATATAATATATTAGAATAAGTATTATGTTATAATACTAATATATAGTTATTATTTACACCATTATACCCATCCAAGTAAGGTGGTGGTGGAAAAACTGATTACACCACGGCGTGGAGACGGTATTCCGTACGTACACACGCGCGATGATTTCATTTTCCGTAGGATGGATAGAAGGTGAAATAGGTTTGTTTAATATTTATAATAAAATATAAGTATATAAGTAATACTGATGTTATTAATTTATAATGAAACAACTAAATAAGAGGAAGTATAAGAAGAAAGAAACTTGAAAGAGTCGGTAGAAGAGATTACCTCTTCCTCGACGCACCTCCTTTAAACTTCTTCTTAGGGCACTAGAGATGGTCTTTTGAGAATACCAGAACCACTATGATATAACTATAGATTTTGAGAAGAGGAATTGGAAGGGGTTGGCCGAGCTTCAAGGCTCAAAAGGGTGTGAAGAGAAGAGGGAAGGGGTGCCCTTTTTATAAGGGAGGGGAGGGGCATCTTTGAAAAAACATAAAATATTATTTTATAATATAGTCATATTCGGTTTATAATAGTTCCAAATTGATTTATTTCTAAGATAAAGTGGGGATGGGTCTAAATCCTCTCAACCAATAGATTTTAGACAAGTTTAGGTTACTATTTTAACCTTATCTTTTAAATTTAACTCTAAGTTAAATAATTTAACTTTTACCGTGTCTTCTTGTTTTCTTACACTATATGGTTAATAAAATTACTATAACAAGCCAAACGAACCCCAAGTGGTTAATTATTAATATATATAACCTTATCTAAGTAATTCTCCCAAACATTATATTTTAAAAAATAAAATAACAATTAATAATATAATATTTTTTTAAAAAACCATTTTATGTCAATTTTGACACTATTTGGTAATTGATTTTTGTGAAAATCATAACAGCATGATTAGTTAGAAAAAAGTTAATTAAATCAATAATAAAATTTCATATTAACCTATAAAATTAGTTTTATTCATAAAAATTCTCAAATTACATTTATTTGGGTATTTATAATATCAATTATTTTAATATTTTATTATTTAGGTAATTACTGAAACACCATTGTGTCATAAATAAATTAAATTATTTAATGTCTAAAAATTATAAATAAAATACCATTAGGTAGGAAATATTTTTATATTTCTAATTAATATTTATAGTCGAATTTATCTTATGTATAACCCTATATTAAAAATGTTTTAGTTATTAAACATTGATTTTAACTATTTTAACTCTTTTTTAAATAAAATAATAATAAATGTCCTAATCTAATCCAAGTGGACCTAAAGGGTAATATTTTATTCCTAAGATTGTTTTTGGTCGAATTACACTTATCCAATAGAATTAGGACATGTGTTAGGGTAATAATAATATCATTTTTACCCTTAATTACCCTATTTACTTTTAACCGTGGTAAATAAAAGTAAAAAGTTACTATTCACCAAAAAATATTTTTATCTTATTGAGCCACATTTTACTCCTTGATATTAACCGCGTCTCTCAGATTTTCAAAATTCCACTCACAGAAGCGGTAAAATTAAGTTTTATGTAAATTTTCAAATTCTCCTAGGAGGTGGGTAAAAGACGGTGAAAAGTTCAATAAAATTTTTATATATCTAAAATTATTATAAAATGACTCAAATGAATTCCATTGAACTTATATAGGTATTATGTATCAATTTTGACCTAAAATAAATTTAAATAAAATAAATAATTATTTAAATAAAAAGTCGGTTTTTAAATAGTAACCCAATGTTTTCACTATTCATCAAAAATTGAAAGTTTTCAGAAAAATACCAAAAATTCACCCAAGGCTAATTTCGATATTCCAAATCCAAAAATGAAGCCCATTTTGAAAGATAAAATTTATAAAATTTCAAAAAGTGAGTATTACTATTCATAACGGCTAGTTCATAATAATATTATAATAATATATCGTTTAGTGAAACTCGGTATTGCGTGCTACACACACTATCGAAAAAGGTCTTGATTGCATGTAATGCAAGCCAAGTCAGGGTTGCGTGTCATGAAAGCTCTGTTTGGTGTTGCGTATAACATAATCAAAACTTATTTCATTTATACATTAAAAAAAATCTATACTTAATGTTGCGTAGAATAATTTCCACAAAACGAACTTGAAATTGTGTGTAACACGAGCCAAGAATAGTGTTGTGTATACTGTAAGCTAATACGGTGTTGCGTATAGTATAATCTAATCTTGGTGTATTTTATAATAGAAGACATCAAAGAAATTAAAAATAATATATCTCATAAAATCTCAGGTTGTTACATTCTACCCCCTTAAAATGAATTTCACCCTCGAAATTTGTTGGGGTTATAAATGGTTTACTACTTGAAAGTTTCTTTCATAGAAACCCACAACATAAAAAGGAATACCAAAACTTATCTTTAAAAACTAAAGTATGAAACGTAACGGTTACCCAAATTAACTCATCACCGGGTTTCCATATAGGAGAACATAGGTGAAAATATGGATATGGAAGATAAATCTAACCGTCAAGTTCTGATAGAGAGTGGTAGAGAATATGGATATGAAAAATACAATAATCACAAAGCCATAAATTTGTGATGATCTAAGGTACCATATGATTCATCGGATATAAGAGCACTAAGACAACATTTTTGTTTTTCAATATCATTTCCCTAAATTTGAAGAATTTTAATTAGAAGAAATACTTACTTTATTTCGGTATAATCTCACCGTTGTTCATGCCTTGAACAATTTCCACTTCATCTCTTAATTAAATGAAGTTGAATTTGTCATTCTTGAAGTGTTAGCAGATCATGTGATAGAATGATGGGTCATTCCATCTGTCTCAAACAAAAGGGTAGAAAAAGTTATCAAATATACATAAGTCCATCTATGGTGAGTTTAATCATATATGATTCCAAAAATGGACTTATACTTCATCTATCATACCGCTTAATAAAATAAAACTAGTTTCTACTAACCAGGGACTTTCTGTAGGCCAATGGTATGCGATAAAGGCCTGTTGCAATTCAGTTGTGGGTTCGATTCCCACATCCTTGTCCGACACGATGGGTTGTTTCTTGTCCTATGGGTTGTCCTTTTTCTAAAACTATACTATTATAACATTCTAGAAATAATATTGAAAAACAAGTTCTATCATTAAATAATACTATCTAATGTCCAACATAATCCATTCCAATCTTTAGGCTTATCTAAAATACATCTGTCCAATCTCATAGTATAAAGAAAACAATTACTTGAAAGGTCACCTACCAAGCATGTGAATACCATCATTTATCCCCCATATATCATAAGATATATCTTGTTGGTAACATTCCAAACATTTGAATTCCTTAATCATGTATTCTCTTGAAAAATGAATACCCATTGAACCTTTTTGAAAACATGAACACTGTCAAAAGTTAACTCTTTCCACATACCAAAATCCCAAAATTTCTATATACTCAAACCATGATATCACTTTGTCCTTATATCAGTCATGAGCTCATTAATACTATCAAAAAATTTATTTTCTCCTTATCCATTCATTATGATCATATCATCTTCTTTTCCAAAATTATCTGAATAACCTTTCATGGTTACCGGTACCATTCAACACATACTTTAAAATACTTTAGGAAAAATAATAGTGTAAAAATCCTTATATGTGTCTTTATTCCATAGTACCATTACCTATGCAACATAACTCTTGATAAACATAAATCATTCAACTACCTTCTTAAACCATTGACCGATCTTGAACAATTATTTCATCTCACATATCATTTGTAGTCTCTTCATCATCATCAAAATAAATACTACCCATATGACCATGCTGATTCTCTTCATGAGACTTTCCCTTAGGGAATTGGTTTGCATAATGCCCATACATTCCACATTTAAAACATTTAATCACTGTTGATGACGTAGAAATACCATTATCCTTGTCCATGGTGTTAACTGAACCTTTTCCTTTTCACTTACTGGATTTGTGTCCTTCTTTTCCACACCCAAAGCATCTTCCAGTTCCTTTGAAACATTTTCCCTGATGCCTCTTCCCACATGATTTACATGATGGAAATTGAACTTTCTTTCCTCTATGATCATCATGAAACTCCATCTTTCTCTTATTAGCTGAGTCGAGAAACTTACCAAAGTTGAGATTATTGATCATATTATGAGATTTATGATTAGGCATAATAACGATGTTTAGAATTCCAAATCCCGTTTCATTTGGTTTCTTATGAAGAATATCATTCCATTGTCCATCATATCCTCCATTATCATGAATCTTCCTGTTTCAAGCCATTTTCTAAAACCCAAAAAGAATAGTGTGAGAGGAAAAAATCATTCTAGTGAAAACAACATAATAAAGGGGGATTACCATCAATATCTAACATCTTAGGTTAAATTTTAAGATCGTTACCATAATTCTAGGACTATAACCTATACTTATACTTATCCTTAGGGACATCCCTAGACATACCTTAGAAATATCTCTAGGGATTTCACTAAAGTTTTCACATCCTAGTTTCCAAAGGTTAACTAAACCTTCTCTCTGATACCAACTGTAGAGACCCAAAGCTTGACGTACATGGACATTACATTACTTTTTCGGAATACTTAATACATAACAAAAACAGACGCCCAAAGACCATATTAGTTTATTGTATTTGGAAACTCAGAACGTAATCTTCTAATCATGGTGAAAGATCTTCAACATCTCCCATAAAGATCTTCCCCTTTTGGTTTTATTACCTAAAACTTTTCTTCATATCCTGGGGAAAGGAAAACATAAAAAGGGTGAGCTCAAATTCTCAGTAAGGGTAAACATAGATAACATAAAACAATCCATAAACATTTGAATGCAAAAAATATGAACATAAAATCTAAACATCAAAATATTGAGCAAAGACATAAATCTTGGAAGTACGTAAGACGTATATCATAAAGGAACATCAATCATGATAAAATAACATGGGAATAAAACATGTAATTTTGTAAAACCATTAAGCACATGATTTTATTTCTATAGTAGCCAAGGCATTGCTGCCAATACCATCTTAGTGGACAAAGTCCCTTTCTGAATCGAGTTCACTCTTCGTTCCAGTCCTGTATCACTGAACTGGATTAACTTACCATTTCAGCCATGTCTATCTCATGAGATATAAATCTTTACCCAATGCATTTGAGGGAGATATATGTCTCACCCATCTCATATTGAAATCATTCTTACGCGTGCCACAAAAAAAATCATAAATCATTCATCATAACCCAAAGAATAAAATAGGTTTCATAAACATCATTCCATCATAACATAATCCACATAAAACAAATGGATATCATTTCATCATAAGAAAAATCAAACCATGTAAATAATAGAGACATTATACTTGAAACATAAACATACTGAATAATGTCATCCTATATGGAAAATAGATTTGATAAAACACTTGAAATGAATTCTTGAGGAAAATATCCTTTCTTATTCAAAATCATTTTCTTTTCACAAAATGCCATGAAATTTTAAAAGAAAAATATTTTATTGAGAATAATCATGAAATATTGTAGAGGAAGTTTCATTAAAATAAGGCGTTATGAAACCGTAAAAATCTGTTCATGCTGTATAAGTTAAAAAATCATTCTCCTCGTACTTTTTTCGGAAAAGTCAAAAAGTACCTCATATGGTAAAAAAAAGAAAGATTAATTACATAACATGTAGTAAAAGTAAAATATGGTTAAAAAGGACTTTAAAAATTTATGAAAATATTTTTAGAAAACATGGACATGGATGATAACAATAACCCCATTAAATACTTACGAATAAACAATCTCGGATAAGAACGAGATTGGAATAGTTATCCCTTACCTTAGGTCTGTTATGATTCGTACGTATCCTAACCTCCTGTACAATGATTTAAATAATTTCATTTACTTATTACAGAATCATATTCATTATTATGATATCATATATGGTTCACTTATGACATTATATTATCCGTTCTTTTGTAAATTCCATGTTAAAGCAGCGTTTTGGTTAAAATCGTTTCATTTATCGTCCGTGTTTTGACTTGTAATTATTAATATGATTAATTAGATAATGATTACTTAATTAAATAACATAAAACATTATTTATATATAATTTATATTCAGAATCTACATATATATAATAGACCGATAAATGGAATGAAATACACCGTTCATGGAGACGGTAGGCTGTACGTACGCATGAACGTTGTTTTTCGTTTCCTTATTGAATTGAATGGAATTAAGTAGATGACATAAATATATATATACATAAATCCAGTAGCATTATTATGTCATATATTTCATGATTACTTATTATATATACTTTATAATCATTCTTTAATTGTTAACATGGAAAATGAATCTCATCATGTCGTGGAGACGGTAATCTGTACGTACGCACGAGCGATGATATCGTTCCCATATTTATTGAATTGAATTGGAGTGGATGATATAATATCTTAGAATCATTGTGATGTTATAATAATCATATATAGTTATTCTTTACACCATTATATCCATCCAAGTAAGGTGGTGGTGGAAAAACTGATTACACCATGGCGTGGAGACGGTATTCCGTACGTACGCACGCGTGGTGATTTCGTTTTCCATAGGATGGATAGAAGGTGAAATAGGGTTGTTTCATATTTATAATAACATATCAGTATATAATTAATAGTTATGTTATTACTTTATAATGAAACAACTAAAGAAGAGGAAGTAGAAGAAGAAAGAAACTTGAAAGAGTCGGTAGAAGAGATTACCTCTTCCTTGACGCACCTCCTTTAAACTTTTTCTTAGGGCACTAGAGTTGGTATTTTGAGAAGACCAGAACTACTATGATATAACTAGAGAGGTTTATAAGAGGAATTTTTAGGGGTTGGACGAGCTTCAAGGCTCAAAAGGGTGTGAAGATAAGAGGGAAGGGGTGCCCTTTTTATAAGGGAGGGGAGGGGCATCTTTGGAAAAACTTAAAATATTATTTTATAATAAAGTCATATTCGGTTTATAATATTTCAAAATTGATTTATTTCTAAGATAAATTGGGGATGGGTCGAAATCATCTCAACCAATAGGTTTTAGACAAGTTTAGGTTACTATTTTAACCTTATCTTTTAAATTTAACTCTAAGTTAAATAATTTAACTTTTACCGTGTCTTCTTGTTTTCTTACACTATATGGTTAATAAACTTACTATAAAAAACCAAACAAACCCAAAGTAGTTAATTATTAATATATATAACCTTATATAAGTCATTTGTCCGAACCTTAGATTTTTAGGAATAAAATAACAATTAATAATATAATATTTGTTTTAAAAACTATTTTATGTCAATTTTGACACTATTTGGTAATTGATTTTTTTGAAAATCATAACATCATGATTAGTTCGAAAAAGGTTAATTAAATAAATACTAACATGTCATATTAACCTATAAAATTAGTTTAATTCATAAAAAGTATCAAATTATATTTATTTGGGTATTTATAATATCAATTATTTTAATATTTCACTATTTAGGTAATTACTACATCACCATTGTGTCATAAATTAATTAATTTATTTAATGTCTAAAAATTATAAATAAAATAAAATTAGGTAGAAAATATTTCTATATTTCTAATTAATATTTATAGTTGAATTTATCTTATGTATAACCCTATATTAAAAATGTTTTAGTTATTAAACTTTGATTTTAACTATTTTAACTCTTTTTTAAATAAAATAATAATAAATGTCCTAATATAATACAAGTGGACCTAAAGGGTAATATTTTATTCCTAAGATTGTTTTTGGTCGAATTAAACTTATCCAATAGAATTAGGACATGTGTTAGTGTAATAATAATATCATTTTTACCCTTAATTATCTTATTTACTTTTAACCGTGGTAAATAAAAGTAAAAAGTTACTATTCACCAAAAATTATTTTTATCTTATTGAACCACATTTTACTCCTTGATATTAACTGTGTCTCTTGGATTTTCGAAATTCCACTCACAGAAGCGGTAAAATTAAGTTTTATGTAAATTTTCAAATTCTCCTAGGAGGTGGGTAAACGACGGTGAAAAGTTCAATAAAATTTTTATATATCTAAAATTATTATAAAATGACTCAAATGAATTCCATTGTACTTATATAGGTATTATGTATCAATTTTGACCTAAAATAAATTTAAATAAAATAAATAATTATTTAAATAAAAAGTCGGTTTTTAAATAGTAACCCAATGTTTTCACTATTCATCAAAAATTGAAAGTTTTCAAAAAAATTTCAAAAATTCACCCAAGGATAATTTTGATATTCCGAATCCAAAAATGAATCCCATTTTAAAAGATAAAATTTAAAAAAAAAATTAAAAGTGAGTATTACTATTCATAACGGCTAGTTCATAATAATATTATAATAATATCTCGTTTAATGAAACTCAGTATTGCGTACTACACACGCTATCGAAGAAGGTCTTGATTGCATGTAATGTAAGACAAGTCAGGGCTGCGTGTTGTGAAAGCTCTGTTTGGTGTTGCGTATAACATAATCAAAACTTATTTCCTTTATACATTAAACAAAATCTATACTTAATGTTGCGTAGAATAATTTCCACAAAACGAACTTGAAATTGTGTGTAACACGAGCTAAGAATAGTGTTGCGTATATTGTAAGCTAATACAATGTTGCGTATAGTACAAGCTAATCTTGGTGTATTGTATAATATAAGACATCAAAGAAATTAAAAATAATATATCTCATAAAATCTCGGGTTGTTACAAATTCTTAACCCAATTTTTATTCTTTGGGTTAACCTTCAACTTTAATGATTTTATCATTATAAAATGATTTATGAAATGAATTTTGATTATATTATGTTGTATTATGTGTATTTATAGTATGTATACATATTCATTTCATTTTACCAATTCTTTCTTCAGTGATATGTGTTTTAAGAGACTTCTCTTTAAAAATCCTCTCTTAAAATTCTTCTCAAAAGGAATGTTTTTATAGTGTATGTATTGATGTTTTATGATTATTTTCTGCTTGTTGGGAGTTGTTTATGATGAAGGGTGGGGCCTATATTTCCCTCCAATGCATTGGGTATGTGTATGTTGGAGGTCAGCCGTATGATTACTCCAAGTGTAGCTGCGATGGGTACACATTAAGGTAGCCGTGAGGGTTATATTGTAAGGTTGCCGTGAGGGTTACAAATGATAAGGTAGCTGTGAGGGTTAAAATGTTCAGTAAGTAATGCCCTAATATTCCTTTATTATTTTGTTTTGTTTCTTATTATTTATGGAATTATTATGTTTCACAAAGTAAGTGTTTGATACTCTATGGTTGAAAAGTATGCCTTTGTGAAAATGATTTTTATGTGATTATGAGCTAATGGTTTCTCTCCTTCTTTTTATATCCCTTACTGAGATTTTGTGCTCATCCCAAGATTTTTAAAATGTTTTTATAGGTTATAAAGATGATTAGGAGAAAGAAGGAAGTCATGATGAATATTTTGAAGATGTGTCAAAGAAATCATGTTTTCTTTTTAATGTTTTATATTTTGAAAAAAATGAATACTATTTTAATAGTATTATCCTTGTAAGATTTTGGTATGTATGGTTATGTCCTATCTCACTAAGACTCTAAACTTTAAAAGATCCTCAATGTATAAGAATGTGAGTTTTTGACTAAAAACTCAAGATTATATAATGTTTAAGGCCGGGTCGTTATAGGGAATTCCCTTACTACTTGAATAACTTTTGAATCATGAAATCCATGAAATAATTACATGAATTGAAAATTTTTAATATCATGAAATAAATGAAATTCATGAGATAACATGTCATAGGTCAGTATATACACCACATAAGATAAATGAGTGGTGAATATGAAAATTTTCCCCCAGATATAAAAAGTGAGATGAAATCCCCTTACCTTATGTTTGATTCCCTCCGTACATGTCCAAAACTCCTCTATAGTTGTTTTTAATATATTATTAACTTATAATAGAATCATAATAATCTTTATGATATCATATATTATTTATTTATGACCTTTTTATTAATAATTCCAAGTTTAAGCAATGTCTCTGGTAATAATCGCTCTGTTTATCGTATGTGTTTTGACTTGTTATTCTTGTTCATATTACTTAGATCATCATTTTATTACTTTTATAATGTAAAAAAATGATTTATATATAATATATATTCATTATATATATATATAATATAGATATATGAAATTGAATACACCATTCATGGATACGGTACACCGTACATATGCATGAATGTTGCTTCCATTTTCTTATCGTATTGAATAGAAGAAGGTAAATGACATATATATGTGTATATATATATATATATATATCATACCAGTAGAATTATCATGTCATATTATTCATATTTTTTATTTATATACATTTTTATATTCATTCTTGAATGGTTAACATGGAAGATGAATCTCATCGCGTTGCAGAGACAATAAGATGTACGTACGCACGGGCGATGGTATCATTCCATAATGGTAAAAGGGGTAAGGAATTGGATGGTATATTAATTATAAAGAATCAATATCATGTCATATTTATTATATATCTTCATTATATTCATAGTTATTCCCATCCAACTAAAGTAGTAATGAAAAACAAATTACACGATAGTGTGGAGATGGTAAGTCATACGCACGCACGCATGGTGAGATTTTTTTTCATAGGATGGATAAAAGGAGGAATATGGTTAGACTATAATCATAATAAAATATCATCATATATATTATATTGGATTTATTACTTTAGTATGTAAACAACATAGGAATAGGAAGTAGAAGAAGAAAAGAACTTTGAAAGGGTTGGTAAAACAATTACCTCTTCTTCGGGTACCTTGTTTTGATTTTCACAGAAGAACTTCATAGGTTGTCTTTATGCCCAAATTATGGACTTGAATATAATGTGAGGAAAGTTTTTAGGATAAATTTCCATGTATTGGTCGATACAAAGGGATTTATAGGTGTGAATAAAATATAAGGATAGGTTCAATTTTATAAGAGAGGGGAGGGCCACTCTAGGAAACTCTCAAAATATTAAATTAATATAAATTAATTTTCAATTATAAATGGATCAATATTTATCTATTTCAAAGATAATATAAATATATGTCTAAATCATCTCAACCAATATTTTTTAGACAATTTTAGGTCACATTCTTACCCTTATCTTTTGGATTTAACCCTTAGTTAAACTCTTTAACTCTTACCATGACAACTTGTCTTTTTACACTATAGGGTTAATATAGTTACTATAAAATTCCAAAAGAACCCCAAATAGATAATTTATAACATATTTAAAATTATATTATTTATTTAGATGAATTATGTCACACCTTGACCCGGTATCAAGCGGTCACAATTATTTTTTATTTATATTCTAGTCTTTTGTTTTTTTAGTTTAATTTTTTTATTAAATTAAAACCAGAATGAAATAAAACAAAATAAATGAAAAAAAACTCAATAATAATAATAATAACATTATTATGGTTAATAATAATAATAATAATAATAATAATATTATTATTATTATTTTTATTATGGTTTTAATAAAAAAAGGAGAGAACCCTCTTTCCCATTAACCCTCACGCACGACCCCCCTGTATTTTCCCCCTCCTGCTTGACCACAGATGCACCCCCTCTCTCAGTTGTTCATATCCCCTCTCTCGCTCAACTGGAGGTGTAACCCTCCTCGTCTGACCCTCCCTATCGGCGCCGGACCTCCCACAGGCCGCACAGATTCCTGACCGAGTCGCCCGCTACGTGCCCTCTTGGCCAAGCCGTCCGCCGCACGCCCCTCTGGCACGTCCCCTATTCAGCACGCACCTCCCCTAAACCGCAACCTCTGAAGAGCCTCCATAACCATTTCTTCGACCTTCTTCTCCTTCGTTGCAATTGGGTTTTACCCTGGGTGATTTTTCCCTCTCCTCTTAGGGTTTCAATGTGAGATTCCATGTGGTTTGGGGGTCTATTTTGATGTTTTGGTTCAAAGTTGGTGTAATTGGTTCAGTTTTTTGATTTTAGGATTTAATATAATTGTTTGAGGTGCGATATATGTGCATTGGTTTGTGCACACCGTGGTTGCAAAGTTTTCTACACATCATTAGGTGATTATGCATATGGCTATTATTTGACGAATTCTTTTTAAGTTTTATTAATTCAGCTTGTTTATTTATTAGTTTGCGTGCTGCGAATTTGGTTCTATTTGAGATTTGATATACATTTGATTTGTTAGTAGCTTGTGATTCAATATGTGTGCAATTTTTGATGAAGATCCATGTTGAGCTATTTACTAGTACTTTATAAATTGTGCAGTCTGAGTTTTGGTTTAGCGTCGATATGTATTTTTCCATAAAACAAGATTTTGGTAAATTTTTGGTATTTAATTTCATGCGAATCATGTTTTTCCATGGTTATGATGTGATAATGGTTTTAAAGTGGTGCTTTTATATGAAATCAGGTGAGTTTTTAGTGTAAATTTTATGGTGCTAATTTAGAAGTGTTTCATAAATTGTTTTATTGATTTATTCGATTGCATGTGTGGTGCAAAAGTGGTCTTCAAAATGATTAAGTGTGTGTTTGATTTTTAAATTGGATTTTCCTACTTTAAATTGAGTGTTTTTTTGTGGTAAGGTCTGGTTTTTCATCTTGGGAATGTTTTATTATGTTCTGATTGATTTATTAAATTATCTTATAGTGCGTTGGTCGCTACTTTGTGTTTTCGGTCCGTCTCAGTTCATCGGTCACCACTTGAGGTGAGGTTTCTCTTGCTGCCTTGTTTAATTTAGTTTTATTTGAAGCCTTTTTTTTATTATTAGACTCATTTTTACTATTGTAGTATGTTGTGGTCATCGTAGTGTGAGTTCGAGTGGTTGAAAACAAACGCCTACATATATATACATGGGTAGACATGTATATATACATATCCTCCTTGCGCATGTTCCCTCATGGCATGGGGAATATGTGCCTAGATAAAAGTATATATATATATATATATATATATATGAAAATTCATATGTGTGTAGGTGAAGTGGTCTCGAGCTGCCATCGTCAAAATCTGCGTGTCTTGAAGTAGGTTCCCTATGCCCTAATCTTTAATTAGAATTTCTATTATTTCTTAGTGTTCTTTTCAAAATGATTTTTCTACTTTTATATGAAATGAATATTATATATATATATATGTACATATAATTGGATATGGTTCTTGAAAAGTGTTTTTTAGATGTTTTGAATGTGAAATGGGTGTTTCCAAAGACGTGTGGCCTTTCGACCAATTTTGTTTTAAAAGGGTAATGACCTGTTGATTTCCAAAGAGTTTCATGATGATTTCCAAAATGAGTTTTGGGTGAACATGTTTTCTAAAACAAAGTCATTCTTGTGGAGTAATGAGCCCCATTTGGCACCTTGAAAATGATTTTTTAATGTTAAAAACCCCTCTTAAGGTATCCCCCATTGTTCTAGAAACATGATGTGTGTGTTAAATGTGTGATTTGTGATATGTTCCTAATGAAGAGGCTTATGAGATGTTATGTGACATAAAAAGGGGAATGCTCTCAAGGAGGTAGAACAGTGGTGAGAGGTTAAATGAATTTTGGATAAAGAAAGTTCCATGTTCATTTATGTGCTTTTGATAAAACATCACCACCATTTGAAATAGAGCACATGGGAAACCCTGGGTACTTAGGTGGGTAGACTAGGACTAGTAAGATAGATGTTTCGGCAGCTGTTCATCTCAAATTCGTCTAGCAGGATTGATTATATAACACTAAATAAACTTTTGGATGATGATTGGGGACCACTAGGTTATGGGTATGCTCCCTACTAGTGGATTGTGCACAAGAACATATATCGATATGGTTACTTTTTCACTGAGGTACGAGGTCCTAAGTCCTTAACTAACACTAGATGCTTAGGGTTTTCCCATGGTTCTTATGATCTGATTTTCATTTCAGTTGTTTCATACTAATTGTCTCATTTGTGAAAAACCCCATTTCAAAACAAACTGATTTCTTTCCATTTCAAAAGGTTAATGGACTCTTGGAATCTATTTTGAAAATATAGTGGAATAGAAATTATTTTCTTAAAAATGTCAACTTGTGACTTGAATTTGAAAAGAATGAAAAACATTACTTTATTATGTCTTATTTTCAAACTATCATAAATGGATTTCTTTTTTAAAGGTAAGGGAATAGGGCGTTGTTACTCCTTGGCTTTTCTACTAAGCATCTCGGTGCTCATGCCTAATTCAATTTTCAGTTTTAGGTTATAGACTTGGATCGCTCTTGGATCGAGCGTGGTTCTATGTTTGGTGGTGGCCCATGGGGCTACTTAGAGGTATGCATAGATGGTTATCTTTATTTTATTTCCCGCTATTATGTTTACCTATTTTTTCCTGTTTATTTAAGTTTATCTATCTTTTATTTTTTGGGCTAAATCATTCCCAACTGCGTGTTTTGATGCCCCACACTAGTTTCTAGACCGTGGGGATCAGGGATGCCCTTCGAGTTATGTCATGGATCGGCTTGGGCATCGGGTCGGATGGCGACCCAGGTTGGTTCATGAAAAAATGGTATCAGAGGTGGCCCTTATTATTTTGGGGTTTCAGGTAGCTTGGAGATTAGGACTGTTGGGACTCAAGAGGTAGGTGCAGGAAGGACATTATGAACCCTTACCCGTCTCGAGCCTTGAGTCACCAGGGGTAGTCTTGGATTTAAAATTTTCTTTTTCTTGGTCTGTATAGATAAGGGATGACAAAGAAAGTGACCTGGTGTTACACCACGAGCTTGCATGGAGTAGCGACCCACGTACAACCCAGGTGCACAGTTCAAGATACTTCCTGTGGTGGATACTTGCTTGGAGCATGGTCTGTTAAGCCATGTTACCAGGTTGGAATATCCACTAGTACCTTATTTTTGAAAGTTTTTATGTGATTTATGTTTGGGATTAGTTTTGGCTGACTTGAGTGGATTTCAAAAATGAAAATGGTTCATAGAAAAAAGGGTTTTCAAAAGGAAAAAAAGTGGGAGGTGTTTTGGAAGTTGTTTTGGGATCTTGATAACACTTTTGGAATGTGAATTGGAAAGTGTTTAGGAATTTGGAAATGTATTTATTTAATGATAAGTGACATTTTCAAATTGGTTGAGAATTTGTGCTTTATGTTGAATGATCCATTTTGAAAACGAGATTTGTTTTGAATTGACCCTTGGTATTCCTATGAGGGATCACATATATATGGGTATGCATGTGGCACAAGGATAATTGGTGGTATGTGTGGATGGGCGCATGAGCTAGCACAAGGGTATATGTATATGTGAGACTTCATGAAATACCAATGGTGGATATTTAGGTTGTTTTGTTTGCTGAAAAAAAAGTTTTCAAAAAGGGTAATTTAAATGTTTTGAAAAGTGAGTGAGCAATTGTTTGATTTTCTCTTTTTGTGTTTGGTATATTTTTCGTGGACTCTTGGTTTTGACATACTGAATGGTGATTTGAGTTTGAGTTTTAGTTTGTGATTGATGTGTGGAATTTTGATTTATGATGAGTTTTGATTCAGATTTGTGCCTCTTGTTTTTGAGTATGCCTCCCAGGAAAGTCTCAGAGGTTTCTATTGAGTCTCTTCTAGTTGTTGTCCCTACCCAAACTCTTAGCAGAGTGGTGAAATTGAGTTCTTTTCAGTTGTTTTCCACCTTCTGTGGTGATCATGATCTATTGATAGTAGCGGACTGGTTTTGGTGAAACTGTTGGGGTTTTCAAGTTATTGGGAACTCCTAAATCTATGAGAGCTCATGAGTGTCCAGCAAGACCAACGAACAGTAAAGACCGACATTGGACATTTCAATGAGTTGGTTCCTTTTTCTTTGGTGGTAGTGTCCCATAACCAATTGATAGTTCCTCTTGTATGGGGTATCCATCCAGGGTTCAAGGATTAACTCTTTTAGTGTTCGGGAAGGTTCCCCATCCGATGAAGAGAGTGAACCATAGAAACCTATTTCTGACAAGCCTTCTTTTCAATTTCATCTTTTATTAGTTGGGACACCCCCTTGTTTGCCTCTGGTGTGGCCAGTTTGGTTACTTTAAGTCGCCTTTTCGGCATCTTTGAAAGGCTTGCCATTGGTGTGGCCGTTTTGGGACATTTGGAGACGTTCCACTAACAACATCGTCAGAAGGAGTCTCGTTCGGAGGATGTCATCTTCTGATTGTGTGTCAGTAGATGATTTAAGACATAAGATCTCCATCCATAGGCCTCAGAGTGAAGCTTTTCACATGGTCATGGATCATGGGTGTGGGGAACCTCAGTCCAAATTTTGTTTCCAGTGGTGGAATAAGGACGATTTAAGTTCATCTGTTGTAGATTCTTTGTTTTTGGAGTTTCCTTTATGTTGTAAAAGGCATAAAGGCCTTGTTTCTTTCTGGAATCCTTCTCTGTTCAGAAGGCTCCTTTGGTGTAGTCCTCTTGGTTCTTGAAAGTTCCCTTTCTAGCTGTAAATGGATTGGTTTCCTTGTATCCTTGTAAACTTTTGTAGTAGCGATTGTGGCATATGAATGTGAACCCTTGAATGGTGGTCTCTTTATTAATTGGTTTTAGTTTTGGGTCGTGCTCATTTTGGAGATGCTAGTTTTTTGTAGAAATGATAAATCGTGGTTTAGTTCACTATTTGGTTTGAGATCCTTCTGTAGGTTTCTCCACGAGTTGGAGTTTTGGGTTGGAAGTTTCTGTGTCAGTCAATACTGGTTGTTCTAAACTGGTTGGTTCATAAATAGTGGGGATACCTACCATGGATCTTATTGCACCTCCTTCGAGAGTTGGTTAGTGTTGGGAGTTCTGCATGGGTAGTTCTAGAGTTATCCCATGCTGAGAGTCTCAATGTTGGTCATACAAGTAGGGTTATTATGGTGGGGAGAACCCTCCTCCTTTCCCATGGTTTTACTCATTGTGTTATCCCTTATAGTTGGTTGGGTGTGACAGTTAGAGTGAAAGTTCACACTGAGTTCGTGATTTCATTGGCCTCATTTAACTTGAGTTTGATTCCTTGTATGGCTTGGTGACTTTTTGGGGGCATAATGTTTTTGTGGTGGGGATAATTGTCACACCCTCACCCGGTATCTAGTGGTCACAATTATTTTTTATTTATATTCTAGTCTTTTGTTTTTTTTAGTTTAATTTTGTTTATTAAATTAAAACCAGAATGAAATAAAATAAAATAAATGGAAAACAACTCAATAATAATAATAATAATATTAATATTAATTTTATTATTATTATTACAATTATTATTATGGTTTTAATAAAAAAAGGAGAGAACCCCCTTCCCCCTTCCCCCTCGCGCGCGACCCCCCTGTATTTTCCCCCTCCTGCTCGACCACAGGCGCACCCCCTCTCTCGGCTGCGCATCCCCCCTCCCCCGCTTGACTGGTGGCGCAACCCTCCTCGACCGACCCTCCCTGTCGGTGCCGGACCTCCCATCGGCCGCACGGCCTTCGACCGCGCACCCTCATGGCTGAGTTTCCCGCCGCGTGCCCTCTTGGCCATGCCGTCTGTCGCGTGCCCCTCTGGTGAGTCCCCTGTTCAGCACGTGTCTCCCCTTACCCGTGGTTTCTTGTGAGCCTCCAAAACCACTGTTTCTGACTTCTTCTCCTTCTCCGCAACTGCGTTGTACCCTGGGTGAGTTTTCCCTCTTCTCTTATGGTTTCAGTGTGGGATTCCATGTATTTTGGGGTTCTATTTTGATGTTTTGGTTCAAATTTGGTGTAATTGGTTCGATTTTTTGATTTTAGGATTCAATAGAATTGTTTGAGGTGCGATAGGCATGCAGTGGTTTGTGCGCACCTTGGTTGTGAAGTTTTATACACACCGGTAGGTGATTCTATGTATGGATATTATTTGATGAATTATTTTGTAAGTTTAATTAATTCAGATTGTTTATTTATTATTTTGCATGCTGTGAATTTGGTTTTGTTTGAGATTTGATATAAATCTGATTTGTTAGTAGCATGTGATGAAATATGTGTGCAATTTTCAATGAAGAAACATGTTGATCTGTTTACTAGTATTTTATAAATTGTGCAGTCTGAGTTTTGGTGTAGCGTCGATATGTGTTTTTCCATAAAAGAAGATTTGGGTGGGTTTTTGGTATTTAATTTCACAAGAATCATGTTTTTCCATGGTTATGACGTGCAAATGGTTTTAAAGTGGTGCTTTGATATGAAATCAGGTGAGTTTTTAGTGTAAATTTTATGGTGCTAATTTGGAAGTGTTTCATAAATTGTTTTATTGATTTGTTCAATTGCATGTGTGGTGCGAAAGTGGTCTTCAAAAATATTAAGTGTGAATTTTATTTTTAAATTGGATTATCCTACTTGAAATTGAGTGTGTTTCTGGGGTGAGTTCTGGTTTTTCATCTTGGGAATGTTTTATTTTGTTTTGATTGATTTATTAAATTATCTTGTAGTGTGTTGGTCGCTGCTTTGTGTTTTCGGTCTGTCTCGGTTCATCGGTCACCACTTGAGGTGAGATTTCTTTTGCTTCCTTGTTTAATTTAGTTTTATTTGAAGCCTTTTTTTACTATTAAACTCCTTTTTATTGATGTAGTATGTTGTGGTCATCGTAGTGTGAGTTCGAGTAGTTGAAAAAAAAACACCTACATATATATACATGGGTAGGCATGTATATAAACATATCCTCCTTGCACATGTTCCCTCATGGCATGGGGAATATGTGCCTGGATCAAAGGATATATCTATATATATATATATATATGAAAATATATATGTGTGTAGGTGAAGCGGTCTCGGGCTTCCATCGTCAAAAGTTGCGTGTCTTGAGGTAGGTTCCCTATGCCCTAACTTTAATTAGAATTTCTATTATTGCTTAGTGTTCTTTTGAAAATGAGTTGTCTGCTTTTATATGAAATGTATATGCTATATATATATATATATGTACAGATAATTGGCTGTGGTTCTTGAAAAGTGTTTTTTAGATGTTTTGAATGTGAAACGGGTGTTTACAACGTGTGTCCTTTCGGCCGATTTTGTTTTAAAAGGGTAATGAGCTATTGATTTCCAAATAGTTTCATGGTGATTTCCAAAATGAGTTTTGGGTGAACATGTTTTCTAAAAAAAGTCATTCTTGTGGAGTAATGAGACCGGTTTGGCACCTTGAAAATGATTTGTGAATATGAAAACCCCTCTTAAGGCATCCCCCATTGTTCTAGAAACATGATGTGTGTGTTAAATGTGTGATTTGTGATATGTGCCTAATGAAGAGGCTTATGAGATGTGATGTGAAATAAAAAGGGGAATGCGCTCAAAGAGGGAGAAAAGTGGTGAGAGGTTAAATGAATTTTGGATAAAGAAAGTGCAATGTTCATTTATGTACTTTTGATAAAACCTCACCACCATTTGAAATAGACCACATGGGAAACCCTGGGTACCTAGGTGGGAAGACTAGGACTAGTACGCTAGATGTTTTGATAGCGGTTAATCCCAGATTCGTATAGAAGGATTGACACTATAACACTAACTAAACTTTTGGATGATTATTGGGTACCACTAGGTTATGGGTATGCTCCCTACTAGTGGCTCATGCATGTGAACAAATATTGATATGGTTACTTTTTCACTGAGTTACGAGGTCCTAGGTCCCCAACTAACACTAGCTGCTTAGGGATTGCCCATGGTGATTATGATATGATTTTCATTTTAGTTGTTTCGTAATTATTATCTCATTTGTGAAAAACCCCATTTCAAACTAAACTGCTTTATTTCCATTTTGAAATGTTAATGCACTCTTGGAATCTATTTTGAAAATATAGTGGAACAAAAATGATTTTCTTAAAAATGTAAACTTGTTACTTGAATTTAAAAAGAATGAAAAACATTACTTTATTATGTATTATTTTCAAACTAGCATAATTGGATTTATTTTTTAAAGGTAAGGTCATAGGGTGTTGTTACTCCTTGGATTTCCTACTGAGCATCTCGGTGCTCACGCCTACTTCAATTTTTATTTTTAGGTTATAGGCTTGGATCGCTCTTGGAGCGAGATTAGTTCTATGTTTGGTGGTGGCCCATGGGGTTACTTGGAGGTATGTATAGCTGGTTATCTTTATTTTATTTCCCGCTGTTAGTGTTTACCTATTTTTTCCTGTTTATTTCTGTTTATCTGTCTTTTATTTTCTAGGCTAAATCATTCCTGTAACGACCCAAAATTTTGAATAAATCTTGTTTCCTAATTTTGTGTGTTATTTTTTTATACTCAACAAAACTGTTTCATTGGATAACATGAGTATAATTAAAATGAGACTGTTGGGTTTTGACTGTTGTATGACCATTGGTCAATATGACCGCTGGAAACTAAAAAATTCGATATTTGTCTCTAAATACAAGTGATCTTGGTTAATTAATATAGAAAGAAGATTTGATGGCCTCACCCAGTAGTCTTGGACCGATCGAATCCCATCTAACAGAACTTGGGAAGGAGGTAGCACCAATGGGATTTCTTCTGGACCAAACCCAAGCCGAACTTCATCGTATGAAGCTAGAATGGAATCACCTTCGCGAGAAGTTCAAACTGATAGAAATTACTACTCATGCGATGTTGGCCGAGCCTCCCTCAGATTCTCTCACCTTATCACACCTCACACTTGGGTCCTATGCTGGTGTGATAAGGGGCTATGTAAGGAGATCGTAACTACCTTGTGTAATCCTTTGTTTTAAATAAAAAATTTTATTTCTTCTTATGATGAAGTTTATGAATTTTCAAATGTCCGGATAAATATAGTATGCATATTTTTGGTGAATTTTAGAGGAAGGATATTTTAGAAAATATTTATTTAAACCTTAAATAATTAAAAATGTGTAATGATTTTCAAAAAACGATCTTCCAGAATTATGTTCAGTACGAAATTTAGAGTATAATAAGATCAAATTAATTTTTGATGAATAGTAAATTAGGAATAGTGATTCTATGCTTAGGATTAGTAATGTGACCAAATGGATTAGTAATATCACTTAAATAAAGCATTAATATAATCTAGGCACCTTGATTAAGTAATGTGATTCAATAAATGGTTAAATAACGGTTTCATAAATTATTAGTCAAGTATTAGTTTTTTTGGGTGAATAGTGTTTTTTAAATAAAAATTTAATAAAAAATATTTAGAAAATTATTTTTATAAAATGGATTTCATTTTTGAACTCAGATCATCGATATTATGTTAGGTAATTTTTTGGGATTTTTCTGAAAAAAATGAATTTTCAGTGAATAGTGTATTTATTTAAAAATTAAATTAAAAATATTTAGAATTTTTTTTTATAAAATGGAGTTCATTTTTGAAATCAGAGCATCGATATTTGGTTAAGGTGAAATTTTGGGATTTTTCTGAGAAAGTTGAATTTTCGATGAATAGTGAAAATACAGTTTTTAAGTTACGAGTGTTTAATGACATCATTGAATGATGTATTAAGTATGTAATCAATATGGGCGACTTATTAATAGTTATATAAGGTATGAGGTTTCCCAAGTGGCCAATACCATGGGAAAATACCATGGGCAAGCCAATTGTTTTTCCAAAAACCACTAATGAGGTGTCCCTTGGCCATTAATGCCTTGTCCCCTCACTTTCCCTATAAATACCAAGCCATCCTATCATCCATTCGACTCCCAACTCTCCCCCAATGTAGTTATGGTCTCATTACCTCCCAAGGAGTCCTTCAAAGGTTCCCCCAATCCCTCAAGGTCCCAACCATTGAGTTTTAAGAGTTACGTTTTAAGGTAAGGGATCCTACCTCCCTCTTTCTTTTCAAGTAATCTCTTTTATGTCATTTCTTTTATGCTCCATGATCTTATGTTGGAGGATGTTATTTTATATTCATACTAATGTCTTTTTCATGTTAATATGATTAGATACCCCCTCTTTCTCTCATCATTTCATTTTTAGAATGTTAAGTGGCGCTGTTAGGCTGCCTAATTTTTAAGGGATTCATTCACCTTTCTCATTTTTCAAAGTTCTACTTTCATGTCAAGTCTTTCAAGTTCCTTTTTATTTTGTTGGGGTATGATATTTATATCTATCATATTGATATTTTATGTTAATATTATGATATACCCTATTTTATCTCTTCAATTCAGTATTTTGATGTTTTAAGTGGCACCGTTAGGCTACCATATTTTTAAGGGATTCATTCACCTTTCTCATTTTTCAAAGTTCTACTTTCATGTCAAGTATTTCAAGTTCCTCTTTACTTTGTTGGGGTATGATATCTATATCTATAATACTGATATTTTATGTTCATATGATGAGAGACCCTATTTTATCTCTTCAATTTAGTATTTTGAAGTTTTAAGTGGCGCCGTTAGGCTGCCGAATTTTTAAGAGATTCGTTCACCTTTCTCATTTTTCAAAGTTCTACTTTCATGTCAAGTATTTCAAGTTACTTTTTATTTTGTTGGGGTATGATCTCTATATCTATAATACTGATATTTTATGTTCATATGATGAGATAACCTATTTTATCTCTTCAATTCAGTATTTTGAAGTCTTAAGTGGCGCCGTTAGGCTGCCGACTTTTTAAGGGGTTCGTTCACCTTTCTCAATTTTCAAAGTTCTACTTTCATGTCAAGTCTTTAAAGTTCTTTTTTATTTTGTTGGGGTATGATATCTATATCTATCATACTGATATTTTATGTACATATGATGAGAGACCCTATTTTATCTCTTCAATTCAGTATTTTGAAGTTTTAAGTGGCGCCGTTAGGCTGCCGAATTTTTAAGGGATTCGTTCACCTTTCTCATTTTTCAAAGTTCTACTTTCATGTAAAGTCTTTCATGTTCCTTTTTATTTTGTTGGGGTATTATATCTATATCTATCATACTGATATTTTATGTTCATATGATGAGAGACCCTATTTTATCTCTTCAATTCAGTATTTTGAAGCTTTAAGTGGTGCCGTTAGGTAGCTGATTTTTTAAGGGATTCGTTCACCTTTCTCATTTTTCAAAGTTCTACTTTCATGTCAAGTCTTTCAAGTTACTTTTTATTTTTTTGGGGTATTATCTCTATATCTATCATACTGATATTTTATGTTCATATGATGATATACCCTATTTTATCTCTTCAATTCAGTATTTTGATGTTTTAAGTGGTGTCGTTAGGCTGCCGAATTTTTAAGGGATTAATTCACCTTTCTCATTTTTCAAAGTTCTAATTTCATGTCAAGTCTTTCAAGTTCCTTTTTATTATGTTGGGATATGATATCTATATCTATCATACTGATCTTTTATGTTCATATGATGAGAGACCCTATTTGATCTCGTCAATTTATTTTTTGAAGTTTAAGTGACGCCGTTAGGCTGCCGAATTGTCATAAGAGAAATCTTATTTTTGTCTTCCTTTCATGTTCTTCATTTCATATGGTATATCTTTAAAATTTAATTACCATGTTCATATATCCTTAATATTATGTCCCTCTACTTTTTTATGGGTTATTTATGAATTTTTGACCCATGTTCCCTCTCTTTTCAATGTTTTCTAAAAACCCGAAACATAGCCGTTATGCTGCAGAATTTCCGTCTCAAAATGTCTCTCTCTCTTGTTCTAAAGTTCTTTTATTTCATTAAGTGAATAATAAAATCTCTCTCTTCTATAGGGGTATTCACATATATACCAAAATGTTCTATTTTAAATTCTGAGATTTACATACATGAGACCCACCTTCCTTTTTTGTGGGTTTTAAAGTGACACAAAGATCATGTCTTTAAAGCAATTTTTTTAAACGTTATGATTATGAAATGAAACCAATTCCTTTTATGCTATATGGGTTGTTTATTAAATGATTTATGATGATATATGTGGCTCACATGATAATAAAGGCATGTCAAGGGTGCGCCCTGATAGCGCTCCAATGCATTGGGTAAAGACTTAATCTCTAGGGATGACTATTTTTAACGACACCTTGGTGAATAACCTTGGTAATTTTTAATGACACCTTAGGGATGGACCTTGGTGAAATAGAAATGATTTTCAATATTAAATGTTGTAGACACATCTTCAAGTTATTAAAAACGTTATTTTTATTATGATATGCCTCCTGATTTCTTTCTCATGCCTTAAAGTTCTTTTTCATGACATTGTTGATGTATCTCAAGTTCGCATGTTAAATGTTTCCCCTTGTTTCCCTTACTGGGCCTTCTGCTCACCCTTTCTTTTTGATGTATGTCCCAAGGTTATGAGATGCAGTAATGAACCTAGTATGAACATAAGGAGAAGCCTTTCAAGTGTTTAAGAATAGTGTTTTATGTTTTCTTGTTTTAAGTTCCTGGTTTCCAAGACACTAAACCTTAAAGATCCTCGATTTTTTAAAATGTAATGAAAGTTTGTGTGATAAAAAGGCGGGATGCTATAGTTCCCAACAGATTGTTTTGATGCTCGACACTAGTTTCCAGCCCGTGGGGATCGAGGACGCCCTTCGGGTTATGCCGCGGATCGGCTTGGGCGCCGGGTCGGATGGCGACCCGGTTTGGTTTGTGAAAAATTATATATTTTAATAAATTTTATATAATTTAATAAAATATTATTTATTTTAAAGTATCATTCATGTCAATTTTGATAGTATTCAATATTTATCTTTTTATAAATATCATAAAAACACAATAAATTTTAAAAAAACCTTCTAATATATCACTAACATGTCCATGTTATCTATAAATTTTTTAGATGTCATTAATTATGTAAATTTATATTTATTGTAATATTTATAATATCATTTATTTAATAATTCCATTTATTAAACAATTACTACATCATTATTATGCAAGACTTTAATTAAATTATTTATTCTATAAAAATTAAAAATAAATTATAATGATGAAGATAAATTTATTATATTTTAAATGAATATTTATAGTTAAATTTATAATTTTTGTAACCCTATATTAAAAAATATTTAGTTATTAGAAGTTTGAGTATGATATTTTTAACTTATCTTTAAATAAAATATAATAATTGTCATATTCATATCCAAGTGGCTTTAAAGGTTTATAATTTCAGCCTCAGGGTGATTATAGTCAAAACTCACCCATCCAACTAAATTATAACAAGTTTCAGGGTAATTTTATAGTATTATAATATTAGTTTTACCATTAATTACCTGATTTACCCTTAACCATGGTAAATAAAAATTTACTAAAGTTAATATTCACCAAATGAAAAATAAAAAATTAATTTTATCCTATTAGACTATAAATATCATACTAATTACAAATTTTTATGTCATTTTTCCAAATTCAATTAACAGGAGTGGCTAAATTAAGTTTAACACTAAACCTGCAGATGTGGCGAGAAAGCGGGTAAAAGATACTTTCAAAAGGTCAATAAATTTTTATATCTAATTTCAATATAAAAATGATTCTAATGACCTCAATTGGATTAATATATGTATTATTGATCTGTTTTTACATTAAAACAATTTTAAAATATAATTTAACATTAATAATTATTTACACAAAAACTCGATTTTTAACCAAAATGCTGTATTTTTCACTATTCATAAAAAAATGAAACTTATCAGAAAAATACCAAAAACACTCTAATCTAATTTTTATTTTACAAATTAAAAAATAAAGTATATTTTGAAAAATAAAATTTATAAAATTTATAAAATTTAGTTTTAAAATAAGTGCAACATTAAATAGCGGTAAAATTACATTTTTGAAGAATATAGTTTTTGATGCATAAAATTGGATATGTTCTTATATAATTATCTAGAAAACACATAAGGTGAATGTTATAATTATTTTATATATATATAAATTTCATAATGTGGTTAATACTATTCAAAACCTCAAACTTAATGTCTACTGTTAAAATAATAATATTTAATAGTATAACGCGGTTCGTTTAAGCTCGGTGTTGCGTGCAATGTAAGATATCTAAGAAATTGTATTTATTTAAGAATATACATACTATAAAATCTTGAGGTGTTACACCAACTGTGTTTCCAAACTGTGTGCCCCCTGTATATAGGGTAAAATGACTATTTTTCCATTAAGGGCCTATTTGTTCAAACCCCTTTCTCAGTTTCTTCCTCCACCAGACATGAGGCTCTTCTTTATCCCATTTGAGATGCCCTTTATGATACACCTTGTTTCTTGGATAATTCTTCCATATAGACTCCAATTAAAATTTTTATCATCTCATTAGATTCCTATCAATATACACTTCAATCGTAAGGCTCCTTTTTTCGTTCTTATTTTAATTGGAGATGTTATTTTGGTGCAAGCTCATATGCCCTATTCTAAGGGACGTTTTTTGTTTTTCTATTTTCATCCGATCTAGACCAAACTAGAGGCCGATACTGGATGAGTGTTCCTCCACAGGCATATGGTAGGTGGTTTAGTATTTATCCCTTAAGCCTTGTTGCCTCATAATATGTGTTTTGATGCCTCGCGCTAGATTCTCCATGTTCTTCCATAAAAATACACACAAAACATGTTTAATTTAATATTATTGATAGAGATAACCTAGAACCCCTTTACCCTTATTGAGATAGGTCCCTTTCAATTGTTTCCACCCCCAGAGGTGTGCCTATGGATTTTCCATTTTTATTGTAAATGTCTAAATTTCCAAGACATCTTCTATATGGATTTGGAATGACTCCTAATTGGCATGACTATAATGAATCAAATAAAAGTGAGTGGAAAGACCATATCACTTACTTAAATAGGAAAATGGTTATGCCCTTATTAATGTGAAATGCTAATTAAATAAGAACTATCTATTGGTTCTTCCTAAATCCTTTGACCTCTTACTACATTTTTGATTTAATAGCATGGAGACTATACTCTTGTGAGATATGGGCATGGTGTCCATTACACTTGTCATATATAGGAATAGAATCCCTACTTTTATTAGATATGGGCATGAAATCCCTATATCATGATACTCGATCATGGAATCCCTATATTGTGATACATGGGCATGGTATCCTATACATTTGTGACACTTGTTCATGACGACCATTATAGCTTGTAATGAATGGGCATGAAAACACTTATGAATTATATTGAATAGGCACAGTGAACCTTATGAGTTATGATGAATGGGCGTTATGACCCTTAAAGATTATGATGAATGGGCATGGAGACCCTTATGGATTATGATAAATGGTCTTGGAGACCCTACTGATATGTTACATGGGAATGATGTCCATAGAATTATGACACACATGCATGATGTCCCTACTACTATGAGACTAGGTGTTGAATCCCTTGATAGTTGAAAGATTCATACTACTACTCATGGACCCCTGAGTAACTCCTTAGGTACAAATTAGTAGTAGTATCATATATATGGATTTATATGTCAATATATATAGACCATATATATGTATACATATGGTCACTATTTCAGAGATTATCCGGCATGGCCCAAAGAAAGTAGTGTTTACCTGGTGTCCTTCAGGAACTAGATCTGGCCCATTTATAGTTTTATTACTTCCCACTATTGATATATCTGCACACTGATCATATTATATGCATTAACTAGATATTTATAGACACCATTTTTGGGGGCTTACTAAGTTTATCTCACACCCTATCCTGTCTATCGATGGTACTCAAAAAGATTATGTGGATGTAGGTAGGGACAAGGGAAATCACCCTATTATTGATGTTTGAGTTATTATAGCATGGGATTAGGGAAGCACGTGACCGATCTGTGGCTCGTGATGCTATAATTGATGGAGTTTTTGGCCATTTTGTTATTTTGATAGATGAATTGTATTGGATGAATACTTCCATGACTTTATATTTCCTTTTTATAGATACATGACATTGCATAATTTTGTATATGATACTGAATGTTACTATTGATGATCTATTTATTATTATCAAATGAGTGATTACCATCTGTTGTTTAGTTTCCATTTATTATGATTCCACTATTTATTTATTTTCCTCAGTATGGTGCTACTCTGATCATGAGGGTTTAGTATCCCCACTAGACCACATTGAACCCTCACTTATTTTTGGTATCCTCTGGCAAATGAGGTGACACGTTTGAGGCCATGTGACCCACTGGTTCAAAGCACTATTTAGTAGATTCAGGGTTAGGATGTTATATAGTGGTATCAGGGATTTCATTTATTTTCCTTATAATTTGGGATGATATAAAGGAGATTATAAAGATCTAGAATTTAGTAATGTGCCTGTGCCTGGGAGTAGCAAACCCATGTATGGGGAAAAACTCGAATTTTCTGGGATGGAATATCATGCTTTGGTTTATGCTTATTACAGTTGATCTAATTCCACCATTGGGTGATGCACATGATATGTGATGTCTATTATTGTTATGATGTTGGATTATATTTTATTCTTGGTCTGATACGGAAAGGAAGGATTGAACATGCATCATTTTAGGAACCTTATAAGACGAATATGTCATGCATTATGATGCTCTATGTAGGATTCATTTCTTTACTACATGATATTTGTTTTATGTGCCTTGAATGAGATATCTATTATGTAGATAACATTTATATTGGAAAATATATATTATATTATAGGTTATTAAAGTGTATACACCAACCAAAATGATGTTTTTCTGTATATATTGAATATGGAACATTAAATAACCTAATAACACATGTTTGAGTTATTTAATAGTGGTTACATAGATTGAAATGTTAGTTGATTTGAAATACATGAATTCCATTTGTAATATAAAGAGTAAATATACCTCTATAGATTGGGAATAATGATCCATAC
This sequence comes from Viscum album, assembly GCA_963277665.1. Classification (NCBI taxonomy): domain Eukaryota; kingdom Viridiplantae; phylum Streptophyta; class Magnoliopsida; order Santalales; family Viscaceae; genus Viscum; species Viscum album. Next base: position 109,696,680 of record OY728135.1, read on the forward strand.
ATTAAAATCATCTCAAATTCCCTATCACATTCTGTAATTAAATGTAATGTTTTTCGTGGAGTTAAATAAACAAACAATTCCAATTTATAAATCATGAACATGTATAAATTGTGAATGGTACTTTCGATAAATAGTTTAATGTGTAAATTAAAGAATTTATAAATATATAACATAAAAATGGTTGCCATTAAATGAGGATTCCAAGTGAAAATTAAAAGATTTTTTCCTTTATAACATGCAATTTGCAATGAAAATATCAGGACCTTTATAGTGAAACATTGAGATTGAACCAGACCTGACCTTAGTAGTAGACAGTAGATAGTGTCTGTAATGTTCCTTTTGATCTTTCTTATTACCCATACCTGGATTTACGAGAAGGTATAGTGGTGTGAATTTTACATATGAAGGCTTCTACCTATCATATTCATGTATCTGTGATCTTTATCATTATCAAAAACTATATGAGGTGTGTTCTTGGGAGTTGTAGAGTGATTTCACCATGACATCCTCTAGTTGCGTGCTATGAGGGTGGTGATGACAATATTCTAGAGGTAGTGGGCCTTGTGCCACTAGTGATACCTCCAGTAGTGCCACCTATGGCACCACCTGTTATCCCAAATGTTGGTGATGATGTCTAGTTTTTAGGGGTGTTTCTGTGTCTTATGAAAACTATGCAGGGAGCTCCATGACCTTCCCCTTCTATGGGAGAGATGACATGGGATTTTCAGCAGCATGATTTACCTTCTTTTTAGGGTACAGTGGACCCTAGGATATAGAGTTATGGCTTGATATAGTCTTATATATCTTCAAGCACCTAGATACTCCTTTTAAGATGAGAGTGAATCTTGCTACATATATTCTTCAAGGATCCACCAAACTTTGGTGGGATATTCTGAACTAGGAAGGTTAGTACTGAGATGTTATTTGGAGGGATTTACAATCTATATTCTATGAATAATTCTTCCCTAAGACTCTAAGGGCTGGTCATTCCAAGGAGTTTATGAACTAGTAGTAGGTTTTTATGTCTGTTATGAACTACTCATCTCATTTTATATATGTTTATCACTTTTTACCTATCTATACTACTGATGATCCAGTTAAAGTGAGATGATTTGAGGATATTATTAGGCATCCTATTTGATATTAGGTAAACATTTTATAGTTAACTACCATGTTTGATATAGTAAACCAGGTTCTCATCACCAAGAGAAACCTGATATAAGCTAACAGTGTGGTCCAAGGATATTCAGAACTGATATAGGGAAGTGGTTTGTCTAGCGGTTAGAAGTGACACTTTGAGACTTTACATAGGAGCAGTGAAAACCAGATGACACCCACTTATAGTTATGTTGTTTGTCCCCAATGCATGAAGCCGAGGTTTAAGAATCCCCAGTGTTGCAAAGACCACATTGAGTACCAAGGCAGTGGCATATTGGGGAATCTCTAGAACTTTTAAAGGACCTTCACATCTATTCTTAGTGTGAGAGGATCCATATTAGCTCCTCATTTAGGACCAGAATCCGGAGCACCTCACAAGACAGGTAGCTATAATACTATTAGTCATACATTCATAGGAGGAGGTCATGGTCGAGGTATCCAGGCTTCAGATACATAGTTCCAATAGAGAGGACCCACACAGGGTAGTCAGGTTGTAGTACAAGGCTATATATTATGCTAGATTTATTCATTGCATCCTATACCAGGGGAGTATGCTGTTGATCCATCTACTATTCATAGTACTATTCTAGTAGCCTCTACTATTGTTTCTTACTAATTTTACAAGGTTGATTCACTATCCTTTATCTTTGTGTCTACTGTAGAAATCATTTATATTTATATTGAGTAATTCTGTGGAGTAATGGAACTTGATATTCCATTTTGAATTCGAATAGAATCTTTATTCTAGTGAAAGGAATAACCCGTTGAGGTAAGAAACTATCATATCTTATAGTACCTCTTTTTCCTCAACATGAAGAGATTTTATGCCATTCCTGAGATGGATTGGTTAGTACGTTATAAAGACTACATAGTTTTTTATCACCGGATGGTATCATTTGTATCAAAAAATGGTGGTACTTATATCCACAAGGGGGATTGGAATTTCCAGGTAGGTAGAGCTAGACAAGAGCATCTTGGGCTAGGTGGAGTGTCTGCCTAGATTTCTAGCCTCTGTATGGATGATAAAGCATTACATCAAGATAATTTACCTCATGTATTATAATTTCTCATGGATGTCATCCCATAAAACTTCTCCATACTACCTCCTAAGAGGGAGGTATAATTTAATATCAACCTAGTTCATGGAGCTCCACTGGTATCCATTCTATAACAACCCTATTCTTTTATTACATTAATACATGATTTATTTACATAAAACAATAATTAATACACCCAGAAGATTGAGAAGTCTAGTTTATTTGAAAATTAGGTACTTTTCATTACAACTTTCAACATAAAAATACAACATCTTTATTGAAAACTCGTTAAACAAGCTCGAGCTTAAAACTGCATGGGATATCCTGGGGAAAATACATAAGAAATGGGTGAGATATAAAGACTAGTAAGGGAGTAAAAATGGAATAACATGAAGATAATAACACATTTTAGGAAAGGCATATCAATGAGGCATAAAGAAACATGAATAACAATGCATGACATAGCATGATAATCATAACATGGAAATGTGGAAACAACTTTAAACACTGCATCATAGGTTAAGGCTAAACCTACAAGACTTCTTGGTAGACAAAGTCCAATAAAGGAATCAGGTAAAACCCTGTACCAACATGATGTATCATGATACTAAACATTACCCAATGCTTTGGAGTGCTATATAATTCCGGGCGCACCTGTCACTTTCATTTCTTTCTCATACTTAAGTGTGCCACATAGATCATAAAACATGGATTCATTCATTATCATAATTTATTCAAAGATCATGGAGTGTGGAATAAATTCATGTAAATACCCAATAAAAAGTTATATGTGCATAAAAGTGAACACCCTTGATAGGAATTGGATATGGTATTCACCGCACAATTGATTTGAAAAGGAAAATCGTGGGGCAATTTCGATAGTATAATGGGTATAAATCATGCTTTTAGAAAACTTTAAAAAGAGAGGGGAAAAGGGCCAATCACACATAAATAACCCATAATACAATATAGAGACATAATAAAATGGAAACATAGATCATGGTTTATAATTTTAAAGGTATACAACATGAAAAGATAACTTGAAAATAAAAGAGAAGATGTGATTTCTTTTATGAAAATTCAGCAGCCTAACAACGTCACTTGAAACTTTAAAAAATGAATCAATGAGAGAGAAAAGGGAATATCATCATTTGACCACAAAAACTATCGTAATAGGGATGTAAAAGTACAAAAACCAACAAAATATAATGGAACTTCGAAGAAATGACTTATAAAATAATACTTGAAGAAGAGGAAAGTGGTAGAATCCCTTACTTGAAAGTGTGATCCCAACGGCATGGGAGAGGCTTATTGGGAGCTTGGAGGCACCTTGGGAGGAATCTAGAGAGATGAGGGAAGAGGTGAGATAGGATTCAAAGAGTTTTAGTGAAGATAAGTTGGGGCTTGATTAGGTTTATATTGGAAAAGTGAGGTAATATTTTTTTATTTTCAAAGGACACCTCATTAGTGGCATTGGAAAAACTGTTGGTTTGCCCCTTGTATTTTCCCATAGTTTAGGACACTTGGGAAAAATCATATAATATTTTAATCCCCTTGAGTCAACCAGAATATTCTCATACTCATTACATCATTATGATGCAGTTATGATGTCATTAAACACACCGAAAACTCAAACCTGTATTTTTACTCTTCACTAAAAATTCGCCTGTTTTAGAAAAATCCCAAAAGTTCACCCTTACCATTTTTTAATGTGTAGAATTAAAAAGTGAACTCCATTTTATAAAATTTAATTTAATTTTAAATTAAATAAACAAATAAAATGTTAATATTTAACTCATAATTTCCAAAACATTAATTTACTTCTACTATGATATAATTATATCACATTACTACTTAATATGAATAAAACATATTTATACTTCCTTAGGTGATTTTACTTTTCCATTTGTAAAATAACCATTCATAAAAGAAAAATTACTATTCCAAAGGGAAAATTTACTATTCAACAAAAATTTATTTTGATCTTATTGAATCACATTTTCACCTTGATTACAACCGTGTATGTCCGATTTTCGAAAATCATTTCACAAAAAAAGTTATTTAATAATAAAGTAATTTTTACTATTCATTAAAACACAATTCATAAAATAATATTCATAATAAAAAACACTATTCATTAAATACTATTAAGAAAATATTAAGAAAAATGAAACCTCTTAGAAAATTTCTAAAAAATCAGCATAGATTAATTTTGATATTTCAAATTCAAAAATGATGTTTATTTTACCATAACAACTCTCTATGTAAGAAAAAAGTACAATTTTTACTTCTAAAATCAATTTATCAAATTTTTCTCAATAAACATTTATTTTATTAAGCATAGTACATAAATGATGAAACAACAATTTTATTAATAACAGTTCGGGTTGTTACATTCTTCCCCCATTTAGAAATTTCACCCTCAAAATTTTCATTTCACACATTAGAATAAATGGGGGTAACTTTGTTTCATTGCCTCCTCTGGTTCCCATGTTGCATCTTCAAACTTGTGGTTTCTCCACAACACTTTGACCAGGTGCATTTTTTTATTTCGTAGAACTTTGTCTCTACGATCAGAGATCTTTACTAGTTGTTTCTCATAAGAAAGATCATTCTCCAATGGTACCACCTCTGGATTGAGTACATGTGAGGGTTCTGGTATATACTTTCTCAAGAGGGATACATGGAATACATTATGTACTTGATATAGGTTAGGTGGGAGTGCTAGTCGGTAGTCCACCACTCTGATGCGATCAAGGATCTCAAAGAGACCGATGTATCTTGGACTAAGCTTTCCATTCTTCCCAAATCTCATCACTTTCTTCCATGGATATATGCAGAGGAATACCATGTCTCCAAAATCAAACTCTAGGTCTCTTAGATGATTATCATTATAGCTCTTCTGTCGGCTCTGACCAGCCTTGATGTGCTGCTGAATGGTCTTAACCTTCTCCACCATTTCTTCAACCATTTCAGGACCTAGCAGTTTTCATTCCCCAACTTCATCTTAGCATGTAGGTGTTCTACACCTCTTCCTGTAAAGGGATTCATAGGGAGCCATTTGGATGCTCGAATGGAAACTATTGTTGTAGGAGAACTTTACCAAAGGAATATGTTGGTCCAATCCACCTTTTAAGTCTATTGAGAAAGCCCTCAACATATCCTCAAGTGTTTGGATAGTTCGATCAGACTGGCTATCAGTTTGGGGGTGATAGGCTATTCTAAAGGTCAACTCAGTATTCAGAGCCCATTGGAGACTTTTCCAGAACTTAGACGTGTATCTTAGATCCTGATCAGATACAATTGATAGTGGTACACCATGCATCTTAACCAATTCTTTTATGTATATCCTTGCAAGTAGATCCAATGAAAATTCTTCTCATATAGAAATGAAGTGTGCAGTCTTTGTAAGACGATCCATCACCACCTAGATATCATTGTTTCCTCTAGATGTCTTAAGAAGCCCGGTGACAAATTCCATGGTGATGTTTTCCCATTTCCATGTAGGTATGAGTAATGGTTGCATCATCCCCTTAGATTGTTTCCTTTCTGCCTTCACTTTTGACATACAAGACATATTGATGTATATTCCACGATCTCCTTCTTCATATTGTCCCACCAATAATGTTCTCGAAGATCACGATACATCTTTGTGCTTCCAGGATGGATAAGGAAGGTTGATCTATGTGAATCATCCAACAAATCCTTTAACATATGAGTTGATGGTACACATAGTCTAGACCCATATCTTACAACACCTTCTTCATTGGCATTGAAATCCAAGGATTTTCATTTTCTTATATTTTCCACCTTCTCTTGAATCTCCACATCATCTTTTTGAGCATCCTTTAACCTCTCGAGAAGATATGGTTGATGAATCATTTGTGAAAGGATTGATGATGTTCCTTTCTTTATGATGTTCATCCTCTTCAAGTATAAAAAGATCGGATCCTTCTCAATTCTCATCAATGATAGAGTTTCTGGATCCTTTCTACTTAGAGCATCTACCACTTTATTTTCTTTCCCAGGATAGTAGTGAATTGAGTAGTCATAGTCTTTGATCAACTCTAACCATCTCCGTTGGCACATATTCAACACTTTCTATGTGAATATATACTTGATGCTTTTGTGATCTGTATACATTTAACACTTCTCCCCAAAGATATAATGCCACCAAATTTTCAAAGAAAATATCACTATAGCTAACTCTAGATCATGTGTTGGATAATTCTGTTCATGAACTTTCAACTGCCTTAAAGCATAGGCAATGACTTTGTCATTTTGCATCAAAACACAACCCAAACCCTTCTTCTAAGCATAACTGAAAACCACAAAAGCTCTACACTTGTGAGTAATGTGAGAACGATTGTAGTGATTAGCCTCATTTTCAACTCCTTGAAGCATTCTTCGCATTCATAATTCCATGCAAACTTGACCCCCTTCCGAGTTATCTTGGTTAGAGGGTTTGACAATCGTGAAAAATTTCTCACAAATCGACGATAATACCCAGCTAATCCAAGGAAACTATAGATATCTATCATAGATGTTGGCCTCATCCATACTTTAATTGCCTCAGTCTTTCAAGGGTCCACAGATATCCCATTGCTTGTGATGATATTCTCCAAGAAATAGACTTCCTTCAACCAAAACTCACATTTTCTATACTTGGCATAAATCTTTTCTTTTCGCAAGGCCTTTAACATAATACTTAAATGTTCCTCATGATCCTCCTTAATTTTGGAGTATAATATCATCTATAAAGACTACCAAATATTTGTCAATATAATCTCTAAAGACTATATTCATCAGGTCCATGAATTGCTGGAGTATTATGAGTCTGAAAGGCATTACTATGAATCTATAGTTCCCATACCTTGTATGAAAAGCAGTTTTGGGGATATCATCATTCTCCACCTAACTTGGTAATATCCTGACCACAGATCCACCTTGGAAAAGTATTGCACTCCGCGTAGTTGATCGAATAGGTCATCAATCCATGGAATATGATACTTGTTCTTTATCGCGATCTTGTTTAGATCATGATAATCGATAAAAAGCCACATTTAACCATCCTTATTCCTAACTAAGAGGACTGGTGCACCCCACAGTGAAGCACTTGGGTGTATGAAACCTTTATCCAGATTCTCCTATAGTTGTTTTTTTTCAGCTCTTCAAGTTCAACAACAACCATTATATACAGAGTTTTGGACATTGGCAATGCCCCAGGAATAAGCTCGATTGAAAATTAAACCTCTAGACTAGGAGGAAGACCAAGAAGCTCCTCTGAAAACACATCAGCATATTCCCTCCCAATAGGCATGTCTTCAAGGATGATTATTTCTTTAGACCCAATCATTTGAGCTAGATATGCTTACTCAAAGGGAAATAATATCCATGCTTGAGATGATAGTTCCAAAGAAGATTCATCCATCTCCTTGCATTTGTACAGAATCAGTGGATGATTTTCGATACAAAGAGTGATTTCCCTCTCTTGGCAATTTATGTTGGCTTTGTATAGGGAAATCCAATCCATGCCCAGAATTGCATCAAATTACACCAGAGGGAGTATGACAAGATTCTATGGGAAGTTCAGTCAACAAATTGTGACAGGGGAGGAGTTATATACTTGGGATACAATAATTTCCCCATTTTCCGTTACCACTGACAACTCCACTTCCAAGAATTTTGGTGGTGATTGAATAGTTCTACTAAAATTTCATGATATGAAGGAATGTGTAGAACCAGAATCAAAAAGTACGTTAGCTAATCTTGAATGAATAACCAACATACCTATCACCACTTCATTGTCGGGATTCACTTCGGTGGTAGTGATGGAGAAAGACCTCCCTTGTTGCCTTGGAGGTTGTTGGTTGCCTCCGAAAACCCTTTGATTAGTGCACTGGTTCAAAACGTGCCATGGTTCCTTACAGTTGTAGCAATGAAGAATGTATTGAAGGTCAACTGGAGAATTCATTTCCTTCATCACAGTAATGGGTTTTTCTTGCCAACAATCGCTGGCTAGGTGGCCTTCCTTCCCACACCTAAAGCATTTCCTCATCTCCCTCAGGCAATTTCCAGGATGCTTCTTTCCACACTTTTTGCAAGTGGAATGATGAAATTTCTTGGAACTATTAGATCTCTCTATCGGACCTCTAAAATTGGTCTCCACTCTCCACTTCTTATCCCCTTGATACCCCTGACATTCACTGATCTCCATTTCAACTTTTAGGGAACATCAGACAATCTCTCCATAGCTATGAAAGTCACGGATCACTAGATCTTTCCGTAGGCTAGGTTTTAGCCCACCAAAGAAACGACTATCCTTGTATTCTAGGGTAACGACAAAGCCAGAGGCATATCATGCAAGCCTTGTGAAGTTTGCATCATACGCTCTGATGGATTCATCATCTTTTTGTTTTAGGTAAAGGAAGTCCCTTTCCATTTTAAGTTGGAGGGTGTGGGGAAAATATTTATCGAAAAACATTTTCCAGAAATCCCTCCATCCCATTGCGTCAATTACTTCCTCAGGCATCGTATTTTTAATCAATGTCCACCATTGATTAGCTTCACCATCCAAACGATGATAAACCAAAATAACCTTCTATTTTTAGAACCATTGATGGATGAAGAATATCTTTTAAATGGAGTTGATCCATTGTTCGGTGATTGAGGGATCAGATGATTCATTGAATGTAGGAGGTCTTTGTCTCATGAAACTCTTGATTGTGACTTGTCCTTTCTTAGGGGGTGTTGGGCGTTACTCTTGATCCAGGATTCTATTCAGAACTTCAGTTAACTGAGAGAGTATCATGACAAAGTTTACGATTCCCGCTCCCATCGGATTGCACATCTCGTTAAGGAAGTCATTACACTGCTCTTCGCATTGGTTGTTAACACGATTCCTCCTATTACCGACCATTTTCTAGAATAAAATAAAAATTAGGGATGAGTATCTTAAACAGTTAAACACATAAAGGGAAATCCAATTATAATAAAGGGATAACGTATAAATTATATTTATCTCTTTAGCTTATGAGTTTCTAGGCGTCAATCTATGTTATCCATGATCAATTTTCTAACATATATTCTTATGTGCATTTATTTTCCCTTAATAATGGTTCGTAATGAGATTATGAATTTACCAAAGCATATCCCCTACGAGTGTCAAACCAAGAGTGCAACAATTCCCAATGTCGTGCAACCGTTCCCATTTGAGTCTAGCTCAAAGTGGTGTTTTGAGGTTTTACCCCTAGATACATCTGTGCCAGAGCCACCTCTACTTTTTCATATACTGATAGGGATGTATTTTCTCAATAGACCTCTTGCTCCATACTAACCCAAAAATTTAGGGAAGTTTTCTTACACTTATTCTTGTACCTAATGGTTTAACTAGGGTTTTCTAATCCTAATCCCAAAAATAACCAAACTTTCGTTTGATACCAACTATAACAAACCTATTCTTTTATTACATTAATACATGATTTATTTACATAAAAAAACACTCAATACACCCAGAAGATCAAGAATTCTTGTGTCTTTGGGAATTAGGTACATTTCACTACAACTTTCAACATAAAAATATAACATCTTTATTGAAATTGTTTTAAACAAACTCAAGCTTAAAACTGCATGGGATATCCTAGGGAAAATACATAAGAATGGGATGAGCTATAAAACCAAGTAAGGGAGTAAACATGTAATAAAATGAAGATAAAAACACATTTTAGGCAAGGAATATCAATTAGGCATAAAGGAACATGAATAACAAGGCATGACATAATATGATAATCATAACATGGAAATATTGCAACAACTTTAAACACTACATCATAGGTCAAGGCTAAATTTCCAATACTTCTCGGTAGACAAAGTACCATAAATGAATTAGTTAAACCCCTATCCCAACATGATGTATCATTATTCTGAACATTACCCAATGCATTGGAGCGCTATATAATTCCGGGCGCACCCGTCACTTTCATTTCTTTCTAATGCTTAAGTGTGCCACATAGATCATAAAACATGGATTCATTAATTATCATAATTTACTCCATGATCAAGGAGTGTAAAATAAATTAATTTAAATCCCCAATAAAAATTTATATGTGCATAAAAGTGAACACCCTTGATAGGAATTGGATATGGTATTCACCGTACAATTGATTTGAAAAGGAAAATCGTGGTGCAATTTTGATAGCATAACAGGTATAAATCATGCTTTTAGAAAAAATTAAAAAGAGAGGGTAAAGGGCCACCCACACATAAATAACTCATAATATAGTAGAGTTATAGAATAAAATGGAAAAATATATCATGGTATGTAATTTTAAAGGCATACCACATGAAAAGATAACTTGAAAAGAAAAGAGAAGACGAGTTTTCTTTTATGAAAATTTGGCAGCCTAACGACGTCACTTGAAACTTCATAAAATGAATCGATGAGAGAGAAAAGGGTATACAATCATTTGAACACAAAAAGGACAGTAATAGGGATGTATAAGTAAAACCCCAACATAAGAGAATGGATCTTCAAATAAATGACTTAAAAGATAGTACTTGAAAAAGAGGAAATTGGTAGAATCCCTTACTTGAAAGTGTGATCCCAACGGCTTGGGAGAGTCTTAATGGGAGCTTTGAGGCACCTTGGGAGGACTCTAGAGAGATGAGGGAATATATGGGACGTGATTCAAAGAGTTTGAGTGAAGAGAAGTTGGGGATTGAGTGGGTTTATAGAAGAAAAGTGAGGTAATATTTTATTATTTTCAAAGGACACCTCATCAGTGGTATTGGAAAAACCGTTGGCTTGACCATGGTATTTGCCCATGGTTTAGACCACTTAGGGCACCTAATATAATATTTTAATCCCCTTGTGTCTACCAGAATCTTCTCATACTAATTACATCATTATGATGTAGTTATGATGTCATTAAACACACTGAAAACTCAAAACTGTATTTTTACTATTTAATTAAAATTTAACTATTTCAGAAAAATCCCAAAAATTCACCCTAACCATTTTTCAACATTTATAATTCAAAATTGAACTCCATTTTATAAAAGTGAATTTCATTTTAAAATAAATAAATAAATAAAATATTAATATTTAACTAATAATTTCCAAAACATTAATTTACTTCTACTATTATATAATTATATCACATTACTACTTAAGATGACTAAAAAATATTTATACTTCCTAAGGTGATTTTACTACTCCATTTATAAAATTACCATTAAAAAAAGTAAAATTATTATTTCAAAGGGTAAAGATACTATTCTCCAAAAATTTATTTTGATCTTATTGAATCACATTTTTCACCTTGATTACAACCGTGTATGCCCGATTTTTGAAAATCATTTCACAGAAAAAGTTATTTAATAATAAAGTAATTTTTACTATTCATTAAAAAACAATATTCATCAAATAATATTCATAGTAAAAACACTATTCATTAAATATTATTTAGAAAATATTAAGAAAAATGAAACCTCTTATAAAATTTCTAAAAATTCAGCATAGATTAATTTTGATAATTCAAATTAAAAAATGATGTTTATTTTACCATAGAAAATCTCTATGTAATAAAAAAGTACCAATTTGTACTTCTAAAATAAATTTATCAAATTTGACTCAAGAAACATATATTTTATTAAGCAAAGAACAGAAATGATGAAACTAAAATTTTATTAATAATAGTTCGGGTTGTTACATTCTTCCCCCCTTTAGAAATTTCTCCCTACAAATTTTCATTTCCCACATTAGAACAGATGGGGGTAAATTTGTTTCATCACTCCTCTGGTTCCCATGTTGCTTCTTCAAACTTGTGGTTTCTCCACAACACTTTGACTAGGTGCATTGTCTTATTTCATAGAACTTTGTCCCTACGATCTAAGATCTTCACTAGTTGTTCCTCATAAGAAATATCATTCTCCAACGGTACCACCTCTGGATTGAGTACATGTGAGAGGTATGGTATGTACTTTCTCAAAAGTAATACATGGAATACATTATGTACTTGAGATAGGTTAGGTGGGAGTGCTAGTCGGTTGGCCACCGCTCCGATGCGATCAAGGATCTCAAAGGGACCAATGTATCTTGGACTAAGCTTTCCCTTCTTCCTAAATCTCATCACTTTCTTCCATGGAGATATGTGGAGGAATAATATGTCTCCAATATAAAACTCAAGGTCTCGTCGACGATTGTCAACATAGCTCCTCTGTTGGCTCTGAGTAGCCTTGATGTGCTACTGAATGGTCTTGACCTTCTCCACCATTTCTTCGACCATTTCAGGACCTAGCAGTTTTCCTTCCCCAACTTCATCCCAGAATGTAGGTGTTCTAAACCTTTTCCCAAAAAGGGCTTCATAGGGAGACATTTTGATGCTCGAATGGAAACTTTTGTTGTAGGATAAGTCTATCAAAGGAAGATGTTGGTCCCATACACCTTTAAAGTCCATTGAGCAAGCCCTCAACATATCCTCAAGCATTTGGATAGTCTGCTCATATTAGCCATCAGTTTGGGGGTGATAGGATGTGCTAAAGTTCAACATAGTATTCAGAGCACACTAGAGACTTTTCCTAAACTTAGAGGTGTATCTTGGATCTCGATCGGATACAATTGACAGTGGTACATCATGTATCCCGACCACTTAATTTATGTATATCCTTACAAGTAGATCCAATAAAAATTCCTCTCGTATGGAAATGAAGTGTGCAGTATTCATAAGATGATCCACCACTATCTAGATATCATTTTTTCCTCTAGATGTATTAAGAATCCCAGTGACAAAGTCCATGGTTATGTTTTCCCATTTCCATGTAGGTATGGGTAATGGTTCCATCATCCCCTTAGATTTTTTCCTTGTCGACTTCACCTTCTGACATAAAAGGAATCTTGATATATATTCCACAATCTCTTTCATTATATTATCCCACCAATAATGTTCTCGAAGATCATGATACATCTCTGTGCTTCTAGTATGGATAGAGAAGGTTAAGCAATGTGAATCATCCAACAAATCCGTCTTTAACATAGGATTTGATGGTACACATAGTCTGGACCCATATCTTACAACACCTTCTTCATTGAAATTGAAATACAAGGATTTTCCTTTTATTATATTTTCCACCATCTATTGAATCTCTACATCATCTTTTTGAGCATCCTTCAACCTCTCAAGAAGATACGGTTGAGAAATCATTTGTTAAAGGATTGATGATGTCCCTTTATTTATGATTCCCATGTCCATCCTCTTCAAGTCTAAGAAGATCATATCCTTCTCAATTATCATCAATGATAGAGTTTCTGGATCCTTTCTTGTTAGAGTGTCTACCACTTTATTCTCTTTCCCAAGATGGTAGTGAATTGAGCAGTCATAGTCTTTGATCAGCTCTAACCATCTCCATTGGTGCATATTCAACTCTTTCTGTGTGAATATATACTTGAGGATTTTGTGATTTGTATAAATTTCACACTTCTCCCCAAAGAGATAATGCTGCCAAATCTTCAAATCGAATATCACTGCAGTAAACTGCAGATCATGTGTTGGATAGTTCTGTTCATGAACATTCAACTGCCTTGAGACATAGGCAATGACTTAGTCATTTTTCATAAAAACACAACCCAAACCCTTCTTCGAAGCATCATTGAATACCACGAAAAGCTCTCCACTTGTGGGTACTATGAGAACAGGTGCAATGATTAGCCTCCTTTTCAACTCCTTGAGGCATTCTTCACATTCATCATTCCTTGCAAACATGACCCCTTCTGATTTATCTTGGTTTGAGGGTTTGAAAATCGTGAGAAATTTATCACAAATTGCCGATAATACCCAGCTAATCCAAGGAAACTACGAATATCTGTCACAGATGTTGTCCTAGTCCATCCTTCAATTACCTTAGTCTTTGAAGGGTCCACAGATATCCCATTTCTTGTGATGATATGCCCCACGAAAGAGACTTCCTTTAACCAAAACTCACATTTTCTGTACTTGGAATAACGTTTTCCTTTTGCAAGGCCTTTAGAACAGTACTTAAATGCTCCTCATGGTCCTCCTTACTTTTGGAGTATATTAGAATATCATCTATAAATACTACCATAAATTTTTCAATATAATCTCTAAAGACTCTATTCATCAGGTCCCTGAAGATTGATGGAGAATTGTGAGTCTGAAAGGCATTACTATGAATTCATAGTGCCCGTACCTTATATGAAAAGTATTCTTGGGGATATCTTCTTTCTTTGCCCAAACTTGGTAATATCCCGACCACAGATCCACCTTGGAAAAGTATTGTGCTCCGTGTAGCTGATCGAATAGGTCATCAATCTACAACAAATGATACTTGTTCTTTATCGTGATCTTGTTTAGCTCACGATAATTGATACAACGGCACATTGAACCATCCTTCTTCCTGACAAAGAGGACTGGTGAACCCCAAGGTGAAGCACTTGATAATATGACATATTTATCCAAATTCTCTTATAGTTGTTTATTTATCTCTTCAAGATCAACAACAACCATTCTATACGGAGTTTTGGACAATGGCAACGCCCCAGGTATAAGCTCGATTGAAAATTCAACCTATCGACTTGGAGGAAGACCAAGAAGCTCATTGGGAAACACATAAACATATTCCATCACAATAGGAATGTCTTCAATGATGATTATTTCCTTAGAACCAATCAATTGAGCCTGATACACTTTATCAAAGGGAAATAATATCCATTCTTGAGATGATGGTGCCAAAGAAGATTCATAAATCTCCTTGCATTTGTACAGAATCGGTGGATGATTTGTGATAAAAAGAGTGATTTCCCTCTCTCGACAATTTATGTTGGCTCTATATAGGGAAATCCAATCCATGCTCATAATTACATCAAATTCCACCAGAGGGAGTATTACAAGATTCACCGGGAAATTTAGTCCACAAATTCTGACAGCGGAGGAGTTATATACTTTGGATGAAATAATTTCCCCATTTTCCATTACCAATGATAACTCCACTTCCAAGCATTTTGGTGGTGATTGAATAGTTATACTAAACTTTTGTGATATAATGGAATGTATAGAAGTAGAATAAAAAAGTACGTTAGCTACTCTTGAATGAATAACCAGTGTAACTGTCACCACTTTTTTTTGGGATTCACTTCGGAAGTAGTGGTGGAAAAATACCACCCTTGTTTCCTTAGAGGTTGTTGGTTGCCTATGAAAACCCTTGGCTTAGTGAACTGGTTTGCAAAGTGCCCTGGTTCCTTGCAGTTATAGCAATGAACAATGCGTTGAGGGTCGACTGGAGCATTCCTTTCCTCCGTCATAGTAGCGGGTTTTTCTTGACGGTAATCTCTAGCTAGGTGCCCTTAATTCACAAAACTAAATTATTTCCTCACCCCCTTAGGCAATTTTTAGGATGCTTCTTTCCACACTTTTTTCAAGTGGAATGCTGAATTTTTTTGGCATCGTTAGATCTCTCTATCGGACCGCCAGAATTGGTCAATACTCTCTACTTATTATCCCCTTGTTATCCCTGACATTCACTGATCTCCATTTCAACTTTGAGGGCACATCAGACAATCTCTTCATAGCTATCAATGTCATGGATCACCAGAGCTTTCCGTAGTCTTGGTTTTAGCCCACCAAAGAAGCGGTTAACCTTGCTTTTGGGGGTAACGACAAAGCCGGAGGCATATCGTGCAAGCCTTGTGAATTTTTCCCCGTACGATCCGATGGATTTGTCATCTTTTTGTTTTAGGGAAAGGAAGTCCCTTTACGTTTTAAGTCAGAGGGTTCGGGGAAAATATTTATCGAAAAACATTTTCTAGAAATCCCTCCATCCCATTGCCTCGATCTCTTCCTCAGGCTTCATATTTTTAATCAATGTCCACCATTGATCAGCTTCACCCTCCATACGATATACATCCAGAAGAACCTTATTTTTTTAGAGCATTAAGGATGGAGAAGATATTTTCAATGGATTTGATCCATTGTTCAGTGATTAACGGATCAGATGATTCATTGAAAGTAGGAGGGCCAACGAGCCCATACCCGAGTGGTAAGGGCTCCTGCTTGGCATCTAAGAGACCCGAGTTCAAAACCGGGTGGAGGAGAATTTCTGGGTTACTGTAGAAGTACTGTAGCAGTTACTGTTCGGTACTGTAGCAGCCGGAACTATTCACCCGATTTGGGCCTTCGGGCCACCGGTTTGGGCCTACGGGTCTCCAGGGCCTTCGGGTCATCAAAGACCTTTAGGTTTTAGGGCCTTTGGGTCACGTAGACCATGGAGTAGCCCAGTTTACACAGAATAGGCCCCAGAAGAGGATCAGAGCAACATGAGTATCATCCACTAGATGCAGAGCTAACTGGATTGGAAGAATGAGAGGGTATGGCAGCCATCATCATGACCAGGCACCGTGCAGCTTTGTACGAGGTAATGCTAGCTGATCAACAATGCAAGGTGGGGAGCTAAGGAGATCAATGATTCAAGATGCTGGGGAGGGGAAGTTCTAGTGGGACGGGCCTACGGGTCATGTAATGGGCATGGTATGCCTCTGGGCCTTCGGGTCATGTCGGGCCTTGTGCCTTGGGACTACGGGTCATGTACGAGTTCCCCTTCAACCCTGAAAAGGGGGATTATCTATAATAAAATAAAAAAGATGGCCTTCAGGCCATTCGGGCATTGAAAGTAGGATGTCTTTGTCTCATGAAGCTCTCGATTGTGACTTGTTCTTTCTTAGGGGGTGTTGGGCATTCCTCTTGATTCAGGTTTCTATTCCGAACTTGATTTAATTAAGAGAGTATCATGAAAAAGTTTGTGATTCTCGATCCCATCAGATTGGGCATCTCGTTAGGGAAGTCATTACACTACTCTTCACATTGGTTGTTAACACAATTACACATATTACTAGCCATTGGATAGAATAAAAAGAAAATTAGGGATGAGTATCTTAAACAGTTAAACACATAAAGGGGAATCGAATGATAATAAATGGATAACATATAAATTACATTTATCTCTTTAACTTATGAGTTTCTAGGATTCAATCTATGTTATCCATGATCTATTTTCTAACATATATTTTTATGGGAATTTATTTTCCCTTAATAATAGTTCGTAATGAGCTTATGAATTTACCAAAGCATATCCCCCAGGAGTGTCAAAACAAGATTGCAACAAGGCCCGTTGTCATGCACCAGTTCCCGTTTGAGTCCAGCTCAAAGTGGTGTTTTTGGGTTTCACCCCTAGAAACAACTGTGCAAGAGCCACCTCTACTTGTTCATATCTAGAAAGGGATGTATTTTCTCGATAGAACAATTTCTCTATACTTACCCAAAAATTTAGGGATGATTTCTTACACTTAATCTTTTCCCTATGGGTTTCACTAGTTTTTTCTAATCCTAATCCCAAAAATAACCAAACTTTCCTTTGATACCAACTATAACAACCCTGTTATTTTATTACATTAATAAACTATTTATTTACATAAAAAAACACTTAATACACCCATAATATAGATAAGTCTAGTGTCTTTGGGAATTGGGTACATTGAATTACAACTTTCAACATAAAAATACAACATCTTTATTGAAAACTCCTTCAACAAGATCGAGCTTAAAACTGCATGGGATATCCTGGGGAAAATACATAAGAAAGAGGTGATCTATAAAGACTAGTAAGAGAGTAAACATGGAATAACATGAAGATAATAACACATGTTAGGAAAGGTATATCAATGATGCATAAAGGAACATGAATAACAAGGCATGACATAGCATGATAATCATAACATGGAAATGTGGCAATTACTTTAAACACTGCATCATAGGTCAAGCCTAAACCACCAATAATTCTTAGTAGAAAAAGTACCATAAAGGAATAATGTAAACCCCTATCCCAAAATGATTTATCATGATAATAAACATTACCCAATGCATTGGAGTGCTATATAATTCTGGGCGCACTCGTCATTTTCATTTCTTTATCATGATTATGTGTGCCACATAGATCATAAAACATGGATTCATTCATTATCATAATTCATTACAAGATAAAGGAGTGTTGAATAAATTAATGTAAATCCCCAATAAAAAGTTATATGTGCATAAAAGTGAACACCCTTGATAGGAATTGGATATGGTATTCACCACAGAATTGATTTGAAAAGGAAAATCGCGGTGCAATTTCGGCAGCATAATAGGCATAAATCATGCTTTTAGAAAACTTTAAAAAGAGAAGGTACAAGGGTAAAACACACATAAATAACTCATAATACAGTATAGGGATGTAATAAAATGGAAACATAGATAATGTTATGTAATTTTAAAGGCACGCCACATGAAAAGATAACTTGAAAAGAAAAGAGAACATGGGTTTTCTTTTATGAAAATTTGGCAGCCTAACGACGTCACTTGAAACTTCAGAAAATGAATCGATGAGAGTGAAAAGGGTA
Organism: Viscum album; assembly: GCA_963277665.1. NCBI lineage: Eukaryota > Viridiplantae > Streptophyta > Magnoliopsida > Santalales > Viscaceae > Viscum > Viscum album. The sequence goes on from OY728135.1 coordinate 109,715,319, forward strand.
CATACAAAGGATAGTAATAGGGATGCATAATTACAAACCCCAACATAAGAGAATGGAACTTCAAATAAATGACTTAAAAGATAGTACTTGAAAAAGAGGAAAGTGGTAGAAGCCTTTACTTGAAAGTGTGATCCCAACGGCTTGGGAGATGCTTCTTGGGAGCTTGGAGGCAACTAGATAGGACTATAGAGATATGATGGAAGAGGTGAGACGTGATTAAAATAGTTTGAGTGAATAAAAGTGGGGGCTTGACTGGGTTTATATAAGAAAAGTTAGGTAATATTTTATTATTTTCAAAGGACACCTCATCAGTGGTATTGGAAAAATCATTGGCTTGCCCAAGGTATTTGCCCATGGTTTAGGAAACTTGGGACACCTCGTATTATATTTTAATCCCCTTGATTCTACTATCATCTTATCATACTCATTACATCATTATGATGCAGTTATGATGTCATTAAACACACTGAAAACTCAAAACTGTATTTTTACTATTCACTGAAAATTCAACTATTTCAGGAAAATCCTAAGAATTCACCTTAACCATTTTTAAACATGTAGAATTAAAAATTGAACTCCATTTTATAAAAGTTAATTTCATTTTAAATTTATTAAATAAATAAAATATTAATATTTAAATAATTATTTCCAGAACATTAATTTACTTTTACTATGATATAATTATATCACATTACTACTTAAGATGACTAAAACATGTTTATACTTACTTAGGTGATTTTACTATTCCATTGGTAAAATTACCATTCATAAAAGTAAAATTACTATTCCAAAGGGTAACGTTACTATTCACCAAAAATTTATTTTGATCTTATTGAATCATATTTTTCACCTTGATTACAACCATGTATGTCTGATTTTCGAAAATCATTTCACAGAAAAAGTTATTTAATAATAAAGTAACATTTACTATTCATTAAAAACACTATCCATCAAATACTATTCACAATAAAAACACTATTCATTAAATACTATTCATAAAATATTAAAAAAAATGAAACCTCTTAGAAAATTTCTAAAAAATCAGCATAGATTAATTTTGATATTTCAAATTCAAAAATGATGTTTATTTTACCATAACAACTCTATATGTAAGAAAAAAGAACCATTTTTACATCTAAAATCAATTTATCAAATTTGTCTCAATAAACATATTTTTTATTAAGCAAAGAATAGAAACGATGAAACAACAATTTTATTAATAACAGTTCGGGTCATTACATATTCCTCCTTGTATGATATCTAATACTGAGTTTCAGAATCTCAAGAGCCAGCTAGAGGATTTATAAGATAAGGGATTTATATGACCTAATACTTTTCCCTGGGGTTCATCAGTTTTTTTCACCGAGAAGGTAGATGGAACCCTTAGGCTTTACGTAGATTACCAGAAGTTGAATCAGCAAACTGTGAAGAACCAATATCCCTTAACTTGTATAGATGACCTCTTTGACCAACTGAGAGGATTGAGGGTTTTCTAAAAGATTTATTTGAGTTTAGGCTATCACGAGGTGCATGTTAGATCTTAAAACATACCTTGTATAATATTCTATAGAAATTACAATATTTACAAGTATCTGGTTATGAATTTTAGTCTTACAAATGTGCCCACTATTTTCACAGATTTGATGAATGAGGTTTTTCCTATTTTTGGATTCATTTGTGGTGGTCTTCATAGATGACTTCTTGGTGTATTATCATACTCAAAGTGTAGTACCCTTGGTTTCTAGTAAGTAACCCTTGTTTTATGCTTTTTAAGTACATGAAGCATACGTGAAATGGTTGGGGAATGTTTGGAGACTTTTAAAGTGAAAAAGGAAAAAATATGGGGATGTATGGGATGCATAGGGTTTTCCCAAACCGTGTGGAAGCCGTGCAGGTGGTGGTCATTTGGATAGAGAAGATCGCACGGTGTGCACAGGGTTTGGGAAAACCGTGCGAGGAGGCCGTGTGGAGTGCCCCTTCCAAGCAGTGACTACCGCATGGTTAGCACACAGTTTGACTAACCGTGTATACTAACCTTGTGCGAAGTCAACTTAGATCCTATTTTTAAGGATCTAATACATTTTATCCTTAAACCCACTCGTTGTTTCTCCTAGATGGCCCTAACTCGGGATTTCTCTCTGGTGAATGTGGGAGAACACTTACCAGGCATTTTGGAAGCGATCCGGAGGCTTGCCTTGGCGTTTAGAGGCCGGTTGATCGAGTTAAGTCCCGTTTCCTTTAGTTTTCTTAGATCTCATTCTTCCCTCTTGTTGGATCCTTAGATCTATGACTAAGGTGGGTAGATATAAGGTAGTGGATGAATTTTAAGTCGGGTTTTGGTCTTTTTGGTGATAGGGGAAGGAATCTAAGGAGGTTTCGTGGTGTTTCGACCTGGTTCTTGGTTGGTTTATCCTATTTTGTTGAGGTAGCTGGCTTCAATCTTGATTCCTCTTTCTGAGAACTTGAAGGATTAGTTCAATTTGATTTAATTTCTTGGTTTTTATTGTGAAATTGTGGTGCAAAGCATGTTATAAATCTTCTTTAGTGATGATTTATGGGTTTGATGGAATTGTGGAAATTGAAAGAATGGGTTGTGTAAAGTGTTTTGGTTTCTTGATTTTAAAATGGTGATTTTGAAATATGGATTTTCTGGATTTGGAAAATGGTTTTTCTCTTGAAAGGAATGGTTTTCAATAAAAGGTTTGATGCTTTATTGAAAGGTTTTGAACACACTTGGTTTTGGCATGGATTTGCATGGGTTGTGGTGTGTGTTCATATGCATTGGGATGGATAAGGGCGAGAAGTACCCCCATAAAAACGGTTGGGATGGATAAGGGTGAGAAGTACCCCCCATCAAAAGGGATGGATAAGGTCATGAATTACCCCCATCAAGGTAGTCCACTAAGTGATGGCTTAGTGGAAGGATAACTCACCACTTGTGAGTATAGGGAGGTCCAGGTTGCATGCATGGTTGGTTGTGTGGATTAGTGAAATGGAATAAATGTGCCAAATGGAAATGTGATTTTGATTGGAAACGTTTCTTGGATTCTTTTCTTGAGAGAGATGTTTTTTTGGAAAATGGGTTTGACATGGAACTTGTTATATTGTGGACTATTTTGGAATTGTTTTATATAAATTGTTTTATATAAATGTGCTAACATGTTTTATCCTAGAGGCATGGGTTGGAAAGTCATCAGGGGAAACCTACTGAGTTTCATTACTCACCCCATGCTTTGGAACATTGGTGCTTTTTCATATTTCATGTACTGAGATGTTGGCAAAGGTAAAGTGTTGCATACTGCTTCGTGATGCTTGGGATGGTTCGTGATGTTGGAGCTTAGAGCTTGTGGAGCATGGAGTTGGGTTGTTGTCTTTTAGTCTTTGAGTTTGTCTTTACGCTATTTACTCTGATTTAGTGTTGGTTTCCATTGTGGTACTCTTGGTTGGTTATGGTAATATAAATGGTTGAGTTGTCTTAGCTGTTATCATGCATCATTAAGTTGATTAGTTTGGTTTTGGTTGTTGGTTCTGTGGTATGTTCTCAAAAGGGTAAATCGTCCCCCCACTTGTTTTGAAACCCTTTGTCATTTATTACCAGCCTTTGGTGCCTTAGGGATGTCGCTTAAGGCCTAGTAATGACTCGTTGAGCTCTCAAGCCAATGAGAATTGGCGGGTCATTACAAATGGTATCATCTTGTTCGGTCCTTACCTAACAAGTGGTCATCGATGTTCTCGGTCATGGAGTTGAAATTCCTTTTTTTCTATTCCTTGGGTTGGAATCTTAGACAGGAGTAGGACTGTCGGAACTTGAAATGTATATCATAAAAGGACGTAGCTAACCTGTTTATGCTGAACTTCAAGTTACCAGGGTGTTGGGTACATAAGTGTTTTGGATACACTTCTAGAATGTTGGAAATCTCATTTTCATGGGTTTAGCCAATGAGATGAGCATGACATGCATTAGAGGAATGAATTCCCACTAGAAGTGCATATATCATTTTGAGAAATGGACTATGGTTGGATGCAAAAGTGTGATTTCTGAAAATTCTAAACTTCTTTTAAAATGAAATATTTTGAAAAGAGAATGGTTGATGTATTTTGAAACTAGATTTATTTTCAAAAGAAAGAAAACATTTCTTATTCGAAATGGGTAAATGTGGAAAATCTTGATGGTTGGAAATCAATGTTGTGATAGTGATGTGTTAGAAAATTGAAATGCTAAGCCTTCAGTTGCTAGGAAGTGAGACTAACGACGTGCGTTGTTTGTATAGAAAATGGCACCCATTAGGTGTCGTAGAAACCAACCTGAAGAAGCTATGGAGAATGTGGTTGCACCTGAACCACATGTGAACCAAGATCTGGTTCAGAGTATAGTTCAAGCGTTTCAGGCTGTGAATACGGGGAATCAGAGGGATGAGTCAAGGCATGTAGACCATTCCGTCCAGTTCTAGAAGCAGAATCCACCCATCTTTTGGGGTGATTCTAAACCAGAAAGGGCGGAGGTATGGCTGAGTAGGATGAATCGTATCTTTGATTTCATCGGCACACCAGTAGATCTGAAAGTAAATTTAGCGACGTATATGCTGGAGGATCTTGCACGAAAATGGTGGGAGCTAGTGGTGCAGGATAAGGTGGATCAAGGCCTGGGCTGGGAGGAATTTTAGGAATTGTTTAATAAACAATTCTATCCTCACATGTTCAAGATCCAAAGGACGACAAACTTTTTACACCTGAAGCAGGAGAATCTCTCTGTCATGGAGTATGCGGCTAAATTCATGAATTTAGTTCGCTTTGCACAGGAAGTTTCTGCAAGTGCATCGCTAAAAGAACACATATTTGAATCAGGGTTGCGACAAGAGATTCGCTTGAAGATAGATGTGCTCTGTATTACAGATTATACGTAGATGGTAAATCGAGAAATAGTAGCTGAAAGAGACATCTCAGAAGTTATCGGAGGAGGAAGTATGATGATACCCACGGGAACAGGTGGGAAATCTAATGCTGGAAACAAGCAGAAAATGGACACTTACTTCTAAGGTGGGAGTCCGAATCAGAATCAGACGGCTGGATTAGTGAATCTTCTTCCACAACCCATGATGAAAGCCGGCTATTTTCAATGTGGCTCGAATGATCACATAAAGCGAGAGTGTGTGACGCAACCTAGAAAATGTCACAATTTCAAGCAGATGGGGCATCTACATCGCTATTGTAGTAATGCTCCAAGGTCAGGTGCTGGTGACACTTCTCAGGCATTGCAAGCATCCTATGCTTTGACAGGATGAGGACAACAGAGTTAGTCTCATCAGTATAACAGAGCTAGCCATGGTGATTCTCAAAATACCATGACTCTTCAACCAGGGAAAACTCAGCAAGGAAATAAGGAGAACAGTGCAGCGATGAAGCAATTGTATGGAGTTGATTAGATGATGGTCGATGATCAGGCTGGACCATCTACAGTAAGATTTACGATTCTTTTGAATTCTACCATTGTGTAAGTGTTGTTTGATATTGGTGTATCACATTCCTTCATTGATTCTCGTACTATTGACTTGTTATGTTTAAAACTGGAAATGATGCCTTCTATCTTGAATCTAAAAACTTCTCTTGGTGAAAGAGAATGTCAAACCTTTATGTGTCGAGCATGTGCTATAATTGTTGATGGAGCTGAACTGGAATGAGACTTCTCCTTGTTGGATATGGATGTCTATGATGTAATCCTGGGTATGGATTGGTTGACAATGTTTAAGGCTCACATCGACTGTTATAGGAGAACGGTTAGTTTCACGACTGAGGACGACATCGACCATCTCTTTAGAGGAGAAATGATAGTAAAGAAAGGTGAAAAGAGATTGTTGTCACCAATGGTGGGAATGATATCTCACCAATTGGCAGTGTTGACTTTGGAATCAATGGAAGAGATTGAGGAAAATAGTTTTCCAGCTATGGTGGATCAATTTGCAGATGTCTTTCCCAAGAACTTCTCAGGGTTACTACCTCTAAGGGAAATGGAGTTTACAATTGATCTCCTTCCGGGGACTAGTCCTATTTCCCTTCCATCTTATAGGATGGAACCAACAGGGTTACGAGAATTGAAATTACAGTTAGAGGAGCTGGAAAGTAAGGGTTTCCTTCGGCCAAGCGTGTCTCTGTGGGTAGCACCAGTTTTTTTGGTAAGGAAAGCAGATGGAACTTTGAGGCTATGTGTGGATTATCGTAAACTTAACCAAGTTACGATAAAGAATAGATATCAAATTCCACGCATTGATGACAAGTTTGATCAATTGAGGGGAGTTAAGTGGTTCTCCAAGATTGACTTGCGGTCAGGATATCACCAGTTGCGAGTTCCGAAGGAGGATATCCCGATGACAGCCTTCATAAGCAGATATGGACACTACGAATATGTAGTCATGCCTTTTGGTCTTACCAATGCACCAAAAGTATTTATCGCATTGATGAATCAGATATTTCAGCAATATCTGGATTCTTTTATTGTGGAATATGTGGACGACATATTGGTGTATTCAAGAACAAGGGCTGAGCATGAGAAACACTTGGCGATAGTGTTGGTAATCTCGAGAGACCATCAGTTGTATTCCAAATTATCAAAGTGCGATTTTTGGATACAATATGAACTCTTTTTGGGCCATGTTTTTTCTGAGAAAGGTGTTTCAGTGGACCTAGAAAAGATAGAAGCTGTTCTTTCTTGGCAACCACTGAAGAATGTCTTTGAAATATGAAGTTTTCTTGGTCTAGCTGGTTATTACCAACGCTTTTTCCGTGACTTCTCATGACTAGATTCGCCTATGAAAACATTAACAAAGAAGAACAATGCATTTCAATGGAATGAAGAATGTCAGAGATCTTTTCAAGAGTTTAATGTTTTCCTTACATCAGCACCCATCTTGATTTTTCCAGAATCAAGACAGGGGTATGTGGTGTATTGTGATGCTTCGGGAATAGGGTTGGGTTGTGTTCTCATGCAAGAAGACCATGTGGTTTGTTATGGCTCCAGGAAGTTTAGGGTGCATGAGAAAAATTACCCAACACATGATTTGGAGTTGGCTGCAGTCATCCATGCTTTGACAACATGGATACATTATCTCTTTGGTGAGAAATTTACTGTTTATACAGATCACAAAATCTTGAAACACATTTTCTCACAGCGAGATTTGAATATGAGGCAGATGAGATGGATGGAGTATCTTCAAATGTTTGACTTTGACTTGATGTATACACTGGGTAAGGGAAATTCGGTGGTCGATGCATTAAGCAGGAAGTCGTATACTCAGTTGGAGAAAGAAGCTTCAGATGATTGGCAGTTGATGTCGGTCCTAGCCGACATGCCACTACTACAAAAACGGGCAAGGGAAGTTCCCCCTTATATCAGAGCTAAGAAAAACTGATGATAAAGGTTACCCTATATCAGCGCTAGAAAAGCGCTGATAAAGAAACCCTGTATCAGCGCTACAATTATAGCGCTGATACAGGGAGTCTTTATCAGCGCTTTTCTAGTGCTGATAAAGAGGCCATATATCAGCACTAGAAAAGCTCTGATAAAGAACTCCTTTATCAACACTAAAATTTTAGTGCTGATACAGGGTAACCTTTATCAGCGCTAAAATAGCGCTGATAAAAAGACCCTTTATCAGCGCTAGAAAAGTGCTGATAAAGACTCCCTATATCAGCGCTAAAATTTTAGCGCTGATAAAGGGCGCATTTATCAGCGCTAAAATGTTAGCGCTGATAAAGGTAGTCTTTATCAGTGCTTTTTTAGCGCTGATAAAACCTTAGTGCATTTTTTTATAAAGTCGGTCGCACAGTGCCCTCGTTTTATCACGACCTAAAGCTCTCGCGGTACTGGAACTCTGCGACTCCCCTCTGCCGCCTGCTGAGATCATGTTGCTAGACCTACCCCGCCCTCACTACTCATTGCTGGACCTCCTCCACCCGCTGAGTTCGCATTGCCGGACCTCCGCTGCCCTCGAGCTTCAGTTTTTCGGACCTCCACCGCCCGCAACGCTTTCACACTTCAATTTTCAGGACCTACTTTAAGGCATGTTTTCCAGATATTTTTTCAATATTGTTCTCCTCTCCCATTTTTATATCATTTTTTAACATGCTTTTTTAATCTATGGGTGAGTATTATGGATTGACCGATTGAAGAAAATGGACCATACTTGATGGAAAATGATGTAAAGGGGATGATTCACATGTGTTTACTAATTTTCATTATATTTCTCAAGAACATGGTGCTTGTTTACTTTTATTGTTGAAAATCATCATTGTTTTTTGGTGGGGTTGTTTGAGAAGTTTTCTATTAGTTTGGTTGTGATAGATTCCATTGGGGGAAAATGTGAGATGGTTGAGGTGGTAAATCGTGCAGTGGGGAAGCATCAACCTTTCCATTGTTAAAAAGATGTAATGAGTGGGTTATTGTGGGAGATGACATCGTTAGTTGATATGGGTTTTCCTTTTAGTTTCCTAGTGACATAGAATATAGTTGTTAATGATGAAATTGAAAATGGTTTGGTGGGAATTGAATAACTTCATGGATAAAAATTAAATGGTGGATATAAAACTATGCTCACCCCCTACGCGATGAGTGTATCGGGTGGTTCCCTCTTCTAAAATTCAAATATGTGAGTTCCTTTACCGAGATATAAACCTATGACCACTCTTAATTCAGGAAACATCCAAATCTAGGTGATAATCCTAGGTTGACTTAGGTGACGAGAATATGAAGTCCCTATGTTATGGGAATATGAGATCTTCTTTATCTCCCAAATAATGTTCCCTTGATTATACCTCATGAGATTATAAATAGATTCATTAGGGGATATGCCTAATAATCCCCTAAGTTATGATCATAAGATCTCTTATTCATCTCCTAGGTAATGATCCTATGATTATACCTCACATGAGGAGCATGATATTCCTGAGGCGATGTGCCAAAGAATCCCCTATGTGATGAGCATACGATCTCTAAACACTTCCCTTAGTAGATGATCTTATGTTCTTACCTGGTGTGATAAGAACATGATTCATTAGTTGATGAATATAGAAATCCTTATGTGCTATGAATATATTTTATGAACCAAATTGGTGTAGATTCCTCACATGAAAAATGTGATCCACCTTGTGTAATGAGCCCAAATATCCAATTCAAATGGGCCTTATTCTATGGGAACCATACATATTAGGATATACTCTAAATGAAAACATTCCCACACATAAAGGACCATATTCACTTAGTGGTCCATACTCCTACTAGTTGAAAAAACCCTATACCGCATAGAGTCATATTTTTTGTGAATCCAAAATACACTCATTAGGATATATCCCCTTTTAGTTAGACCAAAAATGTCTTATCACACATATTTACCACACTAACTTTCACTTGGTATCATTAGAAAAATCATATATACAACTTGATGTTAAACTATATCAATTATTTATTATTAAAATTACATTGCACATGGTTGTGATAAATACCCTCGGTGCATTCACTAACCCATGACATGTTGGAGGATGGTTTTAGGGGGTCACTAGACTATAATCTACTAACCAATAGAGGGGTCTAAATGGGTATAGTCCATGAAATAGTGTTATCAAAGAATTTTATTAGGAGATATGATGGGGTTTTATGTTAGGAACATTTTAGGATTTCAATGGTTTGGTTTAGAAAGTATTTCATCTGAATTCATTGGTATGTTTTGGGTGTACCTTTCCTTAGGTTTCAAATTATGCTCTTAGTGGTTCTTCATGGTTAGTGGTTGTAGTCTCTTATTTGGGTGAAGGGATGTGTTCTTAGTATATTTCCATCTTATGATGTTCTTCATGGTTAGTGGTTATAGTCTCTTATTTGGAGATGTATGATGTTCTTGGTGAGGGCCACTATCCAGCTAGTGGTGTCGTTGTATATGAGAAAGCATCGATGTAGTTGGAGATGTATGATGTTCTTCATTTGAGCAGACTCATTCAGATTCCAAGTGGGTGTTTCTATACTATATCTTCTTTTTGGGATTCATGTGTTTCATGAATTCATATTTTATCCATTTTAAGTTGGTTAGACATGTTTTGATCATTTTGAAGCACAAGATAACCCTATTAATGAAAATAATATATGGAATGGATGGTATCTTGTTGTGAATTAAGATTTTCATTGAAATAAATTAGGTTTACTTCTAGACAACATGAAAGCCACTAACCTATTCTCAAATACCATGTTTTTCCATCTTGTTTGAGGTATTTTGATTCACTCCCCCATTTTGGTGTCCATTTATTCTTGGCATGATCATCAGTAACGGTTTCACTTCCACCAGCAGTGAGTATTTAGGCATGATGAATAAATACTAATGGTTAGGCTCTATTAATCTCCATTTTTATAAGGAAGTGGTTCTCTTCTACTGTATTTGGAATTCTTGTTTTGTGTACTTGAATCATAAATACTAATATTTGAGATTCTAATAGGATGGAGATGAATAAAGATTGGATGGATGCTAATCATTTAATAATAGAGTACGAGAACGGAGTGAAAGAGTTCATCAAGTTTGCAAAGGATCACACAAAGGATCCTTCTCAAATCCTTTTTCCGTGTTTAGGTTGTTGTTATTCTAGAATACTTACTCCATAGGAGTTGGAAGAACATTTGATATGTCATAGAATAGATCAGAGTTATAAATGTTGGAATAAACACGGAGAAAAAGCGAATGTAGCTACTGGATGGGATAAAACTGCGTTTTATGGATCGTCAGATATGAATAAAAATATGGATAATGAAGAAGACCGTATGGAGGATGTGATTATAGATGTCAATGATGATGAAGATCGTATTGAGAAAATGACAAAGACAATTCAAGATGAAATCCGTGATTGCCCAAAATTTTTTGCGAAGTTAAAGAGTTGTGAAAAGATGCCATTGTATGCTGCTTGCACTAGGTATACAACATTGTCAGTTGTACTGAAGTTGTATAAATTTAAAGCAGGAAACAGATGGAGTGATGTCAGTTTTACGGAACTACTTTCTCTCTTGAATGACATGCTTCCGGAAGATAATGATCTCCCAAGCCGGACATATGAAGCTAGACGAATGCTAAGCTCGATGGGAATGAACTCTGAAAGAATACATGCCTGCCCGAAAGACTGTATATTGTTTTTCAAAGAGAACAAATCACTTACAGAATGCCTAAAGTGTGGTGCTTCTCGATGCAATAAAGATAAATCCAATCCTACGAAAGTTGTATGATACTTTCTAATCATTCCAAGGTTTATGCATCTATATGGAAGTGAAGAAACTGCAATACAATTGTCATGGCATGCAGATAAAAGAAATAAAGATGGGTTATTACGTCATCCGACCGACTCTCCTCAATGGAAGAAAATTGATCATGAGTATCCTGAATTTAGAAAAGAGCCGAGAAATCTTCGTCTTGCGTTATCTACAGATGGAGTGAATCCTTTTGGTTTTCAAACCAGCACTCATAGTATATGGCCTGTTATGTTGGTAAATTATAACTTACCACCCTGGTTATGCATGAAGCGGAAATTCATCATGTTATCTATGCTTATATCAGGACCAAAACAACCAGGTAACGATATTGATGTTTATCTGGATCCTTTGATCGAGGAATTAAAGTTATTGTGGGACTCAGGTGTAATGTTGTATGATGCTTATAAAAGTGAATACTTCACGTTGAGAGCGATGTTGTATGGGATAATAAATGATTTACCTGCTTATGGAAATCTTTCAGGCTATAGCATTAAAGGAACTCAAGGGTGTCCCATGTGCGAAGAAGATACAGAATCAATTAGTTTGAAACATTCATCGAAATCTGTGTTTCTAGGACATCGTGATTTCTACCTCATCGGCATAAGTACCGATCTTGGACGACATCATTCAATGTAATTTCAGAAAAACGCGCAACACCGTCTTCACTAACAGGTGATCAGCTATTTGAGAAAGTAAAAGATCTGAACACTATTTTTGGTAAACCATTTTTGAAAAACCTTACGAAAATTGGTTGAAAAAAGAGATCAGTTTTTTTTGAATTACCGTACTGGAATTGTTTGTACATCATACATTTTCTTGATGTGATGCATGTGGAAAAAAGTGTATGTGAAAGTGTTATCAGAACGTTTCTAAATGCCCCTGGAAAAACAAAATATGGAATTAAGGCAAGGTTGGACATGGTTGACATGAGAATACGAGAAGAGTTGGCTCCTGTGAAGGGTGAAAATCGAATGTTTCTTCCTCCAGCTGCTTATACTCTTTCTAGGGCGGAGAGATATCAGTTTTGCAACTTCTTAAATGATGTAAAGGTTCCAGAGGGGTACTCATCAAATATCAAGAACATTGTGTCAATGAATGATTTGAAGTTAAAAGGTTTGAAATCACATGATTTCCATGTTTTGATGCAAGATCTAATTCCTATAGCTTTACATTGCATTTTTCCCAATAATGTTTGTCATACGTTAACCAAACTTTGTTTCTTTTTCAAAGCTATATGTAGCAAAGTTTTAGACCCGGGGAAATTGCTAGCTATGGAAAAATAAATTTTCATCATATTATGTGAATTAGAAATGTTCTTCCCACCAAAATTCTTTGATATGATGGTTCATTTGATGATTCACTTGGTGAGAGAGATTCGACTTTGTGGTCCTATGCACTATAGATGGATGTATCCTGTTGAATGGTATATGAAGATTTTGAAAGGGTATGTCAAAAATCGAAGCCGGCCAGAGGGTTGTATAGTGGAGCGATATATTGTTGAGGAAGCCATTGAATTTTGTACTGAATACCTATCTGATGTGGAAAGCATTGGTCTCCCGAAATCTCATCACACTAGACACATTGAGGGTGAGGGAATTTCTGAAAGAGAAGCTGTGACAATCAATATTACATATCGGGAGCAGGCTCATCTTTATGTTTTTCATAACTGTTGGGAGGTTGCTCCATATATTAAAACTCAAAAAGAAATTCTTAGGAATTTGAATCCCTCGAGGGATAAAAAATGGTTATCAGATACACATAATCACCAGTTTATAGGATGGTTTCAGGACCATATTTTTAAGAAGTTAGATGAAAATCCGAATTCAATTTCAGAACGTCTTCGATGGCTAGCCGCTGGACCAAGTGTGTATGTATTATCTTACAATGGTTATGTAATTAATGGTTATACATTCTATACATATGAACATGATGAAGATAGTACCATGAAAAATAGTGGAGTTACACTAGTGGCTGAAGTGATGCATGTTTATGGTAGTAAGGACAGAAATCCAATTTATATAAATATGTCATACTTTGGCATTATCAAACTAATATGGGAGTTGGATTATACGACATTCCAATTGACGATTTTTCAATGCAAATGGGTTGATAACAACAGTGGTGTTAAAATAGATGAATGGGGATTTGTGAAAGTTGATTTTAGTAAAGAAGGGTACAAAGACGAACAGTTTATAATGGCATCACAAGCGGTAAAAGTTTTTTATGTTCTAGATCCCGAAAACCGAAAGTGGTCGATTGTTCTGTTGTCATCCAAAACTACTAAAGGTTCTGATGAAAATTCAATTGAGGACGATCCTTTTAGTGGTACGTTGAAATCATTTCAGAGCAGTCCCAATGCAGAAGATGTTTTTTTATGTTAGAGGAGACCACAATGAAGGGATTTGGATAGTCGATAGAGTTGTCAAATCCCTTCAACCTTTGAAAAAAAGAAAGAGAGTTCAGTAAACATGTTATATTTTGTTTGTAATATAGATCTTGTTATCTCATTTTATTATCTTATCATTACTGAATTTATGTAATCTGAATTAACTGTTCAACCACTTTTGCAGATAATGACTTCTGCACATTCTGATGATTCTAACCTTGAGGCTGAACAAGTATCTTAAGCAGCTGCTGCTGTGGCTGCTGCTGCTCCTGCAGCTCATGTTGCTGCTGCTGTTGCTCCTACTGCTCCTTCAGCTCATGCTGCTGCTGCTGTTGCTCCTGTTGCGGCTCCGGTTGCTCCTGATGCTCCTCCTACTGCAGCTCCTACTGCTGCTGCTCCTCCTGCTGCGGCTCCTGCTGCTCTTAGTATTGAGGTCCAACAACCATCAACACATGTCGTTGATACTGTTGACGCTCCTTTCATCACAAAATCTAAAGATTGAAAAAGGGGAAGATATGAGATTAAAATGGTTCGACCTTTGAAGAAAACATCAAAAATCGACAAAGGGATGAACAAGGAGAATTTTTCCCATAGGCCGCGCAAGTTTTCTCAATGTCGCGCAAGTATACTTGCGCGACACACGTGGTGCGCAAGTGACTTGCGCGACCTCAGTGATAACTGCCCGGTAACCGCCCGGGGTCTTCTCCTGCCTATAAATAGACCCTGTGGGCCCCCCATTCAAGGGAGGATTTTTTCCAGAAACTTGGATTAAAGCTCCCGACGCCCAAGTCTCTTCTCAAAGCTTTCGGAACACTTCTAAGGTAATTTCTTACCTAGAACGGAAGATCTAAAGAGAGAGAGGAAGGCCTAAGTGTTGAAACTCATCAACACTTGCGTACCTGAGTGGCCAACCCTTAAGGGAAGTGGCCACACTTGCGCGCCGCCTTACTCCTTCGATAGAACTTCTGCATCCCTTTGCTAGAATAACCTCAAAAGGATTCTAAAGGCCTTAATAAAGGGTCGCTCAAGTCTTTCAAAGCTAGTCGAACATCGCGCAAGTACCCCACATATCGCACAGGTATACCTGGGCGACCAATACTTGCGCGCCCACGCAATACTTGCGCGACTTCCAAGACTTGCGTGCCCCCTGCCTTTTTGGGTGCCCATCTTGCCCATCTTACTCCTCTTAGGCCATTTCACCTTTCCTATTCAAGATTCAGTCTTCAAGACACTCTTCAAAGCCATTTATGGCATGATTTATTGATTTGAATTCCTTATCTGAAAGGAATTCTGTGGAATTTCTCTCAAAAACATAGTGATTTATACTTCTTTATGTCACTAAAGATTTATAGTTCATTCATTCAACCTCATCCTTTAAAATGAGAGAATCCTTAACCTGGGTCTCCTTTTCAGGAATAATTCCCAGTTATAAGTCCCTTAACTTGGACATCCTCCTCAGGAGTAAGTCCCAAACCTTAATCCATAACCTGGGTCTCCTTTTTCAGGAATAAGTCCCAGTCATAATTTTGGGCTTCCTTTTCAGGAGTAAGCCCCAAGTCCCCTAATTTCTCTTTAACCAGTCCTAATTTACCTTTTATTTGGGATTCCTTCTTAGGAGTAAAACCCAATCATTAATCCTCTCCTAATCTGGGTTTCCTTTTCAGGAATAAGTCCCAAGATTAGAGTATCCAAATCTCCATGAAGCACATATACCTTTATGGACCCTGTTCCTGGATTTTCTCCCTAACGTAAATCCTAACCCTCATTTATTTGGGCACTCATACATACATAAGCCCCAAACCATTTTTTTTGATTGCATCTTTCATGGCCGAATTGTTTATTTTATTACTAATACCTCTTGTTTCTCACACTGAGCATGACTCATGTGAGCTTAGAGGGTAAAGGTAATTATGGCATCCTTCTTTGAGCCATCAATCGTAAACATCATACTCCATAACTCGAACTACGTGGGTTCTGATTCCTTTTCCAAAACAAAGGATACATAGGTAGCCCATCTGCGGGTTCGATCCCAACTCTGAAACAATCCATGTCATTCTGAATGACAATAAACTTAAAGTGCCCCACTAAGTGGCTTTAAAACTAGCCTGGTCATCATAAATGACCAAGAGACTTTTATATAAATGTTTTGAAGGATACCATTGACCAAGAATCTCTAAATAGATACAGACGATTCTCTATTTATGAAGAAACTCGAATACATATAAAAGATTCTCTAAATTCTTGCATATTCAATCATTGATTTTCAAAACTAAAGGAAAGCTCATTTTATACTTGGTAATGTAATAAGGATTCACGAACATAACTTAAATCTATAAAGAGAGTCCCAGAATAGACAATAATTCCCCTCAAAAAGGTGTGATGAGTCCGACCTCCCATACTCTCGACCAATGAAAATTCCTAAGCCTCATTAGTCCACAAACTAATGAGTGCCTACCTTTGGAAAGTAAGTCCAAATGGATGTGGAATCATTGGATGTTTCTGGTTCTACGAACAAACCCATTATAAATCGATCAGAACGTTTGAATCTCCCATCCAGGAGGTCATCCCCGAATTCCGAGGGAAACAAAAAATGGTGAACCCGACGTGAATCCTTAACCAAGTTAAAATGATGTTTTTCCTATTTGTTAAGCCCCTATTTAAAACTCAATAAGAGGGCTAACAGAAACAATCATTGACATGTGTGCTCTTCAAAGGATGAAGTAGCTAAATTTATCTTGATTACGTCTGTTATATCAAACAGGAACTCTTTTACAAGATCTTCTGTATTTCCATAATGGCTGCTCTCAAATTCACACCTGTGAATACTGTTGCTGCAAATACCACTACTGCTCTTCCTACTGGATCGTCATCCGCTCTGAGGATGACATCACTTACTCAGCGTCTTCAACGCTGGGTATCAAATTTGTTGGTTAAGGAGTACCGTCAACACGGTACCATCCCAACTCTGGAGGCTGCCCAACAGGCCCTCCAAGTGAACAACTCACACAGGTCATCCGGACAATGACAAACAGTGATCAAGAGGCAGGCGGTGCTGACTACTGTCTCCAACCGTTTCGGGTCGTTATCCCCGGAACACAATTTCTATTCGCTCCCTTACTCTGAGGAAGTGAATGAGCAGGTCCCTCAGGGCCTTAATTCAGAAAGACAGGAGTCCTTCCCGAGGGCTCTCATAAACAATCTCCGCCAGACTCGTGTGGAAGTGCGCCCTCAACATGATGTGGTTACCGACTCCAGGCATTCGACTTAGGTTCCTTGAACCCGAGCAGGCAAGACGAACTTCCAGAGGCGGAATCCGGTTAACAATGGCCAGGTTTTCATCTCTGCCATCTTCGGAGAAGTCCACCAACCTAACTTGGTGGCAAACAACGAGAAGGCACACACACCTGCCCGTTTTAATTCCGCTGTCCAGCAGACTCGTCTGGCAGCATCATGCCAATCCCGCCAGGCAATTCCGGCGGAGTACTATAGGCAGGAACATACAGCTACTTATACATCATCAGTTAGTCAGCAGGCTCACCTGACTACATATGATGGATCTCCTCAACCGCGTTTGGCGAAGTGTAATCAACATGCACATACACCTGCTAATACTAATCAAGCCTACCAACAGTCTAACTTGGTAGCACACGGAGAAGTCAGTCGGAAAGCTCCGATGACAAACAGGAGGAAGACTCAACTCTCTGCCCCCACACTTGAGTACTGTCAGGATTCAATGATAGGAAAAGGAGGACAGGAGCAGGCACATACACCTACTCCAAGCTCGGAATGGAAGTATATCCCCGTTCCGACAGCTGAAGTCACCAAGAATATTTTGTCAATGGTGAAAGAGCAGAAGCAAATTCCTGCTCATATTCTGGATGCTTGCCAGGATATCATAATAGTTTCAGCATCATCTCAGGGAAAGACACATAAATCTATCCCTAGCAGTGGAGTGACACATCAACGATTCACTCCGGAACAGACACACACATCTGTTCCAGTCCAAGAGGGTTATGGGGCATACTCCCCCATATCATACGGACAACCAAGTCAGGCACATACACCTGATTTGAGTGAAGATCGTCAGCCTAACCTGGCCATCTTTCCTGATCAGGCATATACACCTGCTCAGAGCAACCACTTTCATCAACAAGTGGTTTCCAAAGCAAGTAAGAAGGCATCTAATAAAAAGATCCGCCCAACAAAGTCAGGAGATCAAAGGCCAATCTGTAACAAAGCCTTGCTCGATACTGGAGTTCTTGAAGCCCTCAGACATTTATCTATTGGAATTCACGATTCTACTCCCTCAGTTCCCAACAAAGGGAACATTAATTCCGAAGGTCTTCAACAGACACTTCCTCATGAAGGCTTGCTTCGTGACAATTCGGTCAATCTTGAAGTTTCGTCTTCAGATGAGAGCCACAGGAACCCTCTATGTGGTCAGAAGACCAAGGAGCAAGAGATATCATCTTTTTATGTAACCCATTATGGTGGTCCTCCCCATGATGATGAATTTCACTGTGAAAGTACACTCCGCAGTAGTGATTCACATTGCCTGGAAAATACTCCAGTGGACAATGTAGTGCCGAGAAAGCCCTCTTATCTTGAGGCACTTGAAAATGAGAAACCAGTCATGTTTGATGCTTTATCGCTAGCAAGTGAAATACTTTCTCAATCAGAAGATAGCCCAGGGTGTAGGTCATTCGCCGAACCACCCCTAAGTCATGCATCTTCTAGTTTGATCAATGATCTCTCTACCAATATTGTTGAATCCGATGAAGCAACAAGGAAACACCAACTCTGGTCAAAATAGGTAGAAGAATCTTCATTTAATGATGTAGAGGAAATGCTGAACATGAGAAAAAAATTGGCGAAAGGTGAGGTACCAGTCATATTTTGGCCTTTTGCTGACTCCCAGTATGACATTCCAAAGATGTTGACGGATAATGGAATCCATGATATTCATCTCAACATATGGAAAACTCTTTGTCAATTGAAGAAGAAGGTATTATCTTATGATGAATATAACAATAATCTTAAGATAATAGAAGGGCTACAACGTCAGATTGATTTGGCATATCTATCAGTCTCTCGGTATCTGAAGGCTGAAAAGCAGCAGAGAACCCTTCAACGTTCATGCCTTGGCATACTAAGAAAATTGCGTCAGTTAATTGCTAATGCCCCATCTGGTGTTCATATCAGAGGATGGTGTGTTCACAGAGCACTACATTTCATAGTGCTTTCCAGTCATCAAAGCCCGCCGAAAATGGTCTCATGCAATGTTATTGCCCATGGCCGGCTACAGTCAATGGGCTTTGTTTGTAATCAAAAGCTTGCTCAAGAACAGGCTTCAACTAGTTCCTCTCAAAATCAAGAATATAGAGAAAAAGTTGTTGAATTGATCCTACATCAAGCAGGCAAGAATATTGCACAAGCCTCTCGTATGGAGAAAACACATCATCAAATGATAGAAGTTTCGGAAAACATCAAACGGTCTGTTGAACCAGGTGATAAAAGTGGATACAGGTTAATGCATCCAGCTAATTTCCGAACTAAAGTTCGCAAGATCAAGAGATATTTTAAGAAGGTCTCAACCATAGCATGTCAAGAGCCACCCCAGCTTGTCAGACTGGGGACTTCTTTAACCCAACCCTCAGAGTCAACAAATGGGATTCGAGGAGTTGAGCAGAAACAGCAGGAACATCCCCAGTTCACGAGACCGGGGACTCTTTCAAATCATCAACCCCATCCTCAGAGAATGTCGGTCTTTTCTCGATTGGGGAAGAATCCCCAAGAGGAACGAAGAGAAAAATTATCAGGAGATTCCCTCCATGTTATAGCTCATCAAGAAGTTCCTAAAGGATTGAATCAACAAAAGGCAGTGTCTCATCAAAGACATGAAATAAGACAATATCATAGAAATGTTGATAGAAGGGATGCGATGCATTATGCATCAATCAATGTCATCAATGCCGTTGTTTCTAATCAACTAGAGGAAGTTCACTCAGAGGACTCAGATGAAGAGCGTCCTGCTCAAGAAAATGTACGCACCGATACAAATGAAGAAGGTGTGCATACACGAAGTCAAAGGATTAATCAGAACCTAGGTAATCCACTTCCCTCTCTCCAAAAAGTATCCAACAAAGGGAGGGGAAAGAATCAGGTTACATATCCTTCCTCTGGAGAAGGTCAATCGCTCTCATTAGAGCAAAGGTTTGCACAACAGGAGGAAGAAATGAAAGAATTAAGAAGGTTGAATGCAGAACTACTTCAGAGTAGTCTTCTTCTTAAGAATGCTGGAGTCTGACAGCCAAAGGAATTTGTTGCAGCTACTGAGATGGATCAGGAATATCCTCCTTTATCATTATACCCTCAGAGGTCTAATCCTACGGGTCAAGCGCAACAACGGTTGGCAGTGCTACCATTAGTTGCAGCACCAACCACCACATCTGTCCAAGCTCCATTCATTGCACCTACCCAAGACCAAATTCAACCAGATGTTTCTCAAAAGTTAATAACTACTATTGAGTCATTAACAACTCGGTTAGAAACTATGGAAGGGAAAAGGGCGCAAGTTCAACCAAAAAAGAAAGTTTACCCTGAATGGGTAGATTCAATTTCTCCTCCATCTAGTTCTGGAAACCCTGTTTTCCCTACTTTCAATGGATCAGGCGACCCTGAACAACATTTGACACATTACGTGTCTTGTTGTGATCCTATGATGGGAACTCCAGAGTAGCAAGAAGTAGTGAAACTTAGATGCTTCATGCAAACCTTGCAAGGACCAACTTTTGTTTGGTATACAAGCTTGCAATCCCGGTCAATCATCGAATGGGAGGATCTTCGCCAAAAATTCCTTCTTCAGTTCAGCTCAACTTTTCCAAAAACGAAAGTTTTTGATCTTACAAACTGCAAGAAAAGGGAGAATGAAAGAGTCTCTGATTTCATTTCTCGCTGGAAGGGATTAACATATTACCTGAGTTTAGCACTTCCTCAGGAGGAGCTATTGCCAATCTGTGTGAAAAATTTGCGTGACGAATTATGCATGCCATTGATCCCTGTGAAATACACAGGAGGGTTTCGAGACCTTACTTCAATCGCTCAGCAGATTGAAGATTCCCTTATACAGACTAAGGCTAAATCTCGTATAATTTCATCAGCTCCAGGAAGGAGAATGGGTAAAGCGGAAACTTCTACAGTTATGCTTAAACAAGCGCCTGTACCTATTTCTACTTCAAAACCTTAATTTTCTCGAAAGGCTCCACCTCCTGAACGCCAACAACAAAGGCCGTTTCGTCAAATCGATCAAAGAGATCAACGACGAAAACAATTTGAGGATTTGAAGAGTAAAACATACTCTTTTCGAAATGATCAAGTTCCTGGTTACTTCATTTCAGCTCTGGAAAATAATTTGGTTCAATTACCAGTTCCCAAGAGGCCAAAAAAGGAAGGATATGAAGACCGTCTCAATTATTACCCCTTTCATCAAATGTTAGGGCATCCCATCAAGTTTTGTCTTCAAAGACCTCCTGCAAAAGATGGTCGACTTGGGACAAGTCATGTTGAATGGTTCTTCAACTCAGGTAGCATGTGTTAATGCTACAGTTCCAGAGGATGAAGGTGAATGGAAAGAAGTCAAAAGCAGAAATGCACAGAATTATGATGATTGGATGGTCAGAAAGACAATCAATCGGACTCATGCCATTTTTCGAACACAATTAAAGAAACCAATTGTGTCTTCTGCCATGAATATTGCGGTAAAACCCTCTTCGTCAGAGAGAAAGTCCTCAAAGAAATAGCTTGATTCAAAGAAGGAAAAAGAATCAGAAGAAGATGAGTATGTGTCAAAGCCTAAATTGTCTTTGATTCTGGCAGAATTTATGCCATCTAATTCAAAGCCACGGGCACCGCCCCATCAAACGGCACAACCTAAACAGGCTAATCAGGCAGAGTCTTTATCCGACGAAGAGTTAATCTTTGGTTCTGTTAATATGATTCAATTAACAGATCTGTATTCCAGTCGTAATTTCAATTTTGATGAGCCTGAATTCCCTGTATCAAATAAGGGAATCCGAGGAAGTTCTAGAGGTTCAGGATACAGGGGAAGACGTGGATCTTTCCGAAGCCACTACTCCAATTCTACCCCTACTAGCACTGTGTATGCAGCAGAAACTCGTGGTAGAGCCCTTCAGCAAGCTAAAAAAGAACAAGCAAGTTCTTCTGCCAATAGCCAACTCAATCTTGGCACAATTATTTTGGAAGACCGACTGAAGGTTCCATCTTCTTTATCTCAGAAATTAAATGGATCTAATCGGCCTAATCTTCCAAAACCAAGGATGTTTCCAACTTCTATCCCAATACAAGATGCATTAGCTTCCAAAGCATCTGCTTCCAAGGTACCTGCTAAACCGCATATTCCTATTGGGAAACACATACCTCTAGATCAAAAGTATGATATATTGAAACACTTGTCCCAAGTACCAGCCGAGTTATCAATTTTGGATGCTTTGAATCTGTCAAAAGATCTTCGGGAAGCACTCATCGAAGCTTTATCAAGTCCTCAGAAGTTTGAAGCTGAAATTGCTGCAGCTGAAGTTTATCACATGGAGAATAATCCTGCAGAATGCCATGCAGTGATATCTTTTACTGATAAAGATGAAGATGATGTTGTGAATGGGCACATAAAACCTCTGTACTTATCTGGAAAAGTCAATGGTGTAGATATTCGAAGAGCTTTCATTTAAAATGGTTCAGGAGTCAACCTCTTGCCCATTCGTACACTTCGTCAATTAGGCCTCACAGAATCTGATCTATCTCCTTCTACCATGATGTTACAAGGATATGATAAAAATGGACAAGAACCACTGGGTGAAGTTACACCCAGAACTCAGTTTGGAGATCTTGTATCTAATTCGGATTTCATGATTGTTGATCAAGAATCAGCTTTCAACATCTTGCTTGGAAGACCCTGGCTACATCAGCATGCAGCTATCCCTTCATCATACCATCAATGTCTCAAATACTATTTCAATGGTCAAGTTGGAACATTGTATGGTGATAAGGCCCCATTCAAGACATGTGAGTCTCAATACATTGAGGCGGAATTTTATCACATGAAGGGAAGAGAGAAATCTACAATAAAGGAAATTACTAAAGTTAATGCTCCATATGGTTTGGAGAAGATTCCAATAAATCCATTTACACATGTGAATACAGATTATGTGTTACCTATCAGTCAAATTGAAAAAATAGGCCCAAATCAAAATACTCTTATGGAAAGATCCATAATGTCAATTACGACAATCACGCCAGACAACATGGGAGAAATTAGTAACCTACCAAACAGTGATGGAAGCACAAGTGGTGACGTTTTCATTTCATCTGTTGAAATCCAATAGGTCTATACTTCGCCAATCAGGCCAGAAGAAGTTATAGTAACATTAGATATGAATAATAATGTCAATTCTCAATCCATCATCTCCTCTTTATTTCCCAAAGAAGACCCTTTATCATCAATAGGGTCGGAAATGGAAGGTTCTTCTTCAAAATGTGCAAATTTTGAAATCTCTTCTGATCATGAAAATTTCGTTTTGTCATCTACTATGCAAGTAGAAATAGAAGAAATAGCACATGATGAAGAGGAAGAGGAAGATCTTAGAGATGCTCCTCTAGCATTTGAAGATGGTATCTCTACCACTGTGGATGAACTCAGAGAAATAAATCTGGGTACAGAGAAAGATCCACGCCCCACTTTAATTAGTGCGGCCATGACCCTTGAAGAGCAAGAGATGTATATTTCTTTTCTAAAGAAAAATAAAGATATTTTTGCATGGAACTATACAGAAATTCTTGGGCTTGATCCTGATGTTGCTACTCATCATTTGGGTTTACCAAAAGAACATCGAGGATTTAAGCAAGCCGAGAGAAGAACACACCCAACTTATGCTTCCAAAATTGAAGCTGAAGTGGATAAGCTGATCAAAGATAACTTCTTCAGAGAAGTTCAGTATCCCGAGAGGTTGGATAATATTGTCCCTGTAAAGAAGAAGAACGGACAAATTAGGGTTTGCATCGATTTTAGAGATCTTAATCGGTATTTTCCTAAAGATGATTTCCCAGTTCCGATTACAGAACTCTTAATTGATGTGACGACTGGATATGAAGTACTTTCCTTCATGGATGGATATTACGGATATAATCAGATCTGAATGGCCCCAGAAGATGAGGAATCCACAGCCTTCAGAGCCCCTCAAGGTGTGTTTTGTTACCGGGTGATGCCCTTTGGTTTAAAGAATGCAAGTGCAACATATCAGCGCGCCATGCATCGTATCTTCAAACCTTTCTTAGGGAAGTTTGTTGAATGCTACGTAGACGATTTGGTGGTTAAATCCAAATAACATTCTAATCAATTGGTTGATTTGGAAGTCATATTCCACAAGCTTCGACAACATAATTTGAAGATGAACCCCTTAAAATGTGCTTTTGGGGTAACCTCAGGAAAATTTCTCAGCTTTGTTGTACGCCATCGTGGTATTGAAGTCGATCCTGAGAAGACCAAGTCAATCCTTGGTATGTCACCTCCTCATAATTTGAATGAATTAAGAGGACTTCAAGGACACTTAGACTATATTCGGCATTTCATCGCCAATTTGGCAGGCAAAAGTTTACCCTTTACCAAATTAATGAAAAAAGGAGTCACTTACCAGTGGACAGCAGAATGTCAAGAAGCATTTGATGTTCTCAAGAAATACCTCTTGAGTCCACCGGTACTCATGCCACCTGTTGAAGGAAGACCACTTATCCTATATGTGACAGCTCTAGAGCGATCATTGGGTGCCTTTCTTGCTCAAAAGAATGATGCTGGGAATGAAAATAGCCTCTACTATCTCAGTTGAACTATGCTTGAAGCATAAACCCGGTATTCAAATATTGAGAAGTGCTTCCTAGCATTAATCTTTGTAGTTCAGAAACTGAGACACTACCTGCAACATCACAAGGTCCAATTGGTATCTCACAATAATCTGCTCAAATTTATCATTAGTTGTCCAATGCTTACAGGACGTCTAGAAAGGTGGGCAGTTATTTTGCAGCAGTTCGACATTCAGTATGTGTCTCAAAAGGCGATAAAGGGCCAAGCTCTGACTGATTTCCTGGCTGAACATCCTTCAGTGGAAGACACGTCTTCAGATATTGAACTCCCTGATGAGGAAGTTTTCTCTATTCAAGAGAGTCCTCAAACATGGGAAATGTATTTTGATGGTGCTTCCAGAAGTCCAACAGGGAAGAAAATGGAAAATCCTAAATTCAACAAAGTTGGTTTAGGAATTGTGCTCATTTATCCAGATAAGGCAGTATTACCTTATTACTTTTTATTGTGGGAATGTGGTACCAATAATGAAGCCGAATACCAAGCTCTTATCACAGGCTTGGAGTTAGCGCTTCAAGCACAAGTGAATCACTTAAAGGTGAAAGGTGATTCAGACCAGGTAATCAAACAAGTCAATGGGGATTATGCCATCAGAAAAGAAGAATTAATCCCTTTGTATGATTATGTCAGAGAGTTAATGGAGGAATTCCCTTCAGAACCGACATTTTCTTATGTCCCAAGATCACAAAATGATCAAGCTGATGCGCTGGCTAATATAGCCACAGCTCTAGCATATCCAAATCGGGACGATACAACCATCAGTATTGCCCACTGTCGTGCAATTTCACCTTATGTTCAAGCCAGAACAGAGGAAATTAATGAAATTAGTCCCATTCCTGAACCATATGGTCATACTATAGGATGGATGTCACCTATCATAGAATACCTTCAAAATGGAACACTTCCACCTGATAGAGCCGAGAAAGAACAAATCCGGCGACGTGTGGTCAATTTTACTCTTTATGATAGCCCAAACCACCTAGAGAAAATTCTCTACAAACGTGGTTTCGATGGAGTTCTCTGCAGATGCATTGATGGTGAAGAGACAATGGGTTTCATGAAAGAAGTGCATGCAGGAGTCTGTGGTGCCCACCAGTCTGGACATAGATTGTCTGATCAAATTCGAAGGCTTGGATACTTTTGGCCTTCAATGATACAAGATTGTGTTAATTTCACAAAGAAGTGTCATTCATGCCAAGTACATGCCAACTTCATTCATCAACCTCCAGAGTTGCTTCATACAGCTAAATACTCGTGGCCATTTGCCACATGGGGAATGGATGTGGTGGGACCTTACCCTTCAGCTACGACCAAGCAGTTTAAGTACATTCTTACTGCTACTGATTTCTTTTCCAAGTGGGCAGAGGTAGTACCTCTCAAAGAAGTCAGTTCTAAATGCATTGTTAGCTTCATCAAGTCTAACATCATTACTAGATTTGGTGTCCCTCATACCATATTGACGGACAATGGCGCCAAATTCTTTTCTTCTGAGGTGAAGAAATTGTATCAATAATACAACATTAAATCCAACCATTCATCTCAGTATCATGCTGCGACCAATGGCCAAATAGAATCCTTTAACAAGACTCTTTCAAATATACTACAAAAGATGGTGGATAAAGATAAGATATTGTGGCCTGATAAACTCTTTCATGATTTATGGGCTTATCGGACTACCACCCGCAATGCAACGCGATCAACTCCATATTCGTTGGTATATGGAACGGAAGTAGTCTTTCCAATTGAAGTTCAATTGCCCTCACTCAGAGTAGCCATTTGTGATCAGTTATATACAAATGATCAATCCCAAAAGCGATTGAATGAATTGGAATGGTTATATGAGAAAAGATTGTGCACTTTGCACCACTTGGAAATCTACCAGAATCGAATAGCACGAGCTTTTAACAAAAAAGTTCATCTTCGTTCATTCATTCAGGGAGAATTGGCATTGGTTCTCAGAACACCAATGATACCAGGAAAGAAACCTCCCAAGCTTGAACTAAAATGGGAAGGACCTTATTCAATACATAAGGTCTACTCCAATGGAGCTTATTCATTAATCTCAATGGATGGAGAACTCATCACGACTCTAACCAATGTCAGATTTCTAAAGAAATATTTTGTATAAACACAAAATATAGTCCCCAGAACCAAGATTCTTACAATTGGTTCATACTTTCATCCAACATGACGTTAAACTTTAGAAAAGTCTCTTTCATCCAACATGACGTTAAACTGTAGAAAAGTCTCCTTGGTCCAGTATGACCTTAAACTGCACCATGGTCCAGTATGACCTTAAACTTCACAACCGTCCAGCAAGACGTTAAACTGTGTCCCCTTCATCGTCCTTGCTATATGACGTTAAACTGTATAGCAACGGTCCATACATATGACCTTAAACTATTTGTACTTTCGTCCCACACGACGTTAAACTATGAAAAAGTTCCCTAAAAGGTCCTGTATGACTTTAAACTACACCATTCACGGTTTATGCATATGACCTTAAACTATTCGAACTTTCGTCCAACATGACGCTAAACTGTACCGTCCCTTTTTCGTCCTGCATGACGTTAAACTATGGAAAAAAATCCCCAATGCGTCCAACATGATGTTAAAATGGTGCACTAATCTGTCCTCACTGCATGACATTAAACTGCACAATCCCCCTTTCATCCAATATGACGTTAAACTGTATTGTCCCCGCAACATGACATTAAACTGTGCAGCACCAGTGTGTCCTTGCTATACGACGTTAAACTATACAACAACGGTCCATGCATAAGACCCTAAACTATTTGAAAGTCCCTTACGTCCAGAAAGACGTTAAACTACATAATCATCAAAGGTCCTGTATGACCTTAAACTATACTTATGTCCAACATGACATTAAACTGTATTGTCCCCATCGTCCTAACTACATGACTCTAAACTATACAGAAAGTCCTTGATACGTCTTACATGACGCTAAACTGTAC
This sequence comes from Viscum album, assembly GCA_963277665.1. NCBI lineage: Eukaryota > Viridiplantae > Streptophyta > Magnoliopsida > Santalales > Viscaceae > Viscum > Viscum album. Next base: position 109,742,876 of record OY728135.1, read on the forward strand.
TTTGTCCCTGCTACATGACATTAAACTGTGCAGCACCAATAGTCCTAACTGCAAGACTTTAAACTGCATAGTCCCTTCATACGTCCTACATGACGTTAAACTATGTATCGTTAAGGTTGTTGCTACCTCTTGTTTCTCACAATGAGTATGACTCACGTGAGCTTAGAGAAAACCTCAACCATAACACTCTCTCTGGGATACTAACCATGTTTAAGTCCCAACATCATTTTTTAGGTCGTTGTCCCCAATAACAACTTGATCATTAATTTATTCTTTAATTGAACTACGCGGACTTTGATCCTTGCCTTCCAGGCTGGGTACGTAGGCAACCTCCCAAGGTTCAAGCCCAAAATCAATCACTTCACATTGGTTCACCTTCATCTCATACGATGTTGATTCGTAAAACGGCCCCTAGAATCGATATCTTTACATTGGTTCACTTTCGTCCTTGTTATACGACGTTAAAATATACAACAATTTTGTCCGGTATGACAATAAACTACAATACTCTTTGATTTCCTCATTGGAGAGGGAACCATTATTTACATTGATTTTTCAATCATGTTTCATTTCAAAAGACTACGTGCATACATGGCAATGCCTAAACTTTTTATCTCGGGTTAAACCATCATTGTACTAAAGTCCCCTTTCACCCTTCACATGTACGAACCAAATTTGTACAAAGGGTATTTCTAGAACTACGTGGGCTTGATTCCCATCTTTATGGGATACGTAGGAATGTTCGAGTATCCCTCGAATCCTGCCCCAAGTCTTTTGGTCCTAACCCCAAATTTCACTTTCAGTCCCTTGGCTGAAAAGTCCTCAAGAAAACACACACTGTGCATTCATTATTATGGTCCGAACTCTATGACCCTAAACTAAGATCTCTCATAATTTCGTCTTGCATGACGTTAAACTGCATTTCAAGAACTACGTATGGCTTGATTCTCATTCTTATGAGATACATAGTAAAGTCCAAAATTTCAATTCAGGACCCAGCCACAACATGATTATGGTTATCATTGACCTATGTATCTCTATATACATTGGACAATACCCATCTTTATGTGTTATAACCCTAACCTTAAATATTTTCAGATCTTCATAACCCTTTTCATGACTTTAGGTCACAAAAATGTCAAAATTCTGAGAATTCTTTTTCCTGATTATGCAGCACGTGCCCATAGGCGGCCTTGCATAAACAGTCCACATAACAGACTTGTTAGCCGAAGGATACTATTTATTTGACTATGCAGCCAATTCCCTTAGGTGGCCCTGCATAATTCAACCCCCTAACGGTTTTTTTAAATGATAGTAGCTTCATTCTTGGGAAGAATTCCTCTTTTGTCCTTATTTGTCTTAAACGACAGTATGTAGGGATCCGAAAAAAAAAGCCATCCTTAACATATTTGTCCCATGCCCTTTTTCATGATCTGAAAATATTCAAGTCTATGGTTTATTCTTCGTCCCTACGTTTGGGTCAGACCTTTGTAGGAGTGATATTCATCCAATTCTTCGATAATCTTGTCTGGAAATATCTCCTCTATATTCAAGTACCTCTTTCCATATAGCAAACTCTATACTTTTGAAGATTTGAATCTCCATAAACTTTCACTGGATTTTAGCACTAGGAAAGTAAATTTCTGAGAGTTCTTTTGCCTGACTATGCAGCACGTGCCCATAGGTGGCCTTGCATAAACAGTCTACATAACAGACTTGTTATCCAAAAGATGCTATTTATTTGACCATGCAGCCAATGCCCTTAGGTGGCCCTGCATAATTCAACCCCCTAACGGGTTTTGTTAAATAATAGTAACTTCATTCTTGGAAAATACTTCTTCTAATGCCTTTTAGCTCTTTTTCATATCATTCCTCAGATTCAAATATTCTTATGTCATAGCTTACATATTTTCCATCATATTTGAGTATGGTCATATGTTTTCAGATAAATTGTCAAGGAATTGAGTCAATTCTAATCCATTTCGGTCAAAGCTATTTCAACCTTAAACATTTAGCCCCTTTATGTCCGAAATGCATGACATTAAACTGCCATATTTCTTATTTCAATTTCCTCAGATTCAAATCCTCTATTTCTCTCCGGATCCAACTCTAAGGGGGACTTTTTTTGACGCTCCTTTTGTCACAGAATCTAAAGATTGGAAAAGGGGAAGATCTGAGATTAAAATGGTTCGAACTTTGAAGAAAACATCAAAAATCGACAAAGGGATGAACAATGAGAATTTTGCCCATAGGCCGTGCAAGTTTTATCAATTTCGCGCAAGTATACTTGCGCGACGCACGTGGAGTGCAAGTGACTTGCGCAACCTCAGTGATAACCGCCCGGTAACAGCCTGGGGTCTTCTCCTGCCTATAAATAGACCCTGTGGGCCCCCCATTCGAGGGAGGATTTTTTCCAGAAACTCGGATTAAAGCTCCCAACGCCCAAGTCTCTTCTCAAAGCTTCCGGAACACTTCTAAGGTAATTTCTTACCTAGAACAGAAGATCTAAAGAGAGAGAGGAAGGCCTAAGTGTTGAAACTCATCAAAACACGCGCGCCTGAGTGGCCAACCCTTAAGGGAAGTGTCCACACTTGCGCGCCTCCTTACTCCTTCGATAGAACTTGCGCGTCCCTTTACTGGAATAACCTCAAAAGGATTCTAAAGGCCTTAATAAAGGGTCGCTCAAGTCTTTCAAAGCTAGTTGAACATCGTGCAAGTACCCCACATATCGCGCATGTATACCTGTGTGACCAATACTTGTGCACCCATGCATGACTTGCGCGACTTCCAAGACTTGTGTGCCCCCTGCCTTTTGGGTGCCCATCTTGCCCATCTTACTCCTCTTAAGCCATTTCACCTTTCCTATTCAAGATTCCGTCTTCAAGACACTCTTCAATGCCATTTATGACATGATTTCTTGATTTGAATTCCTTATCTGACAGGAATTCTGTGGAATATCTCTAAAAAACATAGTGATTTATACATCTTTATGTCACTAAAGATTGAGAGTTCATTCATTCAACCTCATCCTTTAAAATGAGATAATCCTTAACCTGGGTCTCCTTTTCAGGAATAATCCCTAGTTATAAGTCCTTTAACCTGGGCATCCTCTTCAGGAGTAAGTCCCAAACCTTAATCCATAACCTGGGTCTCCTTTTTCAGGAATAAGTCCCAGTCATAATTTTGGGCTTCCTTTTTAGGAGTAAGCCCCAAGTCCCCTAATTTCTCTTTAACCAGTCCTAATTTACCTTTGATTTGGGATTCCTTCTCAGGAGTAAAACCCAATCATTAATCCTCTCCTAATCTGGATTTCCTTTTCGGGAATAAGTCCCAAGATTAGAGTATCCAAATCTCCATGAAGCACATATACCTTTATGGACCCTGTTTCTGGATTTTCTCCCTAAAGTAAATCCTAACCCTCATTTATTTGGGCAGTCATACATACATAAGCCCCAAACCATTTCTTATGATTACATCTTTCATGGACCAATTGTTTATTTTATTATTAATACCTCTTATTTCTCACACCGAGCATGACTCACGTGAGCTTAGAGGGTAAAGGTAATTAGGACATCCTTCTTTGAGCCATCAATCGTAAACATCATACTCCCTCACTCGAACTACGTGTGTTCTGATTCCTTTTGCAAAACAAAGGATACGTAGGTAGCCCATCTGCGGGTTCGATCCCAACTCTGAAACAATCCATGTCCTTCTGAATGACAATAAACTTCAAGTGCCCCACTGAGTGTCTTTAAAACCAGCCTGGTCATCATAAATGACCAAGATACTTTTATATAAATGTTTTGAAGGATACCATTGACCAAGAATCTCTAAATAGATACAGACGATTCTCTATTGATGAAGAACCTCAAATACATATAAAAGATTCTCTAAATTCTTGCATATTCAATCATTGATTGTCAAAACTAAAGGAAAGCTCATTTTATACTTGGTAATGTAATAAGGATTCACGAACATAACTTAAATCTATAAAGAGAGTCCCGGAATAGACAATAATTCCCCTCAAAAAGGTGTGATGAGTCTGACCTCCCATCCTCTTGACCATTGCAAATTCTTAATCCTCATTAGTCCACAAACTAATGAGCGCCTACCTTTGGAAAGTAGGTCCAAATGGATGTGGAACCATTGGATGTTTCCGATTCTACGAACAAACCCGTTAGAAACCAATCGGAACGTTTGAATCTCCCATCCAGGAGGTCATCCCTGAATTCCGAGGGAAACAGATACCATTCTAGATGAAAATATAGATGATGTTGATATCGATGAAATGATCGAGAATGAAGGACCAGCGTCGCAGAAATCACAGGTGCGTCGTAGTTTGATGGTGTTAGCCAAAATTCTTAAGGCGAAAAGAAAAGGCATCAAATTTGAAGTCGGTTGGAATGCACGAGGCCAACATGTGAATCCCAACAAGGTTATGTTTAGCAGCTACATTGGAGTTGTCACTCAGTAATGCGTGCCGATTGACATAGATTCATGGCACCATGTTGTGTCCAGGCTGAAGGCTGTGATCTGGGAAGAAATTACGGTAACATTATGAAGTTATTTCTTTAATTTACTAGAAAATAAAATAATGAAACAATGTATTACTCTTCTCAATCTCTTGCAGAGTACATTTATAGTAGACGATTCACACAAGGATTATGTACTAAGGCTTGCAGGAAAGATTCATCGAGGTTTTTGCACTATTTTAACCAGATGTCACCTCAAAGATTCTAAAGGTAAAATAACCCCGCACCCACCCATTGTCTACGCTCACCTGATATCCCAAGAAGCATGGGATGCATTTATTGGCCGTCGTGGGGATGAGAAGTTTCAGGTACATTGTGAGTGATAATACGTTGTTTGAGGATACCTGTATTCATCACTTTGATTGTCAATATTTCATTTATGAAACAGAAACTCTGTACTGAAAATAAGGAACGTGCTTCAAAACCAACATACCCCTATCATAAAGCAAGGATGGGGTACACTTAATTAGAAAAGAAAATGGTAAGTATTTTAAATTTACAATAATATTGTTAGGTGCCAATAAACAACATCATAATTATTTTTCTATGTTTATATGTATATTGATGAGTCTAAAACCAAATTCAATTCCATCCCATGTCATGTACTATGAAAGGAGGCACATGTGAACAAATATGGGAAGTTAGTAGATGATAACACACAAAAAGTGTGGTAAATATGTGTAATTATGACACGACGATAAAATAATTTGTTTAAAATTTCCATTACATAAAAATAATTAGTTATTTTCCTATATCCGACAGTCACAAGAATTAGCTACTCCTGTAGCTGATATAGACCTATTATCGACGGCTTTGAAGCAACCAGAAAAATAAGGTCGTGTCAGAGGTGCAGGGTTTGGGGTGACACCCCGAGTATATTTTGAGAAGAAGAAAAAAATGGATGATACAGATGAAAAATTGGAACAAATGAGAGAAAAAATAGCAACCCTTGAAGAACAATTGCAATGGCAGGGAGAGTTGCTAGCAAATTTTATGGGTGGGAAGCAAAGGGAAGCCACCACTCAAGAACAACCACCGCATGAACATCCCGCCCCATTCCCCACCAGCTTTTAGGCGAGCCATTCGCCTCAAAGAACTGTCTTAGCCATGGTAATCAATATTCTAATAATTGTTCCCATGAAATATGAATCAGACAAACATTGATAATTTTTCTGTACACATCTTCTACATGGTGATAATGATTGTGATTTATATCTGTTAATACCCACCTATCACCTTGTAGCGAGGGCTACAATGTTCAATATCCCAGATGCCACACTACATAATAGACCACTTCAGAAAGATCATCTGAAAGTGACGATTACTGTAGCTCTTGAGCCAAATCCAGAGCTACCTATTCCACTTGATGATGATGATATTCATATGGTCGAAAAGGATATTGGGACATTCATTGCATGGCCGTCACAACTTGTAAGAGTACATGCGGACAAAGAGGTATTTATTTCCATTTATTTTCAACCTAAACCCTTAACAATTAATGAAAAAAGGGTCTGAACCAATGATTGTTGTTATAGACAGAGAAAGGGAAGGGGGTGACAAACGTCGGCTCAAAACCATCTAAAGGATCGACCAACCGATCCCAAGGAGCTACTGAAAGCACAATAACACCACCTGTTCTCTTTCCACATTTACTAGCATTGAAGACTCATGTGGATACGAAGCTAAAAGATGGTAATAGTCATATAGTGGTTTTCAAAGAGAATATATACGGAGAGGAAAGTCAAGATTTCATTGCTGCTGAAAATGTAAATGAAATCCTTGAAAATGGTTGGCTAGGCATCACAGTTGTAAATGTATATATGATGTTTGTTTCCATGAATTGATTTTCCAAAATCTAATATAGCATGAAAATTATGACCAAATTCATTTTATATTGTTGACAGACGCATTTATGAAAAAAAATTGAAAGAATTTTCCCATGATCCAAGATTTGGACTGGTTAGTCCTCATATCACATCAACACACCTAACAAAAATAGAGCCATAAAAAAGGAATGAAATAGTGAACGACTTGCTGAAAACATTTGAATGCAAGATTACAGATGACCGACTTTTCCTAATACCAACCATGCAGGGGTAATACTCTACAATTAAAGCATATCAATTATATTTTCACTTCTTTTATTACATAGTCCTTTTGTGTTTTTAGGAAACATTGGTTGTTAATTTCGGTCAACTTGGATACTCCGAAGATTTATTTTCTGGATTCAAAGCAAGGATATCCACCAAACCAACCACACATGATAAAGTTTGTGAATCTGTAAGACACTACATCTTACGTTTTAGGTCTAAACATCAAGTAATATAATTTATATTATCTTTTACTGACAGGGCGGTGTATCATTATCGTCTAAAAAAAGGAATACGGCCAGGGGCTAAGCATAATGAGGCAAGCAAGTACTACATCTGGACAAATATCAGGGTATATATAATAAAATTTCACTATCCAAACACATCTCAAAACAAGTTACTTCTTCTCCTAATGATCAATTTTTTTGTAGTGTCCAAAACAAAAAAACGATAATGATTGCGGTTATTATGTTTGTAAATTTATGAAAGAGATCGTTTTTCATCAGCAAACTAGCATCCCTAAAGAGGTATTTTTAAAAACAACTACTAGTTCATTTAAGTTATTTATTAATTCTTTATTTTTTTATTTTACAGTACTACTCTGACTGCCGAAAAGCCTCATACTCACAAGACGATATAGATGTGTTCAGAAACGAGTGGGCCGCATACCTGATGGAAGATTGTACACAAATAAAATGAAGATCTGACTTGGGGACATGTACAATTTGTGGTCATTTTTGAGAGGGGTTAAGGGGATCAAAAGATGAAACATTGTTGTATGTAAATGTTCGTAGGAAAATTGTAATTGTTATTAAATAAAACAACCTTTCTCCAATGAGTCATTTTCCCATTTTAACAGTTGATATGCACCAACAACATGAAAGAATGCTGAACCACTCAAAGGGTCTCTATTTTGTTTAAAATGGACAAGATTTTAAGTGAAAACAACAACTGACCTATGAAAATATGACCAAACGCATTCGTATTGCATTGATATTTTATAAGAATGATCCAAGGGTCCTTGGTAAAGTGTACGAGTCAACCTCGCCTCAATCCGAGGCATGGTGTGGCCGCTAGCACTCAAAGGGTCACTATTTTGTTTAAAATAGACAAGATTTTAAGTGAAAATAACAACTGACCTACTGAAACTAATAATCAGAGGCAGATTGATTAGCATTCCATCTTCTTCATTAAATGGATTGGTCAACTTCCAATCTATCATGGAGGCTGCCGCACCACCTTTACACGCAACTAATGATCAGAGGCAGCTTGATTAGAAAAACAATCCTGAGGGCACTAGACATGAAAGATCATGCGGTGCCATAGTTTCTCAGCAACCTAAATTTACCCCACATGATATAAGGCTATTGCATGATGTCCAAGACATAGCGAGAGGAGAAGAGAAGGTGAAAGTCTCGTAGACAAACAACATCAACAATGAACATCCACCACCCTTTCACTATATACATCAAAATCATATCTTTAAGAACATCGATGTGAATTTCTATTTTACTTCCATCGAGGATGATGCATGTTGGTCAACTTGTTTTAGAAATTATTTATCTTCATATGTGCCTTGTACTTTCACCCATGATTTTGAAGGTGAGTATGCGTACACGATATTTGACCTTCTTAGAGAAGAGTTTCTGGAAGTGTATAAGAGACATGAAGCAATGAAGATCATTAGAGTGTTGGAGCAAATGTGGTTACTACAAATAATGTGGCAATCGGCTTGTGCAACACGACCTAAGTTATAACTTGCAGGTATTGTACTTTATTTTTTTCTGGAGGGTTTCAGTGTAAATGCATTTTGGAATGATTATTTCTATTGATTGTCTTTTAGGTTTTTTTGACAGCCGAGGGGAAAGGGTGGGGTCTGCAGACATTGGAGGATATGTCGAAGGGTGATTTTGTGTGTGAATATGTTGGAGAAATGGCCTCTTTTCCCTTCAATCTCCCCGAACCCCGATGGTGATCGGGGTTCAGGGAGATTGAAGGGAAAAGAGGACATTTGGTTAGATGTTAGATACTATGGAAATGTTGCAAAAATATAGGATGTAATTTCCCATAAAGTCACCCTTCGACATATCCTCCGATGTCTGCAGACCCCACCCTTTCCCCTCGGCTGTCAAAAAAACCTAAAAGACAATGAATAGCAATGATCATTCCAAAATGAATTTACATTGAAACCATCCAGAAAAAAATAAAGTACAATACCTACAAGTTGTAACTTAGGCCGCGTTGCACAAGCCGATTGCCACATTGTTTATAGCAACCACTTTTTCTCCAACACTATAATGATCTTCATTGCTTCAAATATCTTATACTCTTCCAGAAACTCTTCTCTAAGAAGGTCAACTATCATGTACACATACTCACCTTCAAATTCATGGGTGCAAGTACAAGGCACGGATGAAGATAAACAATTTCTAAAACAATTTGACCAACATGCATCATCCTCGATGGAAGTAAGATAGAAATTCACATCGATGTTCTTAAAGATATGATTTTGATGTATATAGTGATGGGGTGGTGGATGTTCATTGTTGATGTTGTTTGTCTACAAGACTTTCACCTTCTCTTCTCCTCTCACTATGTATTGGACATCATGCAATAGCCTTATATCATGTGGGGTAAATTGAGGTTGCTGAGAAACTATGGCACCGCATGAACTTTCATGTCCAGTGCCCTCAGGATTGTTTTTCTAATCAAGCTGCCTCTGATAATTAGTTGCGTGTAAAGGTGGTGCGACAAACTCCATGATAGATTGGAAGTTGACCAATCCATTTGATGAAAAAGATGGGATTCTAAATCTGAAATTAAGAGCATCCAATACAGGAAAGTGTTCCAATGATTCGGCAAGTGATTCTACATTTAAAGATATTTCTTGTGTTTCATCAAGCGAGTCAGTTCCTTGTTCCAAAAAGCATTCACAAACATCACTCATCAGTTTCCTCAAGGATAAACTTGGGTTCATGGCTTTGTATGATCAAAGAGATCTATCCTCTACTGATTTTACAACCTATGTAGTGCATGTTTCAAATTAATACGGGAAAAAAGGAACAAATGTGGTGAGTTGTAAGCCACATCTATTTGATGTTTTGAAATGTTAATTATGTTTTGAAAATGGGTTCAATCTTTGAGGAAAAGTTGAACTATCCTTGATTCATGTATGGATGATGGATTCACATCCATTCCAAGTGGTTTTGATGGAAAGGATGGATGATAACATTGGTTGGTGTTCTCATGGATGTCTAATCATGGTAAGTTAGAAAACATGTTGGGTATGTTGTGGAGTTTTAGTTGGAGTTCTAGTGGTTCTTTCCTGATGATGGAGGTGTTAAACATCAGATAGTGGTGTTTGTGAGCTAAAGCGTATAGTGGGGAGAACCATAGAAATTAAGTGGTCGGTTGATGACCTGATCAGCATTTTGAATTAGATAGTCTTGGGTAAAATTCATCTTGGTTTTTATATCAGTTGAGTACATTGAGATAATGGTTGTGGTTGGGTTGTGTTATGGGTGTTTGGGGCAATGTAAGTATTTAATGGTACCTTTATGTTTTGCATAATTAATAATTAGTAGATCACATTCGGATTGCATTGATATTTTATAAGAACGATCCAAGGGTCCTTGGTGATGTGTACGAGTCAACCCCGCCTCAATCCGAGGCACGGTGTGGCCGCTAGCACTCAAAGGGTCTCTATTTTGTTTAAAATAGACAAGATTTTAAGTGAAAACAACAACTAACCTACGGAAATCTGACCAAACACTTTCCGATTGCATTTATCTTTTATAATAACTATCCAAGGGTCCTTGGTGATGTGTACGAGTCAACCCCGCCTCAATACGAGGCACGGTGTGGCCACTATCACTCAAAGGGTCTCTATTTTGTTTAAAATGGACAAGATTTTAAGTGAAAACAACAATTGACCTACGAAAATCTGACCAAACGCATTCGGATTGCATTTATATTTTATAAGAATGATCCAAGGGTCCTTGGTGATGTGTAAGAGTCAACCCCGCCTTAATCAGAGGCACTGTGTGGCCGCTAGCTCTCAAAGGGTCTCTATTTTGTTTAAAATGGACAAGATTTTAAGTGAAAACAACAACTGACCTATGGAAATCTGACCAAACGCATTCCTATTGCATTGATCTTTTATAAGAACGATCCAAGGGTCATTGGTGACGTGTACGAGTCATCCCCGCCTCAATCCGAGGCACGGTGTGGCCGATAGAACTCAAAGGGTCTTTATTTTGTTTAAAATTGACAAGATTTTAAGGGAAAACAACAACTGACCTATGGAAATCTGACCAAAAGCATTCCGATTGTGTTGATCTTTTATAAGAATGATCCAAGGGTCCTTGGTGACATGTATGAGTCAACCCCGCATCAATCTGAGGCACGGTGTGGCCGCTATCACTCAAAGGGTCTCTATTTTGTTTAAAGTGGACAAGATTTTAAGTGAAAACAACAACTGACCTACGAAAATCTGACCAAACGCATTCGTATTGCATTGATCTTTTATAAGAACGATCCAAGGGTTCTTGGTGACGTGTAAAAGTCAACCCCGCCTTAATCCGAGGCACGGTGTGGCCGATAGAACTCAAAGGGTCTCTATTTTGTTTAAAATGGACAATATTTTAAGTGAAAACAACAACTAACCTACAGAAATCCGAACAAACGCATTCAGATTTCATTGATATTTTATAATAACAATCCAAGGGTACTTGGTGACATGTAAAAGTCAACCCCTCCTCAATCTGAGGCACGGTGTGACCTCTAGCACTCAAAGGGTCTCTATTTTGTTTAAAGTAGACAAGATTTTAAGTGAAAACAACAATTAACCTACGGAAATATGACCAAACACATTCGGATTGCATTGATATTTTATAAGAATGATACAAGGGTCCTTGGTGATGTGTACGCGTCATCCCCGCCTCAATCCGAGGCACGGTGTGGCCGCTAGCACTCAAAGGGTCTCTATTTTGTTTAAAATGGACAAGATTTTAAGTGAAAACAACAACTAACCTACGGAAATCTGACCAAACGCATTCAGATTTCATTGATATTTTATAATAACGATCCAAGGGTCCTTGGTGACGTGTACGAGTCAACCCCGCCTCAATCTGAGGCACGGTGTGGCCGCCAGCACCCAAAGGATCTCTATTTTGTTTAAAATGAACAAGATTTTAAGTGAAAACAACAACTGACCTACGAAAATCCGACCAATCGCATTCATATTGAATTGATCTTTTAAATGGGGGGTCATGGAATGTGACCTATCAGGGGCCTCATATATATCAATTCATGGTCGGCCTGGTATACTAGTGTGATCATGTGTTTGGGTCTATGATACTTATGGGCTTATATCTGGATGAAAATACTCCCATTTGGGAGGGTGGATATTCTTATGGGTCTTATTCCTTAAATGAGAATACTCTCATAGGGGAGGGATGAAATTTATATAGGTATTATTCCACAAATGAGAATACAACCATAGGAGTGGGATGAGATTCTTATCGGGAATATTCAGTAAATGAAAATCATCCCACAGGGGAGGGCTGAGATGATTATATAGATTATGCCTCAAATGAGAATACACCCATATTAGAGGGTTGATATGCTTCTAGGGATTATTATTTGGATGATAATACTCCCATATGGTAAAGAATATATGCTTCTTAGTATTATTCCCTAAATAAGGGTACTCCCATAGTATAGGGATGAGATCCTTGTAGGTCTTATGCCTCAGAATTGGAAGAACACATATGGGTGGTCTGAGATACTATTGTGGGTATTCCCTGGATGAGAAAACTCCCATAAGTGGATTTCCATGATGGAGTATAAATAAAACTTGCATATTGGAGGTCAATGATAATTATGTATATAGTGGGGAGACCATGGTATATTATATGTTTTGTATGGTTCCTATGATGTACTCAGAGAAACCCTAACATTGGATGAAGTAGGTATGGTTGATCAAGCTTTAATACTTGAGAATCAATGTGTCTTGATGTAGATGTGGTAGGACATGGTCAAACTATATTTTTATAATGTCGACACGATCCTTGTGAAATGCTTGGTAAAATTTCAGCACTTGGAAAATTAAATTGGGTTTAATCATGGTCATGGATTTGAGGATCAATAATGATTTTTATTAGTTTTATTCCAGTTCTTTCTCAACTAGGTTGTGCATATTTCCTGATCATGCACTTATAATAGCCTATTATAGGTTTAATATTGGGGGTTTATTAATGAGATTCATCCCCCCCCCCAAGTATGTGCACCTCAGTGTGTGTACAAACCTTATAACTTCTTTGAGGTTGAAAACATGATGCATAGTGGATAGAGAAAAGTCCAAAGATTTATGTATTGATTTAACACACCCATGTGGAGCCTTAGGATTGAACTGGAAAGCCCCCTGGACACCCCCTACCTCCCCTTGGACAGCCACCCCAAACCCTTGAACATCCACCCCAAACCCTTGAACAGCCCCCAAACCCCCTGAATTCTGAATTGATTTCTTTAAGTACTTGATTAACTTAAAAATTATGTGTTAATGGTGTATGGGTATAATTGTTGTATGGGTATACTTGGTATAATTTGCTTATGATTTATGAGTTAATTTTGTATGGGTATACTTGCTTTAATTGGCTTATTGAGATGCTGTTTTTTTGCAAGTGTTCGGGTGTGCTGCTGGAGATTTATCGTAGCAGCAGAGAGGGAATTTATCAGCCCTCTTTTAGCGCTGATAAATCATGATTTTATCAGTGCTAAAAAAGCACTGATAAACTGCACCTTTATCAGCGCTAAAGAAGCGCTGATAAAAGATAAGTTTATCAGCGCTCTTTTAGCGCTGATAAATCGTGCTTTTATCAGCGCTGAAAAGGCACTGATAAACTACACCTTTATTAGCGCTAAAGTAGCGATGATAAAACAATCATTTATTAGCGTTGATCTTTACAACGCTTTTTTAGTGCTGTTAAAGCCCGTTTTTAGCACTGTTAATGCCCGTTTTTGTAGTAGTGTGTGTATGGAATGTGAAGACCGAGCTGATGTTGCGATTTTCTTTCCAGTTGCGCTTGTTCTTGATTTGGTGGAGATAGTAAAGGAGTCACAAGCATCTGATGTAGACTATGTTGTAATGAGTTCAAAACTCAATGGTGGGGAGACCATTGAGGGATGGAAGGTGGATGGGAGTTCAGTTTTGTGGTTTCGAGATCGGATGGTTGTACCTTTAATTGATCAGGAACAACTCCCTCATGCTTACCACTATTCCAGATGGGCTATTCATCCAAGAATACAAAAGATGTATAAGGCGTTGAAGGCACAGTTTTGGTGGAGCGGCATGAAACGGAAGGTAGCTGAATTTGTTTCAAGGTGTTTAACTTGTCAGCAAGTTAAAGCAGAACATCAGCGGCCATCGGGTATGTTACAATCTTTACCTATCCCTATGTGGAAATGGGATCAGATAGCAATGGATTTATTTACAGGTCTTCCAAGAACGGTCCGGAAACACGATACCATTTGGGTGAAAGTGGATCGTCTAACCAAGTCGGCCCATTGTATCCCTATTCGTGAAACTCATACGGTGGAAGATCTTTCAAAAATCTATATGCAAGAAGTGGTAGAGAGACATGGCATACCGGTTTCAATCGTTTCAGACAGAGATCCAAGGTTCACATCTCGAATCTCGTAATCCTTACAGAAATCCCTGGGAACTCAGTTGAATATGAACACGGCGTATCATCCTCAAACGAATGGGCAATCTGAGTAGACGATACAAACTCTGGAAGACATGTTGCGGGCTTGTGTAATGGATTTTGGGGGCTCATGGGAGGAGTATATACCCTTAGTGGAGTTCTCATACAATAACAGCTATCAAGCCTCGATATGCATGGCTCCGTTTGATGCATTGTATGGCCATCCTTGTCGTTCTTCACTTTGTTGGGTGGAAACAGGTGATACTTCACTAGTTGGGTCGAGCCTTGTCCAAGAAACAATGGAGAAGATCCAGTTGATTATAAAGAGGATGGAGACCGCTCAGAGTCGTCAAAAATCTTATGCGGATCATCGCCGAAGACCGTTGTCATTTTCGGTGAGTGATAATATCTTTTTGAGAATCTCTCCAAGGCTTGGACAACATCATTTTTGGGAAGTAGGGCAGATTATATCCTCGATAAATAGACCCTTTTGAGATACTGGAATGGGTTGGTGAGGTGGTATATTGGTTGGCATTACCACCATGGTTCAGTGCAGTGCATAATGTGTTCCATGTATCTCAGTTGAAGAAGTATCAACCTGATCCTGACCATGTGATCAGATGGGATCACGTTGACCTAGAGCCAGATGCTTCTTTGGTACATATTCTGGTGCAGATTGTGGATAGGCAGGATAAAGTCTTGCGTGAAAAAATCATCAGTCTAGTGCGAGTTTTGTGGCAACATGTTCAGATTCAAGAAGAGACTTTGGAAAGAGAGAAAGAAATGAAAGATCAGTGGCCAGAACTCTTTCAGGCAGGCGATGGTTTTCTACTTTCTGAGGACGGAAAGGCCAATGGTGGGGAGAATGTAGTACCCCCGGTTTCTGGTAAGTAACCCTTGTTTTATGCTTTTTAAGTACATGAAGTATATGAGAAATGGTTGGGGAATGTTTGGAGACTTTTAAAGCAAAACAGGGCAAAATGTGGGGACGCACGAGCTGCGCACGGTTTTCCCAAACCATGTGGAAGCCATGCATGTGGTGGTCATTTGGATAGAGGAGACCGCACGGTGTGCACATGGTTTGGGAAAACCGTGCGAGGAGGCCATGCCGAGTGCCACTTCCAAGCAGTGACTACCACACAGTTAGCGCACGGTTTGACTAACCGTGCGGACTAACCGTGCTTGAAGTCAACTTAGATCCTATTTTTAAGGATCTAATCCGTTTTATCCTTAAACCCACTCGTTTTTGCTCCTAGACAACCCTAACTCGGGATTTCTCTCTGGTGAAGGTGGGAGAACACTTAACAGGCATTTTGGAAGTGATCCAGAGGCTTTCCTTGGTGTTTAGAGGCTGGTTGATCAAGGTAAGTCTTGTTTCCTTGAGTTTTCATAGATCTATTTCTTCCCTCTTGTTGGATCCTTAGATCTATGCCTAAGGTGGGTAGATCTAAGGTAGTGGATGACTTGTAAGTCAGGTTTTGGTCTTTTTGGTGATAGGGGAAGAAATCTAAGGAGGTTTCGTGGTGTTTTGACCCGGTTCTTGGTTGGTTTCGCCTATTTTGTTGAGGTAGGTGGCTTTACTCTTGATTCCTCTTTCTTAGAACTTTAAGGCTTAGTTCAATTTAATTTAATTTCATGGTTTTGATTGTGAAATTGTGGTGCAAAGCATGTTGTAAATCTTCTTTAGTGATGATTTATGGGTTTTATGGAATTGTGGGAATTGAAAGAATGGGTTGTGAAAAGTGTTTTGGTTTCTTGATTTTAAAATAGTGATTTTAAAATATGGATTTTATAGATTTGTAAAATGGTTTTGCTTCTTGAAAGGAATTATTTTCAATAAAAGGTTTGATGCTTTATTGAAAGGTTTTGAACACACTTGGTTTTGGCATGGATTTGCATGGGTTGTGGTGTGTGTTCATATGCATTGGGATGGATAAGGGTGAGAAGTACCCCCATCAAAAAGGTTGGGATGGATAAGGGTGAGAAGTACCCCCATGAAAAGGGACAGATAAGGTCGTGAAGTATCCCCGTTAGGTAGTCCACAAAGTGACGACTTAGTGGAAGGAAAACTCACCACTCGCGAGTATAGGGAGGTCCAGGTTGCATGCATGGTTGGTTGTGTGGATTAGTGAAATGGAATGAATGTGCCAAATGGAAATGTTATTTTGATTGGAAATGTTGCTTGGTTTCTTTTCTTGAGAGAGATGGGTTTTATTGGAAAATGGTTTTGACATGGAACTTGTTATATTGTGGACTTTTTTGGAATTGTTTTATATAAATTGTTTTATATAAATGTGATAACATGTTTTATCCTAGACGCATGGGTTGGGAAGTCATCGAGGAAAACCTACTGAGTTTCATTACTCACCCCCTGCTTTGGTACGTTGGTTCTTTTGCAGATGTCATGTACCGGGATGTTGGCAAAGGTAAAGTGTTGCATACTGCTTCGTGATGCTTGTACTGGTTCGTGATGTTGTAGTTTGGAGCTTGTGGAGGATGGAGTTGGGTTGTTGTCTTGTAGTCTTTGAGTTTGTCTTTCTGCTGTTTACTCTCATTTAGTTTTGGTTTCCATTGTGGTACTCTTGGTTGGTTATGGTAATATAAATGGTTCAGTTTTCTTAGATGTTATCATGCATCATTTAGTTGATTAGTTTGGTTTTGGTTTTTGGTTCTATGGTATGTTCTCAAAAGGGTAAATCATCCCCCCACTTGTTTTTAAACCCTTCGACATTTATTTCCAGCCTTTGGCACCTTGGGGATGTCTCTTAAGGCCTAGTAATGACTCGTTGAGCTCTCAAGATAATGATAATTGGCGGGTCATTACACAAAGAAACCATTCCAAATATCTTTAGATCATTCTGAATACACTTAGAGAGGACCATTTGTATAATAATCTCAATAAATGCCAATTTTGAATTGATAAGCTGCACTTCATAGGTCATGTTATATTAGAGGAAGGAGTATCAATTGACCTAGAGAAGGTGAGTGTTTTAGTTTCCTGGGAGAATCATAAGACAATTTTGGACATATATAGTTTCTTAGGGGTGGCTGGTTAATACAGAAGTTTTATATTGGACTTCCCAAGACTTGGAAACCCTCTTACCAATCTGACTTATAAGGGTGTGAAGTTATTTTGTTCGAAAGCATGCGAGAAGGCCTTTTAGGAGCCTAAAAAAACATACTTCGACACCAATTTTGATTTTTATAAAGCTTAGAAGAGGATATATAGTGTTTTTTGATGCCTCGAGCATGATTCTGGGTGTAGTATTGATGTAGAAAGATCACATGATTTTGTAAAGGTCTCTCCAATTGAGACCTCACAAGCATAATTACCTAGTGCATGATAATGAGATTGTAACAGTCATTTATGCCTTGAGTTATTAGAGGCATTATCTGATGGGTGATCACTTTGTGGTGTATAAAAACCAAAAGAGCCTCAAATATATCTTTACACAACATGAATTTAATCTTAGATAGTGAATATGGGTCGTCTACCTTCAATATTTTGACTTTGACCTTGCCTATATTCCTAGAAAGGAAAATGTGGTGGCTGATGTTCTGAGCCTTCAAACTCAGACACAAGCCATTTAGGAATCCAATGATAATGTAAGTTGATGTACCTATTTTATTAGATGCACATGGAGTTTCAAGAGAGTCGTGAGTGGCATTTTCTTATAGCCTTTGTAGTTACCTCATCACTCTTGGATAGGGGGAAGAGAATGTAGTTTTTAGACCCAGAAGGTTTGGAACTATGGGAGAGTATTTTAGGAGAGGACCTACCTCAAAATTAGTCTGTTGATAGAGACAACATCATGCATATAAATAGTCATATCTAGTTTTCTACAGACATGTGACAAGATTTTAATTGATCATACCATTCTTCTAAGTGGGAAGTGCACCCTGGTATCTCCATGATGTCTCTTGATATGCACTGCCAGTATTGGTGACCTGTCATGGAATATCATATGGTGGGTTTTATCACCAGGTGTTCCACCTGTCAGCAGGTGAAGGCGGATCACCAATATCCCATTAGATTGTTACAGACATTAACAGTCCCAGAATAGAAATGGGATGATGTCATGATGGATTTTCTAGTTGGATTACTGAGGTCTCCTTGAGGTACAAACATGGTTTGGGTGGTCATGGATCAACTGATGAAGGTAGCACACCTCCTTCCCATATTGGAGAATTTCTAAATTGATGAGGTGGGAAGACTATATATCTGAGAGATTATCAACCTATATAGGATCCCTTATACCATTATTTTAGAAATTCAAACTCATTTCACATTGAGGTTCTGGTAGGGGTTACAGAGGGCTTTGTGTACATTAGTTCTTCATATCACAATCTTTCACCCTAAGACTGATGACCAACCAAAATAAACAATATAGATGTTAGTGGACATGCTATGAGAATGTATCCTTAATCTTGGAGGTTCTTAGGATAATCATATCAATCTCATTGAATTTTCATACAATAATAGCTTTCAAGAAATGATTTAGATGGCTTCATATGAGGCCTTATATTTTAGTCTATGTCATTTATCTCTATGGTGGATAGAGGTAGGGGAGGCAATGCTACTAGGTCCTAATCTTGTGAACGAGACTTAAGAGTAGGTGCAGTTGATAAGAAATCATATGGCTACTGCTCAGTCTAGATAGAAATCATTTACTGATCATCACTAATAACCTATGGAGTTCAAGGTTGGGGATCATGTTTTCTTGTTGTTATCACCTATAATTGGGAACAGGTGTATATAGAGGAAAGGAAATATATTGCCTCATTTTTTCAGGCCTTTTGAAATCTTGGATAGAGTCAGGATAGTGGCCTTTCAGTTGTTATTACCTCAGAGGTACTGATCCATGCATGATGCCTTCCATGTTTCAGAACATCACCATTATAATGCTGACCCATCTCATACTTTTTACCCCAAGGATGTTGAATTGGATGTAGATTTTTTTTTTGTGGAGTATCCCATACACATCATTGACTGTAGAATGATGGATCTCCAAGCCAAGTCTATCCCTCTAGTACGGGTGTTATAAAAGTAAAACCATGTACAAGATTTGAGTTGGGAATGGGAGGCCGACGTACATGCTCAGTGGCCAGAGTTGTTCTCATATGAGGTTTCACAACCAATTAAAGGGTAACTCAGGTAAGAGTTCCTTTAGGGGGGAAGACAGTACAAACACATATTTTCTATGAGGTATGGATCCTTTATTTTTTGGTTTAATTCCTTGGTTTTGACCTAATATAATTTATGAGTAAGGATATAGAATAAACAAGGGTTTTCAAGGCCATTTTAGATCCTAGAATACATTTTGGTGGAATAGAAAGCATGGTCTCATGGTTAGTAGAAATTGTGGAACCTAGTCCACATGGTTTCTAGTTACCGTTCAGGGTGTTTCAGTGAGAGGAAGTGGGCCACATAGTTTTCCCTAACTGTGAGACCCAGGTCACACGACCATGCGATGTCACTACAATTTTTAGCGAAGCCAAGTTGTAAATTTTTTACATGGTTTCCTAGACTGTGATCATGATCCATGTGATCTACCTCTTTGAATAGTAAGCATGCATGGTTGGAGAACTGTTTTCACAACCATGTGACCAAACCATGTGATCCCTATAAGTTGGATAAAATGGCCATTTTTACCTTAATGGATTATGTGTTTAAAATAATTTCTTATTTTATTCATCTCATGGATTGTAGGCTCTTCTTTCTCCCATTTGATCCCCCTCAATGATCTGCCCAGGTTCTTAGAAAATTCCTCCGTCCAGACTCTAATTTGACTTATGATCATCTCGTTAGATTCCTACCATTATGTGATTCAATCATTAGGTTCCTTTCATCATTCTTCTTTCTATCGATGATGCTATTTTGGTTCAATAACATATGCCCTATTCTCTGGGTGTTCATCTATTTTTTTGTTTTCTTTTAATCTAGATTAATCTAGGGGAAAATACTGGATGAGATTTCCTCCATAGGCATAATGTCGATGGTCAAGTATTTATCCCTTATGTCTTGTTGCCTTATAATATGTGTCCTAATGCTGCAAACTATATTCTCCATGTTTTTCCTTAAAAATACACATAAACCACATTTAATTCAATATCCTTATTAGATGTATCCTAGTACCCCTTTATCATTGTTGGGATAGGTCCCTTTCGATTATTTCCACCCCATGATGTGTGCCTACAGATATTCATTGTTTTATTATAAATGTCTAAATGGAAAAACCATCTTCTATATGATTTTGGTGTGACTTCTGATTGTGATGACTATAATGAATTGAATTGAATTGAGTGGTACAACCATGTCACTTTCATAAATAGAAAAATGGTTACACCCTTATTAATGTGAAATGCCAACGAACTATGAACTATCTATCGCCTCTTCCTAAAGCCTTTGACTACTTACTTCTTTTTTGATATTTGGGAATAGAGACCCTAATATTATGAGATACGGGATTGGTGTCCCATAACCCTATGATATATGGGAATGAAATCCCTAATTTTATTAGATAGGGGCATAAAGTCCCTATATTTTGATACTCGGGCATGGAATCCCTATATTGTGATACATGGGCATGTCGTCCCTTACATCTATGACACATGTTCATGGAGACCCTTATATCTTATGATGAATGGACATAGAAACCATTATGAATTATGATGAATGGGAATGGTTACCCTTAGGAATTATAATGAATGACCATAGTGACCCTTAAAGATTATGATAAATGGAAATAAAAACCCTTGTAGATTATGATAAATTTCCATGGAGACCCTATTTATATGATACACGAGCATGACGTCCATACTGATATGGTACATGAGTACAGAATCCCTACTCTCATGAGACTAGGCATGGAATCCCTTGACACTTGAAAGACTCATGATACTACTCATGGATGCTTGATTCACACCTCGATTCCAGACTAGTAGCAGTATCCATATATATGGATTTAGACCTCACTATGAATACAATCCATATATTTATATACATATGGTTACTTATTCAGAGATTATTCGGAATGGTCCGAATTAGGCAGTGTCAGCCTGGTGTCCTTCAAGAATGTGAGTCAACCCCCTTAAAATTTTTATTACTTCTTACCATTGATATATCTAAAAACTAATTATATTATATGCACTGACTGGATATTTATTGACACCATTGGTGGTGGCCTATAGGGTTTATCTCACACACTATTCAGGCTGCTGATGGTACTCGGGAAGATTATGTGGATGCTGGTAGGGATAGGGTAAAGTGACCTATTGTTTATGATTGAGTGATTATAGAATAGGAACGAGGAATCACATAACTGAGATATGGTTCATGATGATACTTGAGATATACTTTTTTGTCTTTTTTTCTTTTGATACATGTATTATATCGGATGCCTACTCTCATGACTTCCTATTTCCTTTTGATAGATACATGACACTGAATTATTTTGTATATGATATCAGATGTAACTATTGATGAACTATTTATTACTATCATCTGAGTTATTACCTTCCACTATTTAGTTTTCATTTAATACAATTTTTCTATTTATTTATTTCTTTCACTGCTATGCTATTATGATCATGAGGGTATAATCTCCCCATTGTACCACCTCATATCTTTTCTACTAGTCGGTAGCCTCTGGAATATGGGGAGGTGTGCTTGAGGCTATGCGATAGATTAGATCGGGACACCATCTAGAAGCTTTTGTTTCAATATGTTTTTAATGCACACTTTTCCATGAACATAACCTTAATAATATTTAACACAAATAAAGTTAAAAATTCCACTCTCTTAGTTTTAAATATATTTTATGTGTCTGCATGGGGGTAAAAAAATTTACGATATAAATTTATATTTGGTTGATAATGAAATTATATGCATTATGGTTATTTATTTATAATTTTTATAAATTATATAAGTAATTTAAATGCTTATACAATTTCGACACTCAGTTTTTTCAAATAATAGAAAAATAGAATGAATGATTTTAAAAAATATTAAATGTAATATAATTATTTATAGGGTTCCATGAACTTTTTGGATATATATATAATATTAGAGTTATTTTAAAAGGTTATATTTGAATTCAAAGATGGTCTTTATGTCTTTTAAGTCAAATTAAATGAATAGTGTCAAAATTGACAATAATAATATTTTATTAAGTTATTTAGAAATTTTTAAAATATTGAAAGGTTACAAGGGGGATAAGATATAGTCTAAAATTTCACACCCTATCCATTTATAGGTCATTTTTAACCATTTATATTGATAATTAATTTATTATTATTTAATCTATTATGAAATTTCAAGTGTGTCCTCTCCCTCCCATATAAAAGGACACCCCTCCTTTCACTCCTTCACACCACATTGAGCCTTCAATCTCAACAAAACCCTAAAAAGTTATCTTCCCAAACCCCTTAAAAAAATTTTAGTGTTTTTTATTCCAAAAATACCAACCATGGGATCCATAAGAGGAGATCCAAAGGAATTCTTTCAATAAAGAGGTAATTGACATAACCAATCACCATCTTTTTACTACTTTTATCACCCATTGGTATATGTTATTTATAATAAAATAATAAATTAATTATCCTCAATATAATAAAATGTTATTATCATTATGAAATCACCACTAATCACCCTATTTCCATCAAAAGGTAAGTGAAAGTATCACTCGTGCACACATACAGTTTACCATATCCACATAACGATACAATTCATTTTCCATAACCATATTTCATAGATGGTCATTATGATGCATTTAAAGTTTATATATGATATTTATGAAAACATTATGATTCTATAATGATAATATTATATCAATATTATTATCTTTGAATTTATTGGGAAACGATAAAGTCGCTCGTGCGTACGTATGGACTATCACCTCCACAAAGCGATGTTATTTGATTTTAATTTATATTTTACTTGGATGGAAAGGAGGATGGATCTAATGAATATATATTATTTATATGATATAATAATAATTTTTTAATTTTAAATTATTAGTTACCTTTCTTTTGTTCCATCTATTATAAAATGAAGACAGTGTTCGTGCATTCGTACGATCTACCATCTCTATGAACGGTGTAATTCATTTTCTATATCTACCATTATGAATAAATCTAAATATATGTATATAATGAATATATATGTTGTAATAAGAATCTATATTATTTAGGTATATAAGTATAATAAATTTAAATTTATCCCACATAATTTTATATATATTATTAAGCAAGACAAACTTAGGTTAAGGGTTTTATGTTACAATCTCATTGTTTATCAAGGTTGTTTATGATTAAGTTTTGGATGATGAAATATTATGATGCAACTCTCAATAAAATAATTAATTTTCTTCTTCACTAGTTATTTCTGGATAATACTTTCTTTCCTCCTATTTTTATCACTTTAAGTACTCAAGATACTAAAAAGTATGTTTTTAAGGAAATATGAATTTATTTCCTCATTCGTTCAATATTTCTTTCTCTTGAATATCCATTTTTTCTAAAAAAAAATTCAAGGATATTTTTACTAAACTAAAAGGATTTATTAAATATTTTTTTACCCATATTTGACTTCTAATTTTTTAAGAGGGATCTTCTTACCTTTTTCCAAATGGGGTGCTTTTTTAATTTTCTGAAAAAAATACGGAAGGAATGTTTTATTTTAACTTATACGATAATAACAAAATTTCATCCATAATGTATTATAAATAATTTGAATCTTTTATTATATGTTTTAATGGTTATTTTCAAAAAACAATTTCAAAATATTTTGTATACTTTTAGATTTGAAAAATTATATTTCAAAATGGAATGGTTATATTCTTCAAGAATTTTTTAAAGATCTCTTTATGAAATTTCTATACACCAATAATAACAACCTTCAATATCAATTATGAATTTTTGGGGATATGATCCAATGATTTTATCATTATTATTTATCTATATGGTTTATGATTATTGATGATAATATTTTTATGAAACCCATTTATTTTTTCTGGGTTATGATATGATGGATTGATAAAATGATTATGAAACACATTTTCTTTTCATGATTTATGATATGATGAATGTATTATGATCTTGTGGAACAAATATTTATGGTTTTCATTATGTGATTGGTTGGACCAATTTCTCCCTCTAATGCATTGGGTAAAGTATCATATCTCATGTGAAATAATGGGAAACATGTTGATTTTCTTAATTCACTATGGGAAATAAGTCGATGTGATTGATCCAATATGGGAAACATGTGTTGATGCTAGATCCGTTATGATTGGATGCTCTTGGTAGATAAACTTGACATATGAAATGGTTTCTATACTTACAATAGTGCCACATGTTTATGACATGGACTTATGGTTCATGATTGATTCATGATAATTCCTCCCTCTTATGATTCATGAATTTTGAAATATTGAAACTTTATGCTATGGATCTTTTTTTTATCCATTAAACATTAGGTATCAACATTATAAGTTATTTTCATACCCTTATGATTGACTTATTCTTTCATATGATCATCAATTGATATATGCCATGTTTACTGTCACTGAGAATTTGATCTCACCTTTTCATATGTTTACTTTCCCCAGGTTATGAAGAAATGTTTTATATGACTACAAAGAGTACTAAATTGGGAGATAATTATGAGAGATGTTGAATATCTTTCATGAAATAAGAATATTTTATATCTGGTCTCTGAAGACACTAAACCTTTATAGTCCTTGGACATGTATTGAATATTAATCTATTATGATGTAATATTTATGTATGAAAATCACGGGTCATTATATATTTGATTTATGATAATGATAATTATATCAGGATTATTTTTCTAGATATTATGGAATAATTACCACTTTACCATAGTCAAACTAAAAAATTCATAAAAAACGTCTGATGTGAAATTAATTAATTACATAATTAAATTTAACATCATTATAAATATAATAAATGAATAATAAACATGAAAAGTTTCTTAATAAAGTAAAAATAAACATTAGTTTATTCTTTAGGATGATAAATGACGTATATGACAATCCAGACTCAAAATAAGGGACACTTTACCAAAAATCACTATTTTTACTTATTTTAATGATTTATTTTCAAAATATTTTTCTTTCATGTCCATATTATATAAATTATTTTTTTGATGTATTTAAATAGACATGAATGAATTATAAAGAATATTTTTTTACTTTATTACAAAGGTTTTCAAAGGGAATTTTTTGGAACATTTTTACATTCCTTACAAAAGACGAAATGAATGTTTTATTTTAACCTACACAATGCCAACTTCTTTTTTTACCTCCACAACCATTATTTGATGTTTTAATTACTTTAAAAGATTCCATGTTTTCATTAAAAAAAACCATAATTCCCTTTTTTCTAGGTATTTTAGTTTTGAAAAATGGGTTTTTTAAAGGTAAAGGGCATTTCGATATCTGAAAGTGTTATTTTAAAAGAGTCTATCAAGGTATTTATGAAAAAAAGGTGAAATATTAAAATGTTTTTATTCATGATAAGGTACTCAAACATTTTTTATGATGATATGTGATCCTATTACAGATCATGATGATGGGTGAACCTAATATAGTTCATGATGAGGGGTGAGACCGATATAACACTGTCTCTGTGCAAATATATGAGACAATGTTCCTTATTCATGAAACCCTCTCATGTTATTTGAATAGGTTAGGGTACGTAGAACATCTTCATGGAAGATGTGTGTAGAACCTTCCTCATGAAGCAAAGTGGATCACAAGGATATTTCTTCACAAAATCAATAATGTTTCATAGTTCCTTACTTATTGAGGAAGGGTCTATGGAACCTTCTTCATGTAATTGGATTGTCAAAGGATCAAATGGTGATCTATCTTTTAGAAAAGAATGAGATCACTCAAGGATTTATTGTTCACATATCTCAGCTCAATTATTTGATATTAATTGATGAGGTTTGATGCCTTTTCACCCCCTTAGATGCGCATTTCATGATGTGTCAATACTCATTCAAAGGCCACCAAAAAATATATTGTTTCTGATAATAGTAGAAATCCCACATATGTTTTATGTTCCTTCAATGATCTTGGATATTGAAAAAATTTTGATGGTGAGAAAGGTGGAATATTCAAATAGATCAGATTATTCTCCATTTAGATGAGAATGATCATGTAAAAATGATCATATCACATGAATTTAGATATAAAAATTCTTTACTATATTGTTGATTTCATCCCTCAGTCGTATCATGTTCTTCGAATGATGACATGCATGCAAGATGAAGTTATGTACATGATGTTGATCATACCTCATTCATGTATCTGTTATATCAATGGATGTCATGGTAGGAAATTTTTATTACGAACCAAATTTTTGTTCATTGGGATAGGGTTTTTGAAGTTTAAATAAGACATGGTTTATTTGATCATATGCAAAGAATAATTCAGATCGAATGGCAAAGCCCATTTCTATATTTTTTAGTAGGTAAACATCAGCAGCAGGTTTCCCATCCCACATTTAATTTCACCAATTTATTCAGCTGCTTAATAAGTAAATCCATCTATGTAGTTGGAAAAAAGAGAGTAATAGGGTTATCTCCCAAACCCTCACTGCACCAACCCATGTCGGCTCCTCCACCGTTGTTCTTCCCCACATAGTAGCACCACCACTCTACTCCAATGCATTCTTCAAGTTATATTCTTTCTCCTCCATGCCTCCATAATTGCACTTCCTAAAAATTTTCTTTATTCAAAACATAAATATATTTCCATGACCATTATGATTCCACTTATCCAATCATTTCTTCATTCAAATTAACATTTTCATGGATTTTAGTATCTCTTTATTAAAATTTATATTTTCCTATCTATTCTCAGATTCCTTATGATTTATCTAATAAAGAAACATCATTGAATGGATATTCTTCATTAATTATTGTAATAGACAATGTAAACTCCTAAAATTCCATTTTAACATGTCTAAGGTATTAATATCAGTACAAATATCATCAAATTTACATGGTGAATTGTTTAAGCATGTCATTAAATTAGTCCATAACAATTATCTAAGAATCTCCACTTCATCTCAAGATATGATCTTCGGTCTTCCATAGATGGAATTCAATATTAAAAAACATGCTTGGGAACACAAATGAACTTCCAAGTTGTTCTTATTCTTCAAGACATATTGAAATACTCATTAACAAAAAATAAAACACAAACAAAAATTATTATCTTCAATCTCCAATTTTGTACTTGTTTTCAATACAATAGATAATTCCCATTTCAATATCTTCATATGATTTTTACATAGGATATTTTTCTTTTCCTATCATTTCTTCTTTTCATTTTCATTTTCTTCTCTCCCCCTTATTTATGAAAAATACAAAGTACCCGAGAGAATAGTATCATTTCTTTCATAATCAACATACCGTTAATTATTCTACACTATGTCTACCTGGGCTAACCCAGTATAAAAAACAAGAGTGTCTAATTTAGACAACAAAGTTATATCTTCTGAATTCAGAATATGATACCAAATGATATTTCACAAATTGTTTCTTTCATCAAATATTGTTCAGTTTTTCTAGGTTGATAGTCATTGGTTGATACCAATGATACAAAGTAAGTGTAACTTGTTTGATTCCACTTGTTGATAAGAATATTCTCAAGAAAACTGTCAACTTGAAATTCCTATATTCATCATAGCACAAAGATTAAAAACAGTTATGCATACTTGGAAGGTTATGTTATTGAATTTAGTCCTGTAACATTTTCAATAATTTTTTGTTCATTTATTGGTTCCATTTTAGTTTTCTCTATTAATATTACACTTCATTTCATTATATTTTTGAATAAGGATAGGATAGTTTTCCAACATACCTCATCAATGAATTCTTGAACAAGTACCTTCAAGAAATATCATATGTGGATGAAATATGTGTTTCTGAAAACTAATTTGGAAACTCCCCCTGAAGGGACCATCTATATCTTAACTTCATTAAGATGAATCTTCACATCAGTTATTATTATGAATTCCAATTGATGTAATTACTAATTATTGTAATCTCATCCATGACGGTGAATTCAAATTCACCGACCAACTAGAGTATCTTGATCATCTTCATTAAGGTTAAACTATGATATTTTGGAAAAAATAATCTTCAAGACAATAACAGTTAGAAAAAACAAGGATGGTAATTTTCTATACATCTTGGAATGCATATTTAACCTTTTAAATTTTAAAATATGGCTAAATATACGCAGTTCTCCCCCTTATTATATGCACAAGCTTCAATTCTCTACAAATAAATAATAATAATAATATGGGAATATGGTGGATCTCTATTGTTTTTTAGTGAGATGAACAAGGCCAAGAATTGTTTCTCAGCCATGAAACTCCCTTATTCCCTTCTCTATGTGAGGGTGAAATATTCATGGTGAATTTTTTGAATTTCCAGTCAGTTTTACCACAATGTAATCTCTAATTTCTTCAGTAAAAACTTTGTTCATAATTTTCATTTTCACACTTTCCATGAAGGCACATTCATTTGTTGGTGCTTTCTGAATCTTCTTACATATTTCTATCTGGGTTAGAAATATAAATACATAATTATTTTAGACGTGTCCATCCTTCTTGCACCTTCCATAAAAAAACAAGTTCTTTGACACAAGGATTGTGTTTTGTTGAAAACCTATGATGAAATTTGATATCATCATATGGAATATCCTATTTTCATTTAGCTTCTGATTTCTCATATTATTCTATAATTTTCCTTTCTATTTCCACATCATTTGAAAAAATCACTCATATTTCATTTGGAATATCCATAACATGCTTGGTAGATCCACATGGATTCTTAGGTGTGCTTTATACCACTTATTCCGATTTATTTTTGTTCTTGGGATGATCTTCACCATTGTTTATTATGATTTCTTAGATCAATTGTGATATCTATGGCATGCTTATAGTGAACCATAGTGTGACATATTCTTACAAAAAAAGAATCTTATTCCTTTTGGAGTATAACCCTTCTTGATCTTCTTGGGTTTTTTTATCATCATTATTCTTTGGATCTCCACCCAAGTATAACTTGCCTATGTTCATTGAAAACTTCTAGGGAATGTTCTTTATAAAAAATTTATCATAATTCTTTACCTAGGTAGGATTATTTCCAATCTTCAACTTCTATTTTATTTTCAACTAAATTGTTTTAGTGGCGTGCTTGAATGATTTATACCTGCATTCCTCTTCATTGTGACCACTTCCATTGCATATACCATACATTCTCTTCAAACATTCATATCTATTTATAATAAGAAGATTCTTCCTTTATTTCTATGGATATTTCTTTAATGTTGATTTTCTCACCCTTGACACGGACATCCTTTGATTCTTCTAAACTCTTTTGTTATACCAATAATCAGATGCACTACTCCCAAATCATTAAATGACCCAAAATAACCAACAAATCTTTATCTCTTCTTTTGAGTGGCTGTCAGGATAGATCGTCATGCTAGATGTCTATGTGATGTTTTATTTTTTCAGTTGGGCTTCTATAGTGGAAAAACTTCTTTTAGTCTTTCAATTCTTCACTACAGTCATAATAGAAAGCACTTCATCACCTTTATTCATCCATGTTTACACATATTTTGATTTTGAATGTGTACTACGTATATAAACTGAATTATCTAAGACATTATTTTCAAAGATGGATGGTACCTATTTCTTTGAGAATACGTAAGATTGAACATTAGATGATTTCAATCTATTCTTGTAACCATATGAAGGTATTTTTGGATAATAACCCCACTTATAATTTTTTTGGCTATAACTCTTGAAATAACTACTCTTCATTCATCTTGTTGTGAAGACTCAGCTCAAACATTCTCATAATTTCTTAGTTTGAATCCAAGTTCAAGACATTTCAGATTTAGGAAGTTTTTCTCATCCTCCACATATCTCAATCTAACTTCAATTTCTCTTTTGATCTTCATAACTTACTCATCATGCATTTTATGTATCTCATATATCAAAGTTTCAAGTTCCATGACCTTATTTGTATTGATTTCAAATTAAGAATTATTGACATCAATTATATGCTTTTATTTTCTTATAATTCATGGATTTTTTTTAAATTACATAGTGGAATTCTCCAATTCATGAGTTTTATTCAACCCACGATCTTAAAATCATGAGCACCCTTCTTCAAGTTCAACTTTGTCTACTTCTTTGGCACTAATTTTCTTGGAGATCTTGATATTGTCTTGTATCATTTCTTCAAAGCCTCTCTCTAAGTTCTCCAAGTTTTCCTCAAGCTCAGTAATCTCTTCCTGTATTATTTTGAATGATCCAAAAATATAAGTGACTATTTATTTGGTACAATTTGAAACATATCTTTCAAAGTAGTGATTGATTCAGCATTGAAATCCTTAGATATATGATCACTTTTACTAATGATTGGATATTCATGAGGCCAGTTTTGGAAATAGATTTTGATTTCCTATTCTTCATGTAGGGTTGAAATAATACATGATATAGAATTTTTGTCCTTTAAGATGGTAGTATATTGTACAGGGTGAGAAAATCAACATTAAAGAAATATAAGGGTTCATCATAAGGCAAATAATTAGTTCACCATCCCCCTTTGTCAGCGCTGATAAAAACCCCCTTTATCAGCGCTTTTTGAGCACTGTAAAGCGCGGCGCTGATAAAGGGGGGTCCCTTTTATCAGCGCTCAAAAAGCGCTGATAAAGGGTACTTTTATCAGCGCTAAAAAAGGCGCTGATAAAAGGGTTCTTTATCAGCGCTTTTTTTAGCGCTGATAAAAGGTGTCTAAAAAATTGTAAAAATAAAAATATATATATAATTCGTCAGGGGTTTTTTCACAGCGCTTGACCCCTCCCTTTTATCAGCACTTTCCCCCCAACCCGCACCCCACTCCCTCTCATCCCCCCCGCACGCTCCGCACGCTGCACCCCGCCTCCCTCGCATCCGGCACAACCCTGCTGCCACTGGAATTCAAACACAGGACCTCCACCCTAACACGCTGCCACTTTACCACTTAGCCAATTTGTTTTGTTCTCCATTTGATGATATATCTAGTTATATATATATATATAGTTATATTTATTCTTATATTAATATAGATCCATATTAAAATAAATTTATTTAGTTATATTAATATATATATATATATATATATTTTCGTATATTAATATAAATATATATATATATATATATAATTTTTTATCCGTATATTTATTTGTATATTAATATATATATTTATAAAGTTAATTTCAAATACATTTATAGAATATGTGTTTTTATGTGTGTTTTTAAATAAATAAATAAATAAATACATATATACATAGATACAATACACGCACACAAACAGAGAGAGAGATATATATATATATACATATATATATATATATATATAGTTATGAATGAATCCATAGAAATGAGGGGGTGAAAATCCTATGAGAATGTTAAAACGAAGATAACTTTTAATCCGTAAGTCCGTTTCAACTTCACAACCAGTCAAATCGAAGAACATGAAACGATCTTCGATATGATATGCGGTACAGGCCAAATGGACATCCGGATCAAAAGTTATAGCCATTTGAATGTTAAAAGGACCATAACATATAATACAGGAGTCCGTTTCAGCTCCACAATCAGTCATATCGAAGAAAATGAAATGATCTTCAATATGATATATGGTAGAGGTTTATCGGATATCGGGATCAGAAGTTATAGCTGTTTGAACGGTGAAAAACCGGGGTACCCCGACTAAAAACTCAGTTTTGGAGGCATTCTGGGCCTTTTTTGGCCTTGAAACAACATTGGACGGGTTCCACTTATCCATAGCGCTGTAGAGCTCGTCGCAGGCTTCGATTTGATATGCTGTGGAGCTCAAACGGAGTCCCGGATCAAAGGTTATGGCCGTTTGAAGTTTGGGTTTCATTTTCAACTTATTTTGGATCTTTCATTAATTTTTTTATTTTTTTTATATTAAAAGTGTCATTAAATGACTATTAATTGGTAAAAATTACATAATTACTAATTAAAAATATTTTTTAATTTATTTTATAACCCTCTTTTACTAAACATCTTATAAATTAATATTATATTTCCATAGATCCTTTCTAAAACGTATTTATAAAATAAATATTATATTTATATCAATATAAATAGCTTAATAGATTTATATATTTATATATATATTTTTTAAATTTTCCCTTTATCAGTGCTTTTTATAAAAAGCACTGATAAAGGGGGGGTCTTTATCAGCGCTTTCATAAAAGCGCTGATAAAGACCCCCCGTTTATCAGCGCTACTAAAAAAGCGCTGATAAATGTGGCGCGCTCTGCTTGCCCCGTTTTGTAGTAGTGTTAAGGGTAAATTCGGTAAATAAGGGTTAACAAATAATATTATAATAATACTAAATTACCCTAAAATGTGTCCTAGCCTTATTGGTTGATACATGTTCGACCATAGGCATCTTTGGGTCGATTTTGGGACCCCATGGTGCCACTTGTAGGTGATAGGGACACTTTATTTTAATTAAGTTAAAATGAATACAAAAATGACACAAGCATATATCTTTTAGAAAAACAATTTTTACATAGGGTTATATATGTTTGATTTTAGATTATAAATATTAATTAGAAATATAAAACGATTTCCTACATAATTATATTTTATTTATAATTTTTAGACATTAAATAATTTAATTTATTTATGACACAATGATGATGAATTAATTACTATAATAGTGAAAAATTAAAATAATTGATATTATAAATACCCAAATAAATATAATATGAAACTTTTAATGAATTAAAATAATTTTCTTGGATAATATGATATATTAGGATTGATTTAATTGACTTTTTTCGAAGTAATCAATCTTTTATGAGTTTCAAAAAAATCAACTATTGAATAGTGTCAAAATTGACATAAAAGAGTTCTTAAAACAAATATTATATTATTAATTGATATTAAATTCCTAAAAATCTAAGGTTCGGCCAAGAGACTTATATCATGATAGGTTCATCACTAATGGACCACTTGGTGGTTTCTTGGATGTATATAGTAAGTTTATTAACCATATCATATAAAAATACAAAGAGACATTGTAAAAGTGAAACTAATTAACTTATAGTTAATACTTAAAGATAAGGTTAATATAAGTACCCAAACCTGTCTAAATTCTATTGGTCGAGTTGTTTTAGACCCATACCCACCTTAAAATTTAAATAATCAACTTTGGAGCCATTATAAACCGAATATGAATTTATTATAAACTAATATTTCTAGCTTTTCCAAAGGTGCCCCTCACCCCTCTTATAAAAGGGAACTCCTCCTTCTCATTTCTTCACAACTTAAAAACCTTTTGGTTCATCACAAATCTGCCCAAATACTCTCCCAACTTCCCTCACTACAACCTAGAGGCCTTAGTTTGATCAGAAATCCAACCTAAGGATCCCTTTTGATCAAATCAAAAGGAAGAACCCGAAGAAGAGGTAATGATTTCACCACCCTTTTCCAAGTTCCTTTCTTCTTCCACTTCTTCTTCCTTTGTTATTACCATTCTAAAATAATAACTCCAGTATCATATATATACTGTGATGTTATTATAAATATGGTACAACCATATTCAGTATTCTATCCACCCTTTGAATAACATGTCACCATACGTGCGTACGTACGGCTTACCGTCTCCACGTCGTGGTGTAATTGTTATTCAATATATTATTATTTGGATGGGTATAATAATGGTATGTAACTCATGTAAATAATAAATATAACATATTAATTATTCTGTATATATGATATAACAACCATTTATATATTATTTCAAAAGAATGATATTGTCGCTCGTGCGTACGTACGGACTACCGTCTCCACGAACGCGATGAGATTCATTCTCCATCGTATCCATTCAAGTATAATTATCATTTGATGATTTAAAAATGATGTTTATGGACTTGATATCATTCTGGATATGAATAATATACAACCTATCCATTACAAACATGCTTACGTAACAAAACATATAAAAGAAAACAAGTAAGTTAACACCCAAAACAACGATAATACTAAGATATTATTATCAAATCAATATTAAAAGATCATATATGATATCATATTAATGTATATAATTATTGTATAATTTAATAACAGTTATTTCACCATTATAGAGGAGGTTAACCTACCCTAACCAAGGAAAAGTACAAGGTAAGGGGTTTTCATCTCACTCCTTATTCCCGTGAGATTCATGCCATATTGCCACCATTACCTTGTATGTGGTGTATGTACTGCCCATAATTATATTCTTTGTGTAATACACTCTAATTTATGTGTATTTACATATTCATTGTATGATACCTCTTTCATGGGTTGTATGTTTCATAAGTTACCAAATTGGTAAGGGTTATTTCACAATCTCTTCATTATCGGAAGTTGTTTATACGTAATAATCTACTGGGATCTCTTTATCATCCACATCCATGTTTCTTAAAAAATGAATTCCAAAACATTTTTACTATTTACTAGAACATGGGTTAAAGTCATTTATACCCTTGTTTGACTTTTTATAAGAGGTTTATAAAGGGATCTTTCCGTCGTTTTCCAAACAAGGTGCTTTTTATCCTTTTCGACAAAATTAAGGTAAGAATGTTTTTTTAACTTATACGGCGGGTGTGGCTATTTTCCGCCGTTATAAAATCGTCGAAGCTTCCCTTACAAGATAATAAGAATATTTTCAAAAAAAATGTTTTATTTCATAAATATAATACTCTTAAATGATTTCAAAATAGAAAGAGATATTTTTCTAAAATAGTCTTTATTTCATCTATGTCAACATCCTTTGATGGATTTTAAGCTTATTTGAAGTTGATTTATTATGATACAAAACATCCATATTTTATTGAAGGTTTTGTGATATTTTTGACTGCGGATAAGTTATTCTTATGTCACTCAGGGTTTTTGTTTAGAGTATTGACATTTCATAAGTTATTTGTAATCCGAATGTTTATGTTATATTTCAACCTTTCATTCAGATGAATGTGTTAGAAAAGTATGTTCCAGGTTGGGGACCGGTAAAAGTAAGCCCTCCGGTTTGGTCTCCGGTTATTAGAGGAACTCCGGTTTGGTCTCCGGTTATTAGAGGAACTTTAGTTTGGTGTCCAGTTATTAGAGGCACTCTGGGTTGGTGTCCGGTTATTAGAGGCACTCCGGGTTGGGTTCCGGTTACAGTTAGCCCCAAGGTCTTGGGACGAGGCCTTGACAAAGAAATTAAAGTTCAGCATTATGCATTACGACATTATGAAAGTGGTTATTGATATTGCATGTGATTATTCTATTAGTAGAATATCCATGTGAATAAGTAAATGGCATTATTTCATTTTACTTTTTCCATACTATGTTGAAGTTCAAGTTTAAAAGGCTTTTGTTTTAGTAATGCATTGCCTTAAATGTTTATGCTTATTTTTGAATGTTCCGCTATATTGTTATCCTTACTGGGCATTTGAGATCACCCCTTTTCTATGTTTTATTTTTCCAGGATGTGAAGAAGTAAGTTATGAATGACCTGCAGGGATATTATGAGGGGATAATAGTGTGGACTATGGAGACATTATGTTGTCGTAGTAGTTTTTCACTTTATGATGTAATGTAAAACTTATGAATATATCTAGTGTTTCCAAGGCTACTAAACCAATCGATCTTTCGAGATTTTATCTTTCTTGTGATCATGCCAATGTTATGTAATAATGCACCGACTCTGGGTAACTAGGGTCGGGGCGTTACAGTTGGTATCAGAGGAAGTTTAGTACAAACCTTGGAAGCTAGATTTAGATAAAATCTGATTAGAGGACATAGATTTAAGATGAATTTTGAGGTTTAGTATAGAAGAACTTCCTAGAATTTTGGTATTGTAGAGATTTTCTGAGTTTTCCGAGCAATACATCCATGTCTGGATACGAGCAGGTAGAGGCGGCTCTGGCACAGATGTACCTAGGGGTAAAACCCGAAAACACCGCTTTGAGCTAGACTCGAACGAGAACTGGTGCACGACAATGGGCATTGCTGCACTCTTGGTTACGACACTCCCGGGGGATATGCTTAGGATAATTCTCATTTTCTTTACAAACCATTATGAAGGGTTTATGTGGATTTACTTCCTCAAAGGAGAAATTTTTATGATTATGGATTATATCCATAAACTATTTAATTTATGTTATATTTCTTACAAGTTTGGGATTAGGTATTGTTATTCATAAACTAATCTAGTGTATGCCATTGTTTAGAAATGGCGCCCAGTAGAAGGAATGAAAACTCTAGCAATGCACATGATACAAAGAGAAAGAAGGATCATATATTTTATGTTCTTAAGCCAGAATTTACAAAATAAATAGTCTCGCATGTATTATCATCATATGAAGAAATAATATCATGTTTTTATAAGATAAGTAAAGAGATTACTGAGTCCTATGGCTTTGAAGGGAAGCAAGAGAAGAAAAGGATGGAAGAGAGAAAGATGGATAAAGGGAAGAGGGAAAAGAAGAATTTTCCCATATGTGATAACTGTGGAAAGAAACACCCTGGAACTTGCCTGAAAGGAATGGGAGTTTGTTATAAGTGTGGAGGAAAAGGGCACAAAGTACGTGACTTCAACGGTAAGAAAATGGTTTCAAATGTACAATGCTTCATTTCCAAGGAGTTTGGACACTACGCGAACCTATGTCCCAGTCATAAGACTATGCTGCAAATGATGTTATTGGATAATAATCAAGTTATGATACTACCACAGATGAAGAGGGATGATTAGAGTTCTTATGTTGATTATGTCAATTGAGTGTTGTATCAACAATGTACTTGTTATAATAATTATGGAGTATATAAGGATTGTACTGCAGTACTATTTCATTAAGGACTTGAGATTGTGTGGAACAAAGAAAAGTGACTCAATAGCAGGATACATTTTTGGAAAATATATGGTTGAGAGAATGATAAACCATAATATAGTTCTGATACCGAGGTAGTGATTTTGGAATAATACATGATTGTTTTGGATAAATTATATTGGATATTCTTGGATACCTTGGAACTGATTAATGATTTGTATATTCCATCATTGTTGGGGTTTAAAACATTTTTGGATTGATGAAGTATATCCGGAATTCTATATGGAATAAGGGAGCATGAATGTAATCAATAAGGAATATGGTAATTCAGGATGTTTCAGTGTATTAAAAGAATACATGATGAAAGTATTCATATGCTATTATAGGGTAAAAAGGATCTACATTATGTTTACCTTCCTTAGAAATGTTGGACTGTGAGTTTGGACAGAAGTATTTTGGATAGTTCTAGTTTGGATTATCTTGGATTTCCATAAAAGGACAACCCGGAGGTCGGGCGACAACCCGTCGCGTCCGGCAAGGCTGCGAGACTTGAACCCGCAACCGAAGGGCGACAAGGGTGTATCACCTACCACTGGCCCATGAGATGTCCTGGATTAAATAATGTAGTTTTTCTAAAGATCTGGTAGATGAATTATAAATTCATTTATTTTGGAACCCTGTACGAATAGTTTAAATAGAAATTTTTCTACGTTCTATTATCTTTTAGAGTGAAAGATGAGTTTGTGGTAGAAATTTATTAATGGATAAAACTCTAATTATAAAGTAAGTATATCTCCTTATGATCTTAGCCAATCTCATAAATAAATTCCTCAACATTAATAAAAGGAACTTAGAACAAAAATGTTGTCCTAGATGGTACCTTAAATCATCATTAATTTATGGCTTTGGGATTGTTGGCCTTTTCATAGCCATGTTCTCTACCACTCTCCATTAGATAATTGATGGTTAGATTTTTCTTCCATATCCACATTTTCCTACATGGAACCCTAGTATGTGTTATTTTCGGTAATCTTCATACTTTCCACTCTTTATTTTAAATAGAGGCCTCATTAATTCATTTTTCGATGTGGGACTTCAACTAAGATATTTTGAAACGTCAGAAATGTGTTATCCCAATACCCTATGTTTTGTTGAACCGATGGTATTTCAAATCATCATAGATTGATGAGTTTAAGGACCTCAATTTTATACTTGTTTGTGATTGATAACATCAATCACTACCTATACATATTTATGTTTTCCTCCAATTATATGTCTCTAATTTCCACCAATGTTCTCCTAATCGAGATCATAATTTGGTGGTGACCCTTTGATTACTCTTTTCCTCATATTAAGACTAAATTTTAGTAACCCAATTTCTGATGTGGGTTTTCCCACAAATATATTTTCTATTTTCAACCTCTTATTTTCGAAGAACAATTTCAAATTGCGAGGATGCAATTTATTGAAGGAGGGGAGAATGTAACACCCCAAGATTTCATAGTGTGTTATTTCTTCAAAATAATTAAATAACTTGCACTACACGCAACACCGAGTTCAATCACACCATGACTTACCAAAAAAAAACCCATTCAAAAGAGGTTATTAATAGTATTAACTAAATTTTAAACTTTATATAATCCTTATAATTTCAGAATCCATATTATGAGTTTCTTAGACATAATACAAGAACAGATTCATTTTCAGTATTGCACTTTTATCAACTTTTAATAGTGAAACCTTTTTAAATAAAATATTTTAAACTTTTTGACTAAATGGGGACATCAAAAAATTTTAAAATGAAACATCCCAATCTTCCACAATACGCTTTCCTTTGAATAATACAGTAGCGTGTGTTGTACGCAACTTCGAGTTCTAACACAACACAACCAATCAAACTAGCCGTTATGAATAGTAATACCTAACTTTTAAAATTTTAGAAATTTTATCTCTCAAAATGGACTTCATTTTTGGATTCGGAGTATCGAATTTAGCCTAAGGTGAAATTTTGGTACTTTTCGGATAACTTTCATATTTTGATGAATAGTGAAAATTACTAAATTTTAATTAAAAACAACTTTTTTAATAAAAATAATTAATAGTGATAAATTATAAATTTGAGTGGTTTTAAAGTATATTTAGAATATATTTTTACCATTTAATATAATTTTGGTCATTGGACATAATTTTACAATTAAACCGAACATAAACAAGTGTCAATCTTTTGATAGTTATTATCTCTTAAAAACACGCTTTTTGTTTTGACAGCGGGAATTAATTTTAAATTAATTTATGCCACTTCTATGTTTTGAATTTAGAAAAATGGATTCCATATTTGGAATCAGGATTTTCAAATTGTGTAAATAGGTAACTTTTATTTTTAGACATTTTGAATAATTACTGCGGTAAATATTTTATTTACCATGGTTAAGGGTAAATCCGGTAAATAAGGGTTCAAAATAATATTATAATAATACTAAATTACCCTAAAACGTGTCATAGCCTTATTGGTTGATACATGTTCGACCATAGGCATCTTTGGGTCGATTTTGGGACCCCATGGTTCCACTTGTAGGTGATAGGGACACTTTATTTTAATTAAGTTAAAATGAATACAAAAATGACACAAGCATATATCTTTTAGAAAAACAATTTTTAAATAGGGTTATATATGTTGGATTTTAGATTATAAATATTCATTAGAAAGATAAAAAGATTTCCTACATAATGATATTTTATTTATAATTTTTAGACATTAAATAATGTAATTTATTTATGACACAATGATGATGAATTAATTACTATAATAGTGAAAAATTAAAATAATTGATATTATAAATACCCAAATAAATATAATATGAAACTTTTAATGAATTAAACTAATTTTATAGGATACTATGATATATTAGGATTGATTTAATTGACTTTTTTCGAAGTAATCATTCTGTTATGAGTTTCAAAAAAATCAACTATTGAATAGTGTCAAAATTGACATAAAAGAGTTCTTAAAAAAAATATTATATTATTAATTGATATTAAATTTCCTAAAAATCTAAGGTTCAGCCAAGAGACTTATATCATGATAGTGGCATCACTAATGGATCACTTGGGGGTCTCTTGGATGTATATAGTAAGTTTATTAACCATATCATATAAAAATACAAAGAGACATTGTAAAAGTGAAACTAATTAACTTAGAGTTAATACTTAAAGATAAGATTAATATAAGTAACCAAACCGGTCTAAATTCTATTGGTTGAGTTGTTTTCGACCCATACCCACCTTAAAATTTAAATAATCAACTTTGGAGCCGTTATAAACCGAATATGAATTTATTATAAACTAATATTTCTAGCTTTTCCAAAGGTACCCCTCACCCATCTTATAAAAGGGAACTCCTCCTTCTCATTTCTTCACACCTTCAAAACCTTTTGGTTCGGCAAAACTCTGCCCACATACTCTCCCAACTTCCCTCACTACAACCTAGAGGCATTATTTTGATCAGAAAGCCAACCTAAGGAGCCCTTTTAATCAAATCAAAAGGAAGAACCCGAAGAAGAGGTAATGATTTCACCACCCTTTTCCAAGTTCCTTTCTTCTTCCACTTCTTCTTCCTTTGTTATTACCATTCTAAAATAATAACTCCAGTATCATATATATACTATGATGTTATTATAAATATGGTACACCCATATTCAGTATTCTATCCACCCTTTGAATAACATGTCACCATACGTGCGTACGTACGACTTACCATCTCCACGTCGTGGTGTAATTGTTATTCAATATATTATTATTTGGATGGGTATACTAATGATATGTAACTCATGTAAATAATAAATATAACATATTAATGATTCTGTATATATGATATAACAACCATTTATATATTATTTCAAAATAATGATATTGTCGCTCGTGCGTACGTACGGACTACCGTCTCCACGAACGCGATGAGATTCATTCTCCATCGTATCCATTCAAGTATAATTATCATTTGATGATTTAAAAATGATGTTTAAGGACTTGATATCATTCTGGATATGAATAATATACAACCTATCCATTACAAACATGGCTTACGTAACAAAACATATAAAAGAAAACAAGTAAG
This sequence comes from Viscum album, assembly GCA_963277665.1. NCBI lineage: Eukaryota > Viridiplantae > Streptophyta > Magnoliopsida > Santalales > Viscaceae > Viscum > Viscum album. The sequence continues at coordinate 109,784,249 of OY728135.1, forward strand.
TTAACACCCGAAACAACGATAATACTAAGATATTATTATCAAATCAATATTAAAAGATCATATATGATATCATATTAATGTATATGATTATTGTGTAATTTAATAACAATTATTTCACCATTATACGGGAGGTTATCCTACCCTAACCAAGGAAAATTACAAGGTAAGGGGTTTTCATCTCACTCCTTATTCCCGTGAGATTCATGTCATATTGCCACCATTACCTTTTGTGTGGTGTATGTACTGCCCATAATTATATTCTTTGTGTAATACACTCTAATTTATGTGTATTTACATATTAATTATATGATACCTCTTTCATGGGTTGTATGTTTCATAAGTTACCAAATTGGTAAGGGTTATTTCACAATCTCTTCATTATCCGAGGTTGTTTATATGTAATAATCTACTGGGATCTCTTTATCATCCACATCCATGTTTCTTAAAAAATAAATTCCAAAACATTTTTACTATTTACTAGAATATGGGCTAAAGTCATTTATACCCTTTTTTGACTTTTTATAAGAGGTTTATAAAGGAATCTTTCCATCGTTTTCCAAACAAGGTGCTTTTTAACCTTTTCGATAAAATTAAGGTATGAATGTTTTTTTAACTTATACGGCAGGTGTGGCTATTTTCCGCCGTTATAAAATCGTCCAAGATTCCCTTACAAGATAATAAGAATATTTTCAAAAAAAATGTTTTATTTCATAAATATAAGACTCTTAAATGATTTCAAAATAGAAAGAGATATTTTTCTAAAATAGTCTTTATTTCATCTATGTCAACATCCTTTGATGGATTTTAAGCTTATTTGAAGTTGATTTATTATGATACAAAACATCCATATTTTATTGAAGGTTTTGTGATATTTTTGACTGTGGATAAGGTATTCTTATGTCACTCATGGTTTTTGTTTAGAGTATTGACATTTCATAAGTTATTTGTAATCCGAATGTTTATGTTATATTTCAACCTTTCATTCGGATGAATGTGTTAGACAAGTATGTTCCGGGTTGGGGACCGGTAAAAGTAAGCCCTCCGGTTTGGTCTCCGGTTATTATAGGAACTTTGGTTTCGTCTCCGGTTATTAGAGGAACTCCGGGTTGGTGTCCGGTTATTAGAGGCACTCCGGGTTGGTGTCCGGTTATTAGAGGCACTCCGGGTTGGGTTCCAGTTACAGTTAGCCCCAAGGTCTTGGGATGAGGCCTTGACAAAGAAATTAAAGTTCAGCATTATGCATTCCGACATTATGAAAGTGGTTATTGATATTGCATGTGATTATTCGATTAGTATAATATCCATGTGAATAAGTAAATGGCATTATTTCATTTTACTTTTGCCATACTATGTTGAAGTTCAAGTTTAAAAGGCTTTTGTTTTGGTAATGCATTTCCTTAAATGTTTATGCTTATTTTTGAATGTTCCGCTATATTGTTATCCTTACTGGGCATTTGAGCTCACCCCTTTTCTATGTTTTTTTTTTCCAGGATGTGAAGAAGTAAGTTATGAATGACCTGCAGGGATATTATGAGGGGATAATAGTGTGGACTATGGAGACATTATGTTTTCGTAGTAGTTTTTCACTTTATGATGTAATGTAAAACTTATGAATATATCTAGTGTTTCCAAGGATACTAAACCAATCGGTCTTTCGAGATTTGATCTTTCTTGTGATCATGCCAATGTTATGTAATAATGCACCGACTCTGGGTAACTAGGGTTGGGGCGTTACAATCATCAAACATTTCATAAATAATCCATATAGCATAAAATAAATGGGTTTCATTTCATAATCATAACGTTTTAAAAACTGCTTTAAAGACATGATCTTTATGTCACTTTAAACCCACGGAAAGGGAAAGAGGGTTTCATGTATGTAAATCCCAGAATTTAAAATAGAAAATTTTGATATATATGTGAATACCCCTATAGAAATAAGAGCTTTGAGTATTCACTTTATAACATAAAATAATTTTGAGAAAAGAGAGAGAGGCACTTTGAGACGAAAATTCTGCAGCATAACAGCTATGTTACAATGTTTTTAGAAGACATTGAAAAGAGAGGGGACATGGGTCAAACATTCATAAATTACCCATAAAACAGTAGAGGGACAGAATATTAGGGATTTAAGAACATGTTAATGAAATTTGAAAATATACCATATGAAATTAAGAACATGAAAGGAAGACAAAAATAAGATTTCTCTTATGAAAATTCGGCAGCCTAACGGCGTTACATAAACTTCAACCAATAATGAATTGATGAGATCAAATAGGGTCTCTCATCATATGAAGATAAAAGATCAGTATGATAGATATAGAGATCATAACCCAACATAATAAATGGAACTTGAAAGAATTGACATGAAAGTAGAACTTCAAAACGAGAAGGGTGAAGAACCACTTAAAAATTCGGCAGCCTAACGACGCCACTTAAAACTTCAAAATACTAAATTGAAGAGATAAAATGGGGTCTATCATCATATTTTCATAAAAGATCAGTATTATAGATTTAGATATCATACCCCAACATAATAAATGGAACTTGAAAGAATTGACATGAAAGTAGAACTTCAAAACGAGAAGGGTGAAGAACCACTTAAAAATTCAGCAGCCTAACGACGCCACTTAAAACTTTAAAATACTGAATTGAAGAGATCAAATGGCGTATCTCATCATATTGTCATAAAAGATCAGTATTATAGATTTAGAGATCATACCCCAACATAATAAATGGAACTTGAAAGAATTGACATGAAAGTAGAACTTCAAAACGAGAAGGGTGAAGAACCACTTAAAAATTCGGCAGCCTAACGACGCCACTTAAAACTTCAAAATACTGAAATGAAAAGATCAAATGGGGTATCTAATAATATGATCATAAAAGATAATTATGATAAATTTAGATATCATACCCCAACATAATAAATGGAACTTGAAATACTCGACATGAAAGTAGAAATTTGAAAAAAGAGAAGGGTGAAAGAATCCCTTAAAAATTCGGCAGCCTAACAGCGCCACTTAAAACTTCATAAAATGAAATGATGAGAGTAATAGGGGGTATATCATCATATAAACATAAAATGGACAGTATAATGAATATAAAAGAACATCATCCAACATAAGAACATGGAGTATAAAAGAATTGACATGAAAGAGATCACTTGAAAAGAAAGAGAGGGGTCGGATCCCTTACCTTAAAATGTAACTCTTAAACCTCAAAGGTTGGGACCTTGAGGGCTTGGGGGCACCTTGGGAGGACTCCTTGGGAGGTAATGAGACCCGAACTTCGTTGGGGAAGAGTGGGGAGTCGAATGGATGAGAGGAGGGCTTGTTATTTATAGGGAAAGTGAGGGGACAGGACCTTAATGGCCAAGGGACACCTCACATGTGCTTTTCTCAAACCCATGTGCTCTCTCATGATATTTCCAATAAAGTTAGGCCACATGGGGCCCCCAATACAAATATCCATAACCTTAGGTCGGCCAACCCTTAAAATATCTCATGACATCACCATGACACAGTTATGATGTCATTAAACATACCGAAACCCTAAAACTGTATTTTTACTATTCACTGAAAATTCAACTTTCTCAGAAAAATACCAAAATTTTACACTAAGAAAATATCAATGCTCTGATTTCAAAAATGAACTCCATTTTATAAAAATAATTTTCTAAATATTTTAAATTTTATTTTTAAATAAATACACTATTCACCGAAAATTCATTTTTTTTTTCAGAAAAAACCCCAAAAATTACCTTAACCTAATATCGATGCTCTGAGTTCAAAAAATGAAATCCATTTTATAAAAATAATTTTCTAAATATTTTTAATTTAATTTTTAATTAAAAAACACTATTCACCTGAAAAAAACTAATACTTGAATAATAATTTACGAAACCGTTATTTAACCATTTTATTGAATCACATTACTTAATCAAGGTGCCTAGATTATTTTAAAACTTTCTTTAAGTGAGATTACTAATCCATTTGGACACATTTCTAATCCTAATCATAAAATCACTATTCATAATTTACTTTTCATCAAAAATCAAGTTGATCTTATTAGACTCTAAATTTCGTACTGAACATAATTGTAGAAGACCATTTTTTGAAAATCATTACACATTTTTAATTATTTAAGGTTTACCTAAACATTTTTTAAAATATTCTTTTTCTAAAATTCATCAAAAATTTGCATACTATTTTTATCCGGTCATTTGAAAATTCATAAACTTCATCATAAGAAGAAATCCCAATTTTTATTTGAAACAAAGGGTTACACAAGGCAGTTACGGTCTCCTTACATATCCCCTTATCACACCAGCATAGGACCTAAGTGTAAGGTGTGCTAAGGTGAAAGAATCCGAGGGAGGCTCGGCCAACATCACACGAGTAGTAATTTCTATCAGTTTGAACTTCTCGCGAAGGCGATCCCGTTCTAGCTTCACACGATGAAGTTCAGCTTGGGTTTGGTCCAGAGAAACGCCCAGTGGTGCTACCTCCTTCCCAAGTTCTGTTAGATGGGTTTCGATCGGTCCAAGACTACTGGGTGAGGCCATCGAATCTTCTTTCTATATTAATTAACCAAGGTCACTTGTATTTAGAGACAAATATCGAAATGTTTAGTTTCTAGCGGTCATATTGACCAATGGTCATATAACAGTCCAAACCCAATAGTTTCATTTTAATTATACTCATGTTATACAATGAAATAGTTTTTTTGAGTATATATTAAAAAATAAAATAAAATAACACACAAAATTAGGAAACAAGATTTATTCAAAAAATTTCGGGTCATTACACGAATGATATATGAAAGGTATGTATAATATTTTGTTATATGTTTTTATATTGATGAATCTTAGGACATGATTCATATTTTTTTATAGGAAGCATGTATTAAAGAAATAATATGGAAAATTAAGGTTAAAGATAATGTAGATGAGGTTATGAGTAAAATGGCACACCGTATAAAGTTACAAATTTTGAATCAAATGTCATTATTGAATGAAGGGATGTCAAGTTGTATTAAAATAAATTTATGAAACATAATATAGAGTAGGTTACTCCACATATCCCAATCTCTTTCACTACATCTAGTTCAAATTAAATCGTAGAGAATAATGATTATTCTTATGTTAAACCAAAACCAAGTACAAGACCAATGGAGGAGAAACATCTATATCTATATTTTATTTCTCCTAATTCCATATATTTCCTTATTAAGATAGATTAAAATAATAAACTTCTAAAAAAATATCCAAAGGTTTTAACTATATAGGATGACCCAAAGATATATAAAGAAGCTATATATTCTTGGGATTTTGTTTCCAGGAAAGAAAAAATTAATGATAAAATGTATTTTGTTATAGGAAATAATGATTGGGTCATTATAGAATTTAAAAAATAGTCAAAACCTATTGGTTTTAAATGGGTATTTAGAAAGAATTATGATTCCTATAGTAATAGTCAATCTTGTAAATAAATATTAGAAGTCAAAGGTATTACAAAAAAAGTAGGAAATGGTTATTTTTATACTTATGATCACGTAGCTTGAATAAATTCAATAAGAATATCAGTTGTATTAAATTCAATTAATCATTTATATGTCCATTAAATGGGTGTTAAAATTGTTTTTATGGATATTTAGATGATAATATTTACATGGGACAACCATATGGGTTTTTTATAAGGAAATTAAAAGAAAGTATATAAACTAGATAAATATATATATGTCCCTAAACAAGATCTGAAACATGGCATAAAATATTTGATTCTATAGTCTTATATAATAGTTCTTTTAACGGATATAAAGACAAATGTATTTATTCAAAATCTATAAAATAATATTGAGTTTTGTGTGTGTCCATATGTAGATGATATGTTAATTTTTGGATCCAATATGACTTGTGTAAATGAGACAAAGAATTATTTATCCTCTATGGATAAAATGAAGGATCTTGTAATAGTTGATACTATCCTAGGCATTAAAGTTAGAATACATGGTGGGGGTTACACTTTAATTCACTCACATGACATTGAAAAAATGTTAAATAAATTTAATCACTATGGTTTCAAAGATACTAACAGTCTATTTGATTCTATTGTTAATCTATTTATGAATATGGGCATATCCATTACACCCATTTAATATTCTAGTGTAATAGGTTCTTTAAAGTATGAAATTCATTATACTAAAAAATTTATTCCTTTTTCACTAAGTAAAATTTGTAGATACACTATAAATACTAGTATGGATCATTATAAATTTATAACAATAATCTTTGAATACTCCAAATATTTTTTGTTTATACAACCATGATTATCTTATATGGATACATCGATGTATGTTGTATTACTAGTGTTGGAGATAATCTATCCACAACTAGATGGTTGTTTATACTTTGAGGTTGTGTAGTTTCTTTGAAGAGGAACAAAGAAATATGTATTTAAAATTTGACCATGGAGTCAGAGTTTATTTCCTTAGATTTTTGGAATAATGAGGTGGATAAAAATGAAGGTGGTGGAATGAGTAAGTATCATTAGATTGTATAATCTCACATTACAAGTGGGATAAAACTATCTGAGATCTGTTATTATAAATAAGGTCCCCAAGGAGTGGATTTTTCATAAAAAATACATTAGAGTAAATTATTTTTGAATAAGTATATAAGAACTATTTTTTTAGTGAAAATCTTACACACACAAAAATATATATACAAACAAAAAAACAAACAAAAACAATATATAATAAAATTTTATGTTAATAAAAATGTTTAATGACCAGATTAGTCACCACTTTGACATTATATAAGAGAGATATTTCTATTTCGATATTACAAAATCTTAGTGGAGGAGGATCAAACCCTTTTTAATAGTGATCTCATCATGCTTCACAAAGTGTCCAATTCTGAATTTCAATATATATTGTTATTACATACTTCATAAATTTCCATGTTAAAAATTTTTTGTGGTTATTTTATTTATTTATTTTTTCTATCATGATTTCAGGATTTCATATTTTTTTAATTGATTATCAATACCCACCACCATGCCAATCCTGATCATAATTGGTAGCTGGTGATCATTTCTAATGAAATCTGCAAAAGTCTCCCACTTACTAATTCTTTATCTATCATTGTTCTCAACTTGTTCTTGACACCATTTCATAGGGGATTTAGTCTATTGTTTCATTAGAAAACTATACCATTTTTCCAGTTAAGTTATATTTGATAACATATATTGACATAAAAACCTAATCTTTGGTATGTTGTTTCCATTTTATTCATAACTTTCACGTCTATAATAGAAACACTAAGAACTGACACCTTGCTACTTCTTTCGTCTAATCGGGTACCAACACTCATACTCCACTCCCTCTCTCTATAATGATTACCAACAGTGGGGATTTTGAATTTTTATTTCCATATAAAAATTTTCAAATTAATTATGCATTTTATTTTTACTCAAATTATTTCAAGGTTTTGTTTTTTTCTATAATTGGTTTTCTGCTGGGCCTCTTACTTTCTCATGGGACTCATATTATTTGTCCACCCAATTCAATGGGACTACCCATTCTCTTTCGGCGGCACCCCACATCTCATACTCATTCTCTTGAGTTATTTCTCAATTGTATCATCTGTTATATTTTACAGAAGATCATTTATTCCCCTATAGGATTTCATTTTGAACTAGATTTTATTAAGATCTTCCCATACACAGCTCCTTTCGATTTTCAATGTGAAACCATCAAGAAAGAAATAGAAAGAAGAATATTAGACATACACAATTATATATTGTTGTTCGTTATCCTTCCACCAGCTCCTCCAAGATGTGATTTCTATCAGGAACTACACTACTCTTGAGTTTCAGAGGATCCCTAACTCAATTTTGAGAGAATTCATGGAGTTCTTGGGTTACATCAAGTCTTTTACTATCTTCTTGAAGGAGAATCGATCTTGGTGTCCATATCTAGTATAGATAAAAAATTTATTTTCACTAAGGGACATCAGCATTAGGGTTCTCATAGATCCAGATCAAAATTATCATCTTGCGAAGTGTGAAAGGATCATCAGATAGTGGTAACATTGTTTTAAAAGTGGGTGCCCTAGGCCCAAATTGAATAGGGATTTTGATTACTATTACATGTATAAATATTGACATATACATGTGTTTATTTATTCTTACCATAACCATGTTGATATTTTAGCAACCACTATTTACATGGTAATGTTCTTAGATTACACATTTAATCAAAAGGCTATAACAGTTCCCAGCTATAATGTGAACCTCGAGATAATATGATAGTAATCTTAAATATATATATCCTATAATCTAGATACATCATACTGATATGAAACATATAATATTTGACTATCAGGTGCTGGGGGCTCATAAAAGTTGAGACTTATTCTGATGAAGTTTTCACTTGGTGATCTTTAGTTGTGAGATCATGAGGACATACCCACCAATAGGAACACTAGATATTTAGGGTGCCATTGGTTGTTTCTATCTTTGAATATGTGTATTGGTATTTGGACTTGATTTCGTTATTAGTGTGTGGCATTTGATTGCGTACCTTTATGCGAGTCAGAAACTATAATGAAATATTGGTGAGGCAGTTTGTGTTGGGTGAATCATTGGTGGTATGACATTGGTTGAATGATCAAGATATATTTTCTCACTTTCGAGTTGAGAAAGAGATATCTCATGGGCCTATGTTGACCAGGGTGGTAGTACCTTCATAAATCCATGTCCATGGTATAAGAAGGTAAGTCCATCTAGTAAGGTCATGAAATATACAATGCAAAAAAATGATGATGACATAAGTGTGCATCCTGCTTTATGAGATATCGCTAGACAAAGAGATTATATTACACAGTAAGTGTTCATAGGAGTAAGTCATAGTTGTGACACTCCTTATCTCTATAGGGGACATGATGGGTTACTAGACTCCTCTCTCGGTCCATGGGTTGGACTCACTACTATTGAGATAAAGACTTAGAGGGTCACACACTATGTGTATCCACAAGTTCCACCTATTCTAATGAATAAGAGTTTAGGATGAAGTGGGACCCACCTGCGGGGGCTGGTGAATGAACGAGTATAACTGATCACAATTAAAACCAATTCAATTATATTATTCAGGTTTAGAATAATGATGATTGAATTTATTTCTCAAGTTATTCATGAGTTATCTGATCATAAAAGTGAATATGCGAAAAATATAATTTTTCGAATGGACATCGGATGTTCAAGGTTCGTTAAATTATTTAGAGCGATTACATGCTGAGTTAATGGTTTATACTTTATCATGTAACATTTTATTGTGTTACAAGTGAGTGAGAAAATATTTGTGACATTTATGACAAGTTTATTAAGTCATAAATGTGCGCAAAGGTCTAAAATGAAGGATATTACTTTCCAAGTACCAAAGTGTAATTTTGGAAATTATAACCTAAATATAAAAGCTCATTTTAGCCTCTTGATTTTGAAGCTCCTCTATTTTCACAAATTTAGTGAGATAAGGTTTCCTCTCCTCTCCTATCAAGTTCTTAGAGATAGATTCTGAAGGAAGAACAAGGTCAGATCGATCCCGCTTTCTCGATTGAGTCTGCATTCTTTAGGTGATCAAAGGAACGTCATAAAGCTCTTTAATTTCAAAAGATATCACCCAAGAAACATAGATCAATGATCCTGGAACCATGTATCATGTGTGTACGATCTAGAGGGAATATATTTTGGTGTCTTATATCCATGACACGTCGACGGTGAGAAAATCAAACCGGTGACTTCAAACAAACGACATACCTTTTAAGCTTTTGTTTGTTTTTATTTTTCATACTTAAATTGAATTACATTTGATTCATTTAGAAATATATTCAAGGGGTTTAGTGGATTATATGTTTTTAACATGAATCCTAAACCAACATTTAAATTGCATCTTTTTTCACGCTTCCGCTACACCACGGGCTCCTTCAATTGACATCAGAGGGAATGTGTAATTATTTAAGTTGAAAACATTGAAATTTCAATTAAAGTTTCTATGATTTAAAAGGTGGGTTTCGATATGGTCCCAATGCAACTAACAACACATCAATTTGAGTTCATATTGCTAATATATAGCCAATCAAAGATCGATGAGTTTTGGGTAAAGGTTCCTACGAAAAATAAAGTTATAATATTTGCTTCATTTTAATGGAAACTATTGTGGAGAGTTTTAGCCAGAGTGTAATGTAAGTATATTGCATGGTAGTCAAATATACTGGAAGCTAGTTGGGGTAGTCCATTGTCAATACAAGCTTTCCTGTGAAGCTTGTTTAATTAAACAGATAAAGCTCCCCTTGTAAGCTAGTTGAAATCTTCCCATGGAAGCTTGTTTAATAAAAAGGATAATGCTTCTCATAGAATATAGTTTAAAGTTTCTTATAGAATATTCCTTAATTAAAAAGATAAATCTTCTTATGGAAGCTAGTTTAAAGCTTCTCATGGAATCTTGTTTAATTAAATGGACAAAGCTTCCCCTGAAAGCTTATTCAAATCTTCCCATGGAAGCTTGTTTAAAATATATATATATAAAAGGGAAAAAAATTTCATTGGAATATTTTTATCATTTTATAATATATACATATATATATGTATTTTAAATGGATACCTCATCTCGTTCTGAACCAATTCCATCCAGGTTCGACCAGCTTGACCCATTTACCCATCACTAGTCCTAAATTAATTTTCAGGGATCTGCTTTAGGTCCAAATAGACTCGATTTTTTTTAAAATTTCAGAAATTAAATTTAATTGTCTGAGATTTAATAAAAGTATTTCAAGTATTGTGGGATGTATCGATAATTAATAAAAATTATTCTAAATCATTTTAACACAATGGAAATACCCTCTACTTGAATTTTAGAAAATTTAATTTTTCTACTACAATATACATTCATGTTGACTGATCATGAGATGAGACTAACTCGTGCATGTTTGGTTTATTATTTATTTAATTTAATTATAGAATTTGATTTTTATAAAATGTAATAATTTTTTTATTTTGATAATATGCACATCCCTCTATCTTTAATTTGTATACGGGCCTGCGTGTCCACATTTAAGTGAAAAAAAATACAATTTCTCACCCTAAGTCCCCCTCACCTACGTGTGAGCATACATTGTAAAGAACAAAGGAGTTCATGGAGATGCGGTTTGACTTGAGAGACGGTATAGAAAAAACAAGTGGAATTCATGAGAGTTGTGGGCGCTGCAATTCAAGTCAGGTATTGACTTAAGGAATTCTTCTAGGGTCTCAGTTAATTCATTATCCACTCGATAGATTAAGAAATATTAAATAGATCGTGGTCATGTCATTATTTATTTATTTTATCATGTGCATGTTTTATTATTTTGTGAATGTGTATTTACTATGTATCATCACATAGTATAATAATAAACAAGCATGAAATGATAAAATGAACATGTGCGGTGAATATTTTCTATTTAGAAGCATGTTTATGTTGTGTGTGTGATCACATAGAACAAGAATGTTAAATAGAAAATGATTACATTCACTGATATTAAATTACCAAATCCCAAAAATAAAATATTAAGTCCTTAAATACCTTCCATCGCTCAAATTTGAGCAAAACTGGGTGTACGAGGTTCTCGACCAACCAAAGTTGAGGGTGACTCCTACTACCAGGGAGTTCTTATGAGTGTAGTGGGTTGAATTAACTAATGTTGGTAGCAAAGGGGTAGCCAAAGCTAGTTTTTTGCAACTTTAGAGAAAAAATGTTGATCAATGAAAAGAAATTATTTGTAGGAGATGGGACTCCACTCAACAGATTAAGGAGCCATAAGTTAATATGGTTGTCTAGATTAGTGTCAACCTTGGACTCTCTGAGTAGTGAAAAAGCCAAAGATTGCAGACTATGAGCAGGGGATTCAATGATCCTTATCACTATAATACTCAAGTGACAAAGTATTCTGATTCTAGTACAGAGGGTTCCTAGAATTTGATAAAATAGTGGGAGACATTTAAAATTAATGATTTGAAAATGTCTACTAGAAATCAAGATAAAAGTACCAATCTAATAGATTTTATTATTGCAGAAAATAAAAAGTAATAAAACAAGACATACTGCGATAATTATTGGACAAAGAACATGTCCAAACTATAACAAGTTTCCAAAGAGTAGTATAGAAACTTGCATAAAGTACTACAACTTCAGAAATTCAAGGTGTTGGTGTCCCCAATATCTGTTAAGCTACCATATGAAGTGACGGTGTAAAAATTATTACAGGAGACTCATGTATGATGCATATGATGGTTATTTCATAATGATACCATCAACATCCAATGTACGTTGTAGATACAACATTAGGACATGGATGATTTCACATGTTCTCTCATCTTCGAGAAGCTAGTGAGGAGAAAGAGAAGCAAGATATGAATGTATGATGATTACACTGGATATGAAGAAATTGAAAGATGGGTCATGATATTTCATTACATCCCGTTCTTATATAATTTTCACCCATATACTTCTGTTTTGTTTAAAATTACAAAATGAACAGTATGGATAAAAATGCTCCATTACCTTTTGGGTAAGGTTTTCCAAGCAATAAGATCCTTAAGCGAGTTTAATCTTTAGTTCTTATGGTGATCAAGATGAAAGACAAGGTGAAAAGGCCAATGGTAAGTATCATGATAAAGGCACCTTCACAGTGTCCTTCAAAGAAGAAGGTATTAATTAGGAGGTTATTTTCTTTACATATCATGAAATATATATATATGGAAGTTTAAATGAAATGAATTGAATTAAAGAAGCCAGTAAATGCTTCTTCTTAAGGAATATTCTTCAAATGTAAGTAATGTTTCAAATTTACTTATTGTGTATTAAATACAATATTATTATCACATATGTTTATTTATATACAATAACCAAGTAAGTAAAGAGACATTACTTGAAGTAAGGTGTGTTCTCCAAGCAGCTGAGAAAATGTGGTTCCAAAATCAGTAGTTAGAAGTACACAAATTATATATTGCCAAGTTTATTGATTCTAGTTGAACATTTGAAGTATCACCAAACCATTAATCTCACGTTTCTATTGGACATAAAGAGACATTGTTCTAGTTTTAGAATGAATGTTGTTTGTGGTGATTAATACTCGAGTCATAGTTCAGTGATACATGAATCATTGGAAATACATGATGAATATAAAAATGTAAAACTAATATACCCAGTTGTGGTAAGAAAATAATTTTTCAAGAAAAACTAAATAGATTTCAAGGATATACCTTGTATGGTTTTAGACTCTTCAGATTTAAAGTCCTTAGGTACTATCGAAATTTATATGTATTTAGTTTGGGACAAAGAAACCTTTATAAATTAAGGTAACCCACAAAGAACTCAGAATTTTTTCAGCAAGAGAGCGTGATCTATTCCAAAGGTAAGCTAGTGGTGTGTGTTTATATATATATATATATATATTTATACTTTATAAGTTTCCTTAAAGTCCTTAAGGAGTGATAGTGAAGTATGGTATATGCATGGTCAAAAGATATATGGTTCTTTGGTCTGGAATGTCGAAGAATATCTTGACCAAGAATTCATTGATCAATATACTATAGCATTGAGTTATACCAAAACACACATTACCTTATGCACATCAATGTTATGATGCTAGTAAGGAGGATTTATGATGAGTCTTATAAGTTAACATAAATAAATAAAATTTAGGGTGGAGAAATTCCTAAATGCACATTTATTTACAGACATTAGAGTCATGATGTAAGTAAATGGACAATCAATGTTGAAACTCATGCACTGTAAGTACTTCCATTTTTAGATACATGCTTCACAAATAATGACATTATCCCATAATCATATGTCAAATATCATGAAAAATGGATATCGAATGAGTTATGGTATGATGGAAATCCATTATTTCATAAGAAAATATGTTTAGATGAAAATATTATGTTGAGGATATAAACAAAAATTCATCAAGAAAAAACACAATGTGCATCTATAGTAATCATCCTAAAATTTTTATAAGGATATTACAGAAATCCATATGATAGAAAAGATATAGTCAAGTTATAGACTATATTTCTATAAATGGGTTCACATCTCTATTTGAGATAGTGGGAGTAAGATTGACTTGGGTTTAGTCAATGCTTGATATGCACAAATAGTTGACATAGGAACAAGTTCCACAAGAGATGTGGAAGAGGTATGTTCTAGAGACACATACTGTGTTGGATGGATAAAACCATGGTGATGATTTTATATTCACCATGGTTAGTGATACATTATTCATTGATAATAATGATTCATACATGTAAGAAATAGATAGAAGTTAGCTAATATTGACAAGATCAATTAAAATTCAATAATGGATTCCATTTATCAAAGTACAAGAGGATTATTATTTTGAATACTATGGTGGGTATTCAAGTGAGACTATACATGGATGGCACAAGCATGGTACCAATAATGTTTGATTGGTTGCACCAAATTGTTTTTCCAAAATCCATTATAATTTTACTTGCATAGATAATTTCTATGATTATTTTATTGATAATTGTATTCCAAGGCCACCAATCATGGAAGCCATATATAATACGCAACTAGAAAGGGATGGTGACATTATAGAATGCTAATAATGATGTGAGTTACTGAAATCCAGTTCAAGATTAAAGTAAGAAACTAGATCATAAAATATTCATTTGGAATGAATTTTTTCCATGTGTCTGCTAGAGGTTAGTGGGAGATTCATTGTTTTCCAAGTAAAATATGTTTGTTAACATATGGAAAGTAGCTATTAGTCTTATAGTTAGTTAAGACCAAGATAAAATAACTCTCTGGAGATTGACATAAAATAGTAACCATAGTTCTAGGGAATGAGATTTATTGTGATTGATCTAATGATTTCTTAGACCTAGTCAATCTTATATATATTGATATAGTATTAAAAAATACAAGTTGGAACAATTCGAGAGATAATTGTTACCAGCATCACATGGTATATCTCTCTCTAGGTAGACATGTCTAGGACATAGGAGGAGATTAATTTTGTCATTTTAATTACATATGCTTTAACAATGGATCAATCACATATGCCATGATATGTATAAGAATTGATATTACCAAGATATAATTTATAATAGGAAAATATCAGTTGTATCTAGGAGAACTTCAAGAGAAGCAGTCGGAACTATATGATTATACTTGAGAAAGTACAAAGGATATGTACCTTATAAGTGGAGAAGAAGGGATACTAGTTTTGAATGGACACAAACTAGTCTTCCTTTGATTAGTGTGATCTAATATTATAGTTAGGTTAAGGTAATGATAAAGACAAGATCATTCAAGATAGCGGTATCTATATTTACAAATACCGATCATGTTGCAGCTTCTTAGGTAGTTAAGAAGCAGTGTAAAACACACAATGATTTGTTCCAGTTCTTGGAATCACATCAAGTAAGTAATGTTTTATAATTATGATAATTAAATTACTAGTACTATCCAAGATGTCAAGTTAATATAATTAACAAAATGGATATACTCTTGGATTACATATCACGAGGAGTTTTACTCAAGGAGATGAGGTTGCACATAGCAGAATAGCCAGGCAGTGGAAATGTTGAAGGCCCATAACTGATGCCAAATCTTATCAGAAACATGTGCTTAATCATGGTCCCATGTTGACCTGGATGGAAGTACCTTCATAAATCTATGTCCATGGTATAAGAAGTTAAGTCCATCTAGTAAGGTCATGAAATATATAATGCAACAAAAGGATTATGACACAAGTGTGAATCCTTCTTTATTAGATATCGCTAGACAAAAAGATTATATTACACAGTAAGTGTTCACAGGAGGAAGTTGTAGCTATAAAAATCCATATCTTCTTAGGGACCATGATGGGTTTCTAGACTCCACTCTTGGTCTATAGGCTAGACTCACTGCTATTGAGATAAGGACTTAGAGGGTTACACGCTAAGTGTATCCACAAGTTCCACCTACTCTAATGAATATGAGACAAGAGTGAAGTGGTGCCCACCTTTGGGTGCTGGTGAATGTCTAAGTATAACTAATTTCAATTAAATATAATTCAATTATATTATTCAAGTTTATAATAATAATGATTGAACTTATTTCTCAAGGTATTAACAAGTTGTTTGATCATAAAAGTGAATATGAGAAAAATATAATTTTTCAAATGGACATTGGATGTTCAAGGTTCATTAAATTATTTGGAGTGATTATAGGCCGAGTTAATGGTTCTTATTTTATCATGTAACATATTATTTTGTTACAAGTTAGTGATAAATTATTTGTTACATTTATGACAAGTTTATTAAGTAATATATGTGCACAATGGTCTAAAATGAAGGTTATTACTTTACAGGGACCAAAGTAAAATTTTGGAAAGTATAACCTAAATATAAAATTTTATTTTAGACTCTTGAATTTGGAGCTCCACCATTTTAATGAATTTAGTGAGAGACGTTATCCTCTCCTCTCCTCTCAAGTTCTAAGAGAGATATTATGAAGGAAGAACAAGGTCATATTGATCCCTCTTTCTAGATTGATTCTGAATTCTTTAGGTGATCAAAGGGACGTCATAATGCTATTTGATTTCCCGCAGGATCACCCGAGAAATGTAGATCAAAGATACTAGAATTGTGGAGAATGTGTGAATAATATATAGGATGTCTCGTTTGGTTTCTTATAACCATGACATATAGACAGTGAATGAATAAACCGATGACTCCAAATGAATGAGGTATCATTCAAGAGTTCGTTTGGTTTTATTTTTCATGCTTAAATTGAATCACACACGGTCCTTTTAGAAATACGATAAAGGGGTTAATTGTATTCTATGTTTTTAACATGATTCCAAACTAAAAAATTTAAATTTCATCTTTTTTCACACTTTCTCTGTGCCCCAGGTTCCTTCAAACATGTCTACCATGTATTTGTTATTTTGCATCATCTAATTTCTTCATTTTAAACTTCCAGCCCATTATTATTCTTGATATGTTTTGCCTATTTTTTTTGTAATTTTTTACTTTGATCATTATAAAAAGGAAAGCATAGGGTGGTGTTATTTCAATGTAGTATGCCTAAATTAGTTTCAAACCAAGTTAAATTCTGGTGTCCCTCTATTGTTTTCATTTCATCTTCTACCCATTTTCTCTTGTTTCATAGCCTATGGTTTTGTCATGTCTCTATTTGACATATCACTTTGTATTTGGGTCCATTTTCATCATCATATCATTTTATTTTCTTCATCAAATACTTAATTGATCCTAATTGTATATTCAATGGTCCTTGGGAATTTCTTGGGGAATTTCCCTTTAGCATAGCCTACAATAAAGTGATATTAGAGATTCCTAGATAAATAATTGATTTTATGAAGTATGAAATTGAAAATTTTAATGGTAATAATGACTTTAATATGTAGTGATTAAATATTCAAGTATTGTTAGTTCAGTAAGGGATGAAATATTCCCTTTACTGGCCTAGGAAAAACCATGTAAACCAGTCTATTGATGTTCAGACAGTGATGACCTATTCAGATGTCCTTCTCGATGTTTTGATGAAAGAACATTGGTCTTTAACATTGTACTTAGGAGATAAATTTCTAAGGTAGGTTTCTTATGAAACTTCCATAGCTGGAATTTGGTCTAAAAATAAAAAAACATTATATAAAAACATCCTTAATGGGTCATCTAAAAAATAGGCACAGATTATATACCTTCAACATGGGTCATGGAACTGACCTTCAATAACACCTTGATGAGTTTAGTAAATTCTTATTAAAGTTATCCAATATAAATGTTAGCATTAAAGATGAGGATCAATACATTATACTTTTAATTTAATTAGATAGTCCATATTAACATCTTATTGATGTTATGATATATGGAAGAGATTCCTCAACTTTAGAGGATGTCAGTCTTACTTTCTTTCTCTTGAGTCAGGAGGGAAGGCTAAGGTAAAATCTAAAGACGATGGTCTAAATGTGAGGGGTCATTTAGAGTTTTGAGGGAAGAAGAAAGGTAATAGTAATAAGGGTGAAAAAAACTGTACCCAATATAGGGAATATTGGTCTACGTCAATACATATGGAGGTTACCTTCTACCAATGAGGGAAAACTATGCATATTAGACCCAAATGAATCGATTTAAAATCTGGTAAACCTTCTAAAGAATATAGTGATAATTATCCCTTTGTAAACCAAGGATATGAAAGTGTTGAGGTGTTTTGTGTGTCCTAATATACTCTTCATATTGATTGGGTCTTATAATCAAGATGTTAATTCCTTATTTGCTCAGATAAAAGTTATTTTTCTAGTTTGACTAAATGAGTTGAAAGAGAGGTAGTTTTAGCAAACAAAAAGAGATTTTGTGTCATGGGTAGAGGTTCAGTTATGATATATCTATTAGACAATTATATTGTCACCTTATTGGATGTGAGATAGTTTTTGACTTTACGTAGTAATATGATCTCATTGGGTGTCTTAGATCAGAGAAGTTTCACTTTTAAATCTTATATGCATTATCTTGGAATCTACTAGGGATATCGTACAATTCTTAATGTATTCTTGTTGAATGGATTATATGTTTTGGATAGAATAACACCTGAGAAGTAGTTAGGAAACACCTATGTCACTAAAAATGATAGCACTATGATTTGGAATAGGTAGCCAGGACATGAGATTTATAAATCAATTGAGGAATTGAACAATGTAACGTATCGACCCAGATTCCATTAAACTAGTGCTTCGGGAAGGTTTTTTATGAGGCCTCAAGTGCACTTCCCCATACACTATAGTCTATTAACTATCAGTGAGGGTCTAGGGTGGGACATTGGAGAGGATATACCCCCATATCAGAGTAAGAAAACAACAAAAATATCCAAGTATCATACACAATAGTGAATGAGTAGAGTGAAAAGGAAGTAAATAAACTGAAATACAACATGCTGTAATAATAAATGAAAATTCTATAAAATTCGAAACATGTCCTACATACAACATTGTTCATCCACTAGGCCAAACATTTAGATACAAGAATACAAAAAGAAAATGAAATAAAAGTATATGGATCTACTACTAACTCTGATCTAGACCAAATACCCGGTCTCCAGACACTGTCAAACTGCACTGGCTTGAACATAAGAACCCACACGAGTAGCTCCACTCAATCATATAAATCTAGGACTCAGAATTATCCACCATGAAACTATTCTCAACCTGAAAAGTATACATAAGGTCTGTACACACACCAAGGAGCATGTATAGTGGTGAAAATATAATCTCAGTAGGTCACCCCAATGATGAACCTATAAAATATGCTTCCATAAGTGAATTTTCATGCAATATGACCTTCCTAGATAAAACTTAACTGAAGTATAATTAAGGAAATTAACACGAGGCCATAGTCGACCCCTGGGTGCGTAATTCTAGTCAACTGGGTAAAGTGCTATAATAGAATTCCTTACTTATATGTGTATATATGTATAATACCATACTTATACATAAAAAAATAAATAATAATGTACATGAGTAATGTGAATGAAATAACATTAAAACCACTAGCAGTAAATCCTCGGGTCCGTAATCCTGGTTACCTGGACATCTTGTGCAAAGGGATTGAGCTGGACAACTTTCCACTCAATCCATGTATCATTAAGTCGATTTCTGGGTCCATAATCTCACCTGATATATACCTACTTCAGCCAGCACCAAAAATGACTCCAAGTAAGCTATGTCACCATAAGGGGATACTCATCCTAACTATGGGTTCACATGTACTCGCCTCCAATCACTATAATGAATAATTATAGGGAAGTACATCCAGATATCCTGTAAATAGTCACTGAGCTAGATTCCATGCTACTCATTCCATGTAAATCAAGTCCAATGTATGAGCCCTAGGTCTAAGCTCATAGGCAGTCACAACATTGTGACTCAGATGAACCGAAGGGTCTGGACCTTAGGTGATTTTCAAGGAGAGCTCACTGGTGAGGTGCCATGTCCACCCCTCAAGATCCAAATGTGGACGTCATTCCCAACATAAATCATAGGTGTGAGGTGCCATGCTCAACCACCTTGATACAGAAAAATGGCTCATTAGCATGGTCCTAGAGAGTATGTTTGTAGACCCTCATCATATGAAAAATCAAGGGGAGCATAATCATCCTCCAAAATCCACTGGTTGAGGAGAGTATAATCATCTTATATTGGCCACATGTTGAGGAGATCATAAACATCCACCGACAACCCCGGTTTGAGGAGAGAATAATCATCCTCATTTAACCCATGAGCAGAGGAAAGCATAATCATCCTCATCATATAATAACTCAAGGAGAGAAGAATCATCTATATCACTCATGAGAGTGTAATAATCCATGAGAATAATTACTAGGGACTCCATGACTGTATATCATAGTAGTAGGCTCAACAACTAGATACTATGAAACACCTATAGAAATCCCAATAATATAATAATCAAATACTACAGGCTTAACATCCAATTCACAGGTAGTACTTCTGGGTATATATATAATAATAAGAGATAACATGTATCAAAAGATGGATCCTAGGAAGAAATTCTAGACATCCCAAAGAGAAATAAGATGCCTCATGTTAGGATCAACAACCACCAACTGGGAATCACCTTTGCTAATCTGCACTGTATCAGTAGTAAACAGGTGAAAGTATAAACAGATGAGTGAGGGTGGTTGAATGCCTAAACCCACCACTACTACCTCAGCCTCAAGGTCTTACAAGTTTGGTACGGGTTCTAAGGTAATACCCACTACTATCTCTACCCAAACCCGATGCACTAGCCCATTGTCGGCAAAACATTAGGGCACCCACTAGGTCCCTTAAGTCAAACATTGAGAGTCATCCTACATGGGATCTTTGAGGTCTATACATATGCGAAGTCAGCCTACCCGAGATCCTTAGCAAAGAAGGTAAATGATGAATTCTACAAAGGATTCATGAATGGAAAGTCAAAATAGGCACCCTATAAGGGATCCTCAGAATAGTACATGGTAAAAGAATCATAATAGGTATTACTTAGGTCAACATATAAGAAAATTAACCCCATAGGGGGACCCTAGTAACATAGAGAAGATAGAGATATCCTATATGAGATTCTCTAAGTTAAAATGTAAGCAATGGAATCCTATAGGGGATCCTAAAAAACAACTGGTCTCACGACCTCTTAGGAAATAAGTGAAGATCTCGCAAGGGATACATCCTCAAATAAAGGCTAAAAGGAATTTTCCACAATAGATATCTCATGGATCATCTCAGATCATGGGTATCCCCAATATATACCCTCAAGGTCTTTACTAGGCATGTATTCTAGCCATACATGGAATGAAAACACCACGTATATGGTGTATTGGTCCTATAAATGGTGTGTATCATACATGGGGTACCTACCCCGTGTACCTCACATGGCCTGGCCATGAATATCACATGGTCGTGTACATATACATAGTGTGTGATTCATATAGGGTCTATCCGTTTACTTTACATGACATATGCCCCTTACATAGGTAGACTAGTAAGGTACTTAGCTACACGACTAAGCCCCAGTACACAACGTATGGTGTGTACTTTGAAAAGTTCATCTTCCTGAGATGGGAAGAACACACAGTGTGTTTTCCTTGAACCACACACCATGTAGACAGATTTTCCCTAACGAAACCCCCTTGAAACAACCAAAACTCCTATTTCTCTCTAAAAACAATAGATCAAACCACAATGGGTCATAAAAAAGCATAAAGGGAGATTAAAAATAAAAAATAGAAAATCTACATGGTTCTACAACAAAACTTAAAAAAGCATACATTTGGGATGAATTCATCAAAGCGTCTTCCATTTCCATGGTCCACAATTGATGCATGATGACTTGGCGCATCCCAAGCTTTGTGGTGATACCCTTCTTCAATTATCTATATCCCTCTCTCCCTCTTTTCTCACTATCAAATGAAGGAGGAACCCACAACAGGAAATTCGTGAGAATCAACGAGGAAGAAAGAAATGAAATAAAAGAAAATAAGAAAAAGAAAATAAAATGAAAAGAAAATAAAAAAAGTGGGGCCCTAGTCAGCCCTGATTCCTAACATGTGTTTTTACCCAGCCAAGGAAAAAACCATCATTCTAGAATCAATAAAGGAGAAAAAATCTCAAACTAACACTCCATTCAAAAGATATAGCTAGATAAACCTATGTGAATAATTTTATATTTAATCTATTAGATATTAAATATTAATTATCCTTGGGTAAGCACCCTATTCCAGGACCAACGAAGTGGTCATAAAAATTATCTGAGATTATCTCCTAGGGGAAAAGACCATTTTACCCCTTATAAGCATCTGATAGAAAAAATTCAATTTTTTACTCAAAATTTAATTTCATAAAACACGGGACTTTAAAATAACCCCACCATAAACCATCTCATCCCCGAGAAGCCTGGTGGTAGGACTAGAAGTTGTGCTTTCACTCTGAGCATCTACACAACAAGCTATATGAACTATACAATGACCAGTATCATAGCATTAAAAATTGTCTCCTACATGAGAGATACTTAACCGTGACCGATATGGTACTCCACACCACAGAAATACTCTTATCATCATCTTAACCCAAAATCAAAGCCCAACAAATCATGTCAAATAATGGATTTCAATTGAAAACAAGGTCCACCACCCTCAAACAGCCAACAGTGCACTCCTCACCATAAGTATTATGTTATACCACTCCTTGACTGAAACCTCAATGGGTTACTTTTCCAAACCAGGAAAGACATTTGAAAAGAAAAGGTGAATTGCATAGGGCCGACACCCTCTCAATATACTCAGGATGATTTCAAGATAGAGAATGATCATCTCTAAATAGAAGTACACTATGATTCTATAAAAAGGTATACGCAGCTCTCTCAATACATGCTCACAACAAACATGCTAACCTTTTTTTACCCAACTCCTGGAACCATCTCTCCAAACAAAGCATGTCCATGTTCAAACATAGGTCAACCATCTCATGGTACCCAATCATTTTCAATGTCACCTCTTCCATAGAGGGAAATTTTTCATTTTATCACAACTCAAAGAAAATATGCCCACAAAAAGTCTTTGAGACCATCATTCCTCCTATCACGCCCAACCACTCACCAATTTATGATTTAACAACACTATGTACAATCATAGTATACATTTATCACCCAAATCACACTCCATTAATTCATCCATTAAAAGGATATACTGACTGTGCTACATGGAATGTTGATAATCCACCTAGGCATGATTTCAATATAGTTTTTCAGTGATGAAATCAGTTACATGGTGGACACATACCCTGAATTTCTTTACCATTCCTTCTCCCCTATCATATCTAGAGAAAATAGAGGTTCTGTCTCAATACCCACCTCGCCAACCTCATCAATTCTAACGAGGCCTACAAATATGGATACTTCCATATATACGATTCCATACTCTGTGAAGTTTTACAATACTCATGGAGCTACCTCATAGGAACCTGTTGTAGGAGCTAGCGGTGGCCGGGGGCGTCACGATTCCATAACTATAGGAAGAGAGGCACTCACGTGGGTGCTGGTAGAGTGGGCAGTTTCCATGTAATAGTTTTATTTTAAATATATTCACTTTTAATGTACTAATTAAAACCTCTAGAGTTGGAAAATTTTCCTATCTAACCCTAAAAAAAATCTCAATATAAATAAATTGGAAGCCCATTATCCAATCTACCCATGGATCCAGGGAAGCCATTGCTAAAGGGTGGGAATTGTCCACACTTTGTTTTATGATAAACATGATAGATGGAATCAGAAATTGGGGTTATATATTGTGATGACGTCTCTTATGATGAGTATCAATGATCCTAGAAAGAGTAGGATATCATGGGATTTACCCTGGTTAACATGATCAATTACTATTGACATAGTCATGGTTTTATGGAAATCCATTACCTTATAAATAGACATCTTAGGTATTAGAATAGGGATGCTGGAGTGCTAGAATGCACTCTGACTATATCTAATAGTTTTATTGATATTCTCATGTATGATATCATCAATTATTACTATGACTATATCTAATATTTTATCAACTAAGTAATGGATGTGTTCAGCTAACATGTATGGAGGTGGAATATCAACGATGAATTGAATTAATGATGATTCATGGGTTAGTTTGTCAGAATGCACTTGTGGTGTATAGGCTAGAATATAGATTTCATTTTCTGTCAGCTGGACCTCATTACAATCTTGGGTGACCAAGTCATAGTATATTCAATGGTAGACTTTTTAAATCCTTTCCATTGGGTTAAATCTTAATAGCTGGTAGACATTAAGGGATGAGTAGGTGATATAAATTCTCAATTGTGTTTTGGTATCCAATTCTGGTTTTGGTTCATTCTTGTGTAAGGATGGTTGCTTCAAACCAATGACCTTAGTGCAATGAGAGGGGATTTCTCTTATAATTGATATTGGTTTACCTGAGTTGTTTTATTACCATGTGATCACTATGTTGGTAGTTCACTGACTCATTGAGTTGGGGAATTTCATTCCAATTCAAGGGGGGTAAGTCTATAGAATATTTGGCAATGTTGTCTACGAAGGAAGTGTTATACTCTCATAGTATACTAATCATCATTGTCTCTCATAGTGGGCTTAGTATTCTAATCATGTATTTATCATGAAATGTTTCATATATCCCAAATCAGAGCATTGTATGACCATCTAAATGATATTTGGTTTTCCAGTTTCAATGTATTTGTTTTTCATTATCATTACTTGTGGTAATTGTGTTTTATTTAGGTATTATTAGGGTTAAAGAGTAATCTTCTGTATATGTAATAGAGTTCAGTTGATTGGTGTGTCGGACCATATGAGGTTATTGACCACATCTATGGAGTTTTTTTGGGTAGAATTACCTTTCCTAATCAATAAATTGAATGAAATTTATATATATTATAATGGTATAAGTTTGAGATAGGTTCTATTTGGGTATTGATTTTGGATTTTATTCCTTTAAATATAGAAGTTCCATTGAATTCACACTATATTTCATACACTGGAATGGGAAAGATAAACTTCCGTGTGGATGAACGACACCATTAGTTTGATTATTGTAGTTTCATCCTTGGGTTTATGAGGAGTTTTGGGAGTGGGATAGTGTTTTTCTAAACCAGTGGATCATGTTTCTGTATAGAAACTACCATCCTCTAGCATATAGAGTATGTAAATCTTAATGGTAGGGAGAATGTAACACTCCTATTTTTTGGTATTCCTATATTTTATTGAGTAATTTTTCTATTATGGTTTGTTTTTATTTAGTTTCAATAATTTTATGATCGGTTCATAGTCTAAGAATGGATTTTGGGGCCCTCTGGGAATCACCATGACATTGAGGTAGCTTTGGTGGAAACTATGGTTCCTATCATGATACTTTTGTTGGAATGGTCATTGGTAATTTTTCTATAGGGTAAATTATAGGGTTCAAAATGGAGTTTAATTGCGTGTGGGGCATGGGGTTTCTTCTTGTGAGAAATGGTATAACTAACATGAAATAATAATGTGTGTCGGGACCATGCGAAGGGGATTTTGAACATGTGTTTGGGAAATTTAAATGGTGAGGGTTTGGGAATTTTGTGGGTTATGGTGCAATGGGATTCACCCCATGAGAAACAAGGAGTGAAAAAATGTTATATGGGAAGGATTGGTGGCCCTATGGCATGAAAATATTAGGTTGGGTAGGTATATTGGAAAATGTATTGGTCAGACCCAACCTACCATGGTACAAGGAATGGTGGTATCAAAATAGTGAATGTTCTCCTTCTTTACAGTGGTCCAATATTTGGTTTCAATGAAACTCATTTTTTAAATAACCTAATAGACCTCCATGTTTTTGGGGGAAGATATGTGCTAAGGGGAAACCATGTTTGATATTGGGGGGGGGGGGTCATAAATGTGTTTTTGAACTAATATTCTACCTGAAAATATTCCTTCTACCTCTATTTTTTATGTTTCTCTAACCATACTCTCCTATATGAAATTGATTGTGAATTTTTTTTAAGCTTCTTCTTTTTGATTCTATTATAATACCCTATTTAAGTTTGGTGGATTATATCTCACTCCACTATCCCCAAAAAAGTGAGTATTTTGTTTTTAATTTTAAATTATTACATTTATTTTAGATATTTTCTTGATCGTTATTTTTTTAATTATTAACATATTTCATAATAGTTTTGATAATAATCATTATGGGAAACACCCACATATTATTTGGAAAATAAAGAATCTATTTTTTCATTTTAAGGGAAATATTTTTGATTTGTAATAATTAGGAATGGGAATGTTTTGGTGTACATTAATATTGAATTGATTAGGTACCTATTGGTACTGACTTTCTATAAAATTTTAGTTTGGTGGGAACATTGGTTTGAAATAGGTATGGGTGGTGTGTGTTCTTGATGTATATTGATGGGGGATTATTGGTTTATACCTGGCTGCCAAAACTATTTAAGTGGGGACATTGATTTTTATAGATATGTGATGACTTGGGTCAGGGAAAATGGATTTTATCTAATTAGTTAGCCTATATAGGAGGTCTCACTATGATAGAAGATGCATTAGTTTATATGAATTATATTGAGTGTGTCTGAAGAAGACCCAGGTGCATGATTTGTGGTGTGACATGGATGCGAAAATTATTGATTCTAGGAAAGGTAATTTATTAGTGTGAGTTATTTTCATTTACTTATTTGGATTCATTTTTTTATCATTCTCTTATATTTTATATTAAAAAGAGATCTAACGTATTCTTGTTTAAGTGTCATATCCAGGGTTTCTTTCAGGGATTATTAATATGTTTTTATACTCACCCATTGAATATGAATCTTTATGCATATGTAGATGTTATTTAACATGGGTAAGGGGGGACCTCTTACCTTACTAGATAAATACATTTCTATAGTGGTATTTAATAATCGACCTTGAAGATTGGAGGTATTTTATTTATATATCTTGGGAGTATGCTCCATTTGGCACATTTTTTCTACTTTTTTTCTTGTTCTTGTTTTCAAACTTGGTTGATGTTTTTATGGGTTGTGACTCTAATCATATTATTATTATTTTATAAGAGTTTGGTTTTTTTATTCATTCATAATTTTTATATTTTTTCACTGTCATTTGTTACTATATGTTATATATTATCTAACAGTGAATCATCCCACAATGATAGAGTACACCCTTAAAATATATTATCCTCATTTTGTGTCTAGGGTGTACACCTATGGTTAGTGGAATTCTAGTCCTCCCAAGCCAATAGTTTGGGTTTGAGATGTTACAGTTTTCCTATTCCCTAAGAAAACATGGTCTTCCCTTTCAATCCACTTTGTTGTTATTTTTTTTTGGTATTTTGCATCAATATATTACTATATATTTATTTTATCAAGAAACCCATTTAATTAAATGAAACATCAATCCACAAATCAAAAATATTATGTCACACTTATATTATTATGTGTGATTATATCCACAAATATTAAATGTGTATTTTTCATCTCTTCCCTAGATATCCAATTGTTTATACTAATCTATATAATCAATGCACTATAATTGAAAAAAAGTAGTTCCATCCATATTATTATTATCTTTTTTTCCATAAACTCAAATTTCTTATTTTGTTTAGAAAACACTATATATTAACTATCTACATTCTATTATTCGTGTAATGTTTGAGAATGATTTCAACCAATATAGATTTTTCATTATTTTTACTTCTAAGAGATTCCAATTTTTATTTAAGTTGTATGTGGGTCTCTCTTAAATTATTACTATATGATCAATGATGAAATATTCTTCATCATTAAGTTGAGAGAACATATTTCAATATTGGTTAGTGATTATATATTACCTTTTAAATATTCTTAAAACATCCTTAAATATAATATTTTCTCTCATTTTTCTATAATCAAATGATTTTTATAAAAAATTGGATTAGTTAAAAAATTAAACATATAAACATTATCTCTCTTTATCATGATGGATATGTTCTCATTCTTCATTAAATGATTATGGGGGCCTCTCCACCTTGGTAGAATCTTACCTCCTCATAATTGGTCTTTTAATCACCAATTTAAACATAGAATGAACACTTCATAAATAGTAATGATTAAGTGTTTACAATATACTATTACATTACCTTTATCATTGATCAAACAAGAATTACTATTTTTATTTTATATTTGGACCTGTATTCATTTTTTTAACAAAAATAGTACATATAGAAAAGGTTTTTTGATAACTAAAACACTCCTCAAATTTTCTTGTACCATTCCAAAAACTTTCTTTTATTAACTCATTAGTAAATTTTCCAAATTGTAATTTACCTATGGAATTGTTAGATTTCATCACAATGTTTACTTTGTTTAAAGAAACGTCTTTTTTATTAAGGGATTCAATAATTCAACATCACTATTCAATAAAATCTTTAATATCATTATATACCTTAGCTTGTTCTATAATTTTAATTCAGTAGTCTATTTTTTTCATCTCGTTTCATTCGAACAATAGTTTGTTCCTACACTACTCACTCTAATCAGGTAATTTCTGCTTTGATTTGATCAACATACTAAAAGGTTTCTTTGACTATTCCATCAAGCATGCTATTTTTATTCCATCAAATATCTATCTCATCATTTAATCCTTCAAGTTATACTTTTATATTAAAAAAATATTTTGGTTGATCTTTGCATATATTTTTATTTTGAGTCATTTCTACCATTTTTGTTATATCATCATTCAAATAAGAGTTGAATTATATTTCCCTATTATCAAGAAACAGTTCACCATTTTTATTTAACTTAATTGAATTTATATTCTTATAAAACTTTCTTTTAAAACTATCTCTCAATCGATATTTCATACTTATTCTTATAGGAACCCTTATTTTTTAATTTTTTAAGAAATCAATCTCCCTATCTACTATATTTTGTTTTCTTGGTCATCTTTTAGTGACATGGATAACCATTATACAATTGATATAATCCAATTATTGGTTTCCCACAAACCTACCTCAACCAAATTTAAATTTTATTTCCATATGTGGGAGAAATTAATCATTTACATTGTATTTAACTTTTTCTTGATTGATCTAAATATTTTATATCTCCCTAAAAGTCATATCTTTATATGAGTGGCATATTATTCCATCTAAATTCTCCCACACCGTGTGTAATTACATAATATTTTATTTATCAAGAGATAAATCAACATTATTCTATTCTTTAAGCAATTATGGAATTACACTAACATAATATTTTATATGATTCTCAATATAAACTCTCCTACGGGCATGTGACTGGGAAATTATTTTTTTTAAGTTTCTTCTTTTGGATTCTATTGGAAAACACTATTTAAGGTTGGTGGCTTCTCTCTCACTCCACTATCCCTGGAAATGTTATGAATTTTTTTTGAATATTTAAGATTACATTTATTTTAGATATTTTCTTGATTGGTACTTTTTTAATTATTAACATGTTTATTGATAGTGTTGATAATAACGGTTATGAGACACACCCACAAATGTTTTTTGGAAAATACAAAATCTATGTTTTGGTTTCAAGGGAAATATTTTTGATGTATGAAAATTATCCATGAACATGTGTTGGTGTACATTAATATTGAATTAATCAGGTCCCTTTTGGTATAAAATTCCCATCCAATTTTAGTTTGGTGGGAACATTGGTTTGAATTAGGCATGGGTGGTGTGTGTTCATGATGTATATAGACGGGACCTTATTAGTTTATAATTGGATGATAGAACTGTTTTGACAGGGACATTAATTTCTATAGATATGTGATGACTTGGGTTAGGGGGAATGGATTTTCTCTCATTAGTTGGACTATATATGATGACTCACTATGATATAATATGAATTGGTTTGTGTGAATTATATTGAGTGTGTGTGAAGAAAACCCTAGTGCATGAGTTGTGGTATGAGATGGATATTAAAATCATGGAATCTATAAAAGTTAATTTCTTGGTGTGATTTATTTATATGGGTTTCTTTGGAGTCGTTTTTTTTGTTTTATTATTATTTTATGTTTTATATTAAAAATGTGAGCTAACTTATTCTTGTTTAAGTGGTGTGTACTAGGTGCCCTTTTGGGATTACCTACTATGTTTTTATACTCACCCTTTGAATTGGAATCTTTGTGCATATGTAGATATTATTCTACATGAGTAAGGGGGACCTCTTACCTTACTTGATGAAGACATTTTTATAGTGGTATTTAATAATGGACCTTATAGATTGGAGGTATTTTAATTATATAGCATGGGAGCATGCGATGTTGGAAAATTTTTATACATTTGTGTATTGTTATTGTGTTCCAACTTGGTTGATGTTTTTATGGGATGTGACTCTAATCATATAATTTTTTTTGTATAAGAGTTTGATTATGTTATTCATGCATAATTTTAAGATTTTTTACTATTATTTATTACTGCAGGTAATATATTATCTAAAGGTAAATCATCCCACAATGATAGAGTACACCCTAAGAATTTATTCTCTTCATTTGGTTTCCAGGGTGTACAACTATGGTTAATAGAATTATAGTCCTTCCCAAGACAATAGGTTGGGGTTGAGATGTTACAGTTTTCCTCTTCCCTAAGAAAACATCATCTTACCTTGAAATCCACTTGGTTGTTATTTGTTTGGGTGTTTTACATCAATATATAATTATACATTTATTTTATCGAGCAACCCATTTTATTAAATGATGCATCAATCCCCAAACAAAAAAACAAATAAATATCACTTATTATATTATGTGTGAGTCTATCCACAAATAGTAAATGTGTATTTTTCATCTCTTCCCTAGATATCCATTCCTTTATACTAATATATATAATCAATGCACCATAATTTAAAAACAAAGAAGTTCTATAAACATGCTTATTTTTTTTCCCTATAAACTCACATTTCCTATTTTGTTTGAAAAACACTATCTATTAAGTATCGATTTTCTATTGTTTATGTAATGTTTGAGAGTAATTTCAACCAATATAGACTTACCATTATTTTTCCATCCAAGAGATTCCAATTTTAATTAAGTTGAATGTGGGTCTCTTCTAAATTCTTACTATATGATCAGTGATGAAATCTTCTTCATCATTAAGAAGATAGAACATATTCCCAGATTAGTTAGTGTTTATAGATTCCCTTTCAAATCTTCTTGAAAAATACTTAAAAATAATTTATTCTATCATTTTGTTATAATGAAATGATTTTTAGAAAAATATGGATCAGGTAAAACATTAAACATAGAAATATTATCTCCTTTATCATGATGGATATGTTCTCATTCTTCATTACATGCTTCTAGGAGCCTCTCCACCTCGGTAGAATATTGCCTCCCATAACTAGTCTTTGAATCCCCAATGTAACCATAGAACATAAACTTCATAAATAGGAATGAACCCCCACTCTTATTTTCTAGAGAATCCATTTAACTTTTAGTTTTTTGGAATTCTTTTTATGATTAAGAGTTTCTCTATACTATTACACTGCCTTAATCATTGATCCAACAAGAATTACTATTTTTATTTTATATTTTGAGGTGTCTTAATTTTTGTAATATCAATAAAACCCATAGAAATGAGTTTTTGATCACTAAAACACTCCTCAAATTTGCTTATTCTATTCTCAGCACTTTTTTTATTAACTCATCAGTAAATTTTATAAATTGAAATTTACCCATGGAATTTTTAGATTTCATGAAAACATTTATTTGTATAAAGAAACCACTTATTTATTAAGTGATTCAATAATTCATCTTTTCTCTTCAATGAAATATCTAATATCATTATATACCTTATAATGTTCCATAATTTTAATCTTGAAATCTATTTTTTCATCTCGTTTCACTCAAACAATAGTTTATTCTTACAATACTCACTCTAATAAGATAATTTCAGGTTTGAGATGATCAACATACTGAAAGGTTTCTTTAATTATTCCATCAAGAAAACTATTTTTCTTCCTTGGGATATCCATCTCATAATTTTATCCTTCAAGTTATAATTTAATATTAACTACTAATTTTGGTTGATCTTTTAATATCTTTTTATTATGATTAATTTCTACCATTTTTGTTATAGCATCATTCAAATAAGATTTGAATTCTATTTCCCTACTATAAAGAAAATGTTCACCATTTTAATTTGTCTTACTTGAATTTATATTCTTATAAAATAACCATTTAAAACTATTTCACAATCTATATTTCATAATTATTCTTATAGGAACCCTTATTTTTTGATTTTTTAAGAAATCAATCTTCTTATCTACTATATTTTGTTTTCTTGGCCATCCTTTAGTGATATGGATAACCATTAAATAATGGAAAGAATAAAATTATTGGTTTCCCTCAAACCTACCTTAACCAAATTTTAATTTTCTTTCCATATGTGGCATAAATTCATCACTCACATTGTATTCACCTTTTTATTGATTGATCTAAATATTTTAAATCTCTTTGAAAGTTATCTTTTTATATGAGTGATATATTATTCCATCCAGATTCACCCTCACCTACTATACAAACATAATATTTTATAGATCAAGAGATAAATCAAAATTCTTATATTCTTTAAGCAATGATGGAATTACACTAACATAATATTTTATATGTTTTTCTAACCAAACTCTCTTATAGTAAAGTGATTGGGAAATTCATTTTTAAGCTTCTTCTTTTAGATTCTATTAGACAACCCTGTTTAAGGTTGGTGGCTTCTCTCTCACTCCGTTATCCTCATAAAAGTGAGGAGTTTATTAAGGATATTTAAGATTACATTTATTTTAGAGATTTTCTTGATGGATCCTCTTTCAATTATTAACTTGTTTCTTGATAGTTTTGATAATAATGGTTATGGGAAACACCCACAACATTTTTTGGAAAATAAAAAATCTATGGTTCAGTTTTAAGTGAAATGTTTTTGATGTTATAAAATTAGGCATGAGAATTTGTTTGTGTATATTAATATTGAATTGATTATGTCCCTGTTGGTATGGATGTTCCATCCAATTTTAGTTTAGTGGGAACATTGGTTTAAATTAGGCATGGGCGGTGTGTGTTCATGACGCATATAGTTGACGACTTCTTTGTTTATACTTGGTAGCTAGAATATTTTAGGTGGGGACATTGATTTTTATAGATATGTTATGAATTGGGTTAGGGGGAATGGATTTTCTCTCATTAGTTGGCCAATATAGGAGGGATCACTATGAGAGAGATGCATTGGCTTGTCTAAATTATATTGAGTCTGTGTGAAGCAGGCCCAGGTGCATGAGTTGTGATGTGAGATGGATGTGAAAATTATGGATTAAATGAAAGTTGATTTCTTAGTGTGATTTATTTACATGGGTTTCCTTGGAGTAATTTTTTTGTTTTATGATTCTCTTATATTTTATATTAAAAATGTGATCTATATTATTCTTGTTTAAGTGGCATGTTCAGGGTGTCTTTTGGGGATTACCTACTATGTTTTTATACTCACCCCTTGAATATGAATCTTTGGGCATATGAAGATGTTATATGACATGATGCAGGTAGGGGGGACCTCTTACCATAGTAGATGAAGATATTTCTACAGTGGTATTTAATAATCGATCTTGGAGATTGGAGGTATTTTAATTATATAGATTGGGAGCATGTGGTGTTGGAACATTTTTCATATTTTGTGTCTTGTTCTTGTTTTCCAACTTGGTTTATGTAATTATGTGTTGTGAGTCTAATCATATTTTTTTTGTATAATAGTTTGGTTTTTTTATTCATGGATAATTTTTAGATTTTTTCACTATTGTTTGATACAGTATGTCATATATAATCTAAGGGTAAATCATACCCCAATGATAGAGTACACCCATAGAATTTATTTTCATCATTTGGTGTCCAGGGTGTACACCTATGGTTAGTGGAAATCTAGTTCTTCATAAGACAATATGTTGGGGTTTAGATGTTACAATTTTCCTCTTCCCTTATAAGGAAACATGGTCTCTCCCCCTCTTGCTCTCAGCTTGTCCACCTAGGGTTTCCTTCGAAAACCCTCTAATCCGGGGTCGGCGGTACGTCTGAGCACCATTTCATACTCCCATCCTCCTTTTCTTTAACTCTTTTCGACTCCTCCATATCTATTCCTTCATGATAGTGCGTTTTTCATGGAATTTATCTCACAATGTGGATCTGTTGGTTCCGAAAAAGGTTGTCTCTATTGAAGGCCTCAACTGCTTCTACCCTGCTCTGATCGCATATTCCACTACACCTCTCCAGGAAGAATCTGGATCAATGGATACACTGTGGTTTTTGGTTAAGTGGTTTGACCATCGTGGGATTTTCAAGAGCTCCTTTGCTGGATCTTTCTTGTCTTTGGATGATGGTTTTAGCCTTGCTGCGATGTCGTTGTTCAGAGCCCTAGGCTGTTCAAATATCTACCCTAACCTTAAGATCCTACTCTCCTCTCTGAGTCGGATCGGGAGTGGCGGTCCCTCAAAGGTTTTGGGAGGTGGGATGCTGCGGCCGATGGTGCTCTTAGCACGATCTGATTCAGTTTTTATCTTTGATTATTTTTCGGTTTCTATTCCTCTTTCGGAGGTGCTAATAGAAATCTGGCTGGTGGTGCTGTTCTCGACAGTGCATTTTGAGGATTTTTCATTTTTTTGGTGGTGGTTTGGCTGTTTCTGGCTCGTGATGACACAATTTTGGCATTTTTCAATGACTTTTACGGGATCCAATATTCTTGATGGTTCGATGAAAGAGGATCACGGGGTTTCACCCTGAATTCGATGATGTGGATTCGATGATGATTTTTTCCACATCTATGTTTGTTCTTGTTGGTGTGGTGTTTGTTTGTTTTCAGTTTTCAGATTTGTGTGGCTGTTTCATGGTTTAGGTGCTGGCTTTGGATATGGGGGTTGGAGATTTGGTGTTCGTCCCAACAGTCGTTCATCATGGATCTAATTTTCTAATGATTTGGTTTTTCTAGTAGTGACAACAGATAGTTCGGGGATGATGATAGTAGAGGCAGACAGGGGTCGCATCGATGCTATGCTCAAGGAACTTTCTCGGTTTTCTCCTACCATCTCATCCAATTTTTGAATATTTTGAATTTGAATTATTTGTCTATTTGTTCTGAATCTTTGGGCTTTTAAGGAATGTGGTCTACGAAGGAATGTGGTAATTAGTTGTGGTCTTTGATTTGGTATGTTGTACGATTCCCACTTAGCCTAAATTGGTTTTACATGAAAATTAAGAAAAAATGAATTTGGATGGTGTCTTTTTAATATCTTACCTAGATATCCATTCCTTTCTACTAATCTATATAATCAATGCACCATAATTAAAAAACAAAGTAATTCCATCTAGGTGATTATTCTCTTTTTTTCCATAAACTCACATTTTCTATTTTGTTTGGAAAATGTGATCTATCAAGTATCGATATTCTATTGTTCGTGTAATGTTTGAGAGTAATTTCAACCAATATAGCTCTATCATTATTTTTACTTCTAAGAGATTCCAATTTTAATTAAGTTATATGTGGGTCTATCCTCAATTCTTACTATATGACCAGTGATGAAATCTTCTTCATCATTAAAAAGATATAACATAATCCCAGATTGGTCACTGTTTATAGATTCTATTTAAAATCTTCTTGAAACTTCCTTAGATATAATTTATTCTCTCATTTTCCTATAATCAAATGATTTTTAGAAAAAGTTGAATTAGTTATTAATCATAGAAATATTATCTCCTTTATTATGATGAATATGTTCTCATTCTTCATTACATTCTTCTAGGAGCCTCTCCACCTTGGTAGAATCTTTCCTCCTCATTATTGGTCTTTGAATCACCAATGTAACCATAGAACAGACACTTCATATATAGGAATGAACTCTCACTCGGCTTTTCTAGGGAATTTGAGTAACTTTTAGAATTTTGGAATTCTCTTTATGATTAATAGTTTCCTCTATACAATTACATTACCTTTGTCATTGATCCAACAAGAAATAGTATTTTATTATATATTTGGATATCTCTTCATTTTTTAACATCAATAGTACCTATATAAAATCTTTTTTGATCACTAAAATACTCCCCATATTTTCTTGTACCATTCTCAACACTTTCTTTTATTAACTCCTTAGTAAATTTTGAAAATTGTATTTTACCCATGGAATTTTTAGATTTCATAAAAAGATTTATTTTCTTTAAAGAAATCACTTATTTATTGAGTGATTAAACAAGAATTAATATTTTTATTATATATTTGGATGTCTCTTCCTTTTTGTAACATCAGTAGTACCCATAAAAAATATTTTTTGATCACTAAAATACTCCCCAAATTTTCTTGTACCATTCTCAACACTTTCTTTTATAACTCATTAGTAAATTTTCCAAATTGTATTTTAACCATGGAATTTTTAGATTTCAGCACAATATTTATTTATTTTAAAAAAACAACTTATTTATTCAGAGATTCAATAATTCCTCTTTACTCTTAAATTAGATCTCTAATATCATTATATACCTTACCTTATTCCATAATTTTAATCCTGAAATCTATTTTTTCATCTCGTTTCACTCAAAAAATAATTTATTCCTACACTACTCTCTCTAATAAGGTAATTCCATCTTTGAGTTGATCAACATGCTAAAATGTTTCTTTGACTATTCCATCAAGCACACTATTTTTCATCCTTAAAATATCTAGCTCATCATTTAATCCGTCAAGTTATACTTTGTCATTAACTACTAATTTTGGTTCATCTTTGCATATCTTCTTATTTTGATTCATTTCTACCATTTTCATTATAGCATCATTCAAATAAGATTTGAATTATAATTCCCTATTATCATGAAAATGTTTACCATTTTTGTTTTCCTTACTCGAATTTCTATTCTTCTAAAAAATCATTTTAAAACTATTTCACAATCCATGTTTTATACTTATTCTTATATGAACCCTTGTTTTTTTATTTTTTAATAAATAAATCCCCTTATCTACTATATTGTGTTTTATTGGCCATCTTTTTTTGATATGGATAACCATTACACAATGGAAAGAATCCAATTATTGGTTTCCCTCAAACCTACCTTAACCAAATTTAAATTTTATTTCTATATGTGGGATAAATTCATCACTCACATCATATTCACCTTTTTCTTGATTGATCTAAAGATTTTACATCTCTCTAAAATTCATATTTTTATATGAGTGAAATATTATTCTTTCCAACTTCACACTCACCTCGTATAATAACATAAAATTTTATAGATCAATAGACAAACCAACATGTTTCTATTTCTTAAGAAATTATTTTTTAAGCTTCTTCTTTTGGATTACATTGGACAAACCTGTTTAAGGTTGGTAGCTTCTCTCTCACTCCACTATCCCTAGGAGTTTTTTTTGAATATTTAAGATTACATTTATTTTCAATATTTTATTGATTAATATATTTTTAATTATTAACATGTTTCTTGATATTTTTCATAATAATGGTTAGGGGAAACACCCAAAACATTTTTTGGAAAATACAATATCTATGTTTTGGTTTCAAGGGAAATGATTTTTATGTGTGAAAATTAGGCATGAGAATGTGTTGGTATACATAAATATTGAATTGATTAGGTACCTATTTTTATGGAATTTTCATCCAATTTTAGTTTGGTGGGAATATTGGTTTTAATTAGAAATGGGTGGTGTGTTTCGATGATGCATATAGATGGGCCCTTCTTAGTTTATACTTGATTCCCAGTGCTGTTTAGGTGGGGACATTGATTTTTATAGACGTGTGATGACTTGGGTCAAGGGGAATGGGATTTATCTCACTAGTTGGCCTATATAGTAGGGATCACTATGATATAAGATCCATTGGTTTGTGTGAATTATATTTACTATGTGTGAATAAGACCTAGGGTCATGATATGTGGTGTGAGATGGATGTGGAAATTATGGATTCTATGATAGGTAATTTCTTGGTGTGAGTTATTTACATGGGTTAATTTAGAGTCATTTGTTTGTTTTATGACTCTTATATTTTTTATTAAAAATTTGAGTTAACTTATTCTTATTTAAGTGGTGTGTAGAGGGTTTATTTTTGAGATTATCTACTATGTTTTTATACTCAACCCTTGAATATGAATCTTTGTGCAAATGTAGATGTTATTCAACATGATACAGGAAAGGAGGGACCACTTACCTTACTAGATGGAGACATTTCTATAGTGGTATTTAATAATTGAACTTGGATATTAGAGGTATTTTAATTATATATCTTGGGAGATTCAACGTCAGCATATTTTTCCCCTTTGTGTCTTGTTTTTGTTTTCCAACTTGGTTGATGTTTTTATAGGGTGTGACTCTAATCATTTTTGTTGTATAAGAGTTTGGTTTTATTATTTATGAATAATTTTTAGATTCTTTCACTATCATTTTTTACTACAGTTCATATGTTATCTAAGGGTAAATCATCCCCCAATGATAGAGTGCACCCTTAGAAATTATTTTCATCATTTAGTGTTCAGGGTGTACACCTATGGTTAGTGGAATTCTAGTCCTTCCCAAGATAATAGGTCGGGGTTCAGATGTTACAAATTTCTTCTTCCCTTATAAGTAATCATGGTCTTACCTTGCGATCCACTTGGGTGTTATGTTTTTGGTATTTTACATCAACTTGTTACTATACATTTATTTTATTGAAGAACCCCTTTAATTAAATGAAACATCAATCCCCAAATCAAAAAAATGACATTGTACTTATTATATTATGTGTGAGTCTATCCACAAATAGTAAATGTGTATTTCTCATCTCTTCCCTAGCTATCCATTCCTTTATACTAATCTATATAATCAATGTAACATAATTGAAAAAGAAATTAGTTCCATCCACATGATTATTCTCATTTTTTATATAAACTCGCATTTCCTATTTTTTGGGAAAACACCACATATCTTATATCTATGTTCTATTGTTCATGTAATGTTTAAGAGTGATTTAAACCAATATAGATTTTTCATTATTTTTCCTTCTAAGAGATTCTAATTTTAATTAAGGTGTATGTAATCAGTGCACCATAATTGAAAAAACAAATCATTTCCATTCACATGATTATTCTTTTTTTTTTCATAAATTCACATTTCCTATTTTGTTTGGAAAACACCATCTATCAAGTATCAATGTTCTATTTTTCCTATAATGTTTGAGAGTGATTTCAAACAATATAGCTTTGTCATTATTTGTAATTCTTGGATATTCCATTCTTAATTAAGTTGTTAGTGGGTCTCCCCTCAATTATTTCTATGTGATCAGTGATGAAATCTTCTTCATCATTAAGAAGAGAGAACATATTCCCATATTGGTTAGTGTTTATAGATTCCATTTAAAATCTTCTTGAAACATCCTTAGATATAATTTATCCTCTCATTTTCATATAATAAAATGATTTTTAGAAAAATTTGGATCAGTTTAAACATTAAAAATAGAAATATTATATTCTTTATCATGATGGATATGTTCACATTCTTTATTACATGATTTTGGGAGCCTCTCCACCTTGGTAGAATCTTGCCTCCTCATAATTGATCTTTGAATTACCAATGTAAACAAATAAAAAACACTTTATAAATAGGAATAAACTCTCACTCTTTTTTTCTAGGGAATTTGAGTAACTTTTAGATTTTTGGAATTATCTTTATGATTAAGAGTTTACTCTATACTATAACATTACCTTTATCGTTGATCCAAAAAGAATAACTATTTTTCTTTTATATTTGGATGTGTCTTCATTTTTGTAACATCAATAATACACATAGAAAATGTTTTTTGATCACTAAAACACTCCTCATATTTTTTTTACCATTCTCAACACTTTCTTTTATTAACTCATCAGTAAATTTTTCATATTGTAATTTACCCATGGATTTTTTATATTTCATTAGAACATTTATTTTTTTAAAAGAAACCACATGTTTATTAAGTGATTCATTAATTCATATTTTATCCTCAATGAAATATCTAATATCATTATATAACTTACCTTGTTCCATAATTTTAATCTTGAAATATATTTTTTCATCTTGTTTCAATTGAAAAATACTTTATTCCTACACTAATCTATCTAATTAGATAATTTTGGATTTGAGTTGATCAACATACTGAAAGGATTCTTTGACTAGTCCATCATAACACTATTTTCTTCTATGGAATATCTTTCTCATCATTTAATCCTTAAAGTTATAATTTTATATTAACTACTAATTTTGGTTGATCTTTTTATATCTTTTTAGTTTGATTCATTTTGACCATTTTCATTATATCATCATTCAAATAAGTTTCGAATTATATTTCCCTATTACCAAGAAAATGTTCACCATTTTTTTTGTCTTAATGAAATTTATATTCTTATGAAACCTTATTTTAAAACTATTTCACAATCCATATTTCATACTTATTCTTATAGGAACCCTTATTTTTTGTTTTTTAAGAAATAAATATCACAATTTACTATATTTTTTTTTCTTGGTCATCTTTTAGTGATATGGATAACCATTACACAATGAAAAGAATACAATTATTGGTTTTCCTGAGACATACCTTAGCAAAATTTTAATTTTCATTCCATATATGGGATAAATTCTTATTATCCAATTATTCATATTTTTCTTAATTGATCTAAAGAGTTTACATCTCCTTGAAAGTCATATTTTTATATGAGTGACATATTATTCCATCCAACTTCGTCCTCACCTCACATGCTAACATAATATTTTATATAGATATAGAGGTAAATCAACATGTTTCTATTCTTTAAGAAATTATGTCATTACACTAAATAAATAATTTCTTCTCATGTTATTATTTATGATCTCTATACCATTTATCTCCCTAAAAATTTCTCACATAGATCCAACAACCCCTATGTATCTTTTGAAGGATCCTTTGATACAATCATTGGTGTATATCACCATATCAAAAAATTAATTATACATAAATTGGTCTCCATATCCTTTATCTCCTTAAGAATTTCTCACATAGATCCAGCAACCCCTATGTATATTTTGAAGGATCCTTTGATAAAATCATTGGTGCATATCACCATATCAAAAAAATAATTATGCATAACCTTATAATACCAAATTCCACCACCTTATTATTCCCTTCACATATATTATAAATTTTATCCCATATGGATTTGGATAAAGTGGGACTCATCACATTTAAAATTAAATTTTCAAGTGCTCTATAGAAGGTATTTAATGTTCAATTTTTATTAAAAAATATTCAAAGACATCTCCATGGAATAAAATATCTAAATTCCCTTAATTACAACAGAGAATATTTCAATGTTTAGAGATTGTATATGAAATCTGATATAACTTATTTATATTAAATAATATTTTGATAAAATATCCAAATCCCTTTAAATTGAAAAAATTCTCTTTATTAAAAATTATTTGAGATAAATTACTTAGATTAAACCTTTCAGCATTGACACCACATGTTTCAACGATTAAGGTCCCAAAAATTATAAGAGTGGGGGGATGGGTGAATTAAGGTGGGATTTATTTATAATTTTCGAAATTCAAAATATATCTCATATTGATGTTGTTATTTTATTTTTATATAATTTTTTCTATATGCATTTTGTAATATATTCTCATAGAAAAATAGTTTTCAAACCATGATAATTATTCCACCATACAATATTTTGGAAAAAATTTCCCACACCACCCCATGTATAACCATTATATGGTTTGATCACCCCATGGTGTTTAGAGATCTTCTCAAACTAACTACTTCAAAGATATAAGAACCATGACTATAGGTTTATAATAATAACATAATATAATAACTAATAGTGTAGTTTTTATCCTTATGGAAGTTAATGAAAATGAATAAATTCTTATAGAAAACTAATTGAGAACTTTAGAATGATAGGAGAGTGAACCCAATACCCAAGATGCCTCTCCAAGGGAGGCCTTAGTGTTCTTTTAAAATGAATAATATAGATTACATGATACATCTAGTCTGATGTGGGACTTGACACAGTCTAATCTCTAACACTCCCCCTCAAGCTAGGTGTTCCTAGATTAGATAAAAAATAATAAAAAAACAAAGAAAACACTCCCCCTCAAGGAGAGACATATATATTTATCATGCCTGGCTTGTTACACAAAAATTGGACTCATGGTCTAGACACACCTTTTGTGAGAACTTCGATAAATTGATCAGAGTTGTGAATGTGGAAAAAAGAGATCTTTTTATTTTAAAAGTTTTCTTGAATGAAATAAAAATAAAATTCAATATATTTTATCCGCTCATGAATGACTGGATTTGTATCAATCTTAGTAGCAGCTTGATTTCCACACTAGATATGTGCTAGTTTCTTGGTCGTATACCCAACCTCATAAAGAATTTGTTGTGCCCAAATAATCTCTACAGTCACATATTACATGGAACAATAATCTGACTCTTCACTTGAGCGAGAGATAATGGTTTGCTTTTCTTCTTCACCATGGGATCATATTTACTCCAAAAAAAACTGAAAAACTAGATGTAGATCTCATATAAGAGTGACATCCAGCGTAATATGCATCACAAAATGCCTCAATGTTTGTATACCCATGATTAGAATATAATAGACCTAAATCTGGTTCCTTTTTCACATATCTAAAAATGTGAAGAATATCCTCCCACTTCATTTTTGTTATAGATTCCAAAAATTGACTCACTTTTCTAACCACACAAGAAATACCGGGTTGAGTCATCGTCAAGTAGTTGAACTTCCCAACAAATCATTTGTATCTGTCGGGTGATGAAATCATCTCAATATTAGAATATAGTGACCTTTATCCAGGTTTGAGGGGTGAGTCAACTGAGTCAGATTAAGTCATTCTATCCTCTTATAGCATATCATGAACATAATTCCTTTGAAATAGAAAAATTCAGTTGGCACATCTGGATACCTCAATCCCCAAGAAATATCATAGTGGACCCAAATCCTTCATACAAAAATGTTTATGAAGGAAGGATTTGATTTGATCAATGTCGTCAGTGTCACTTCCAATAATGAAAATGTCATCTACATATAAAATCAAGATAATACTACTTTCTGTAGATTAGTGATAGAAAATGGTGGAATATTTTATGCTTTGACACATGCCAAAGCTAAGAACAATGGTCTAAAAGCACTCAAACCAGGCACATTGTGACTTCTTGAGGATATAAAATGATCGAAAAAGGGGAGAGACCTCATAAGACCCCCCTTGAGTAACAAAACTTGATGGTTTATCCATATAAACTTCTTCTTCAAGAAAACCATGAATTTTTTTTTTCAAATCCAATTGATGGAAGGGTTAGTGGTAAGAAATGACAAGAGAGATAAATAAGTGCATCGATGCCATTATGGCCGTTGGAGATAAGTTTCCAAAGTAATAATTTCCATACATCTGCACATAACCTTTGGAAACAAGCTGTTCTTTGAGATGATTTACAGAACCATCAGTGTGGACACACACAGTATAGATCCACTTGCACCCGAAAACCTGTTTATCCAAATGGAGAGTGAAAATATCCCAAGTGTGGTGGATTTCCAAGGCCTAAAGTTCATCCTACATGTCATGTAACCAATTTGGATGAGATATTTCCTTGAAAACAGTGCTTGAGGTTGAGTTATTTTTCCAATGTCTCAATAACTCGGGAGGTAGATGCTAATAATACCTAATAAGACTAACAAGTGTGTGACCCTTTGAGGAGGGAAATAGGAAACTCTAGTGATGGAACATCAAAAGAAGGTGAGTTGTTAGGTGTTTTCATAGTATTAGGTGGTGGGGTGGCATATGTTCAAGTATGGAGAGTATATATCTATTGAAATTATGATCCAACAATATCACTAGGAAGAGATAGTGGCAGTGGTGTATCAAGAGAATGTGGAAAAATAATTGTAGAACTAGGAAGAGTAGATGGTGGTGGGAACTCAGGAATATAAATAACTAATGATTCAAAAAAGGAAATGTTAGCTGAGATAGTATAGAAATGTAAATCTAGATAGAAGCCTCGATATCCGCACTAGGTGCGAGATTAGCCAAGAAAGATTCATTTTAGATCATGCACATCAAACTTGGTAACCGAGGGGTGAATATCTAAAACATAACATACACAAAAAATTATAATAATGGGTAGGGAATGATGGGGTGTTGTTGGAAATAAGGAATGGAAGGGTGTCTCACCTTGAAGAATAGATGAGGGAAGTCTGTTGATAAGATATGTGACTATGTGAATGGCACCACCTTAAAAAGTGGTTGGAATTTTTTTCTAAAATAAATGTGTCCAAGAAAATTATAACAGATGGTGGTTTTTTTATTTAGTAACACTATTTTGTTAAGGTGTGTCAGCACAAGAGTCCTAATGGTATAATTCCATGGTCATTGAGAAAATACTGGAAGGGTCTAGATAAATATTCACAACCATTTTCAGAACAA
Source organism: Viscum album (assembly GCA_963277665.1). Lineage (NCBI taxonomy): Eukaryota > Viridiplantae > Streptophyta > Magnoliopsida > Santalales > Viscaceae > Viscum > Viscum album. Next base: position 109,828,853 of record OY728135.1, read on the forward strand.
AAGCAATGACCTTTAGCATAAAATTGGGTGGTGACTCAATGATGGTCTGCATAGTGACAAGACTGACATTCAAAAGGAAGAAGAGGTCCCAATCCTAGAATTTTTTTTAAAGAATGGGGGTAGTTGGATGACCAAAGTAGTAGTGAAGCTAGAGGGCATGATTAGAGGTGACATGAAAGGCTAGAGTGGGGGCCGAGTCAAGCAAATGCACACCACCCTAAAGTCATCCCATACCAGGCACCCGAGTCATGTAATTCTTCAAATATATAACCAAAGCAGCTGAGAATATGGACTAACAATTTAAGTCAACTATCAGTTAACTAATTGATAGTAAGTTAAAAGGATAATGGGGAATAATGGCAACAATATATTATGTCAATCCATGAATAATTGTACAAATTCTATAGGCTTCTATCTACACTATCTGAACATTGACCACAATGATATTACCTCGAGATGATGTTGCTCTATAGCACCAAAGAATAGATGCATCTCCAGTGATGTGCTTTGAGGCCCCAAAGTAAACAACCCAAGAGGTTCACCATCAGGAGAGACATGTTGTTGGAGTATTTCTATGGGAAATAGTGGCGCTTGATGATGCCATCGAGTGTGCTGAAAATGCATAGAGACAAGGTGATGAAGGTGAAAAGTTGATAGAGTATAGGTGCTAAAATTTCAAGTCTAGACCATCATAGTATTAATTTATCTATTGAGGGAAGATCAAAATGGATGGGGTCGGGGTGTGGTGGTACAATGTGGGGGGTCCGTCACATGTAAGGTGTCTATTGAAGGTGTTTTGTCGCACACAAGGGGGGCATCATAGCAGTGCAGGGGTGCAGAGATGTTGATGTGGGTGTTGCGTAGGGGAACTGATGTGGGTGTCATGTAAGGGTATGGAGAGCACTGGGGGAAGGGGGTCATTGCACATACAATGCGGTACAGGTGGTTGTCACGGGCATAGGGTGGGCCTGTAGGGGGACATTGCACCACATAGGGGGAGTGCAGGGGCCATTGCATATACAAGAGGGGGGGGGGGGGGTGTACAACGGGATCCATCATGCCGCAGAGGGGGTAGTCCCACTAGACAGGGGTGGAATTTTAGGAAGTATTGCATAGGAGGGGGGCTTGCACATGAGGGGCATAGTAGGGTGGTTCGCGTGAGAGTCTCTAAAAAAATAAGTGAGTGAGAGAGAGGGGATGGGTTAGGGTTGGAGAACCAACTCTGATACCATATAGAATAATAGGAGTGTGAAACCCAATACCCAAGATGCCTCTCTAAGGGAGGCCTTGGAGTTATTTTATAATCAATAAAAGATATTACACGATACGTCTAGACCAATGTGGGACTTCACACAACCTAATCTCTATCAAGAACCGTGACTTCCGTTGTAAATGGGATCATGATGTTTCATGTGTAACATCTCTATATTGGTAAGTATTATATATAAAGAAAAAAATCCAAAAAAAAACCTAGAAGGGGAATAAATAAGAAGAAATAAAAAACATAAAATTAGTATATCTCACAATCCATGAGGAATCCTCACTAATAATAATATTTTTGATTACTTACAATAATATCAAATGGGGTCTGACCTCAAAAGTCATCCACTGACAACTAGAATCATCAAATGATTTAGTAGTGTACCTTCTATTGGAATGGTGTGATGGTACCTCCAATATTAAGAAAAATAAAGATAAGAAATTTTGGAATGTTTCAACTTCATATAAAATAATTGTTTTAATCAAATGAGGTCAATAAAATCCATATTACATGCCTAATTCATTGAATTGAGATATTGTTAGAGTCATGAATTATTATCCATTCTGAAATAGCTATGATTTTTCTTTCTAGAATTATAACTCTTACAAAAAATAACTATTTTATTAATTGTTTGTTAAACACCTTCAATATTAAATAATCAATCTAAACATTTCCACATTATGTCTGTTGATTAATTTCAGTAATGGGGATTTATTCCGCCATTATTTAACCCCCTTCATTATTTTCCCCTCATTCATGGTTCAATGTGGTTTGACCTCATTAAATCTTCCACATGGTTTTAATTACATTGTAAATATGTCTTGCTTTTATTTGTGTATATAAATAAATGAAAACCTCTCCAAAAAAGCATCCCACTTTAGTGGTGCACAAATCATCCTTTGTGTTATAGAGTATTTTACATTATCCTTCCAATTATTTCACTTGTGTTTCATGTTGATCAATTAGGCATTTTTAATATTTGGTATTAGATCATGGTTGACTTGATCCATAATTATGCACTCCAATCCCTCATCATCCCAACTCTCCCAGACATCATCTGCAAATCCTAGATTCCTTGTAGGTGGTGGTAGCTTCCCTCTGGTGGTACATCAAGTTATGAAGGAGGTCAGAGGATCAGCGAGGTATGTGAACCTCACAAAGGCGAACTACAGTGACTAGTCCTTGATGATGAAGGCCATTCTCCAAGCACGCTGCTTTTGGATGCCATCAACAGTGGAGGTTCCAAACTCCAGGAATATCAGATGGAGCTGGAGGCTATCCTCTATGCTATCTTGTCATAGATGATCTCTATACTCGCTGTCAAGGAAACTGTCATGGAATCATATGACACCATCAATACCATGCACATAGGCATGATCACATATGTAGGGACAATTATCAAAAGCTCCACAAGGAGTACAAAGCCATTGATTTTTTCAATTGTGAATTAGTGGAAGACTTTTTGATATGGCTCACTGGGTTGGTTAACCAACTCACAATCATCAGTGATCCAGAGCCTTAAAACATGGTCACTGAGAATTAACTGTGCGTCTTCTCCTCTAGGTTCTACCAAATTTTTATTTCAATTGAGATGCTTCTCTATATCTTGATTCTCTTTGTGGTGGAGATAATAGGGAGTCTAAAAGTGGCGTTGGATCATTTTGAGCCAGTACCCTCCACAAAAACTGAAGGGAAGCTACTCCTCACTGAGAAAGAGTGGGTTGAATAGATGGAGTGACAGATGAAGGAGGCATCCATAATCGACTCCAAGTCCAGCAACATGCATCACAGAGGATAATGACAAAAGATTTATGGTGGAAAAAAAATAGAAAGGATGGATTGGGATAAGGTGGCAGCCATAAAGTCTCAAGGGATAAATTATGAAACTACAAAAAATGGGCCATTGGGCCAAATATTATCCTAGTAGGCCAAAAAGGGCCGAGGCATTTCTAACCAAAGGTTACATCAATGAGCCCATGCTCCTTATGGAAAGGTCGTTCACCACATTGATTAATCCCCCACCTCCACAATACACCACCCAGAATATTCTATAACCACAATGTAGCCATCTATGGCTGGTCGAGGTGAATGTATTAACATAGCTATATTAAGAGGAGGCATGCGTTGATGGATTCTGGTACCTCGACACTAGTGCCACAACCCACATGACCAGGTCTGGCCCTACCTTGTCCTAGTTTGACTCTGGGATCCATGACACTGTGAACTATAGAGATGGATCTGTCATTAACATGAAGGGGTGGAGGACCATCTTCCTCACCTGAATAAATGGGGAGCACCTCATTCTCATAGGGGTGTAATTTATCCCGAATCTCATCACCAACATCATTAGAATCAGAAAAATTGATGAGAATGGTTTCCAAATACAAATTGAAGAGGTCATATTAAGGATCCATGACTAGTAGTGGAACCTGCAGGCCAAGGTGAAGTGATTCTCTTCATGGTTGTTCAAGCTCAAACTCAACATTTCACAACAAGTATGCTTGTCCGCAAGGGGTTCAGAGAATTCATGGCTCTGGAATATGATGTATAACCACCGAAATTTCTAGGCTCTGTGAAATCTCACTCAACACGATATAGTGCAAGGGATTTCGTAGATTGATCAGGTGGATCAATTCTTTGAAAACTATCTTTTTTGGGAAACAGTGACGAGTGTCTTTCCTTGAACAAGTGAAGCACCATGCAGAGCAAGTCCCCAACCTTGTACAAGGTGACCTCTTGGGACTGATCATGCCGAAAACACCAAGTGAGAACCACTAATTTCTAATACTCACGGATGAAAACAACCACTACATGTGGCTCAATATACTTGTAAGAAAGGACCAAGATCTGATGAAAATCAAACAATTTCAGGCCACGATGGAGGTGGAGAGAGGGAACAGGCTAAAGGTCCATCGCACAGACTAGGGTGGTGAGCTCACTTTAGTAGAATTTTGTGAATATTGTTTCGAGCATGGCATACAATGACAACTATTGGACCACTATTCACCACAACAAAATGGGGTCATTGAATGATGCAACCAGATAGTTGTTTTTATATCTCGAATCATGATATAGGAAAATGGACTTCCTGGGATGTTCTAGGGTGAGGATATCTCCACTCCTATCTTCATCCTCAATTGAGTGCCAACATGAATCCTTGAAGAGATGATGTCGTACGAGGACTGGTATAGAAAACAACTGACAGTTCAATTTCTTCACACCTTTGCCTTCATTACACATGTTAAGATCATGAAGGCTCACCTGAAGAAACTATGGATGACCAGAGTATACCAATGATTTTCATAGGGTATGAGTTTGGATCTAAGGAACATCGTGTGTATGATCCCGCCAACAAGCACGTGCACATAACACATGATGTCATCTTCGATGAGGCATAGTAGTTGGACTAGAGTGCTCATGATGAACAAGGTATGTTGAGTAGTGATGATACATTCATTGTCAAGTACATTACAACATATATACCAAGATAGATGGAGATTGAAAAAATTATTGGAGACCAGATATCATCACCCACACCCACTAGCATGTGCTCTATAGACGCTGCAATGCCAGATGTGGTCAAGGCGATTCCTGCACCATTAGCCACATTGTATTTTGCCTCACTACCATCCAACATGGAATAAGCACTTGAAGTCGATCAAAACGACACTGTGCTTTAGTTCCGCACCATCAACAACATCATCGAAACCGCAACACTGATTGGGTTTGGACAACATGAGCTCGACCCTAGTGAGCTACATTTCACTATGGCCAACGATCCAACCTCTTTTGGTGAACCAGAACAACACCAGTGTTGGTAGAAGGTGATACTTGAGTGTAACAGCCCAAGATTTTATGAAAAATATTCTTTTTAATTTTATTAATGTCTTGTGTTGTACGCTACACAAAAATTACTTTTCACAACACGCATCCTTGACTTGCCTTACATTACACGCAATCACGACCTTCCTCGATAGCGTGTGTTGTATGCAACACCAAGTTTCGCTAAACAACAATATGCTATTAAAATATTATTAAAACTAGCCGTTATGAATAGTAATAACCACGTTTTGAAATTTTGTAAATTTTATTTTTCAAAATGGACATTATTTTTGGATTCGGAATATCGAAATTATCTTAGGGTGAAATTTTCGTACTTTTCGGATAACTTTCATATTCTGATGAATAGTGAAAATTACTAAATTATAATTAAAAACAACTTTTTTAATCGAAATAATTAATAGTGATAAATTATTAATTTGATTGGTTTTAAAGTATATTTAGAATATATTTTCACAATTTAATACAATGTTGGTCATTGGATGTAATTTCACATTTAAAACAGTTATAAACAAGTGTCAATCTTTTGATAGTTATTATCTCTTAAAAACATGACTTTTGTTTTGATGACGGGAATTAATTTTTAAATTAATTAATGCAACTAATTTGTTTTGAATTTGGTAAAATAGAAATCATTTTTGAGTTCATAATAACAAATATAGCTTAGGCCTAATTTTTGACATTTTTCTAAAAACCTTCAATTTTTGGTGAATAGTGAAACTACTAAGTGGTAGTTAAAAAAACTAATTTTTTTCATAAATATTAATTTTACCGCTTCTGTGATTGGAATTTCAAAAATCCGAGAGACACGGTTGATGTCAGTAAGTAAAATGTGGTTCAATGAGATGAAAATAAATTTTGGTGAATAGTAACTTTATACTTTTATTTACCACTGTTAAAAGTAAATAGGGTAATTAAGGGTAAAAATGATATTAATATTACCCTAAAACATGTCCTAATTCTATTGGACAAGTGTATCTCGACCAAAAACAACCTTAAGTGTAAAATATTATCATTTATGCCCACTTGGATTAGACTAGGACATTTATTATTATTTAATTCAAAGAAGAGTTAAAAGAGTTAAAATCAAAGTTTATTTACTAAAACATTTTTAATATAGGGTTATACATATGATAAATTCGATTGTAAGTATTAATTAGAAATCTAAAAAGATTTCCTACATAATGGTATTTTATTTGTAATTTTTAGACATCAAATAATTTAATTTATTTATGAAACAAATATGATGCAGTAATTATCTTATTAATGAAATATTGACATAATTGATATTATAAATACCAAAATAAAGGTAATTTAAGACTTTTTATGAATTACACTAATTTTCTAGGTTACTATGATATATTACTGTTGATTTAATAAACTTGGTTCGAACATATAATTCTGTTATGACTTTCACAAAAATCATATATCAAATAGTGTCAAAATTGACACAAAATAGTTTTTAAATCAAATATTATATTATTAATTGTTATTTTGTTCCTAAAAATCTAAGGTTTGGCCAAATGACTTAGATAAGGATATATATATTAATAATAAACAATTTGGGGTTCTTTTGGCATGTTATAGTAAGTGTATTAACCATATAGTGTAAGAAAACAAAAAGACACGGTAAAAGTTAAATTATTTAACTTAGAGTTAAATCTAATTGATAAGGTTAAAATAATAACCTAAACTTGTCTAAATCCTATTGGTTGATATTATTTCGACCCATACCCACTTTATCTTCGAAATAAGACCCTTTGGAAGCATTATAAACCGATTTTGACTTTAATATAAAATAATATTTTGAGATATTCCTAAGGTGCCCCTCTCCTCCCTTATAAAAGGACACCTCCTCCCTCTCTTCCTCACACAACTTTGAGCCTTCAAGCTCGGACAACCCCTGCAAAAATATCTTCTCCACTTACCTAGAAACATCCTAGAGGTTCTGGTCTTCCTCAAAGAACAATTTTAGTGCCCTAAGAGGAGGTCTCAAAGAGGCGCTTTAAAGAAGGGGTAATTTCCGTTACCAATTCTTTCACCTTTATTTCTTCTTCCACTTCTTCTTCTTAGGTTGTTTCATTATGAAGTAATAACATCAGTATCACTCATATACTGATATGTTATTATAATTATGAAACAATCCTAATTCACCATCTATCCATCCTACGGAAAACGAAATCACCATGCGTGCGTACGTACGGAATACCGTCTCCACGCCGTGGTGTAATCTGTTTTTCCACCAACACCTTACATGGATGGGTATTATGGTGTAAAGAATAACTATACATAGTTATTATAACATCATAATGATTCTTATATATTGTATCATCCACTCCAATTCAATTCAATAATTATGGAAATGATATCATCGCTCGTGCGTACGTACGGACTACCGTCTCCACGACGCGATGAGATTCATTCTCCATGTTAACCGTTTAAGAATGATTATAAAGTATATATAAGCAATAATAATGAAATATATGACATTATAAAGCTACTGGATTTATGTGTATATATATTTATGTCATCTACTTACTTCCATTCAAGACAATAAGGAAAGGAAAACAACGTTCATGCGTACGTACAGACTACCGTCTCCATGAACGGTGTGTTTCATTTCAATTATTTATCTATCTATTATATATATATATACTGAATATATATGATATATAAATCATACTTTATATTCTGGAAGTAAGTAAATCATGATATAAGTAAAAATAATGTCAATAACAACAAGTCCAAACACCTACGATAAATGAAACGATTTTACCCAAAACGCTTCTTTAACATGGAATTTAGAAAAGAACGGGTAATATAAAGTCATAAGTGAACCATATATGATATCATAACAATGAATATGATTCTTTAATAAGTCAATAACGTTATTTAAATCATTATACATGAGGTTCAGACACTTACAAAGCAATTCGGACCTAAGGTAAGGGAAATATCACAATCTCATTTTTATCCGAGATTGTTTATACTTTGAAATTTACTGGGGTGTATTTTATCACCCACATCCATGTTTCCTCAATATGTAATATTATTTCCATTCTCCTACAATTTTTTAAATCCTATTTTACCCTTCGGTGAGTTTTTAGTAAAAGATATGAAAGGAATCTTTTGTCGTTTTTTTCGTACGAGGTACTTTTTTGACTTTTCCGACAAAAGTACGAAGAATGTTTTTTTAACTTATACGACATGAATGGATTTTTAAAACATTATTTCCAAGAAGCTTCCTTTACAAGTTTTCAAGTTTATTTTTAATCAACTTCTTTTAGTTTATGATTTTACGACATGTTAAGAAAGGAAAAGTGTTTTTGAAGCAGAAATGATATTTTCCTCAAGAATGGAGTTCAAGTGTTTTATCAAAATTATTTTCCATCTAAGATAATAAAGGGTTCTGTTTTTATCCCTATTATTACATTGATTTGATCATTTTGTGATGGAATTATTTTTATGAATTCCTTTATCTTATATGAATTGATTTATGATGTCATGATGTTTAAGATTCCCATTTGTATTACATGGGTTATGCAATGATGTATGATTTATGATTTTGTGGCACACATAAGAAAGGATTCATTATAAGATGGGTGGGACCTATATCTCCCTCCAATGCATTGGGTAAAGATTTTATATCTCATGAGATAGACATGGATGGAATGGTAGGTTATACCGGTTCAGTGAAACAGGACTGAAACGAGGGTGACTCGGTTCAGAAAGGGACTTTGTCCACTAAGATAGTCTTGGCAATGAAGCTTTACTAACAAGAAATGATTCTCTATGATTATGTGTGTATGCCAAAAAGTTTCATGTTTTAATTTGTGATTATTGGGATTAAATTTCACTTCTATGATTTATCCAATGTTATGATATTATGATCTCTTTTCAGGTTAAGATTTCCAAAAGTTATGTGCTTATGTATATGATGTGATTGATATATCTTTTGTTTACCCTTACTGAGAATTTGAGCTCACCCTTTTATGTTTTCTTTTCCCCAGGATATAAAGAAAGGTTTTAGGTATAAAAAAAGTAAGATCTTTATGGGAGATGTTGAAGATCTTTCACCACGATTAGAAGATTTTATTCCGAGTTTCCAAAGACACAAAACTATTACGGTCCTTGTGTGTGTGTTTTGTTATGTACTAAGAATTCCGCAAAAGTAATGTAATGTCCATGTAAGTCAGGCTTCGGGTCTTTACAGTTGGTATCAGAGGAAAGGTTTAGTCAACCTTTGGAAACTAGGATGCGAAAACATTAGTGAGATCGCTAGAGATATTTCTAAGGTATGTCTAGGGATGTCCCTAAGGTTAAGTATACACATAGGTTATAGTACTAGAATTACGCTAACGATCATAGAATTAAACCTAAGATGTTAGATATTGAAGGTACTCCCCCTTTATTATGTTGTTTTCCCTAGCATGATTTTTGTCTCTCACACTATTATTTTTGGGTTTTAGATGATGGCTGGAACCCGAAGGAACCGTGTTGATCAATGCAATGGACAATGCAATGATTGTCCTCCTGAACAAGCAAATGTTATGGGAGATGGAGTGCAAAATCTTATTACTATACTTACACAAGCTATAAATCATTCTGGACTTCCAAATGAGCAGAGAAGGGAACAATATTCTATTGAGTCCTTCATGAGGCAACGTCCACCTTCTTTTAGTGGGTCTTCCGATCCACTTGTTGCTGAACAATGGATCAGTATCACTAAAAAGATATTTTCAGTTCTTCAATGTTCTGAGCATGATAAAGTCATCTTAGCAATATATCGTTTGGAAAGTGAAGCTGATCAATGGTGGAATCTTATCAAGAATACGAGGTAAAGAGATGAAATTGAGTCCATGGAGTGGGACGAGTTCATGAACTTATTTTTCAGTAAGTACTTCCCTCGTATTCTTTGAACAAATATGGAAAATGAGTTTCTTGAGCTGAAGCAGAAGGATGATGAATCTGTTGGTATATACGAAGCAAATTTTACAAGACTTGGAAGGTATGCATCTGACATTATCATCCAACCTGAAAGTAAAGTTGATCTATTTTTCAGTGGCTTAAAACCAAGTCTTCGAAGGGCATTAGCTATAAGAGACTTTAGTAGCTATGAAGAAATTGTGCGTTGTGCTATCAAGGTAGAAATGGAAGTTGGTGTTACATATCCATCTCATGGTTTTGACAAGAAACGAAAGATGAAGTTCAAGGAGAAATCTCAGAATAATGGTGAAAAGAAAATGAATGTTTCCTTATGCACAAAGTGTGGAAAGAAGCATGGTGGAGATTGTCTTAAAGGGACTAGAAAATGTTTTAAGTTTGGAAAAGAAGGTCATCGAGCAGCTGAGTGTCGAAGTAATGGAAAAAGGGATTCTAATGATGTGAATAAAGCAAACACTGCAGAGAACGCACCACCAACACTTCAATGCTTCAAGTGCAAGGAAATGGGGATTATGCTAATAAATGCCCTAATCCAAGGGTTAGTGATGATCAACATGAGCAACTGCTTAAGGCAAAGGACAAAGGGAAGTCACATGCGATCACCATTGGCGATGTTGAATATGATAACGATGTGGTGGAATGATTAAGTGTTTATGTAATGGGATTCCAAAATAATGTTGTATCATAAAGTATTGGAATATTTATGTATTGGTCTAATGTGGTATTTAAAGTGATTGAGATATTTTTGGAAATAAGATGATATGCGCATAATGAAGGGAAAATGAGAAAACGAAATGTTTAACAGTATTCATGAGCTCATGATTGATATAAGGACTAAGTGATATCATGGTTTGAGTATATAGAATTTTGAGGATTTTGGTATGTGGAAAGTGTTAACTTTTAACTGCATTCATGTTTTCATTAAGGTTCAATGGGTATTCAAGAGAATACATATCTTATGATATATGGGGATCAAAGATGGTATTAAATCTCTGGTAATCGTTTTCACTATATTATGACAATGGACTGCAGTATTATGGATAATCCTAAAGACTAGAATGGATTATGTTGGACATAAATTAGTATTGTTTAAGGATAGAAATTCTTTTTTCGATATTATTGATGGGATGTTATAGTAATGTAGTTTTAGAAAAAGGACAACCTGTAGGACGGGCGACAGCCCATCGCGTCGGACAAGGCTGTGGGAATCGAACCCACAACCGAAGTGCGACTGGCCTTTATCGCCTACCACTGGCCTACAGGAAGTCCCTATTTAGTAGAAACTAGTTTTATTTTATTAAGCGGTATGATATATGAAGTATAAGTTCATTTTTGGAACCATATACAATTAGTCTCACTATAAGCTGGACTTATAACTTTTGCTAACCTTTTGTTTGAAATAGATGGAATGACCCATCATTCTATCACATGATCTGCTAATGCTTCACGAATAACAAATTCAAATTCATTTCTTTATGATATGAAGTGGAAATTGTTCAATTCATGAACAACAGTGAGATTGTACCAAAATCATGTAAGTATTTATTTTAACTCATCAACTTTAGGGAAATGATCTTGAAAACCAAAAATGTTGTCCTAGTGATCTTATATCTGATGAATCAGATGGTACCTTAGATCGTCACAAATTTATGGCTTTGTGATTTCTGGATTTTCCATAGCCATGTTCTCTACCACTCTCTATTAGAACATGATGGTTAGATTTCTCTTCCATGTCCATATTTTCACCTATGTTCTCCTATGTAGATACCCAGTGATTAGTTAACATGGGTAACCATTACGTTTCATACTTTAGTTTTTAAAGATAAGTTTTGGTATTCCTTTTTACGATGTGGGTTTGTATTAAAGAAACTTTTGAGGAGTAAACCATTTATAACCCCGACGAATTTCGAGGGCGAAATTCATTTTAAGGGGGGTAGAATGTAACAGCCCAAGATTTTATGAAAAATATTCTTTTTAATTTTATTAATGTCTTGTGTTGTACGCTACACAAAAAGGACTTTGCACAACACGCATCCTTGACTTGACTTACATTACACGCAATCACAACCTTCCTCGATAGCGTGTGTTGTACGCAACACCAAGTTTCGCTAAACAAAAATATGCTATTAAAATATTATTAAAACTAGCCGTTATGAATAGTAATAACCAATTTTTGAAATTTTGTAAATTTTATTTTTCAAAAAGGACATTATTTTTGGATTCGGAATATCGAAATTATCTTAGGGTGAAATTGTGGTACTTTTCGGATAACTTTCATATTCTGATGAATAGTGAAAATTACTAAATTATAATTAAAAACAACTTTTTTAATCGAAATAATTAATAGTGATAAATTATTAATTTGATTGGTTTTAAAGTATATTTAGAATATATTTTTACAATTTAATACAATGTTGGTCATTGGATGTAATTTCACATTAAAAACAGTTATAAACAAGTGTCAATCTTTTGATAGTTATTATCTCTTAAAAACATGACTTTTGTTTTGACGACGGGAATTAATTTTTAAATTAATTAATGCAACTAATATGTTTTGAATTTGGTAAAATAGAAATCATTTTTGAGTTCATAATAACAAATATATCTTAGGCCTAATTTTTGGCATTTTTCTGAAAACCTTCAATTTTTGGTGAATAGTGAAACTACTAAGTGGTAGTTAAAAAAACTAATTTTTTTCATAAATCTTAATTTTACCGCTTCTGTGATTGGAATTTCAAAAATCCTAGAGACACGGTTGATGTTAGTAAGTAAAATGTGGTTCAATGAGATGAAAATAAATTTTGGTGAATAGTAACTTTTTACTTTTATTTACCACGGTTAAAAGTAAATAGGGTAATTAAGGGTAAAAAAGATATTAATATTACCCTAACACATGTCCTAATTCTATTGGACAAGTGTATCTCGACCAAAAACGACCTTAAGTGTAAAATATTATCATTTATGCCCACTTGGATTAGATTAGGACATTTATTATTATTTAATTCAAAGAAGAGTTAAAAGAGTTAAAATCATTGTTTATTTACTAAAACATTTTTAATATAGGGTTATACATAAGATACATTCGATTGTAAATATTCATTAGAAATATAAAAAGATTTCCTACATAATGGTATTTTATTTGTAATTTTTAGACATCAAATAATTTAATTTATATATGACATAAAGATGATGCAGTAATTATCTTATTAATAAAATATTGACATAATTGATATTATAAATACCAAAATAAAGGTAATTTAAGGATTTTTATGAATTACAATAATTTTATAGGTTACTATGATATATTAGTGTTGATATAATCAACTTGGTTCGAACATATAATTCTGTTATGACTTTCACAAAAATCATATATCAAATAGTGTCAAAAATGACACAAAATAGTTTTTAAATCAAATATTATATTATTATTTGTTATTTTATTCCTAAAAATCTAAGGTTTGTCCAAATGACTTATATAAGGATATATATATTAATAATAAACAATTTGGGGTTCGTTTGTCATGTTATAGTAAGTGTATTAACCATATAGTGTAAGAAAACAAAAAGACACGGTAAAAGTTAAATTATTTAACTTAGAGTTAAATCTAATTGATAAGGTTAAAATAATAACCTAAACTTGTCTAAATCCTATTGGTTGATATTATTTCGACCCATCCCCACTTTATCTTCGAAATAATACCCTTTGGAACCATTATAAACCGATTTCGACTTTAATATAAAATAATATTTTGAGATATTCCTAAGGTGCCCCTCTCCTCCCTTATAAAAGGACACCTCCTCCCTCTCTTCCTAACACAACTTTGAGCCTTCAATCTCGGACAACCCCTGCCCAAATCTCTTCTCCACTTCCCTATAAACATCCTAGAGGTTCTGGTCTTCTTCAAAGACCAATTTTAGTGCCCTAAGAGGAGGTCTCAAAGAGGCGCTTCAAAGAAGAGGTAATTTCCGTTACCAATTCTTTCACCTTTATTTCTTCTTCCACTTCTTCTTCTTAGGTTGTTTCATTATGAATTAATAACATCAGTATCACTTATATACGGATATGTTATTATAAGTATGAAACAATCCTAATTCACCATCTATCCATCCTACGGAAAACGAAATCACCATGCGTGCGTACGTACAGAATACCGTCTCCACGCCGTGGTGTAATCTGTTTTTCCACCAACACCTTACATGGATGGGTATTATGGTGTAAAGAATAACTATACATAGTTATTATAACATCATAATGATTCTTATATATTGTATCATCCACTCCAATTCAATTCAATAATTATGGAAATGATATCATCGCTCGTGCGTACGTACGGACTACCGTCTCCACGACGCGATGAGATTCATTCTCTATGTTAACCATTTAAGAATGATTATAAAGGATATATAAGCAATAATAATGAAATATATGACATTATAAAGCTACTGTATTTATGTGTATATATATGTATGTCATCTACTTACTTCCATTCAAGACAATAAGGAAAGGAAAACAACGTTCATGCGTACGTACAGACTACCGTCTCCATGAACGGTGTGTTTCATTTCAATTACTTATCTATATATTATATATATATTTACTGAATATATATGATATATAAATCATAATTTATATTCTGGAAGTAAGTAAATCATGATATAAGTAATAATAATGTCAAGAACAATAAGTCCAAACATCTACGATAAATGAAACGATTTTACCCAAAACGCTTCTTTAACATGGAATTTAGAAAAGAACGGGTAATATAAAGTCATAAGTGAACCATATATGATATCATAACAATGAATATGATTCTGTAATAAGTCAATAAAATTATTTAAATCATTATACAGGAGGTTCGGACACTTACAAATAAATTCAGACCTAAGGTAAGGGAAATATCACAATCTCATTTTTATCCGAGATTGTTTATACTTTGAAATTTACTGGGGTGTATTTTATCATCCACATCCATGTTTCCTCAATATGTAATATTATTTCCATTCTCCTAAAATTGTTTAAATCCTATTTTACCCTTCGGTGAGTTTTTAGTAAAAGATATGAAAGGAATCTTTTGTCGTTTTTTTCGTACGAGGTACTTTTTTGACTTTTCCGACAAAAGTACGAAGAATGTTTTTTTTAACTTATACGACATGAATGGATTTTTAAAACATTATTTCCAAGAAGCTTCCTTTACAAGTTTTCAAGTTTATTTTTAATCAACTTCTTTTAGTTTATGATTTTACGACATGTTAAGAAAGGAAAAGTGTTTTTGAAGCAGAAAGGATATTTTCCTCAAGAATGGAGTTCAAGTGTTTTATCAAAATTATTTTCCATCTAAGATAATAAAGGGTTCTGTTTTTATCCCTATTATTACATTGATTTGATCATTTTGTGGTGGAATTATTTTTATGAATTCCTTTATCTTATATGAATTGATTTATGATGTCATGATGTTTAAGATTCCCATTTGTATTACATGGGTTATGCAATGATGTATGATTTATGATTTTGTGGCACACATAAGAAAGGATTCATTATAAGATGGGTGGGACCTATATCTCCCTCCAATTCATTGGGTAAAGATTTTATATCTCATGAGATAGACATGGCTGGAATGGTAGGTTATACCGGTTCAGTGAAACAGGACTGAAACGAGGGTGACTCGATTCAGAAAGGGACTTTGTCCACTAAGATAGTCTTGGCAATGAGTCTTGACTAACAAGAAATGATTATCTATGATTATGTGTGTATGCCACAAAGTTTCATGTTTTAATTTGTGATTATTGGGATTACATTTCACTTCTATGATTTATCCCATGTTATGATATTACGATCTCTTTTGCAGGTTAAGATTTCCAAAAGTTATGTGCTTATGTATATGATGTGATTGATATTTATTTTGTTTACCCTTACTGAGCATTTGAGCTCACCCTTTTATGTTTTCTTTTCCCCAGGATATAAAGAAAGGTTTTAGGTATAAAAAAAGGAAGATATTTATGGGATATGTTGAAGATCTTTCACCACGATTAGAAGATTTTATTCCGAGTTTCCAAAGACACTAAACTATTACGGTCCTTGTGTGTGTGTTTTGTTATGTACTAATAATTCCGCAAAAGTAATGTAATGTCCATGTAAGTCAGGCTTCAGGTCTCTACATTGAGGAGATGAAGTCGATTGAGGATAGCAACACATGGGAGCTCATCGATATACCCATGGGCCATTTTCCAAGTGGGTATTCATGGTGAAGCGCGATGAGCATGTATCAGTAGAAAAGAACAAGGTGAGGATCATTGAAAGACATCTAGTAGTAGGGGATCAATTTCAAGGAGGTCTTTTCCCCTGTTTCACACATGGAATCGGTACATATCCTTATCACAGTGGCAGTGCAAGAAGGGTGGGAGGTCCATCACATGAATTTCAAATTATAAATTCTAAATTGTGAACTTCAAGAGGAGGTATAAGTCAAAAAACCATATAGATCCATCATCGACAACCAGGATAACAAGGTGCTTTGACTCCATAAAGCACTCTATGGACTCCACCAAGCACCAAGGGCATGGAACACCAAGATCGATGCTAGCCTTATGACATAAGGGTTTTACAAGATGTGATATAAGAATTCTATAGGTGATCATTGCAACAACATATCTCATATAATAATTGGGGTGTGTGTAGATGACTTGCTCATCACTGACATTGATGTCACCAACATCAGCATGTTAAAGGTCGAGATGAAAAAGCTATTTCAGATGAGTTACTTGGGATTTATCTCCTACGACATCAACATAGAAGTGAACCAAGGGTCAAGCATAATTTCCCTGTGTCAATATTTATATGTGACTAAGCTATTAGAGAATACAAAAATGGGAGAGTGAAACCCCTATCAAGTGCTGATGGAGGTTCATGTGAAGATGAGAAAGTCTAGCACCTGCCTGTTGGCCAATGCTACTCAGTATCGAAGCATCATCGACAGCCTTCGATACCTAGTGCACAAATAGCTAGACATTACCTACAAGGTAGGTAACATAATCTGACTCATATAGGAACCACATGAAGATAAATTGTCCATATTCAAGAACCTATTGCACTATATCACCAGGACACACAACTATGGTGTCCACTACGCAAGGAAGGTAAATAGTTGGTTGATCCTATTAGAATTTAGCGCTAGAGACATGAACAATGAGGTTGAAAACCACAATAGAATCACTGGGGTGTTCTTCACCCTTGGAGACAAGCCCATCAATTGGAAATCACAAAAGAAAAAGGATACAATATTGTCTTCATGTGAAGCAGAGTACATTTCCATAATGTCTGTGGCATGCCAAGGCATCTGGTTGGCACGACTGTTTAGAGAATTTCTCTACTCAGACCTCAGTACATTGGTGTTCAATGTAGAAAAAAAGTCCACCATTACCTTAATAAATAACCCCATCTTCCATGACTGGATAAAGCACATCGACACCCAATTCCATTTCATTCGAGAGTGTGTTGATAGAGGAGAAATAATTCTCGAGAACCCTCGCACCGAGAAGCAGCTTGCAGAAATTCTCATGAAGTTACTTGGGCATGTCAGGTTTCAGGACCTATGCGTAAAGATTGGTGTTGTTGAGATCCAGTGAAAACAAAAAAAATAAGGGGGTGACTGCTGACTAATTTTGATAATGGGGATTTATTCTGCCATGATTTTCATCCCCACTCATTATTTTTTCATTATTTACGGATCAACATGATTTGACCTCATTAAGTATACCATGTGGTTTTAATTATGTTATAAATATTCATTTATTTTATTTGTGTATATAAAGCAATGAAAACCTATCCAGAAAGGCATCCCACTTGGCGGTGCACAAAGAAAAATTTGTGTTATAGCGTATTTTCCTTCATCCTTCCATGTCTTTAGATTGTGTTTCATGTTAATCAATTAGAAATATCTAACAATGTGTCAATAAGTTGAATAAGCATGATAATCACTATACGAATATTGTCTAAATGAAAATTATTATCATTGTGATATGAACACTATGCAGTGTTAGGGACAATGTTAACCTGTTTCAGACCCGTTTGACACTTACTTGCAGCCAAGAACACCACCCACTCACACACTTTATTAAAGATCAAAATAGTCTGATTACATATTACAACTAAGGTAATACATATCAATAATAGATAAAATTTGGGATGTAAACTTCAAAAATATAAAATAATGAAGAAATAGTTACAAATCCATTCAGCTTTCCACTATCTAGAAAGTTATCACAAAAGAATCAATAGGATGATGAGGAAGATTATTTATCTGAATTCATGCACCAGTGGGGTTTAGGATGCCTAGATAGAGAGTCCCCAGAGATCTTAATTAGGAGTAGACATCATTAGAGAACTTTATAAGAGGAGTATGAGTATCTTTGGAAAATAAACACCTTCTCATCCAAATCATCTCAAGGATTTCATACTTCAATCTCTAGTATTTCACAAAACTAGAAGAGAGTTGAAATTCATGACCCAATCATGGGGTTATCTTACCATGAAAGTAAAAACATAAAGGTTGCGGTTTATGTGGTTTGTTCTTATCGGAGATGTGGAAGTCACCATGACAACGTGGAAGATGGCGAGTGTCAGTCTTGACACCAACTTGGATGGTATTTGGGGACACATTTTTAATGAGTCCATGGAAGGATGAAACCAGTGAACCTCACATCATTTTAAGAGATGAATGGCTAAACCTTACCCACTGACCAGGGGACTGGGGAGCCACATGGGTGAACCACTGTGCTGAGATGCCCATCACATGAAAAATTGTATTAGAGAAGGTGTGCCTTATGATGTTTGTATAATGATGACTGTTGGACCTTGGTGTTGGGAGAAGAGTCCCAAGGTTTCATTCAGAGGTGACATGATAGAGATGGTCATGCTTGTGTGAATTTCAGAGGTTGAAATTCCACTACGAAGGGTGGGTATTGTGGAGGTGGTTTGTGACCCAGAGAGAGTGGGTGAACCACGTGTGGTTTGTGACCCATAGATAGTGGGTGGACCATAGTGCCAGTGAAAAAAAAAGAGTGTCCCCTTGGCCACACATGGAATTTAGTTGGTTGGATGCAATACATTTCACAGACACACTCAAGGCCACAATCCTGTATGCACGAGGGCGTGCATGGAATGGTAGTGGGAGAATGTCATGACCCAATTATGGGGTCTCATCACATGATAGTAGGAACATCAAGGTTGTGGTTCATGTGGGTTGTCCTCATCAAAGATATGGAAATTGCCCCAAAAATGTAGAGGATGGTGCGTGTCAGTCTCGATACCACCCTAGTTGGGAGTTGGGGCCACTCTCTAGAAGAGCCCATGGAAGGATGAAACCAATGAACCTCACATCATTTGAAGAGTTAGATGACTGAAACCCACCCACTAAGAAGAGGATTGAGGTGCTACACTAGTGAACCGTTGTTCTGAGACACTGATCCCTTCAAATTAAGCCGGGAAGCCAAATCAAGTGAGTGATGAAGCGACATCCTGTGGGGTGATGAATTCCTCTGAAAGGCGCAGGCGGTGAAATGACCTCATTGAACTAACAAGAGACATGTGATAGAGCATGAAAGAATCGACAAAAATCATGGGATAGGTGGATCACCTAGATGCAAGGGGTAGAGAGGCTAATGAAAGGATGAGTAGATTCCCATGTGGGAATATTGAGGTGAAAAAAGATAACTGCAGATCTCAAGAAGGAAAGAAACAAAAGTCGCAGTGCACAAGCCAATAAATCAACAAGACCCAATTGAAGAGGCCCAAAGAAAAAACCTATGTAGAAATCCCATGGATAAAAGATGTAAAATCCCATCCAGCAATGATATTTAAGAATACAAAATAATCCACAAGTAATACTGCGTGCATTGGTATACAAAAAACGAATTGAAAAAATAAATAAAGGGAACCTTTATATGAAAATAAAATAACAGTATGAATGATTTCAAATGCACGAGTTGTGGTGGAGTGGAGTATAATAAGACATGATCCTACTATATAGTATATGAGTGTAAGTATCAGGGTAACTATAATAGATTCTGTGATATTCAGTGTTGACCTTTATATGTGCGAGATATAACGCACTGATAAATGGGAGATGTTTATGAGCTCTCCTGAAAAATGATGATATAAAGTAAAATTTTAATAGTACTAAAAAAAACTGATAAAAGTGTACCCTTTATATACATCAATGAAAAAATTTTATATAATTAAAATTAATATAATATATTAATATTTTATTTAAATAAATTTAAAAATAGGTACATGTATAACTGTAAGTATGTATGCATATATGTGTATATGTGTGTATCTATATGTGTGTGTGTGAATGTATATCTGTACATATGTATGTCTATCATGTGCTCATGTATGTGTGTGTAAAAGTCTATTTTTATTTAATATTATTATTCTTTTATAACATCTCTCCATTTTTTGTATTTTCTATGTTTATTCATTTTTAATATTTATTCATGTATAATATATATTTATTTTAATATTTTCATTATGAATACATGTTTGTGTTTATTTTAATTTTATTTAATATAATTAGATTTAATTTAAATATTAATATTTTTGTATAGTTAATATAATTTTTGTTAATAATTTTTGTTATTTATATAATTAATACCATCTATTTAATCATTTTTCATCATTTTTATGTGTTTTTAATTCATGTAAATGATAAAAATTCAAATTTTGAATTATTTAATTTTATTAATTCATTTTTAATATCAATTCATTTATTATTATATATTCATTAATAATGGTAAAATATATTTAAAAAATATGTTTTCAATAAATATCTATAAATAAATATAACTATATATATAAATAAATATAAATATATAAAAATAT
Organism: Viscum album; assembly: GCA_963277665.1. NCBI lineage: Eukaryota > Viridiplantae > Streptophyta > Magnoliopsida > Santalales > Viscaceae > Viscum > Viscum album. Next base: position 109,849,777 of record OY728135.1, read on the forward strand.
TTATAAATGTATATTTACTATATTTATAAAAGTATATAATTATAATTATAATTTTTTAATCAATTCAGAAGGACCCAAAGGCCCTTTCCGTTTACTATAATTAAAATCAGAGAAAAAGGATGGTAAAAAAGAACCAGGTCAACCCACAAGTGAATGACAAAAAAAAACAAAAAAAAACATTAGAGTGGTTGTCAAACCCCTTGGCCTTGATAAGTATCTTGATCACACCTCTATGACTTCTCCCTCTACCAAGGCTCTTGATCCTTATCAGAGGATGATGTGGATGTTTCACTTTCAGCACTCAAGATCCAAGGTTAATTTTTTCAAGAGAGGTCCTTGATGTAAATCACAGGATTAAGACAAATTATTTATTAAATTTTGATAGATAAAGGTAGTCATGAATAATAATTTCACTATAATTGAAATTTATAAAGATCACTTCAAATTATAGGTCAAACCATTCGATATCCTTAGTGAGAACCTGAGGTGACCTTTCACCCTCAATCTCCTATGGAAGAATTTTACTTTCTGTATTAATATCCTTTGAATATTCACATTCATCAATAATAGTCTTTCAAAAATTGTCTCATATAGATTTCATAATGTCAAAAAAATGTGAAGCATATTGCAAGCTTTGAATAGGACAAAAAACCTACCTAGAGCCACTAGCCTTTTCTAGTTGACTTGCCTGGGTTTTTACTGCCTGAGCCTTATGATCTTTTACCAATTGAAACTGGAGCATTATAGTGGTCTCATTCATTTTGTTAGCACCAACAGGTATGATAGCAAATGCATTGGAAGTCCTCTACTGATCTTAGGTTGTGAAAGCATCACTTTTGTTTGAAAGCAATTCAAAGGAATTTTGGACTCAACCTAAGGAGATTTCATAGCTCCATCCAAAGACCACCACTATTGGAAGGGCCTTTTGGGGGTTTAATAAGAATTTTGGAATCAGAAGCAGTTTATAATTAGAGAGTAATATATATATTTTTTAAAAAGTATTTATATAATTATAATTAATTAATTATAAAATTATAATAAATATATGTCTTATATTTTTAATAATATATAAATATATATCAATAAATTTTTATAATTATATAAATATATTTATAATTATATACAGATATTTATAGATATATTCCTATAATTATAAATAAATAATTATATATTCAAATAAATCTAAAATTATAACAAATGTATTTCATATATTTATAATTATATATAATTATATATTAATAAATATAAAGATAATTATATAAATATATTTACATATATATATATATATATATTTATAAATACATATTTACAATTATTTTAATATATTTATAAATATATAAATAATTATTAACATATATATGTATATATATATAATATTTGTAAATAAATATATATATATGTAAATATATTTGCATATATGTATATATATTTTTTAATTTATAAATGTATATTTACAATATTTATAAAATTATATATTTATAATTATTACTAAATATATATGATTTTTTTAAAACTATTTATATAATATTGAAGAAATAATCATATATTTAAAAAGTTATAAAAATATAATAGGACATTTCTTATATTGATAAATATATATTTATATATTAAATATATATATATATATATAATTACAAAAATATATTTATAATTGCATAAAAAAATATTTAAATACATGTATTTATAAATATAATTATAACTATAATTATAAATATATATATATAATTATATTTTAAAATAAATATTTAAAATTCATTTATTATATTTATACTTATATAAATAATTATTTATTTACAAATATATAAATAATTATTTATTTATAAATATATAAATTTATATTTATATGTAATTATATACATTTAAAGTTTTTTATTATACAATTATATTATTAAATATTTATCACCATTAGAAAACTAGTTTTCCCTACTTTATCCAAGATGTGTGAATCTTCACTCCTTTGTTTTGAATCATTATGCTAATCAGCTGGGATCGTCCACATTAGAGAGGAAAAAGGATTGAGACAAGGATGTTTCGAATCACCTTTCTTCTTTCTCTAGTTTCTCAGGGGGTTACTTTGTCCCTCATGAAAATCGTGCACCATATCACATCATCAGGAAAGCCTTAACTGCACATGTATCAACCTTAGATGACGCTATTTCGACTCTCATTGATTAGTGTAAACATTCAATAATCACTTAGATTTCTATGATGAAAGGTATGAAACCTTGGAAATTTGTGGATTTTGTTTCTTGTTTAGTAGATATTTTTGGATTCATAGATTTTAAATTCTTCTCCCTAGGCCATGGATTTTCCACAATTTATTCCCTTCCACAGAGTTCAAGGGGCATGCATGGAGTATCAACTCTGTCAATCTTAGGTCCAGAATGCTTCAGATTCATGACTAGAAATTAAACTTCAACTTGAATGATTTCAAGGATACTTGTGCATAGTTATGGATCGAAATACATGTTCTTAATTGGGTTTTATGGAATTTTGAGATCCTATATGATATAGATTTCGCAATTGGTATCCCAATAAGGATGGACCATGCTACTGAAATAGTTAGTTATGGTCATCATGCACAGGTTTTGGTGGAGGTTGATTTATGTTCTATATTGATAGATAGGGTGGTTCTATCCATACAACATTATTATATTTTTCTTAGGATTGAATTTTAGAAAACACCTCCATTTTTTCCTCATTTTCAAACTTTTGTATATTCAAAAAAGACATTTAGAAGAGATTTAGTTAATTCTAATTGTCAGACCAAAGGTCATGATCTACAATATTTCCAATGGAAGTTTAATCAATATAATCCTACAAAAACCAATCATGGTGTTTCTAAAATTCTAAACACATCTATAGGAAAGAATATTGGCCCCACCGAGGTATCTCATAGGCTTGATGTTGAATACCGCTTCCTAAAGGTTGGGTGAATTGTTCATGAATCTTATAGTCTTGTTTCTCCTATTCTAATGAATGGTAAGACCCACTTATCTTGGGCTAATATCATTAAATATTTTCAACTGATAATTGATGGAACTACTTAGAATGATGTATTAAATGGGGTATCCTTTAAATATGTTATATCCCGGGTTATAGTAGGTTATGATTTGGAGGTTTCAAATGACAAGGAAGGGATCATGGAACATTCTGATAAAATTGAAGTTCACTTAAACTTGTAGAACGAGTAGACAATGGTTAATGCCAAAAGTAGAAAGGGTAAAGAAAAGTGGGATGCTACAATATCAAATAATACTAAATATAATAGGGTTGTTCATTCATCCTGTATATCTGCTCCTAAGAAATTTGATGATAAGGGTAACTTTTCTGCTCACTCCCTTTCTTTAAAGCACCCTGTTGGCCATTTTGGAGCTGTGGACATGGCACTTATTTGTGAGATTGCTACTTATTTTTCACCTCACATATAGGATTCCTCAATAAAAAAACACCCAAGATACATCTATTAATATTTCCTTCAATGGAAATATAAACCAACTGAATGTTAATAAGAAGAAATCTCATATGCTCACACATCTTTCTTAGAACATGAACCATTCCAAACATCCATACGAGAAAAAGGAAGGAATAATGTTCTGTTGAGTCCTTCATGTAGCAATGTCCATATTCTTTTAGTGGTTCTGATGATCCACTAGTTTCCAAGAAATTGATTAGTAAAATTGAAAAGATATTTTATTTTCTTTAGTTCTTGGTTCATGAAAAGATTTTCCAGGATTTTTATCATTTATAAATACAAGAAGATCAATGGTGTAACCTTATTAATAATACAAGTCAAGAGAAAAAAATTGACTCTATAGAATGTGATGAGTTTAAGAGGATGTTTTTTAGTCAGTGATTCACTCATATTCTATGTATAAGGATAGAGAAGGAATTCCTTGGTCTTAAGAAAAGGAGGATGAATCATTGTTACTTATAAGAAAAATTTTATTAGACATGCATGGTATACTTATTGTTTAATCATTAGACTTGAAAAAAATTGATCGATTCCTTGGTGGATTAAAACTAAGTATCTCAAAGGTGTTATTTCTAAAAGGATTTGGTAGATATGAATAAATAATTCTATGTGAACTAAAAATAGTGATGGAAATTGGAGATTCCCACTATTCTCATGGGTTGGACAAGAAAATGATGATTATGCCTCATGAAAACATGAATAAATAAAATGGTGGAAATAAATTCCAACCATCTATAATCCAAAAATGTGAGAAGAAACATCATGGAAATTTCATAAAATGAATTGAGAGGTGCTTTAAATGTGGGACGAATTTTCAAAAGGCTTATTAATGTAAAAGGCAAAGAATGGGCTAGTTAATGCAACGGAAAAGAAGAAGACACTAGCTAGTGCACCATCCATGCTCCACTGATTCAAATGAAATGAGTATGGGAATTAATGAAATTAGTTCATGAACCCAAAGGTTTATGATGATGATCAGTGTCAGTAAAATCATAAGCTCAAAGAAAAAGGGAAATTTCATGCAATCAAGACTGTTGAATTGGGTTATGAGAATGACATGGTGAAAGGTACACTTATTATCCACTCTATAAAACCCAATGTATTATTTGGTTCTGGATAAAGAAACTATTTTATATCTAAATGATTTTCAAAGGGTATTGAAATTCTAGCTCAATTATTAGATATTGAGTTAGTGCTAAAAACTCGAAATGATATGATGGTTATATCTCAAATCTAAAATTCATCTTTGATTGATGTTTATAGAAGTATGATTCCTAAAAATATTATGATACTCCCTTTAGTTGAATTTGATGTGATTCTATGAATGAGTTAGCTTTCATTATATGGAACCCATATAAATTTATGTGTAAGAAAAGTCACATTTCATATTCCAAACGATCCCATACTTATTTATTGGTGTGAGAATGAATAAAAACTTCCAATGGAAATTACTTTTATCTTGTGGGTCGTGATTCCTATCTATTAAGGCTATTTATCATAGTTTTTTGGGTATAAAATCAACATCGATGATATGCCTAGTGTATGTGATTTTGTTTATGGCTTTCTAGAAGAGTTTCCTAGTCTTTCACCAAATCGTGATTTTGATTTTTCAATATAACTCATACTTGGTTCTAAACCTACATTAATAACTCCATATAGAATAAACCCAACTAAGTTACATGATTTGAAGAAGAAAGTCTTGGAGAATCTTTTAAGGGGATTTATTTAGTCAATTATATCACATAGGGGTCAACTTTTTCTTGTTGTTAATAATAAAGATAGATTAATTTTCCTATGTATTGAATATTGATAACATAACAAAATCAATATCATAAACAATTATCCCCTCTCCCGTATTGGGGACTTGATTGTTCAATTCTACAGAGCTCAATAATTTTCTAATTTTGATTTTCATTTTGAATATCATCAACTGAGGTTCTTGAAGTGGGGTATACTCAAGACATCATTCTGTACAAGGTGTGAACAGTATGAATATATATTGATTCCTTTTGGTCTTACTAATTCCCCCACTATCTTTATAGATTTAATTAATATATTATTTAGAGATTACCTTGATGAGTTTATGGTAGTATTAATAGATGATATTATTATATATTAAAAGAGAAAGGAAGAGAATGAAGATCACTTAAGGATTGTACTGAAGACCCTATGGGATGATAAACTTTATGAAAAATTTACCAATTGTCAATTTTTCCTATGTAAAGTTTCATTTTTGGGTCATATAATCTCAAGAGAGGGTATATCTATTGATCCGTCAAAGACATAAGTTATTGAAAATTTTCCCTGATGAACCATGGTGACTGAGATCGATAATTTTCTAGGTTTGGATGGATATGATCAATTGTTTGGGGATAATTTTGTATGGCTAAAAAATACAATCACCAAGTTAACTTGTAAGGGAGTAAAGTTTATTTGTATAGATGAATCTGAGGAAAATTTCTAGGAAATAGAGAGAAGGTTAGTCAGTGCACCTATTCTTACATTACCATACAATATAGAAGGTTTTTAATATATAATGGTTCATTGAATAAGGTATTGGGATGTTTTGTCATGCGGGATGATACGATGATATCTTATGACTCACGAAAATTGAAATTACATGAAAAAATTATCCAAATCATGATTTAGAATTAACTATGATTTTTTTTCATTAAATATATGAAGGAATTAGCTTCATTGAGAAAGTTTTAATATATGTTCTAATCAAAATTTCCTAAAGTATATATTCACACAGAAATATTTTAATATGTGTTATAGAATATGGGTGGAGATGATTAAAGATTGTAACTTCTTAATACATTTACACCATAAGAAAGTGAACAAGGTGTTTTATTCTTTGAGTAGAAAGGATATTGCTAGATTATTTATGGTGAGGATAACAAAAGACCCAATATTTATGTATTTTCAAATGATGTATCTTAAAATTTCCAAAGAAGGGGATAAATCTTATCTTTCTCAAATAAGTGTTCATACATCTATAAATGTGTGAAAAACGTGGAATATAAGGATGATATAGAACATAAAAATAAGGTGAGAAACATTCCTAAGTTGAACCTTGATTATTATGGAATGATGAGGTTCAGGAATCATGTTTGTGTCCCATCAATACCATTTTTAGAAGAAGGATATGATAGAGGGGGTAATTGTTCTTGATTCTCTATTCATCCTAGAAGCATGAAGATGTATATAGATCTGAAAGAGTATTTATTTAAGAAAGTCATGAAGAGAGGTATTTCATAGTATAGATATCAGTTCTTGCTATGTCAAAAATTTAAGGCTGAGAAATATATGTCCAAGTGGATGATAAAACCATTTTTCATACTAGAATGGAAATGGGAAAAATCACCATGTATTTTTATATTCGACTCCCCAAAATGTCTAATGTGAATAATGGTTTTTGGGTTGAAGTCAACAACCTTACAAAGCCATCACACTTCATCACCCTTAGATGAGATTTATCTCTAGATAAACTTGACATGATATATATTAAATAAGTGGTAATGTTTCATGGAGTAATATATTCCATTGTATCGGATATGGATCTGAGGTTTATCTTCTTTTTCTAATGATGTCATTAGCAAAATCAGGATATAGAGAAAAGTTTTATCACAACTTATCTTCCTCAGAAAGATGATCAGTTTGAGAGGAACATTAAAACTCTAGAAGACATGTTGACAGATTTATCTGTGGATTTCAAAGGTGGTTGGGATCATCACATTCCTTTGGTTGAATTTTATTATAACAATAACTTTCACCCCAGCATTTGAATGCCTCTATATGAATCCCTCTATTTTAGGAATTTCAGAACACCAACATGATGGAATGAAGTTAGAGAATGAAATCTATTGATACTTGACCTAAATGAGGAAATGGTGTATAATTTTATATCTATTCATTAGTATTTAAGGGTAGATCATAGTTAAAAAAAGAGTTATGATGAAATCATTCAAAACATCTAGAGTTTGAAGTCAGTGAAAAGGTTTTCCTATGAATATCTCCCTGGAAGAGGGTGATAATATTTGTAATGAAGGGAAAGCTGAGTCCTAGGTATATTCGTCCCTTCAAAATTCTTGATCATGTTGGGATGGAAGATTATCAATTCACACTTCTACAGGATAACTCTCAAGTTCGTGATGTGTTCGATGTAAATATTGTGAGAAATTAAATACTTGATCTTTTATATTACTAAACTCATAGGTCATACCGATGGAGAAATATCTCATTTATTAGGAACAACTTTTAGGGATTCTAGATCATAGAGAGAAAGTTCTATGAAACAAGACCGCCCACCTAGTCAATGTTTTTTAGTGAAACCACCAATTTTAGGAAGCCATATGGGAACCCAAGGATATAATGAAATAGATATCTCCTCATTTTCTTATATCAAAGTGGTGAATTTAGAGGGAAAACATCTTTTTAATAGGGGTATAATGTAACACCTTGATATTTTATGAATTTTTTCCAAATAAATTTAACTTCTTTAGTAGTTTTTGATACATGCAACAGTAAGTTTAAGTGAACTGTGATATGATATGATATTATTATTATTTAATGTTATAACTTAGCCATTACATTAGAGAGTGTGAATAAGACTAATTAAATTATAGAAATTTATGCCTTACATAATTAAAAAATTAATTCATTGGTAATTAAATAGTTTTAAAATAAAAATAAAAATCGATTGAGAATAAAGTATATATTTTTCAAAAAACTTTTTTATGCGTGAAATGTGCATTTACCTTAATAAATTAAATGTATCACTATTGGTGAATTATTTTAATGAAATTTATATATTATATATTCAATAAAATGATTTAATATTCATCTAATATTTTTATTATGCTTGGAATAATAATAAATCATGTTTTGCGTTAAGAAATGTATTTATCTAAAAAATAAATTTCACCATGTTTGTCACACTTATTTTAAAATTAATTTCTTCTAATTATAGGTATTTCATTTGATAAAATGGATTACATATTTATAATTAAGTGGTTCAAATTTGGAAAATAGGCCCCTTTTATTTTTGGTCAATATGAATAGTAACTGTAGTAAAATTTATCACCACAGTAAAGGGTAAATAAGGTAAATCTAGGTTAAAACTAAGTGATAAGGCCATAATTTTTCATCCTAATTCTTATTGGATGAATGTAATTCTACCCTTATCACCTTAGTCTCTTCATTTATATGTTTTATTTTAATAACACTATGTGTTTATGAGGTACAAACCCTTTAAATTTCGGTTTAATTCCTTGGATTTTACCTAATATGAATTACTAGTAAGGAAATATAGGAAACTAGGGTGTACATGGATTGTTAAGAGACCAAAACCTCATCCAGTGGAATAAATAGTGGGGCCACATGGTTTGTAAAAACTATTCCGCCTAGTTTTCACAGTTTTTAGTAACCGTGAAGGGTGTTTCAGTGAGCAGAAGTGGGCCACATGGATTTTCCTAACCATGTGACCCAGGATGCGTGACGATGTGATGTCACTATAATTTTTAATAGATCAAAGTATCATGGTTTGTGCATGGTTTCTTGTACATTGATCATTAACTTTACGAGCTCCATCTTTGGACGGTAGAACACACATAGTTGGCCTACATTTTTTACAACCGTAATGCCTCAACCCTAGAAGCTCGGATCCAGTGCATTAATTTATTACATTGGAATAAATAAAATATTATAATCCCAAAGAATTGATCAATTTAACAATCTGGGAAAATTTATTACATACATGATTCTTACATTAAAATTCAAAACATAAAATACATTATCGACAAACCTTTGAGAATTCCATTATTCTCCTAGCTTAACATTGAATATCAATCATAATATACATCTTATTATCCTGGGAAAATAAAACATAAGAAAGGGGGTATCTCAGATGCTCATTAAGGGTAAGACTGCAACAAAATCTATCAAAAACAATCATAAACTTTTAAGTCATGTTGTATAATTGAAACACAAGCCTTTTAAAAATAATCACGAGCATAATATGGTAAGAATAAATAATCCCATATAAAATAATTACATGATCTAGAAAGCATAACCATAGATATGCTACTAGTCGAATAACCAAATTGAATATCAATAACTCATCTCATAATGACGGAATATATAATGTTGTACATTTGAAACATACTATCTAAGATTCATTCCAATAATCTAATACTCTCAAATATTCACACCAAGAATCTAATAAATGGGTAAAAACCTTGTCTAGTTTGTCTCATGAGACCTTCTGATGCATCAAGGGGCTATAAGGGGACCCACCTGACACTTACTAAGTTCAATTAATTCCTCATATGAAATGGGTGAAACATAAACAAAATAAATATTCGTATTGAAAAACTAGCACAAAAAATGTGAATACTTTAACAATAAATCAATAATGGTATCAAAATAGCACATCCACACTCAAACTAATTATAAACCCTCAAATATAATATGAGAGATTATACCATAAGAAATAAAAATTAATCAAACATAAGATTAAACAAAGGATTTTAACATAGATTATAATACTATAATAAAATCCTCAGAAATTTCGTTAGAAATTTCAGTAGAGAAATTCTCATTTTTTTACTTTGAAACCATTTATTCAAAATAAATAAATTTCTAAAAGAAAACATTTAAAAAAGTGATTTTTGAATCAATGTATCCCATAACACTTTTAAAAACTTTAGAGAAATTCAAAATTAACATTTTAAAAAATTCATGTCCTTATAAATAAATTCATGAAACCCATCTTGAAAACATGGACATGTATGATAATGGTTTAAAAGAATAAATCATGAAAAAATTTAAATTAATGTTTTTGTCAAAGAGTCCCTTAAATAAAACCTTAAAAGGATTCCTTTTGAATTTTTTTTAATGAACTTCAAAATATACAAAAAATTTCCTTCATAATCCTTTTATATCCATATGAATAAATATGTAAAATAATATTGAGAATATTGAAATGAAGAAAAGAGTAATTCTGTAAACATTAAAAGCGTCCCATACCAATTTTAACATTTAAATCATAATCCAATTAAAGGAATAATATTTATCAAAAAATTAAAAAAACTTGATAATAAATAAATAAATTATAGGATTTTTCAAAGGGTATGTATATACACCTCATAAAAGAAGGTGGGTGTATAACATCAAACTATGCCTCAACGAAAGTAGATTAAGACGAAGTCCGTTATCGATTTGGTAATTTTTAAAATGTAAAACCCATGAAAGAGAGATTAATCAAGTGGATATGTAAAGACCCATAACATTAATTATAATTATCATACATTACATTCATGGGCAGTATATTCACCACACAAAATAAACGATTGGTGAATAGTTCATAAGTCTCACAAAAATAAAAGTGAGACTGAAAATTCCCTTACTAATTGAGTAAATTTTGAATCATGAGATCCATAAAATAATTAAATCAATTGAAAGTTTATAATATCATTAAATAAATTAAATTCATCATAAAACATGTCATAGGTCAGTATATACACCACATAAGACAAATGAGTGGTGAATATGGAAATTATCTCCCAAATATAAAAAGTGAGATGAAATCCCCTTACCTTAAGTATGATTCCCTCCGTACATGTCTGAAACTCCTATATAATGGTTTTAAATATATTATTAACTTATAACAGAATCACAATAATATTTATGATATCATATATTATTTATTTATGACTCTTTTATTAATTATTCCATATTTAATAAATGTCTTGGGTAATAATCACTTTGTTTATCGTATGTTGTTTGACATATTTTTCTTGATCATATTACTTAGATCATGTTTTACATAATTCCATAATTTAAAAAAATGATTTATATATCATATATATTAAATATATATATATAATATAGATATATGAAATGGAATACACTGTTCATAGAGACAGTGGGTCGTACGTACGCATGAACACTATTTCTGTTTTCTTATCGTATTTAATGTAAGAAAGTAAATGACATATATGTGTATATATATATCATTATAGTATAATTAATATGTAATATACATAATATTTATTCATTATATACATTTTTATATTCATTATTGAATGGTTAACATGGAACATGAATCTCATCATGTCCTGGAGACGGTAAGCCGTATGTATGCATGAGCGATAATATCATTTCATAACGGTAAATGGGGTAAGAAATTGGATGATATATTAATTATAAAGATTAAATATCATGTAATATTTATTATTTACCTACATTATATTCAACTTTATACCCATCCAAATAAAGTAGTGATGAAAAATATATTACACCACAATGTGGAGATAGAAAGTCATACATACACACACATGGTGATATTATTTTTCATAGTATGGATAAAAGAGGAATATGGTTTTCTCATAATCATAATGAAATATGATAATATATATGATACTTTATTTATTTCTTTAGTATGGAAACAAAATAGGAAGAGGAAGTAGAAGAAGAAAAGAACTTGGAAAGAGTTGGTAAAACAATTACCTCTTCTTCGGGTATCACCTTTTGATATTCACAAAAGCACTTCATAGGTTGGATTTCTGCCCAAATTATGGCCTCTCTGATGGATTGAGGGAAGTTTGAAGGAGAAATGGGAAAGGGTTTTTCTGACCCAAATGCCTTTATAGGTGTGAATAAAAGAGAAGGAGAGGTTCCCTTTTAAATGAGAGGGGAGGGCCACTTTAAGAAACTATCAAAATATTAAATTAATATAAATTAATTTTCAATTAAAAATGGATCTAAAGTTAGTAATTTATATTCTAAGATTAATATATTTCTATATCCTCTAAACCAATAATTTTTAGACAAGTTTAGGTCACATTTGTTCCCTTATCTTTTGGATTTAACCATTAGTTAAACCCTTTAACTCTTACGATGACAACTTGTCTTTTTACACTATTGGGTTAATACAGTTACTATAAAATGCCAAAATAACCCCAAATGGATAAGTTATGAAATATTTAACATTATTATAGTTATTTGGATGAATTATATATTTTTATAAATTTTATATCATTTAATAAAATATTATTTATTTTAAAGTGTCATTTATGTCAATTTTGATACTATTCAATATTTTTCTTTTTAAAAATATCATAAAAACATAATATCTTTTCATAAAACTTCTAATATATAAAAAAAATGTATAAGTTTTCTATAAAATTCGTGGATTTCATTAATTATGTCAATTTATATTTATTTTAATATTTTTAATCTCATTCATTTGATATTTCAATTGATTAAACAATCATTGCATCATTATTATGAAAGGCTTTAATTAAATTGTTTCTTCTATTAAAATTTAAAATAAATTATCATGATGAATATAAAATTATTATCTTTAAAATGACTATTTATAGTTGAATTTTTCTTTTGTATAACCCTATATTAAATGTGATTTAGTTATTAAATGTTTGAGTATGACATTTTTAATTTATCATTAAATAAAATATAATAATTATCATATTCTTACCCAAGTGGTTTAAAAATGTTATAATTTAAAGAAAGGGTTTATTATGGTCAAACTCATACAATAAAATTATAACAAGTGTTAGGGTAATTTTATAGTATTATAATATTATTTTTACCTTTAATTACCCGATTTACCCTTAACCATGGTAAATAAAAATATATAAAAGTTTATATTCACCACATCCAAAATAAAAAATTTATTTGATCCTATTAAACTATAAATTTAATACTGATTACAACAATTTATGTCTATTTTTTACAAATTCAATTCAAATAAGTGAATAAAATAAGTTTAACACTAATCTTGCAGATGTGGCAAGAAAAGCCAGTAAAAGAGGCTTTTAAAAGTTCAACAAGTTTTTATATCTAATTTTAATATAAAAATGATTCCAATGAACTAAATTGGATTAATATATGTATTATTGATCTATTATGACTTTAAAAAATTTTAAAATATAATTTAACATTAATAATTATTTAGACAAAAATGCAATTTTTAAGAAAAATGTTGTATTTTACACTGTTCATCAAAAAAATAAAACTTATTAGAAAAATAACAAAAATTCACTCTAAGATAATTTTGATATTAAAAATTAAAAAATAAAGTGTCTTTTGAACAATAAAATTTGTATAATTTCTATAATTTAGTTTTAAAATAGGCATGCCATTAAATAGCGGTAAAATTAATAATTTACACTACTAACCTTTTTTGGGTATTTTTTAAAAAGATATTTTTTGGTTAAGTGAGAACCATATAGAGTATTCACATCATCACACATATAAAACCATGAAAACCATGAAATTACACATTCCAAATACAAAATTCAGCATTCAAAATTCAAAAAACAATATTCATATCAACCACCATCATTAACCTTGAGCCACAATCCTCGAGTCGTGTACAAACCACAATCCAAAAACCATCACCCATCATGCGTAAAACTCAAACTAAGAGAATTTATGTCAGTCGGTCACATCACAACCTTCCACCATCATCAGTATCATCATCATCACCATTCTCATCGCCAGACCTTCCGCATCGACGTCCTCTTCATTGATGTCCACCACCACAATCAGAAAACCTATGAACAGCAACATCATCGCCATTGACATCCATCGGAAAATCAGGCCACCATCATGAACAACACAGTCGGTATCCATCATAATCAGCAATGGATAATACCAACAACTAGAGATGCAAACAACTTCACTCATAACATTAAGGAAGAAAAACTGAACAAAATCCGTTGAAGAAAAATCAATCCCCATTATTATTGTCGTATCCACAATTAAAAGTCCCCATCTGCAAAGATAAAGAGTACTAGAGATATATTCATAGGATAAATCTAAAAAAACATTGAAATTGTAGAATTTCACTATAGGTCATGTATCCTAGAAACTCCTACTGCTCCTCGAACACATCCCAAAGCCTCCTTGGTATCCGTCGATTTCGATTGACCAAGAAGGGAGAAAAGGACAAGGAAGCCAGAGCAGGGAGGAGTGGAAGAGAAGGGGAAAGGGAGAAAATAAATTACCATGAAATGAGAAAGTGGATAACTGGGGATAAAACCCTAAGGAAAACCAGAACAAAGGGGTTGAATTAGATCCATTTAAAGAACGACCAAGTAATGAGAAATGGGAAACCAGGGCTGAAACCCTAGAAGAATGAATTGAAGAAGCTGGAACCAAGGAGATCGAAGGATTTGCACTACGAGAAACCACTAAAACCTCCCATGTGGTCTTACTTACCATTGTGTCTAACCGATAATGGAGTCAAGCATGATGGAGAAGACCGAAATAGAAGCGGATGAAATCCCACAACAATAAGACCATAATGAAGAAGACTGAGCAAGAAGCTACAACAACAGAAATAAGAGCAGAGAGGATCAACACCGGAAGGAGGATTCTATAACATGTGGAGTAAGATGACATAGGAGAAGAATATCTATAGAGAGCGAGCGATCCAGGAGAGATAGGACGCATCCTTCCCATGATATAGTTTTTTATGCATAAAATTAGATTTTTTATTATATAATTATCTACAAAACATATAAGGTGAATGTTAAAATTATTTGGAATATACATAAATTTCATAATGTGGTGAATACTATTAAAAACATCCAACTTAACAACTTGTGTTAAAATAATAATATTTAATAGTATAGTGTAGTTCATTTAAGCTCTATGTTGTATGCAATGTAGGATATCGAAGAAATTGTATTTATTTAAGAATAGACATACTGTAAAATCTTAAGGTGTTGCATTTTCCCCTCCTTCGATAAATTTCATCCTTTTAATTTGAAATATCACTTAAAAATCAATGGTTGATACTAGAAAATTATTTTGTGGGAAACCCACATCGGAAATAGGGTTAATGATACCTCCATATTAAAATATAGAAAAAGGAAGTATGAAGGTCACCCAAGATAAGACATAATAGGGTTCCATGTAGGAAAAATTTGAAATGGAAGATAAATATAACCATCAAGTTCTGATGGAGAGTGATAGAGAACATGATCAAGAGAAAGTTAACAGTCATAGTAATAAATCTATGATGATTTGAGGGACCATTTGATTCATCAAAAAAGAAAGTACTAGGGTAACATTTTTGGATTTAAGATCTTTTCCCTGGAGTTGAAAATTTCATTTTCTTTATAGACTAGGAACATAAGGAGACATACTTACTTGATAGGTAGAGTTTCATTCTTTATTAAATTTCTACAACAAAGTCATCTTTTTTTCCAAATTATGAGTGTTCAATATGATTTTTTCATGCATGAAGCACTATATTCAACCTTTTTAAAATCCAAAAATCCACAAAATATTAACTATCTATTTCTACTATCTTTAGACATTAAACAAAATAAAAATGTTAGTACAAGATAAGATAATTCCCAAAAATAATCTCTAAAAATCAATAGTAAACACAAAATTTCAACATTGATTATTCAGAAAATAACTAACCTTGCTCAGAAATATTCTAGACTAAGATTAAAATAAAAAAATCAGAAGAATTTGATCATATAGTCTTCTAAATAACATCAATCACTTACAATGTATTATACTAAAAATTTAATTTCTTAAATATCATAATCTCTAAGGTTTTATAACCATTTCCATAAATAACCTGAACCATCATAAGTCTATAATAAAATCATATTTGACTCCAAAATACAATTCATCCTTTATTCCTCATAATATTCTTAATTAGGATTCTAAAAATAGTGATTGTCTTCTAAAATAACATTAATAATTTAAATAATATCATGAAACCACGTTTTCAATCTAAAACAACTTAGGTTTAACCTAGGTTATTCAATTTTATCTTATATTCAAATCCTTTATAACAGTTTATAATGAAAATATGAATTATCCCGAGCATATCCTCAGGGAGTGTCAAACCAAGTGCGCAGTAAGACCCGTTGTCGTGTATCAGGTTATTCCAAGTTAGGCCTAATGCACATTGTCAGAGTTGTTACTTCTAGTTAAATATGTGCTAGAACCATGTTTTCTTATAGTATCCAGACAAGGATGTATTTCTAGGAAGATCCACATAATCTATACCTTACCAAAATTCTAGGATGCACTTCTATAATTATCCTCAAAGTCTATACTAGGGTTATGTTCCTTAATATATGTTTTCTAAATCTAATTTTCAAGGTTGTGTCTAAAGTCACTCTGATACCAACTATAATGCCCTGTCCCCAGAAGCCCAGAGCTACTGCATTACTTTATTACATTAGCATAGATAAAATATTTGAATCCCAAAGGACCGATCAGTTTAGCAGTCTTGGAAAATAGATTACATACATGATCGTTACATTACAATTCATAACATAAAATACAACATAGATAATCCTTTGATAATTCCATTATTCTCCTAGATTAACCCTGAATATCAATCATAATACACATATTGGAATCCTGGGAAAATAAAATATAAGAAACGGGTGAGCTCGGATGCTCTGTAAGGGTAAACTTACAATAGAATCTATCATAAACAATAATAAACATTTAAGGAAAGTTGTATAACTAAAGCACAAGCATTTTAAGCATAACCATGAGAATAATATTGAAATAACAAATAACACCATATGAAATAATCACATGAGCTAGAAATAATAACAATGGATATTTTACTAGTTTAATAATCACATGGAATATCAATAACTAATCTCATAATGGGGGAATGCATAATGCTGGACATCTGAAATGTACCTTTGACGATTCATGCCAAGAATTGAATACTATCAAGGATTCATTCCTAGAATCTAATAAATGTTTAAAAGCCTGGTCTAGTTTGTCTCCTGATACCTACCGATGCATCAAAGGGCTATAGAGGGCCCTGCCTGATACTTAGTAAGTCTAATGCATTCCTCATATGAAATGGGTGAAACATAGACAACATAAGAATTTGTATTGAAAAGCTAGCATAAAAAATGTGAATACTTTAACAATAAACCACGAATGGTATCAAAATATCACATCCACAATCAAGCTAATCACAAACCCTTCAATATAATATGATAGATTGTATAATAAGAAATCAAACTTAATCAAACATAAGATTCAAAAAAGTATGTTGACATAGATGATAATACTATAATAAAATCCTTTGAAATTTATTTAGAGAAATACCCCTTTTTTATTTTGAAATCATTTATTCAAAACATATACATTTATTAAAGAAAACATTTTAAAAAAGAGATTTTTGAATAAAAGTGTCCAGTAGCACTTTGGTAATTTTTGAAATGTAAACCTCATGAAAGAGAGATTGATCAAGTGGATATGTAAAGACACATAAAATCAGGGATAATGATCATAGAATACAATAATGGGAATTATATTCACCACACAAAATAAATTATTAATGAATATTGCAAAAAACTTACAGAAATAAAAGTGAGAGTGCGAATTCCCTTATTAATTGAGTAACATTTAAATAATGAGATCCATGAAAGAATCACATCAATTAAAAATGTAAAATATCATAAAATAAATGAAATTCATGATATGACATGTCATACATCAGTATATACACCACACAAGATAAATGAGTGGTGAATATGGAAATTAACTCCAAGATATAAAAAGTGAGATAAAATCCCCTTACCTAAGGTCTGATTCCCTCCGTACATGTACAAAACTCCTGTATAGTGGTTTTTAATATATTATTAACTTATACCAGAATCATAATAATATTTATGATACCATATATGATTTATTTATGACCCATTTATTGATAATTCCATGTTCAACCAACGTCTCGGGTAATAATCACTTTGTTTATTGTATGTGTTTTGACTTGTTATTCATGATCATATTACTTAGACCATCATTTAATTACTTCAAAAATGTAAAAAAATGATTTATATATAATATATAGTCAGTATATATATATATATATATATATAATATGAAATGGAAAACACCATTCATGGGGATGGTAGGTCATACATATGAATGAATGTTGTTTCCATTTTCTTATCGTATTGAATAAAAGAAGGTAAATGAAATATATGTATATATATATATATCATTCCAGTAGAATTATTATTTCATATCCTTCATATTTATTATTTAAATACATTTTTATATTCATTCTGGAATGGTTAATGTTGAATATGAATCTCATCGCGTCATGGAGACGGTAAGATGTACGTACGCACGAGCGACGGTATCATCCCATAATGGTAAAAGGGGTAAGAAATTGGATGGTATATTAATTATAAAGAATCAATATCATGTGATATTTATTATTTAGCTCCATTATATTCATCATTACACCCATCCAAATAAAGTAGTGATGAAAGTAAAATTACATGATAGCATGGAGATGGTAAGTCATACGTACACACACATTGTGGGATTGTTTTTCATAGGATGGATAAAAGGAGGAATATGGTTGTACCATAATCATAATAAAATCTTATCATATATATTACAATGGATTTATTACTTTAGTATAGAAACAATGTAATAACACATAATTTTTAGAAAAAAAAATTCGCGGTTAATTGGAAATTTTCTAAGACAACACACATTGACGACATGTGATTCCGAGGCCCGGTGTGCCCAGAATTGAATTTCGAACTTTATTTAAGTACAATTAAGTGAAAGCATGAGCGGGAATTCCTAACTTTTTAACCAATTCCTGGATCAAAAATCCGAGGGCATCGTTGAGTTCAGAACGCCAGGATTCTTTTAAGGGAGATTTAACATCGACCGGCAAGGGCCGGGCGGAAGAGTTCACTACTAGAATTTCTGGTTTTTGAGGCAGGGCACTTTTTGTGACCGCTAATTCGCGGCCGCTAATAATATCAACAGCGGCCGCCAAATGGTGGCCGCTACACTTTAATATCTAAAAACCCAAATTTTCCCTTCCCCCTCCCCAACCCCACGACCGCCACTCCTCGACCCCGCGACCCCGACCCCCGGCAACCCTGACCCCCGACGACCCCGACCCCGACCCCCAGCGATCCCGACCCCCGGAAACCCCTCCCGGACCCCCAGCGACCCCTCCCCGACCCCCAAACTCCGGCGACCCCGAATCCCGGTGACCCCGACCCCCGACCCCGGACCTCCCGGCGACCCCGGCAGCCCCCGGCGACCCCGACCCCTGGCGACCCTGACCCCCGACGACCCCCACCCCCTTGCCTCTGTGCTGCGGCACCCGCAACCCCGACGACCCCCACCGCCTTGCCTCCACGCTGCGCCCCCGTGACCCCGACACCCCCGCGACCCAGCAACCCCCTCCCCCTGCCTTCGCGTTGCACCTTTGGACAGTCCTGCCGCTGTCGTCCCCTCCCGACCCCATTGCATCCCTCTAGAAAGTCATCATGCCTCTGTTGGACCCTCCCGGTCCGTTGTGCCCCACCGTGTAGAACCCTCCCATGCTTCGGCCAATGAACCCCTGTCATCAAGTCACTGCACCGTCATGGATCCACAATCGAGTCACACCCTGTTATCCGCGGTCGAGTCCTCCGCAGGTAATGTTTTTTATCCTTAAAATTTGGTTTTAAAATTTTAATGATATGTATTTTTTATCCTTCAAATTTGATTTTTAGTGAAAATTGTAATTATATCCTCAGTTATTATTTGTAAAAATATTTATGAGTTATATATATAAAAATTGCTTGATTTAACTATAATTTCTTTTAATGTAGGTATGTCACAGGGTGTCCATAATGGTTCACCTGATGTTGTCGGTATGAATGTTTTCATTTTTCTAAATTAATTGATTGTAATTTTCTGTGTATATTTCCCTAACTGTTTCTAATCATTAATTTATATTTTAATCTAATTATGAATTTATGTTTATCAAGATCTAGTGCTTCTTCCAGCAGACACAGGGGTCCTAGTAGAGGGGTTCGATTCTGGAACTCCGGAGCCCGATTGGATGTGTTATTTGACGACACATTTCATCCAGTTGGAGATGGTGCTACTGCATTGAGTCATCAGTTTGGGAATATGATACGAGACTCACACAGATTCCCTCTGACAACTCGTAACTGGAGTTCTTTCCCCCAGGATACGATGGACAGATTATTAAGGAAGGTTCGGGTAAATTCAATGTTTAATTTTTCATGATATATTGTTATTATTATTGTCCCATCTACTGACAATTTTTTTTAAGAGGATAATTTGACATCCTGTCCAGATGAGTTTCAGGATGTATGTATGTCCAAATGCCAAAAATTATGGAAGGATTACAAGTCAAGGGTGAAGAGATATCACTAGACACCATTTGTGGGCGTGCCAGAAATTCTACAGTGAGTCCCTCCGGGCATTCTTCCTACGCAGTGGCAGGATTTGGTTGCATTTTGGTCGAGTGAGGCAGTGATGGTAAGATTTATTACTTTTAATCTATAAATGACTAATTTTTCAAATGTCTACTAAGTAAATACGTTGAATGTAGACCGAGTCTTCTCGTCATTCACATAATCGGGCGATGCAGGGCACGCCTTCCAGACTTGGCACTCGACATGTGTCACAGCTCAGGCATGATTTAAGTTTAAAATTCACTATTTCATTCATATTTTAAAAATATTGTAGTATAACATGGTGAACCACTTTATTATAGTTACACCAATGCGGCGTGCCAATCGATCAGATGCCCATATGGATGAGGACTCGTAGGGCGGGTGATCCCGATGTTGTCGGTGTTATAGTAAGAAAATTATTTACTAATAAATTAATTTTTATTTTATATAAATTATTAATATTTGTTCATTGATTCATTATATGCTACAGGATCAATTTGACGCTCAATTAGCAGAGTTTCCAGAGGAGCAACGACGTAGTAATGTGCGTAGAGATGAAATATTTCACCGTGTCAGGGGCGTGATGGTCATTGTTATTCTTTGACTTATGGCGGTGGTGTCCCACGATGTGCAGTTGTTAGAGTAGATGTGATGGGTTCATGCAGAGAGTCAGGGATGCACACATAGGTTGAGATAGATGCTTCCATGTAGGACATGCAGCGCAATTTTGATGCACAGTTTCAGCAGTTACGTGTAGAGGACGAGGAGAGGTTGTCACAAATGTCATCATGTATCGATGATATGACGACGCAACAATTGGCGCCACAGGTAAACAATAAAACAAACCATACTCAGATTGACTTTTATTGATATGTTTAAGAAATGTAATATTGATATATATTTTAGGCTTCGAATACAGCTGGTGGACATCACAGTGATATTGGTGATCCAGATGAGAATGAACCCCATGCATGAGGTAATTTCATTTGTGTTGATGAATTCTCTAGAAGTTTTTATATCCTTGGTGAATATAATTTTCCTTTTTTACCTATATTAGTTTGTTTTAGTATTTCTGACCTAAAACCAGCGTGAAATATTCTAATTATTTTTCGTGACGTGTACGCGCAGACGGTACGTCAATCGGACGTGCGGTTTGCATGGTACGGCTCAATATGCGTGTTTTAAGTGATGCGCGCGCTTCATAAACGTGCGTGGGGGGGGGTGGGGATGGAACTAACGAAGCTAGAATGGCTTGAAATCAGACTACAAATACGGGTGAGTGATTTCTGAAGTGGTCGGGCAGACAACACGTCAATCGGACGTGCCGTGTGCCCACGGTGACCGAGAACACAGTTCTGGTGTCATAAACAGCCAAAACGGGCGTCTAACGGTCAAATTCATAGATTACGACCTCATATTGACCTGAAACCACCGTGAAATAATATAATTATTATTCGTGACGTGTACACATAGATGGCACGTCAATCAGACGTGCGGTTTGCGCGGTAATGCTCAATATGTGTGTTTTAAGTGATGCGCGCGCTTCATAAACGCGCGTGGGGGGTCCAAACAGGCCGAACAAAGTAGGAATGGCCTAAAATCAAATGAAAAATACGGGTGAGTGAATTTCAAAGTGTTCAAGTAGACAACACGTCAATCGGAAGTGTCGTGTGCCCACGGTGACCGAGAACGCAGTTCTGGTTTCATAAACGGCCAAAACGGGCGTTTAACAGTCAAATTAATAGTGGACGACCACAGATTGACCTGAAACCATAGTGAAACATTATTATTATTATTCGTGATGTGTACGTGCAGACGTCACATCAATCGGACGTGCGGTTTGCGCGGTACGCCTCAATATGTGTGTTTTAAGTGATGCGTGCGCTTCATAAATGCACGTGGGGGGGTCCAAACAAGCTGAACGAACTCAGAATAACCTGAAATCAGACAAAAAATATGGGTGAGTGATTTTTGAAGTGGTCGAGTAGATGACACGTAAATCAGACATGCCATGTGCCCGCGGTGACCGAGAACGCAGTTCTGGTGTCATAAACGGCTAAAACGGGCTTCAAACGGTCAAATTCCTAGAGAACGACCTCGGATTGACCTGAAACCACCATGAAACAATATAATTATTATTCGTGACATGTAAGCGCAGACGGAACGTGAATCGGACGTGCGGTTTGTGCGGTAAGGCTTAATATGCGCGTTTTAAGTGCTGCACGGGCTTCATAAACACGCGTGGGGGGTCCAAATGGGCCGAACGAAGTCGGAATGGCCAGAAATCAGACGAAAAATACGGGTGAGTGAATTGATAAGTGGTCGAGCAGATGGTACATCAATCGGACGTTCCGTGTTCCCACGGTGACTGAGAACGCAGTTCTGGTGTCACAAACGGCCAAAAGGGAATCTAACGGTCAAATTAATAGCATACGACCACAGATTGACCTGAAACCACTGTGAAAAATTCTGATTATTATTCGTGACATGTATGCACAGACGACACGTCAATCAGATGTGCAGTTTGCGTGGTACGTCTCAATATGCGTGTTTTAAGTGATGCGCGTGCTTCATAAACGCGTGTGGGGGGTTCCAGACGGGCCGAACGAAGTCGAAATGACCTGAAATCAGACGAAAAATATGGGTGAGTGATTTTTGAAGTGGTCGAGCAGAGGACACGTCAATCGGACGTGCCGTGTGCCCGCGGTGACCGAGAACGTAGTTCTGGTGTGATAAACGGCCAAAACGGGCGTCAAACGGTCAAATTTCTAGAGAACGACTTTGGATTGACCTAAAACCACTGTGAAACAATATAATTATTATTCTTGATGTGTACGCGTAGACAGAACATCAATCAGACGTGCCGTTTGCGTGGTAAGGCTCAATATGTGTGTTTTAAGTGATGCACACGCTTCATAAATGCGCGTGAGGGGGGTCCAAATGGGATGAACAAAGTCATAATGGCATGAAATCAGACGAAAAATACAGATGAGTTATTTTTGAAGTGGTCGAGCAGACGGAACGTCAATCGGACGTGCCGTGTACCCGTGGTGACCGAGAACGCAGTTCTGGGGTCATAAACGGCCAAAAGGGCGTCAAATGGTCAAATTCATAGAGGATGACCCCGAATTGACCTGAAACCACCGTAAAACATTCTAATTATTATTCTTGACGTGTACGTGCAGACGGAACGTGAATCGGACGTGCGGTTTGCGCGGTAGGGCTCAATATGCGTGTTTTACGTGATGCGCACGCTTCATAAACGCGCGTGGGGGGTCCAAATGGGCCGAACGAAGTCGGAATGGCCTTAAATGAGACAAAAAAATATGGGTGAGTGATTTTTGAAGTGGTCGAGCAGACATCACGTCAATCGGACGTGCCGTGTGCCCGCGGTGACCGAGAATGCAGTTCTGGTGTCATAAACGGCCAAAACGGGCATAAAACGGTCAAATTCATAGAGGATGACCTTATATTGACCTGAAACCACTATGAAACAATATAATTATCATTAGTGACGTGTACGTGCAGACATCACGTCAATCGGACATGTGGTTTGCGCGGTAAGGCTCAATATGCGTATTTTAAGTGATGCGCGTGCTTCATAAACGCGCATGAGGGGGGTCCAAACAGGCCGAACAAAATCAGAATGGCCTAAAATCAGACAATAAATATGGGTGAGTGAATTGTGAAGTGGTCGAGCAGACGATACGTCAATCGGATGTGTCGTGTGCCCGCGGTGACCGAGAACGCAGTTCTGGTGTCATAAACAGCCAAAACGGGCATCTAACGGTCAAATTAATAGCAGACGGCCATGTATTGACCTGAAAACACCGTGAAACATTCTAATTATTATTCGTGATGTTTACGCGTAGACTTCACGTCAATCGAACGTGCGGTTTGCGCGGTACGTCTCAATATGCGTGTTTTAAGTGATTCGCGCGCTTCATAAACGCGCGTGAGGGGGTCCAAACGGGCCGAACGAAGTCTGAATGACCTGCAATCAGACGAAAAATACGGGTGAGTGATTTTTGAAGTGGTCGAGTAGATGGAACGTCAATCGGACGTGCTGTGTGCCCGCGGTGACCGAGAACGCAGTTCTGGTGTCATAAACGGCCAAAACGGGCGTCAAACGGTCAAATTCATAGCGAACGACCTCTGATTGACCTAAAAAAACTGTGAAAAAATATAATTATTATTTGTGACATGTAAGCGTAGAGGTAATTTCAATCAAACATGCGGTTTGCGCGGTAAGGCTCAATATGCGTGTTTTAAGTGATTCGTACGCTTCATAAACGCGCGTGAGGGGGGTCCAAACAGGCCGGACGAAGTCGGAATGGCCTGAAATCAGACAAAAAATACGGATGAGTGAATTGCGAAGTGGTCGAGCAGACGGCACATCAATTGGACGTGCCGGGTGCCCGCGGTGACCGAGAGCGCAATTCTGGTGTCATAAACGGCCAAAACGGGCGTTTAATGGTCAAATTAATAGCAGACGACCACAGATTGACCTGAAACCGCCGTGAAACATTCTAATTATTATTTGTGACGTGTACACATAGACAGAACATCAATTAGAAATGCGGTTTGTGCGGTACGTCTCAATATGCGTGCTTTAAGTGATGCGCGCGCTTCATAAACGCGCGTGGGGGGTCCAAACGGGCCGAACGAAGTCAGAATGGCCTGAAATCAGATGAAAAATACAGGTGAGTGAAGTTTGAAGTGTTTGAGCAGACTTCACATCAATCGGACGTGCCGTGTGCCCGTAGTGACCGAGAACGCAGTTCTGGTGTCATAAACGGCCAAAACGGGCGTCTAACGGTCAAATTCATAGTGGATGACCTCAGATTGACCTGAAACCACCGTGAAACATTATAATTATTTTTTTTGACGTGTACGCATAGACGAAAGGTCAATCGGACGTGCGGTTTGCGTGGTACAGCTCAATATGTGTGTTTTATGTGATGCGCGCGCTTCATAAACGCGCGTGGGGGGGGGGGGGGTCCAAACGGGCCGACCAAAGTCGGAATGGCCTAAAATAAGACAAAAAATACGGGTGAGTGATTTGGGAAGTGTTCGAGCAGACAGCACATCAATCAGACGTGTCGTGTGCTCGCATTGACTGAGAACGCAGTTCTGGTGTCATAAACGGCCAAAACGGGCGTCAAACAGTCAAATTCATAGTAGACGGCCTCGAATTGACCTAAAACCACCGTGCAACAATATAATTATTATTCGTGACGTGTATGCATAGACAGAACGCCAATCGGACGTGCGGTTTGCGCGGTAAGGCTCAATATTCGTGTTTTAAGTGATGCGTGCGCTTCATAAACGCGCGTGAGGGGGGTCCAAATGGGACGAACGAATTTGGAATGGCCTGAAATCATACTAAAAATACGAGTGAGTGAATTTCGAAGTGGTCGAGCAGAAGACACATCAATCGAACGTGCCATGTGCCCGCAGTGACCGAGAATGCAGTTCTGGTGTCACAAACGGCTAAAACGGGCGTCTAATGGTTAAATTAATAGAGGACGGCCACGTATTGACCTGAAACCACTGTGAAACATTCTAATTATTATTTTTGATGTGTACGCACAGATGGCACGTCAATCGGACGTGCGGCTTGCGCGGTACGTCTCAATATGCGTGTTTTAAGTGATGCACGCGCTTCATAAACGCGCGTGGGGGGTCCAAATGGGACCAACGAAGTCAGAATGGCCTGAAATCAGACGACAAATACGGGTGAGTGAATTACGAAGTGGTCGAGTAGACGAAACATCAATCAGACGTGTCGTGTGCCCGCGGTGACCGAGAACGCAGTTCTGGTGTCAGAAACGGCCAAAACGGGCGTCTAACGGTCAAATTCATAGCGGACGACCTCGGATTAACCTGAAACCATTTTGAAATAGTATAATTAAAATTTGTGATGTGTAAGCGTAGACGGCACGTCAATCGGATGTGCGGTTTGCACGGTAAGACTCAATATGCGTGATTTAAGTGATGCGCGCGCTTCATAAACGCGCGTGAGGGGGGTCCAAACAGGCCGAATGAAATTGGAATGGCCTAAAATCCAACGACAAATATGGGTGAGTTAATTGCGAAGTGGTCGAGCAGACGGCACATCAATCAGACGTGCCGTGTGCCCGCGGTGACCGAGAACGCAGTTCTGGTGTCATAAACAGCCAGAACGGGCGTCTAACGGTCAAATTAATAGCGGACGACCATGGATTGACCTGACACCACTGTGAAACATTATAATTATTATTCTTGATGTGTACGCACAGACAACACGTCAATCGGACGTGCGATGTGCGCGGTACGTCTGAATATGCGTGTTTTAAGTGATGTGTGCGCTTCATAAACGCGCGTGGGGGGTCCAAATGGCCCGAATGAAGTCAGAATGGTCTGAAATCAGATGAAAAATATGGGTGAGTGAATTTATAAGTGGTCGAGCAGACGACACGTCAATCGGACGTGCCGTGTGCCCGCGGTGACTGCGAACGCAGTTCTGGTGTCATAAACGGCCAAAACGGGAATCTAACGGTCAAATTCATAGCAGAAGACCTCATATTGACCTAAAACCACCGTGAAACATTCTATTTATTATTCGTGACATGTACGCATAGACGACACGTCAATCGGACGTGCGGTTTGCGCGGTACGGCTCAATATGCGTGTTTTATGTGATGCGTGCGCTTCATAAACGCGCGTGGGGGGGGGGGGGGGTCCAAATAGGCTGAACGAAGTTGGAATGGATTGAAATCAGACGAAAAATACGGGTGAGTGATTTGGGAAGTGTTCGAGTAGACGACACGTCAATCGGACGTGCCGTGTGCCCGCGGTGACTGAGAACGCAGTTCTGGTGTCATAAACGGCCAAAACGGGCGTCTAACGGTCAAATTCATAGCGGAAGACCACAGATTGACCTGAAACAACTGTGAAACAATATAATTATTATTCGTGATGTGTACGCGTAGATGAAATGTCAATTGGACGTGCGGTTTCCACGGTAAGGCTCAATATGCGTGTTTTAAATGATGCGCGCGCTTTATAAATGCGCGTGGGGGGGGGGGGGGGTCCAAACAGGCCGAATGAAGTCAGAATGACCTGAAATCAGACGAAAAATATGGGTGAGTTAATTTTGAAGTGTTCGAGCAGACGACACATCAATCGGACGTGCCGTGTGCCCGCGGTGACCGAGAACGCAGTTCTGGTGTCATAAACGGCCAAAACGGGCGTCTAACGGTCAAATTAATAGCAGATGACTACGGATTGACCTGAAACCACCGTGAAACATTCTAATTATTATTCGTGATGTGTACGCGTAGATGGAACATCAATAGGACGTGCGTTTTGCCCGGTACGTCTCAATATGCGTGTTTTAAGTGATGTGCGCGCTTCATAAAAATGCGTGGGGGGACCAAATGGGCCAAACGAAGTCGGAATGACCTGAAATTAGACGAAAAATATGGGTGAGTGAATTTCGAAGTGGTCGAGTAGACGGCACATCAATCGGACGTGTCATGTGCCCGCGGTGATCGAGAATGCAGTTCTGGTGTCATAAATGGCCAAAATGGGTGTCTAACAGTCAAATTCATAGAGGATGACCCCGGATTGACCTGAAACCACTGTTCAACATTCTAATTATTATTCGTGACGTGTACGCGCAGACGGCACGTCAATTGGACGTGCAGTTTGTGCGGTACGACTCAATATGCGTGTTTTTTGTGATGCGCGCGCTTCATAAACACTGGTGTGGCGGTCCAAACGGGCCGAACGAAGTAGGAATGGCTTGAAATCAGTCAAAAAATACAGGTGAGTGGTTTGGGAAGTGGTCGAGCAGAAGGCACATCAATCGGACGTTCCGTGTGCCTGTGGTGACCGAGAACGCAGTTCTGGTGTCATAAACGACCAAAACGGGCGTCTAACGGTCAAATTCATAGAGGACGACCACAGATTGACCTGAAACCACCATGAAACATTCTAATTAATATTCTTGATGTGTACGTGTAGACAACGCATCAATCGGACATGCGGTTTGCGCGGTACGGCTCAATATGCATGTTTTAAGTGATGCACGCGCTTCATAAACACGTGGGGGGGGGGGGGGGGGTCCAAACGGGCCTAACGAAGTCGAAATGGACTA
Source organism: Viscum album (assembly GCA_963277665.1). Taxonomy (NCBI): domain Eukaryota; kingdom Viridiplantae; phylum Streptophyta; class Magnoliopsida; order Santalales; family Viscaceae; genus Viscum; species Viscum album. Next base: position 109,878,656 of record OY728135.1, read on the forward strand.
AAATCAGATGAAAAATATGGGTGAGTAATTTGGGAAGTGGTCGAGCAGAAGACACATCAATCGGATGTGCCGTGTTCCCGCGGTGACCGAGAACGCAGTTCTGGTGTCACAAACGGTCAAAACGGGCGTCTAACGGTCAAATTCATAGCGGACGACCACAGATTGACCTAAAACCACCGTGAAACATTCTAATTATTATTCAGTACTAATTTTTTTTATTAAATTTTGTTTTTCAGTTTTATTTGATGATGGATATGGAGCTTGGAAGATGATTGATTAGATTTATTTGGGTATATATTATTGTGTAATTGATTATTTAAAAAAAAAAATTAAAATCTATATGGGCCGCCACTTGGAGGCCGCTAAAGGGAGAGCATATAGCAGCCTCCATTTGGTGGCCTCTATAGCTGTTTCCATGGCCGCCATATTAGCGACCTCCACTTGGTAGACACTGTAGGCAAGTCGGGATGGGCTTTAGTGGCTGTCATTTGGGGGCCGCTATAGCTGTTTCCATGGACACCTTTAGCGGCCGCCTTTCGGCGGCCACTCAAGCCCATCCCGGCTTGCCTACAGCGTCCGCCAAGTGGCGGTCACTAATAGCAACAACAATGGGGCAAAAGAGGCCGCCACTTGGCAGACGCTGGGCGGTCGCTATAGACCTTTAGCGACGGCTTCTGGCTGCCGCTAAGGGCCATGACTGTACTAGTGGTTATGTTTCAGACTTTTCGGGAAATAAATAAAATAATAAAAATAATATAAACAACTTATTTTTATTCTTTCTGTACATTGAGAAATGGATGGAGATGCTGCGAGGCGGCGACCAGGCTCATTTATGACCCGTATCTTCACAAGCATAATGACACTATAATGACGACGCTACTTCATTAATGAAGCAGTGTGTTAATGATTTCCCTCCTATTTATTTAGTTGATGCTTGGAGCTCAGGGTTTGGACGAAAGGTTGTTTCTCCCATGAACCTCTGGCAAACTCCCTCTCCAACAACGGATGTCCAATGCCGGCGGATCCTTCGACGCCCCCTCGAAGATCGGATCCGGAGGCTGACGAATGACGACGAACACCAACGATCGCGGATCGACAACAACATCCCAAACCCACGAGGACGAATGCTACGACAACAATCTCTAATGAGGTAGGGGTTTTTTTCCCTGTGTTTCCTCCCTTGTTTTCTTAGATCCAACGATGAATGAGGACTAGACAACAAATAGGCTGATCCGAGGTTTGAGCGTTCTTGCGGGAGGGATTTGATGCGGGTTTTAATCAGGTAGATTAATGATTGTAATATCTGGTTTATGTTCCCCGATTTATAAACTCTAACGCGGAGGGCACGGGCCAACACAAACAAGGCTCGAACCCTCCACATATGTGGTTCTTGATGTGTTCTTCACGAGCAACAGATGAAGTTGCCGACAGCGCGACCCGGATGATCCAGTGTTGACGGCGGTGTCCAGGGAGGACCCCAGGTGCAGACACATCTAGAATCGGACCACCAGAGCAGACCCGATGGCCCGCGGATGGGGCCACCAACGGCATGCCTCGCCAGTCGCTCGGGAGAAGGTGAAGGCCTGCGTCCGGGCCGCTCGGTCGAAGAGGCGAGCTGTGGCCCGTCGGCCGCGGCTGGTGACAACACGGCGCACCCGCACCGCGTGAGAAACCGCAACCCGCTCGATGGGATGCTTTGGACCGAAGGGACACAGAGGCTCAATGCAACATCCCAGGTGAACCGACTAGCCGCATTTGGCGGCCAATTTCCAGGTGGGCCGGGCAAACCCGGCTGAGCCGGACCCGCGAGTTGGGCTGGACCCACCCATCCGGGCCGGACCCACCCAATTGGCCCAGATCTGTGAGCTGGGCCAGACCCGCAAACCGGGTTGGACCCACGTTGGGTTGTGCCAGGTCGGTCTGATCGGGTCAGACTGGACCGGGGCCCAACCGGCCCCCTTTTCACATTTTTTCCTGTAACTCGCAGATCAGGAGTCCGATTGATGCACCGTCTATGGCACAATGACCCTCTTGATGAGGCGGTCATTTTAAGATACTCTAAGTGAGTTTTAGTGGGGTTTGGCATATGGCCGAGTTGGATTGAGCTAGAATCCAATCGGCCCCCTAGATACTAAAATGCCCCTAACTCGAAAACCGGGCGTCCGATTGATGATCTGTTTGCAGAGTTGTGACCCTCTTGATGAGTCATACCTTTAGAAATGTCCCAAGGAGACATTCATGGTTGTTGAGACATGAAGGGTTGCTTGAGGAGCGGTTATCCCAAGCACGCTACGTACGAAACCCTACGGTTTGCTAGAACCCGAATACTGCTGACTTTTGACTCGACTACAGCCCAGTGGGAAGCACCTCTGTGCGACTTAGCAGGCCCACGGTGGGGATCACTTTTTCTTGACTTGGCAGACCCATGTTACGTGGTGTGGTGGTGTACCTCAGTTGACTAGGACTAGTGGGGAGCACCTTTGTGTGACTTGAAAGATCCACAGTACGCAGTGTGGTGGTGTACCTAAGTAGTCTAGGGATAACGGGAAGCACCTCTTTGTGACTTGGCAGGCCCACTTAACTCGATGGAGGCAAGAGTTCCCCAGCAGTTGAGGCATTCGAGAGTGAGACTGAGGGTGCAACTATCGTTACCCTATAATATACCTAGTGTGAGTTGTCTTATGTTTTGTGTTATTGCTTCGTGCTATGTTCAAGGATTGTTGTGTGTTCATTCCTTTTTTAGGGGTTCCTACTGAGTTTTGTGTTACTCACCCCCTGTACGATCCACACCCATGTGTGTCGTGTTCCATGCAGATGATTGATGTTACGATGGAGGCTTTCATGGACCGGGACCCGGAGGTGCTCAGTGAGACAGGACCATCCGAAACCTCAACGGTGGACTCAACGGCCTTGGACTAGGCGGCGTCCACTGATATCAGACGTTCCAGATTCACTAAATTGACTCCTAGTAGCTTCCCTACTCACGCCATTAGGTGGGGTTATTGCAGACGACATCAGAGTTACTTTTTTACTTTACGAATTTCAGTACTTTTTTTTGGGTTTGTATTCTGGCCCGTTTGTTCTGTTTTACTAGTAATCTTTACTTTTAGTAGAGCTTGTTTCCCCTTTTTCCAGTTGTGGGTTTTGGTTGGGCGTGTGTCTGTGTACAGGTTCAAGAAAATGCCTCCCACTTACAGGTTTACACCTTCGGCGCTATTCGGGGGTCCAGTGTTGGTGCGGCGGCCGACATATCTATACACCGAGACCTTGAATTCTGATTTTTGACTCAATACATGAAAAAAATAGTTGCATAAGTGTCTACTTGATTTATTGAAAAAGATTCAGCTCACCGGGTATAACTTTTGACTGTGGCGCATCTTGTTCCCTTTCAACATGCCTCCACGAAGATATTCAACCCGGATTCCAGTGAGGAATCAGGATGATGGTCCACCGAGCGATGAGGTGTCAGTGTAGGTACCGCTTTTAGAGATAGAACCTCCGGGTGGTGTACCATCGGCACCACCACCCGTAGATAAGTAGTTTCTAACAGCCTTACCAATGAACAATGCCCGCAAAATTAGTGTGGTGCATGAGTTCCAGAGAAAGAGACCTCAGAGGTTTAGAGGTGAGACAGATCCCCAGGCAGCCGAGGTTTGGTTGGGGTAGTTACGAGGGTGTTCCTCTTAGTGGGGACACCGACAGACCAGATGACAGTACTAGCTGCTATCCTTCTTCATGGCGCGGTTGGGAGACGGTGGATCTTGGCACTCCAGACTCAAGAGCAGATGACTCTTTCGTAGTCGGACCTTGAGATACTCTATAAAGAAGAGTTATTTCTAGCGACCATACGCTCAGTGCGTATCCAGGAGCTACTACACCCACAGCAGGGCAGCCTAGCTGTGCCTCAGTACTCGATAGAGGTTTGAGCAGGGTGGTCCACTGGGTGGCAGACGTGGCAGGGAATCACGTAGAGCATCAAGAGGTGAGTGGAGGTTCGAGGCACTACCTCCACCACCCCTAGGTGGTCCACCAAAGGCTCTAGGAGCTGGTGGACAGGGACGGGGCTAGCTCCAGGCGATGAAAGCTTATGAAACTAGTGCTCCTGAGATGATAGAGGTGCGATCTGTGCCTTCTCCACCCTCACCGAAGTTTTGATAGACACAGGTGTCAATCACACTTTTCTTGCTACGAACCTTGTTCAGAGCTTAGAGATTCCGGTGGAGCTATTGGCTCGATCCTTATGGCTAGAGACTCCTACAAGAGATGATTCTACAATTATGCACGGGTGCCGGAAGTGTGAGCTCACTCTAGGAGGTGAGAGATTCGGTTGGGATCTCCTAGTAGTGGCATTGTGGCCTTATGATGTCATCTAGGGAATGTACTGGTTATCCACATTCCATGCTCAGATAGACTATTTTAGGTGAACAGTACGGTGTGTTCAGATGGATGGAACTGGGTTTTCCTTCACCGGTGAGAAGGAAACTCTAACAGTGAAGGAAAGACTTTCTTGGAGGAGGGTTCAGCCGATCACTCATCAGTTGGCTAGCCTCACCCTCGGTTCAGTAGATGAGAATAGTCCCAGCTTTCTTGTAGTGGTGGATGAGTATGAAGATGTTTTTCCTGAAGAAGTTCCAGGACAACCTCCTCATAGAGAGGTAGACTTTTGCATCGACCTATACCCCAGGACGACACCGATATCCACACCGACATATCAGATGGCTCTTGTGGAGCTTCGCAAGATGAAGGTATATTTGGGGGACTTGCAAGAGAAGGGGTTTGTAAGGCCCTACATTTCACCATGCATAACCCCAGTGTTGTTTTTCAAGAAGGAAGACGAGAGTTCGAGGTTGTGCGTGGACTTCCGACGCCTGAACCAGGTGACCATGAAGAACAAGTATCCACTACTAAGAATTGATGACCACATTGACCAGCTAAAGGGAGCGAGGTGGTTCTCAAATATAGACCTCAGATTAGGCTATCACCAGCTTTGGGTGCGGGATGAGGACATACTGAAGACATCCTTCAGGTGCCAATACGGCCACTGTGGGTTCTTAGTGATGACTTTCGGCGTGAACAACGCCCCAACAGTGTTCATGGGACTCATGAATAGGATATTCCAGACTTACCTTGATCAGTTTGTAGTGGTCTTCATTGATGAAATCTTGGTGTACTCAGCATCATAGGAGGAGCACACTACACACCTGTAGATAGTCATGGACACACTCTGAGAGCACCAGCTTTATGGTAAGCTCTCGAAGTGCCAGTTTTGGATACGAGAAGTCCACTTTCTGGGACATGTCATCTCAAAGGCTAGATTTGTAGTGGATCCAGCTAAGATAGAGGCAATGCTTGATTGGGATCCACCTAGGAGTGTGAATGTGGTATAGAGATTCTTGGGGTCGGCAGGATACTATCGGAGGTTCGTGCCCGATTTCTCCAGGGTAGTAGCACTTTTATCAGTTTTGACATGGAAGGGACATCCCTTCGTGTGGATGGAGAGATGTCAGCAGAGCTTTTAGGAGCTGAGGCTGAGGTTGAATAGTGCCCCCATATTGATACTACCAGAGGAGGGTGTTGGGTATGTATTTTACTGCGACGCATTAGGAACCAGGCTAGGTTGTGTCCTCATGCAGGACCATGCAGTAATCTCCTATTTATCCCAATAGTTAAGGTAGCATGAACAAAACTATGTGACCCATGACCTAGAGTTAGCAGAAGTGGTATTTTCCTTGAAGATGTGGTGGAACTACCTGATGGGTGAGCGGTTTATGGTTTACTCTGACCACAAGAGTCTCAGGTATATCTTCTCATAGAAGGAACTAAACCTGAGGTAGCGACGATGGCTCGAGTTCCTCCAGGACTATGAGTTTGGGATAGTCTATACTCCTCGGAAGGGGAACGTGGTGGCAGACACACTCAGCAGGAGGACTGGTTTGCAGCTGCTGGGTGAGGCATCAGAGCAGTTAGCAGCGATGCAGATATCGTTCGTGAATGATGGTAGAGTTCCCTACCTTCAGTCGATGACTATTACTTCCCCACTCTTACAGTGAGTCAGGGAAGCACATCTATCAGATGGTGACTGCGTGACCCGACGTGCTCAGATATCCTCAGGATAGGCTCCTGATGTATTTTTGATAGGTGGGGAGCATGTCATCCTTTTAGAGGGTGCATAGTGGTACCCATGATGTTACAAGAGGAGGTGTTGCGAGAGTTTCATACGTCCCCTTTGGCAGTACATCCTAGAGTGGTGAATATGTACCAGGACCTCCGACATCAGTACTGGTGGCTCGGGATGAAGAAAGCAGCATCCAAGTTTGTTTCATGATGCCTCATCTGCCAACAAGTGAAGATCGAGCATGAGGTTCCAGCGAGCTTGACCCAACTGCTCGAGGTGCCAGAGTGGAAATGGGATGGTATATCGATGAAATTTGTGATGGGATTTCCACATACATCTAGAGGCCATGAATCCATCTGGGGGATCGTTGACTGACTCACTAAGACGGCTCACTTCTTACCCATTCGGGAGCAGGTACTGGTAGATGGATTGGGACGCCTCAACGTCCAAAAGATAGTGCATCACATGGGGTGCCTTCGATGATAATATTGGATCATGATGCCTGTTTTATATCCCGAATGTGGAAGGGATTATAGGAGGATTTTGGGACTCAGCTGCACATGAGTACAGCCTTTCACCCGCAGACCGATGGTTAGACAGAGAGGACCATTCATACCTTGGAGGACATGATGCATGCATATGTCCTAGAATTTGGTTGTAGTTGGGAGGACCAGCTTCCACTGGTAGAGTTTGCTTACAAAAATATTTATAACTCCACCATTGGCATGGAACCATTTGAGGCCCTGTACAGGCAGCCTTGTAGATCACCCTTATGCTGGATGGACCCTGGGGAGTCAGCACTCATGGGTCCAGAGTTGGTACAGGCTACCACCGAAAAGGTGGAGGTCATCCAACAGTGGCTGCACTGAGCCGACAGAAGTCCTATGTGGATAAGCGATAGAGACCTCTCGAGTTCCAGGAGGGGGACCATGTGTTCCTACGGGTCTCCCCTCGATAGAGAATATACAGATTTGGCAGGGGCGGCAAACTATCATCAAGGTCCATTGAACCCTTCCTGATCCTGCGGAGAGTAGGCAAGGTGGCATACCTCTTGGATCTACCGCCCCAGCTTGAGAAGGTTCATGACGTATTCCACATATCCCAGCTGAGGAAATACGTGAATGACCCTTCCCACGTCATCAAACATGGTGAGCTCGAGATAGACGATGGGGAAAATTTTGCAGAGTTCCTGGTGGAGATAGAGGATCGACAGGAGGGGGTCCTGCGTGGACTCTAGTGCGCATTCGTTGGCAGCACGAGGACCTCCAAGATAGTACATGGGATCAGGAGGCTCAAATTTTTTCTCAGTACCCACATCTATTTGTATAGATTTTGTTTTGGGCTTTCAGGGATGTGAAGCCCCAAGGTGGGGAGAATGTAATAACCCGGAATTTTTAGTAAAATTTTTTTGTGGTTAATTGTGAATTTTATAAGACCACATGCGTTGATGACATGCGATTACGAGGCTCGGTGAGCCCAGAATTAAATTTCAAACTTTATTTAAGTACTCTTTTGTGAAATCATGAGCGGGAATTTCTAGATTTTGAAATGGTGCCCAGATTGGAGATCTGAGGGTACCGTTGAGTTCAGAACGTCATGATTCACTTAAGAGAGACTTAACTTTGGATGGAAAGGTCCGGGAGGAAGATTTATGTTTCAGACTTTTTGGGAAATAAATAAAATAATAAAATTAAATTAAAAAAGTTATTTTTATTCTTTCTGTTCATTCAGAAATGGATAGCGACGCTGCAAGCCGACGATGAGGCGGTGACCAGGCTCATTTATGACCTGTATCTCTGCAAGTGTAACGACAACATAATGACGACGCTGCTTCATGAAGCAGCATGTTAAAACTTTCCCTAATCTTTATTTTGTTGACGCTTGGAGCTTGGGGTTTGGACGAAAGGTTGTTTCCCCCAAAAACCTCTGACTAACTCCCTATCCAATGATGGAAGTCCAACGCCAGCAGATCCTTTGACGCCCCCTCGAAGATCGGATCCGGAGGCTGACGAACGGTGATGAACACCAATGATCGCGGATCGATGACGATATCCCGAACCCATGGGGACAAAATCTATCAAAATGATTGCTAACGAGGTAGGCATTTTGTTTTCTTCAGTTCCCTCCCTTGTTTTCTTAGATCCAACAACGATTGTGGACCAGCTAATGAACATGCCGATCCACAGTTCGAGTGTTCTTGCAGGAGGGATTTGATGTGGGTTTTAATCAGGTAGATTAATGATTATAATATTTGGCTGATGCTCCGTGATTTATAAACTCTAACATGGAGGATGTGGGCCAACACAGACAAGGCCCAGACCCTCTGCAGATGTTATTCTTGATGCGTTTTTCGTGGGCAACAGACGAAGTTGCCGACAGCGTGACTCGGAGGATCCAGCGCTGATGGCGGCATCTTGGGAGGACCCCGGGCACAGAAAAATCTGGAATCGGACCACCGGAGAAAACCCGGTGGACCGCGTAAGGGGCCACCGACGACTGATGGCGGCGGTAGAGGTGGGCTGTGGCGGCCTGCCTCACCAGCCTCTCAAGAGAAGGTGGCGGCCCACGTCTGGGCCGCCCGGTCAAAGCGGCGAGCCACGACTGGTGGTGACGCGGCGCACCCACGCTGGGTGAGGAATTACGGCCCGTTCGATGGGACACTTCCGACGGAAGGGACGCGGTGGCTCAATGCCGCTTCCCAGGTGAACCGATCGGCTGCATTCGGCGGCCGGTCTCCAGGCGGGCCAGAAAAACCCGCTCGGGCTGGACCCACGAGTCGGGCCAGACTCACGAGACAGACCCGCCCAATCGGGCCAAACCCGCAAACTGGGACGGACCCACGAACTGGGCCAGACCCACGAACTTGGCTGGACCCACATTGGGTCGGGCCCGGTCGGTCCCATCGGGTCGAACCAGACCCGGGCCCAACTGTCCCCCGTTTCACATTTTTTCTGTAACTCGCAGACTTGGCATCTGATTGAAGAGTTTCCTGTGGCACTGTGACCCTATTTATGAGGTGGTCCTTTATACATAATTTAAGTGAGTTTTTGTAGGGTTTAGTGTATGGCCGGGTTGGATCAAGCTAGAATCCAACCGGGCCCCAGGATACTAAAACACCCATAGCTCACAAACCGCGCATCCGATCGATGATTTGTTTTCGGCATTGAGACCCTCTTGATGAGGCAGATCTTTTTAAATTCCCTGAGGAGCAATTCTTGGTTGTTGAGACGTGACAGATGGTTTGAGGAGTTGTTCTCCCGAGCACGCTACGTACGGAACCCTATGGTTGGATGGAACCTGAAGACTGCTGACTTTTGACTCGACTACAGCCTAGTGGGAAGCAACTCTGTTTGACTTAGCAGACCCACGATGGGGATCACTTCTGTGTGAATTGGCAGACCCATAGTACGCGGTGTGGTGGTGTACCTTAGTTGTCTAGGACTAGTGGGGAGCACCATTTTCTGACTTGGCAGACCCATGGTACGTGGAGTTGTGGTGTACCTAAGCAGTCTAGGGATAGTGGGATGAACCTATGTGTGACTTGGCAGGCCCACTAAACTTGATGAGGGAAAGAGTTCCCCAGCAGCTGAGGCGTTCGAGAGTGAGACTGACAGAGCGAATATCATTACCATAGAATATACCTAGTGTGAGATGTCTTATGTTTTGTAAAATTGCTTCATTTTATGTTTAAGGATTGCTATGCATTCTTTCCTTTTTTTGGGGGTCCCTCCTGAGTTTCGTGTAACTCACCCCATGCACGGCCCCCGCCCATGTGTGTCATGTCCCATGCAGGCAATCAACATTATGACGGAGGCTTCGGTGGACCGGGACTCAGAGGTTCTCAATGAGACAGGACCATTCGACGCCTTTATGGTGGACTCAGCAGCCTAGGAACAGGCAGAGGCCACTGAGATCAGACATTCCAGATGCACTACATCGACTCCTAGTAGCTTCACTACTCACGCCATCAGGTGGGGTTACTGCAGACGACATCAGAGCTACTTTTGTACTTTAGGGATTTTGGTACTTTTTGTTGGGTTTGTATTCTGGACCATTTTTTTCATTGTACTAGTACTCTTTACTTTCAGTAGAGCTTGTTTCGCCCTTTTCTAGCTGTGGGTTTTGGTTGGGTGTGTGTGTGTGTACAGGTTGAAGAAAATGCCACCCACTTGTAAGTTTACGCCTTCGGTGCTAGTCGCCAGCCCCTAGCCTATAGGAGGCGGGCTTAGGGTAGTCACGGAACAGGCCCTGGGGGACGGGTCATGACAAAAAAATAGGAATATGAAGTAGAAGAAGAAAAGAACATTGAAAGGGTTGGTAAAACAATTACCTCTTCTTTGGGTATCTCCTTTTGATTTTCACAAAAGGACTTCGTAGGTTGGCTTTCTTCCCAAAGAATGGCCTTAGGATAAAGTGAGGGAATATTATGGGAGAAATTTCCATGTATTGGTTGATACAAAGGGATTTATAGGTGTGAATAAAATAGAATGATAGGTTCGCTTTTATAAGATAGGGGAGGGCCACTCCAGGAAACTCTCAAAATATTAAATTAATATAAATTAATTTTCAGTTATAAATGGATTAAAATTTATTTTTTTCAATGATAAGATACATATATGTTGAAATATTCTCAAAAATAATTTTTATACAAGTTTAGGTTATATTCTTACGCATATCTTTTGGATTTAACCCTTAGCTAAACTCTTTAACACTTAATGTGACAACTTGTCTTTTTACACTATAGGGTTAATATAGTCACTATAAAATGCCAAAATAACCCCAAATGGATCATTTATGACATATTTGAAATTATATAAGATATTTGGATGAATTATATATTTTTATTAATTTATATAATTTAATTAAATATTATTTATTTTAAAGTATCATTTATGTCAATTTTGATACTATTCAATATTTATCTTTTAATAAATATCATAACAACATAATAACTTTTATCCAACACTTATAATATATCATTAAAGTGTATAAGTTATCTAAAAAGTTTTTTTATTTCCTTAATTATGTAAATTTATATTAATTTTAATATTTTTAATATCATTTATTTAATATTTCCATTGATTAAACAATTACTACATCATTATTATGAAAGCCTTTAATTGAATTATTTATTCACTAAAAATTGAAAATAAATTACAATGATGAATATAAATTTATTATACTTGAAATGAATATTTATAGTCAAATTTATCTTTTGTGTAACCCAATATTAAAAAAAATTTATTTATTAGAAGTTTGAGTATGATATTATTAACTTATCTTAAAATAAAATATAATAATTGTCATATTAATATGCAAGTGGCATGAAAAGTTTTTAATTTTAGGCTAAGGCTGATTAGGGTCGAACCTCACTCATAAAACTTAATTATAACAAGTTTGAGTGTAATTTTATAGCATTATAATATTATTTTTACCTTTAATTCCATGATTTACCCTTAATTGTGGTGAATAAAAATTTACTAAAGTTAATATTCACCAAATCCAAAATAAAAAATTAATTTTATCCTATTATACTCTAAATTTATTACTAATTACAACTATGTATGTCTGTTTTTCCAAATTCTATTAACAGGAGTGGCTAAATTAATATTAACACTAATCCCGTAGATGTGGCTAGAAAGCGGGTAAAAGAGACATTCAAAAGTCCAATAAGTTTTTATATCTAATTTTATTATAAAAATGATTCAAATGAAATAAATTGGATCAATATATGTATTATTGATCTATTTTTACATTAAAATAGTTTTAAAATATAATTTAACATTAATAATTGTTTATATGAAAACACCGTTTTTAACTAAAATGTTGTATTTTTCACCATTCATCAAAAAAATGATATTTATCAGAAAAATACAATAAATCCACTTTAATCTAATTTTTATATTCAAAATTAAAAAATGAAGTATATTTTAAAAAATAACATTTATAAAATTTAGCTTTAAAATAGGCGCGCCATTAAATAGTGGTAAAATTACCCTTTTGAAGAATATAGTTTTTATGCATAAAATTGGTTTTTTCTTATATAATTATATAGAAAACACATAAGGTGAATGTTATAATTATTTAAAATATACAAAAATTACATAATGTGTTTAATATTATTCAAAACCTCAAACTTAACAGCTAGTGTTTAAATAATAATATTTAATAGTATAACGCGGTTCGTTTAAGCTCGGTGTTGCGTACAATGTAAGATATCAAAGAAATTTTATTTATTTAGGAATATACATACTATAAAATCTTGCGGTGTTACACCAACTAGGTTTCCAAACTGTGTGCCCCCTGTATACATGGTAAAATGACCATTTTTCCATTAAGGGCCTATTTGTTTAAACCCCTTTCTCATTTTCTTCCTCCATCGGACATGATGCTCTTCTTTCTCCCTCTTGAGCTCCCCTCTATGCTTCGCATAGTTTCTTGGATAATTCTTCCATCTAGACTCAAATTCAACTTCTGATCATCTCGTTGGATTTATACTGATATGTACTTCAATCCTTAGGCTCCTTTTGTCATTATTCCTTTAATTGAATATGTTCTTTTGGTACAAGCTCATATGCCCTATTCTATGGGAATTTTTTTGTTTTTCTATTTTCATCCGGTCTAGACCAAATCAGTGGCGGATACTAGATGAGTGTTCCTCAATAGGCATAAGGTAGGTGGTGTATTATTTATATCTTAAGTTTTTTTCCTTATAATATGTGTTTTGATGCCTCACACAGGATTCTCTATGTTCTACCCTAAAATAACACAAAAAATATTTTTAATTCAATGTCCTTGATAGAGATAACCTAGCACACCTTTATTCATATTGGGATATGCCCCTTTCTATTGTTTACAACCCTTGAGGTGTTCCTATGGATTTTCCTTTTTTATTATAAATGTCTAAATTTCCAAACCATCTTCTATATGGATTTGGAAGGACTTCTAATTGGTATAACTATAGTGAATTAACTAAAAGTTAGTGGCAAGACCACATCAATTACTTAAATAGGATAATGGTTACACCCTTGTTAATGTTAAATGATAATTAACTAAGAACTATTTATTGGTTCTTCTTAAATCCTTTGACCTCTTACTACTATTGAGATATACTGGCATGGAGATCGTACTCTTATGATATATGGGCATGGTGTCAATTACACTTGTCATATATGGGAATGGAATCCCAACTTTAATTAGATTTGGGCATGGAATCCCTATATCATGATACTCGAGCATGGAATCCCTATATTGTGATACTTGGGCATGGCGTCCCTTGCATTTGTGATACTTGTGCATGGTGACTATTATAGCTTGTAATGAATGGGCATGGAAACACTTATTAATTATGATGAATATGCATGGTGACCCTTATGAGTTATGATGAATGGGAATGGTGACCCTTACAGAATATGATGAATGGGCAAGGAGACCCTTATGGATTATGATAAATGGGCATGTAGACCCTACTGATATATTACATGGGCATGATTTCTATACTATTATGATACACAGACATGATGTCCCTACTATTATGAGACTAGGTATAACATCCCTTAATAGTTGAAAGACTCATACTACTACTCATGGACCCCTGAGTAATGCCTCAGGTCCAAATTATTAGTAATACCATATATATGGATTTAGACGTCACTATATATATAGACCATATATATGTATACATATGGTCACTATTTCATAGGTTATCTGGAATCGGTCAAATAAGGTAGTGTTAACCTGGTGTCCATCAGGAACTAGATATATCCCCTTTATAGTTTTTACTACTTCCCACCATTTATATATATGCACACTGAACATATTATATGCATTGAATGGATATTTATAGAAACCATTTGCGGTGGACTACTGAGTTCATATCACACCCTATCCTGGATGCTGATGGTACTCAAAAAGATTATGTGGATGTAGGTAGGGATAGAGGAAAGTGCCCAGTTGTTGACGTTTGAGTTATTATAGCATGGAAGTAGGGAAGCACAAGACCGAGTTATAGCTCATAATACTATAGAAGATGGAGTTTTTGGCCATTTTGTTATTTTGATAGATGAATTGTATTGGATGACTACTTCCATGACTTCCTATTTCCTTTTGATAGATACATGACATTGTATCATTTGGTATTTGATATTGAATGTTACTATTTATGATCTATTTATTATTATCAACTGAGTGATTATCTTCCATTTTTTAGTTTCCATTTGTTATGATTCCACTATTTATCTATTTCTTTCACTGCGGTGCTACTCTGATCATGAGGGTTTAGTCTCCACACAATACCACCTTGGACCCTCGCTGCTTTTAGGTAGCCTCTGGCGAATAGGGTGGCACGTTTGAGGCCATGTGACCCACCAGTTCAGGGCACTATTTAGCGGATTCAGGGTTAGGATGTTACATAGTGGTATTCTGGATTTCATTTTATTTCCTTATAATTTGTGATGTTAGAAAGGAGACTATGAAGATTTAGAATTTAGTAATGTTCTTGTTCCTGGGAGTAGCAAACCCCCATATGGGGAAAAACATAAATTGTTTGGGATGAAATAACATGTTCTGGTTTATTCTTTTTATAGTTGATCTAATTCCACTATTGGGTGACGCACATGAAATGTGATGTTTATTATTGTTATGATATTGGATTATATTTTATTCTTGTACTGATATGGAAAGTAAGGATTGATCATTCATCATTTTAGGAACCTTATAGGACTAATATCTCATGAATTATGTCGGTCCATGTAGCATTCATTTCCTGACTTCATGATATATGTGGTATATGCCTTGAATGAGATATCTATTATGGAGATAACATTTCTATAGGAAAAATGATATTAGATGATAGGTTATTAAAGTTTCTACATCAACCTAAATGGTGTTTCTCTATATAGATTGAAGATAGAACCTTAAATAACCCAATCACACATGTTTGAGTTATGTAACCGTGGTTACATAGATTAAAATGCTCGTTGTTTTGAAATACATGAATGTCATTTATAATCTAAAGAGTACATATACCTCTACAGTTTGGGAATGATGATCCATATATTAAAATCATCTCAAATTCCCTATCACATTCTTTAATTAAATGTATGGTTTTGGATAGAGTTAAATAAACAACCAATTTCAATTTTTCATTCATGATCATGTGTAAATTTTTGAATGGTACTTTAGATAAATATTCAAATGTGTAAATTCGAGAATTTATAAATATCTAACTTAAATATCGTCTCCATTAAATGGGGATTACAAGTGAAAATTAAATGATTTTTTCCTCTATAATGCACAATTTGTAGTCCATATATCGGGACCTTTATAGTGAAACATTGTGACTGACCTAGACCTAACCTTAGTAGTGGACAATAGGCAGTGTCTCTAATGTTCTTTTTGATCATTCTTATTACCCAGACCTAGATTTAAGAGAAGGAAGAGGGGCGTGAATTTTATATAGGAAGGCTTATACCTATCATATTCATGTATCTATGATCTTTACTATTATAAAAAACTATATGAGATGTGTGCTTGGGATTTGTAGAGATATTCCACCATGACGTACTCTAGTTGTGTGCTAGGAGGGTGGTGACGACAATACTCCAGAGGTGGTGGTCCTTGAGCCACCAGTGATACCTCCAATAGTTCCACTTGTGGCACCACCTGCTACCCCTAATGTGGGTGATGATGTCTAGTTTTGAGTGGTGTTTCTGTGACTTAGGAAAACAATGCAGGGAGCTCCATGACCTTCCCCTTCTATGGGAGAGATGACATGGGATTTTTACCAGCATCATTCACCTTCTTTTTAGGGTATACTGGACCCCAGGACATAGAGTTATGGCTTGAGATAATTTTCTCTATCTTCGAGCACCTATAGACTCTTTATAAGATGAGAGTGAATCTTGCTACATATATTATTCAAGGATTATCTAAAATTTGGTGGGATATACTGAACTAGGAAGGTTAGTACTGAGAAGTTATTTGGAGGGATTTCCAATCTATCTTCTATGAATACTTCTTCCCTGTGACTCTGAGGGCTGATCATTCCAAGGATTTTATGAACTAGTAGTAGGTTTTTATGTCTGTTATGAAACACTCAGCTTATTTTATAGATGTTTTTCACTTTTCACCTATCTATACTACTGATGATCCAGTGAAAATGACATGATTTGAGGATAGTATTAGGCATCCTATTTGATATTTGGTTAAAAATTTCTAGTTGACTAAAACATCTGATATAGTAAACCAGACTCTCATCACCATGATAAACCTGATATAAGCTAATAATGTGGTCCATGTCTATTCAGAACTAAGATAGGGAAGTGGTTCGACTAGCAGTCAGAAGTGAAACTTTGAGACTTTACATAGGAGAAATGACAACCAGATGACACCCACTGATAGTTATGTTGTTTGACACCAATGCATGAAGATAGGGCATAAGAAGACCCAATGTTGTAGAGACCACATTGAGTACCAAGGATATGACATATTGGGGCATCTCCAGAACTTTTGAAGGACCTTCAAATCTATGCCTAGTGTAAGAGGATCCATATCAGTTCCACATTCTGGAGAAGAATTTGGAGAACCTCAACAGAAAGGCATCCATAGTACTATCAGTCGTACATTCATACGAAGAGGTCATGGTCAAGGTAGCCAGGATTTAGATACACAGTTCTAGTAGAGAGGACCCACTTAGGGTAGTCAGGTTATAGTACAAGGCTATAGATCAAGACAGATTTATTCATTGCAGCCTATACCAGGGGATCATTGTATTGAGACATCTACTATTCGAGGTACTATTCTAGTAGCCTCTACTATTGTTTCTTCCTTATTTTATATGGTTGATTCACAATCCTTTATCTTTTTTTCTATTGTGGAAATCATTTATTTTGACATTTAGTACTTTTGTGGAGTAATGGAACTTGATATTCCATTGGGAATTCGATTAGAATTTTTATTGTAGTGTAAGGAATGACTTGTTGAGGTAGGAAACCATCATTTCTTATGGTACCTCTTTTTCCACAACATGAAGAGCTTTGATTTCATTCTTGAGATGGATTGGTTAGTCCCTTATCAAGAATACATAGATTTTTATCACTAGAGGGTGTCATTTGTATCATCAAATGGTGGTACTTATATTCACAAGGGAGATTTTAATGTCCACAAAGGAAGATCTAGAAAAGATTATCTTGGGCTAGGTGGAGTGTCTTTCTAGATTACTATACTTTTTATGGGTGATAAAACATTACATAAATCTAATTCTCCTTCTATAGTAGACTGTTTCATGGATTTCATCCCATAAAACTTCTCCAGACTACCTACTAAGAGAGAGGTAGAATTTATTATCAACGTAGCTCCTGGAGCTTCACAAGTATCCATTCCTCCTTTTATGATATCTAATATTGAGTTTGATAATCTCAAGCGGCGGCTAGAGGATTTAGAAGAAAAGGGTTTTATATGACCCAGTACCTCTCCCCAGGGTTCATCGGTCCCTTTCACCAAGAAGGTGAATGGAACCCTCAGGCTTTGTGTGGATTACCAGAAGTTGAATCAACATACTGTGAAGAACCGATATCCCTTAAAATGTATAGATGACCTCTTTGACTAACTAAGGGGATTGAGGGATTTCCCAAAGATCAATTTGATTTCAGGATATCACAAGGTGCATGTTAGACCTTCAGACATACCTTATATAACACTTTATAGATATTATAGTATTTATGAGTATCTTGTTATGATGTTTATTCTTACAAATGTGCCCACTATTTTCACGGATTTGATGAATGTAGTTTTCCACCTGTTTTTGGATTCATTCCTGGTGGTCTTCGTAAATGACTTCTTAGTGTATTATCATACTCAAAGGAACCATTCAAAACATCTTTAGATCATTCGGAATACACATAGAGAGCACCATTTGTATAATTATCTCAATAAATGCCACTTTTGGTTCGATAAGGTGCACTTCATGGGTCATGTTGTCTTAGAGGAAGAAGTATCATTTGACCTAGAGAAAGTGGGTATTGTAGTTACCTGTGAGAATCATAAGATATTTTTTCACATATGTAGTTTCTTAGGGATGGATGGTCATTATAGAAGTTTTATATAGTACATACCATGCCTTGAAAAACCTCTTACCAATTTTACTAATAAAGGTGTGAAGTTATTATGGTCTGAAGCATGCGAGAAGGCCTTTTAGAGGCCGAAAAAACATACTTCAACACCAAATTTGATTTTTATAGAGCTTAGCAGAGGATCTGTATTGTTTTTTATGCCTCGAGCATCTGTTTGGGTGTAGTATTGATGTAGGAGGATCATGTCATTTTGTACAGGTCTCTCTAATTGAGACCTCACAAGCGTAATTACCTAGTGCACGACAACGAGCTTGTAACAGTCATTTATGCCTTGAGTTATTGGAGGCATTATCAGATGGGTGATCACTTTGTGTTATATAAGAACCAAAAGAGGTTGAAATATATTTTTACAAAGAATGAATTGAATCTTATATAGTGAAGATGGGTCATCTACCCTCAATATTTTTACCTTTTCCTTGCCTATATTCCTAGAAAGGACAATGTGGTGGCTGATGTTCTGACCCTTCAAACTCTGACACAATCCATTCAGGAAGCCAATGATGAAAGTAAGTTGATTTACCTCTTTTATTTGATGAATATGGAGTTTCAAGAGAGTCACAAATGTCCTTTTCTTATAGCTTTAGTAGTTACCTATTCACTCTTGGATAGGGTGAAGAGAATATAGTGTTTAGAACCTGAAGGTTTTGACCTATGGGAGAGTATTTTAGAAGAGGACTCGCCTCTATATTAGTCTATTGATGGAAACAACATAATGAATGTAAATAAGAATATATAGTTTCTTATAGACATGTGACAAGATCTGAATTGAGAATACCATTCTTCTCAGTGGGAAGTGCACCCTGGTATCTCCATGATGTCTCTTGATATGTGCTGCCAGTATTGGTGACCTAGCATGAAATATCATATGGCGGTTTTTATCACAAGGTGTTCTACATATCAGTAGGTGAATGAAAAACACCAGAATCCCATTATCTTGTTACAGATGTTACCCGTCCTAGAATGAAAATGGGTTGATGTCATGGTGGATTTTATAGTTGGATTACTGAGGTCACCTTGTGGTCGAAACATGGTTTGGGTGGTCGTGGATCGAATAATGATGGTAGCACACTTCCTTCCCATATAGGAGAAGTTCTCAATTTATGATGTAGTAAGAATATATATCTATGAGATTATCCACCTACATAGGGTCCCTCAAAATATTATTTTAGATATAGAAACTCATTTCACATTGAGGTTCTAGAAGGGGATAAAAAGGGA
The DNA here is from genome assembly GCA_963277665.1 of Viscum album. Lineage (NCBI taxonomy): Eukaryota > Viridiplantae > Streptophyta > Magnoliopsida > Santalales > Viscaceae > Viscum > Viscum album. Next base: position 109,898,120 of record OY728135.1, read on the forward strand.
TTTGTGTACATTAGTTCTTCAGATCATAGCCTTTCACCCTAAGAATGATGGCCAGCTAGAATAAAACATATAGATTTTAGTGGACATACTCTGAGAATGTATCCTTAATCTTGATAGTTCCTGGTAAAATTATATCAATCTCATTGAGTTTTCGTACAATAATAGATTTCAAGAAATGATTTAGATGGCTTCATATGAGGCATTGTATTTTAGGCCATGTTGTTTATCTCTATGGTAAATAGAGGTAGGTGAGGTAGTGATACTTGGTCCTCATCTTGTGAAGGAGACTTCATAGTAGGTGTAGTTGATAAGAAATCATATGGGTACTCCTCAGTCTAGATAGAAATCATTTGCTGGTCATCACCGAAAACCTCTGGAGTTCATGGTTGGGGATCATGTTTTCTTGCTGGTATCACCTAGAATTGGGCACAGGTGTATGCATAGGAAAAAAAATCTATTGACACATTTTTTCATGCCTTTTGAAATCTTGGATAGAGTCAATATGGTAGCCTATCAGTTGTTATTACCTCAGAGGTGATGATCCATTCATGAAGCCTTCCAAGTTTCACAACATCACCATTATAATGCCGACCCATCTCACACTTTTGATCCCAATGATATTTAATTAGATGTTGATGCTTTTTTTGTGGAGTATCCCATACACAACATTTATTAGAGCATGACAGATCTTTGAGGCAATTCTATCCTTCTATTGTGGGTGTTATAGAAGTATAACCATGTACAAGATTTGACTTGGGAGTGGGAGGCCAACATATATGCTCAGTGACTAGAGTTATTCTCAGATGACGTTTCACAACCCATTAAAGGGTAACTTAGGTACGAGTTCCTTTAGGGTGGGGGGGAAGAAATTAAGAACACATATTTTTCATGAGTTATAGATTCTTTATTTTTTGGTTTAATTCCTTAGTTTTGACCTAATATGAATGCCTATTAAGGATATAGAGGAAAGAAGGGTTTTCAGGGCTTTTTCAGAGCCTAGAATCCCTTTTGGTGGAATAGAAAGCTTGGTCTCATGGTTAGTGGAAATCATGGAACTCAGTCCACACAGTTTCTACTTACCAGTGAGGGTTTTTAAGTGAGAAGAAGTGGGCCACACAGTTTTTCCTAACTGTGAGACCTAGGTCACACGACCATGCGATGTCACTATAATTTTTAACAAAGTAAAATTGTAAATTTTTTACACAATTTCCTAGATCATGATCATGAACCATGTGAGATACCTCTTTGGATAGTAAGCCATGCATAGTTAAATCACTATTTGTGCAACCATGTGTACAAACCATGTGATCCCCGTAAGGTGGATAAAATGGCCATTTTCCCCTTAGGGTATTATGTGTTTAAAATAATTTCTTATTTTATTCATCTCATGGACTGGAGGTTGTTCTTTCTCCCATTTGAGCTCCCTCCCTAAGATTCACCTAGGTTCTTAGAAAATTCTTTTATTCAGACTTTAATTCGACTTTTGATCATCTCGTTAGATTCCAACCATTATTTGATTCAATCCTTAGGTTCCTTTCATCATTCTTCATTCTATTGATGATTCTATTTTGGTTAAATATCATATGACCTATTCTCTGGGTGTTCATCTATTTTGTTATTTTCTTTCAATCTGGATAAATCCAGGGGAAAGTACTAGATGAGAGTTCCTCCACAAGCATAAGTTAGGTGATCTAGCATTTATCCCTTAGGTCTTGTTGCCTTATACTATGTGTCATGATTCCAGACACTAGATTCTCAATGTTTTTCCCTAAAAATACACATAAACCATGTTCAATTTAATATCCATATTAGATATAACCTAATACCCCATTATCCTTGTTGGGATAGGTCCCTTCTGATTGTTTTCACCCCGTGATGTGTACCTATAGATATTTTTTTATTTATTATATATGTCTAAATGGACAAACCATATTCTATATGTGTTTGGAATGACTCTTGGCCATGATGAATATAATTAATTGAATATAATTGAGTGGTATAACCACATAACTTTCATAAATAGGAAAATGGTTACACCCTTATTAATGTGAAATTCCAATGAACTAAGAAATGTATATTGGCTCTTCTTAAAGCCTCTGACTGCTTACTTCTTGTTTGATATTTGGTAATAGAGACCCTACTCTTATGAGATATGAGCTTTTTGTCCCATAAACTTGTGATATATGGGCATGGAATCCCTAATTTTGTTAGATACGGGCATGAAGTCCCTATATTTTGATACTCGAGCATGGCCTCCCTATATTGTGATACATGGGCATGTCACCCCTTACATCTATGACACATGTTCATGGAGAACCTTATAGCTTATGACGAATGGGCATGGAGACCATTAGGAATTATGATGAATGGGAATGGTGCCCCTTATAAATTATGACGAATGGGCATAGTGACCCTTACAGATTATGATGAATAGGAATAAATAACCTTGTGGATTATGATAAATGATCATGGAGACCCTATTTATATGATACACGAGAATGAAATCCATACTGATACGGTACACAAGCATGTAATCCCTACTCTCATGAGACTAGGCCTGGAATCCATTGACATTTGAAAGACTCATGCTACTACTCATGGATGCTTTAGTCACACCTCAATTCTAGACTAGTAGAAGTATCCATATATATGAATTTATACCTCACTATGTATACAACCCATATATTTGTATACATATGGTTAATTATTTAGAGATTATCTGATACAGTCTGAATCAGGTAGTGTCAGCATGGTGTCCTTCATGAACATGAGTTGACCCCTTTAAATTTTTTATTACTTCTTACCATTGATATATCTAAACATTACTTATATTATATACACTGACTGGATATTTATTGACACTGTTGGTGCTGGCCTACTAAGTTTATCTCACACACTATCTGGGCCATCGATGGTACCCGGGAAGATTAAGTGGATGCTGGTAGGGAAATGGGAAAGTGCCCTATTTTTTATTCTTGAGTGATTATATAATAGGAGTGAGGAATAACATGACTAAGCTATGGGTCATGATGTTATTGGAGATATATTTTTTTTTCCTTTTTGTTCGTTTGATACATGTATTATATTGGATGCCTATTGTCATGAATTCCTATTTCCTTTTCATAGATACATGACATTGAATCATTTTGTATATGATATCAGATGTTACTATTGACAACCCCTTTATTAGTATCATCTAATTTATTACCTTCCACTGTTTAGTTATCATTTAATACACTTTCTCTATTTATTTATTTATTTCACTACTATGAAATTATGATCATGAGGGTATAATCTCCCCACTGTACCACCTCAGATCTTTGTTTCTAGTCAGTAGCCTCTGTCGTATGGGGAGGTTTGATTAAGGCCACGTGAAAGATTATATTGGGACACCATTTAGTGGCTTTTGGGTCAAGATGTTTTTAATTTACACTTTTCCATGCACATGAAATTTATAATATTTAACACAAATAATGTTAAAAATTCCACTCTCTTAGTTTTAAATATAATTTATGTGTATGCATGGGGATAAAATAAATTTTTGAATGAATATAAACGTCTATTTTGTTTATAATGAAATTATAGACATGATGGTTATTTAATTATAATTTTTTGAAATTATATAAGTACCTTAAATTCTTATACAATTTTGACACTCAGTTTTTTCAATCAACAGAAAAATAGAATAAATAATTTTAAAAAATATTAAAAGTAATATAATTTGAGTTATTTATAGAGTTACATGAATTTTTTGGATATATATAAAATATTAGGGTTATTTTAAAAGGTTATATTTGTATTCAAACATGGTCTTTTTGTCTTTTAAGTCAAATTAAATGAATAGTATTGAAATTGACAATAATGACATTTGATGAAAATAATATTTTATTAAGTTATTTAGAAATTATAAAAAACATTAAAGGTTACATGGGGGATAATATATAGTCAAACATTTCATACCCTATCCATGTATAGGTCATTTTGAACCATTTAGATTGAGAATGGCTTAATTATAATTTAATCTATTAAGAAATTTTAAGTGTGTCCTCTCCCTCCCATATAAAAGGACACCCCTCCTTTCACTCCTTCACTCCACATTGAGCCTTAAATCTAAACAAAACCCTAGAAAGTTCACTTCCCAAACCCCTTAGACCCATTTTAGTGTTTTTTATTCCAAAAATACCAACCCTATGATCCTTAAGAGGAGATCCAAATGAATTCTTCTAGAGAAGAGGTAATCTATATAATTGATCACCATATTTTTACCTCTTTTATCACCCATAAGTATATGTTATTTATAATAAAATAATAAATTTATTACCCTCAATATTATAAAATGTTATTTTCATTATGAAATTACCACTATTCACCCTATTTTTATCAAAAGGGAAGTGAAAGTATTGCTCGTGTGTACGTATGGTTTACCATCACCACATAACGATACAATTTATTTTCCATAACCATATTTAATATATGGTAATTATGATACATTTAAGGGTTATATATGATATTTATGAAACAATTATTATTCTATAATGATATTATTATATCTATCTTCTTATCTTTGAATCTATTGGGAAACGATAATGTCGCTCGTGCGTACGTATAGATTATCACCTCCACAAAGCGATGTGATTTGATTTTAATTTATATTTTACTTGGATGGAATGGAGGATGGATATAATGAATATATATTATTTATATGATATAATAATAATTTTTGAAAGTTGAATTATTTGTTACCTTTCTTTTGTTCCATCTATTTTCAAATGAAGATAGTGTTCATGCATTTGTACGACATACCATCTCCATGAATGTTGTAATTCATTTTCTATCTCTACCATTGTGAATGGCTCTAAATATATGTATATAATGAATATAAATGTTATAATAAGAATCTATATTATTTAGGTATATATGTTTAATAAATTTAAATTTATCTCACATAATTTTAGATATATTTTGAAGTTATACAAACTCAGGTTAAGGGTTTTATGTTACAATGTCATTGTTTATCAGGGTTGTTTATGATTAAGTTTTTGATGATGAAATATTATAATATAACTCTCAATAAAATCAACAATTTTCTTCTCCTCTAGTTATTTCTGGATAATACATTATTTCCTCCCATTTTTATCACTTTAAGTACTCAAGATACCAAAATTATGTTTTTAATGAAATATGAATTTATTTCCTCATTTGTTCAAGATTTCTTTCTCTTCCATATCTATTTTTTCTCAAAATATTTTCCATGATATTTTTACTAAACAAAAAGGATTTATTAATGATTTTTTACCCATTTTTGACTTCTAATTTTTTTAAGAGGGATCTTATTTCCATTTTCTAAACAAGGTTCTTTTTTTCTAAAAAAGTATGGAAGGAATGTTTTCTTATAACTTATATGGTAATAATAAAATTTTAGCCATAATGGATTCTCAATAACTTGAAGCTTCCATTATATGTTTTAATGGTTATTTTAAAATATTTTGTATAATTTGAGATTTTAAAGGCGATATTTAAAAATGTAATGGTTATATTCTTCAAGAAGTTTTTAATGATTTATTTATGAAATTTCTATACACCATTAATAACAACCTTCAATGTCAATTTTGATTTTTTTGGGAATATGATCCAATGATTCCATATTTTTTATATCTCTAGATGGTTTATGATTATTGATGATAATATGTTTATGAAACCCATTTATTTCCCTTGGGTTATGATATGATGGATTGATTAAATGATTATGAAACACATTTTCTTTTCACGGTTTATGATATGATGAATGAATTATGATCTTGTGGAACAAATATTTATGGTTTTCATTATGTGATTTGTGGGACCTATTTATCCCTCCAATGCATTGGGTAAGGTATCATATCTCATGTGAAATGATGGGAAACATGTCAATTTTCTTGATTCGCTATGGGAAACAAGTCAATGTGCTTGATCCAATATAGGAAACATGTGTTGATGCCTAATCTGTTATGATTTAATGGTATTGGTAGATAAATATGAAATATGAAATGGTTTCTATACTTACGATGATTCCACATGTTTATGACATGGGCTTATGGTTTATCATTTATTCATGACGATTCCTTCCACTTATGATTTATGACTTTTGAAATGTTGATCCATTATTCTATGTATTTTGTTTTTTTATCCATTCTACATTGGGTATGAACATTATAAGTTATTTTCATACTCTTATAATGAACATATTATTTCATAGGATCATCGATTGATATATTCCATGTTTACCCTTACTGAGCATCTAGATCACCCTTTCTTGTGTTTCATTTTCCCAGGTTATGAAGAAATGTTTTATATTGGGTATGCCTACAAAGAGTACTAAATTGGGATATAATTATGAGGGATATTGAATATCTTTCATGAAATAAGAATATTTTGTATCTAGTCTCTGAAAACACTAAACCTTTAGAGTCCATGGACATGTATTGAATATTAATCTATTATGATGTAATATTTATGTATGAAAATCATGGGTCATTATATAATTGATTTATTATAATGATAATTATAGCAGGATTATTTTTCTGGATATTAGGGAATAATTACCACTTTGACCATAGTGAAACTAAAAAATTCATAAAAAATTTCTGATGTGAAATTCATTGATTAAATAATTAAATTTAACATCACAATAAATAAAATAAAATTAATAATTACCATGAAAAAGTTTCATAATAAAGTAAATAATCAACATTAATTTATTCATTAGGATGATAAATAACATATATGACAATTTAGACTCAAGGTAAGGGACACTTTACCATAAAACACTATTTTTAACTCTTTTAATGATTTATTTTCAAAATATTTTTCTTCCATTTTTATATTATATAAATTATTTTGTTGATGTATTTATATAGACATGAATGAATTACAAAGAATACTTTTTTACTTTCTTACAAAGTTTTTCAAAGGAATTTTTTTAAACATTTTGACTTTCTTTACAAAATAAGAAATGGATGTTTTATTTTAACCTATGCAATGTCAACTTTTTTTCTGATCTACAAAACCACTATTTTATGTTTTAATTACATTAAAAGATTCCATGTTTTCATTAAATAAAAACCCCAATTCCCTTTGTCTTGGGTATTCTAGTTTTGAAAAATTGATTTTTAAAGTTAAAGGGTATTTTGATATCTGAAAGTGTTTTTTTAAAAGAGTCTATCAAGGGATTTATGATAAAAAGGTGAAATATTAAAATGTTTTATTCATGATAAGGTAATCAAACATTTTTTATGACGATGTGTGATCCTAATATAGCTCATGATGATGGGTGAGCCTGATATAGTTCACAATGAGGGGTAAGACCGATATAACACTGTCTTCATGTAAATATATGAAATAATGTTCCTTATTCATGAAACCCTCTCATGTTATTTGAATCGGTTAGGGTACATAGAAAAACATCACAGAAGATGTGTGTAGAACCTTCCTCATGAAGCAAAGTGGATCACGAGGATATTTTTCACAAACTCAATAATTTTTCACAGTTCCTTACATGTTGAGGAAGAGTCTATGTAACCTTATTCATGTAATGGGATTCTCAATGGATCGAACAATGATCTGTCTTTTAGGAAAAAAAGAGAACACTCATGGATTTATAGCTCACATATCTCATCTTGGTTCTCTGATATTAACAGATGAGGTTTGATACCTTTTCACCACCTCATATACGAATTTCATGTTGTGCAAATACCCATTAAAATGCCTCCAAAAAATATATTGTTTCTGAAAATAGTTGCAATCCAACATAGTTTTTATGTTCCAATGACAATCTCATATATTGAAAATTTTTTGATGCTGAGAAAGGTGGAATCTTCAAATATATTGGATTCTTCTCCATTTATGAGAGAATGGTCATGTAAAAATGATCATACCACATTCATTTAGATATTCAAATTCCTTACAATATATTTGTTTTCATCCCTTAGTCATATCATGTTCTTTGAATGACAGCATGCATGCAAGATGAAGTGGTGTACATGATATCGAGCATACCTCATTCATGTATTGGTTATAGTAGTGGATGTCATGGTATGAAATTTTTATTATGAACCAAATTTTCATTATTGGGATAGGGTTGTTGGATTTTGAAGATTACATGGTTTATTTGATCATATGGAAAGAATAATTCAAATCGAATGGTGAATCTCATTTCTTTATCTTTTTAGTGGGTGAACACCACCTGTAGGTTTCCTGTCCCAAATTTAATCTCTCTAAGTTATCCAGCTGCTTAATAAGTAGATCCATATCTATAGTAGGACAAAAGAGAGTAACCAGGATCTCTCTCGAACTCCCACTATCACCGACCCATTCTGACTCCTCCACTGCCATTCTTCTCCACATAGTATCACCACCACCCTATTTCAATTCATTATTCAAGTTATTTTCTTTCACCTCCATGCCTCCATATTTCCACTTCCTCATAATTTTCTTCATTCAAAATAGAAATATATTTTCATAACCATTATGATTCCACTTATCCAATCATTTCTTCATTTAAATTAACATTTTCATGGAATTTAGTATCTCTTTATGAAAATTTATATTTTCATGACTCTTCACAGCTTCCTTATTATTTATTAAATCAAGAAACATCATTTGATGGATCTTATTAATTCTTTACTGTAATAGACAATGTGTACTCCTAAAATTCCATTTCAACATGTCTAAGGTATTAATATAGGTTCAAATATCATCAAATTTACATGGTGAATTGTTCAAACATGTCATACAATGTCATGAAATTAGTCCATAACAATTCTATAAGAATCACCACTTCAGCTCAATATAAGATATTTGGTCTTCCATAGATGGAATTAAATATTAAAAAACATTATTGAGAACACAAATGAACCTTGAAGTTGTTCTTATTCTTCAAGGAATTTTGACATACTCATTAATAAAAAATATAACACAAAAAAATTATTATCTTTAATATCCCATTTTGTACTTGTTTTCAACACAATAGAGAATTCCCATTTCAATATGTTCATATAATTTTCTCATAGGATATCGTTCTTTTCTTACCATTTCTTCTTTTCATTTTCACTTTCGTCTCCACCCCTTATTTATGACAAATACAAAGTACCTAGGGGGATGGTATCATTTCTTTCATAATCAACGTCCCATCAATTATTCCGAACTAAGTCTACCTGGGATAACCTAGTATAGAAAACAAGAGTGTCTAATTTTGACCACAATTTTATCCATTATCAATTAAGAATATGATACTAATTGATATTTCACAAATTGTTTCTTTAAAGATTGTTCAGTTTTTCTAGGTTGATAATCATTGGTCGATACCAATGATAAAAAGTAAGTGTAACTTGTATAATTCCACTTGTTGAAAAGAATATTCTCAAGAAAAATATCAACTTGGAATTACTCCATTCATCTCATCACAAAGATTAAAAACATTCATGCATACTTGGAAGGTTATGTTATTAAATTCAGTCCGAGAACATTTTCAATATTTTTTTTCAATTCATTATTTCATTTTAGTTCTCTCCATTAATATTATACTTTATTTCATTATATTTTTGGATAAGGATATGATAGTTTTCCAACATACCTCATCAATGAATTCTTGACCAAGTACCTTCTAGAAATTTCAGATGTGGATGAAATATATGTTTCTGAAAACTAATTTGGAAACTCCCCCTCAAGGGACCATCTCCATCTTCACTTCATTACGATGAATCTTTTCATCAGTTGTTATTATGAATTCCAATTGATGTAAGTAATAATTATTGTGATCTCATCCACGATGATGTCTTCAAATTCACTGACCAGATATAGTATCTTGATCATCTTCATCAAGGTTAATCTCTAATCTTTTAAAAAAAAATAAACTTCAAGACAAGAATATATAGATAAAACAAGGATGGTAATTTTCTATAAATCTTGGAATAAATATTCAAACTTCTAAATTTGTAAATATGGATACTTCTAATTAGTTATCCCCATTATTATGTGTACAAGCTTCAATTAACTACAAATAATAAATAAACAAAAAGAATATGAGAATATGGTGGATCTCTATTGTTTTTCAGTGAGATGAACAAAGCTAAGAATAATTTCTCAGCTATAAAACTCCCTTATTCCCTTCTCTATGTGAGGGTGAAATATTCATGGTGATTTTTTTGAACTTCCAGTCAATTTTTATCATCATGGAATCTCTAATTTCTTCAGTAACAACTTTTTTCATAATTTTCGTTTTCACACATTCCATGAAGGCACATTCATCACTTAGTGCTTTCTAAATCTTCTTACATATTTTTTCCTGGGCTAGAAATATGAATACACAATTTTTTGAGATGTGTCCTACCTTCTTTCACCTTCCAGACAAAACTAATTCTTTAACATTATGGTTTTATTTTGTTAAAAACCTATGATGAAATTTGATATCATCATATAGAATATCCTATTTTCATTTGGCTTTTGATTTATCCCATTCTTCTAGAATTTTCCTTTCTATTTCTACATCATTTGAAAAAATCACCCGTATGTCATTTGGAATATCCACAACATACTTGGTATATCCACATGAATTATTAGGTGTGCTTTATACCACTTATGCCAATTTATTTTGTTCTTGGGATGGCCTTACCCTTTATTTCTTATGCTTTCTTACATTAATTATGATAACCATGGCATGCTTATAGTGATCCATGGTGTCACCTTTTCTTACAAAAAATAATAAGCTTATTCCTTTTGATGTACAACCCTTCTTGAACTTCTTGGGTTTATTTTTATCATCTATATTCTTATGATTTCCACCCAAGGATAACTTGCCTCTGTTCATTGAAAACTTCTAGGGAATGTTTCTTATAAATATTTTATCCTAATTCTTGACCTAGGTAGGCTTATTTCCAATCTCTAGCTTCTATTTAATTTACAACTAAACTATTTTAGTGTAATGCTTGAATGATTTATACCTATATTATTCTTCACTGTGACCACTTCCATTGCAAATCCATATAGGTTATTTAAACATTAAAATCTATTTATAATATGAATATTCTTTCTTTACAACCATGGATATTTCTTTATTACTGATTTTCTCACCCTTGATGTATGCATCCTTTTATTCTTCTAAACTGTGTTGTTATACCAATAATTAGATGCACTATGCCCAAATCATTAAAAGACCCAATAATAACCAACAAATCTTTATCTCTTCTTTTGAGTGGAAGTCAGGCTAGATTGGCATGCTAGCTATCTATGTGATGTTTTATTTTTTCAATTGGGCTTCTATAGCGGAATAACATCTTCTAGTATTTCCATTCTTCACTACTATCAAATTAGAAAACACTTCATCACCTTTATTCATCTATGCTTACAAAAATTTTGATTTTGAACGCGCACAATGTATAGAACCATAAGTAGCACAAACATTATTTTCAAAGATGGATTGTACCTATTTCTTTGAGAATACATAAGATTGAACATTAGATGATTTAAATCTATTCTTGTAACCATATTAATGTATTTTAGGATAATAACTCCACTTATAATTTTTTTTGGTAACAAATCTTGAAATAACTACTCTACTTTCAGCTTGTTGTGAAGACTCAGCTCGAACATTCTCATAATGTCTTAGTTTGTCTCCAAGTTCAAGACATTTTAGATTTAGGAAGTTTTTATCATCCTCCACAGATCTCAATCTACCTTCACTTTCTCTTTTGATCTTCATAACTTCCTCATCAGGCATTTTATGTATCTCCTATATCAAATTTTAAAGTTCCATGACCTTGTTTGTATTGATTTCTAGTTGAGAATTCTTAACATCAATGATATAATTTTATTTTCTTATAATGCAGTGATTTTTTTTAAAATTACTTAGTTGAAGTCTCCTATTCATGAGTTTTATTCAACCACTTATCTTAAAATCATGAGCACTTTGCTTCAAGTTTAACTTTATCTACTTATTTGGCACTAATTTTCATGGAGAGTTTGATATTGGCTTGAATTATTTATTCAAAACCTCTATATAAGTTCTCTAGGTTTTACTCAAGCTCATTAATCTCTTCTTGTATTCTTTTGAATGATCCAAAAATAAATGTGACTATTTATTTGGTACAATTTTGTAACATATCATTCAAAGTAGCGATTGATTTAGCATTGAAATCCTCAGATATATGATCACTTTTACTAATGCTTAGATCATTATGATGCTAGTTTTGGAAGGATATTTTAATTTCCTCATCTTCATGTAGGAATGAAACAATACATGATATAGAATTGTTGTCTTTTAAGATGGTAGTATATTTTACCACTATATCTTCTGCTTCAAATTAGAGAATCCAACCAGAGGTGTGTCCCCACATTGATACCGACTATTAGGATCACTATATAGATGACCAAAATCAGACGGGGTGAATATGTATGGGTTGAATTCTTACCACATTAAACTTTTATCCATTTGATATGTTGGATTGGTGTAGCCCGGTCTATTTTGTATGATGATTGGTCCAAATGATTTTGTCCCATATTTCAATGTGTACTTATATCCTCCTTTCATCGTAGCATAATGGACTTATTGTGCGATTGGTGGAATATTGCTTCATCCTCTTTATTTTCCCATTTATGGGATATGGTTTTTGTGTGAGAAGATCTGAGATACTGCCTATATTTGTGCTCTCAAATTATGGTTAAATTATTCCTCTCTTTGGATGCAAGGATCATTTCATGTACCATATAAATCTCTATGTTATGTGTGATTCATTCTTCCTTTATTTGCAAACCTATTTTATCTTTGCGACTCCCAAAGTTTCTGCATCAACTAGTATCAAAGGTTGATTTTAGATTTATTAGTTTTAAATGATGGTTATGGGAAAAGGAAAGGGGATGATCAATTACTTTTATGGAATTGATTTCAGCTACTGTAGGATGCATATCAATGATTATCTTTATCATAAAAAGATAAATTTTCCACTTTTGGGTTTAAATCCAACTGACATGGAGAAAATATAGTGGGAGTTAATGGATTGGAATGTTTTGGGAGTTGTGAACCTTACATTGAAAAAATGGCATTCATCATCCGAGAATAGAAGACAATGATTGGGATATATGAGAATCCTTCTATGGAAAATAAAGTGCACTTGATGTGATGATTGTTCAACCAAAAAATGGTTGAAGGGAGAATTGTTGCAGATCAAATCAACGAATTCAACACCATCATAAGTCAGCTAACATTGGTGGATATTGTGTATGGTGATGAGGTATGTGCACTGGTTTTTCTATCTTCATTACCTAATAGTTGGGAAGCGACTGTAATAGTGGTGAGCAGTTCTTCAGGGAATACCAAGATAGTTTTGAAGGATGTAAGGAAACTGATCCTCAATGAGGATATACAAATAAGAGAACCAGGTAGATTCTCTAGTTATTCTCTGAACATTGATTTAAGAGGAAGATATACATAGAATACTATCAAAGAGGATGATCGAAGTCAAGAGGAATGAGCTGATACAAGGAAAAGGGGGCTGGTCCTAACTATGAGACTTGTGGGAAGAAAGGGATCATCAAGAAAGAGTGTAAAGAAAAATTAATGGGACCTGAAACTTGTGGATAAAACACAATGGTTGAAGGAACTAATGATATGATCCTGCTGAGTGTGGATATCCCAATGGAGTCTTGGATTTTAGATTCCGGGGCATCTTTCCATTCCACATTAGAGAAGGGTTTCCTTAACAATTACTTTTCTAGAAATTTCGGAAAGGTACATCTTGCTGATGATGAACCCTTATAGATCGCGGGGAAGGGTGATGCACAGATCAAGACCACCAATGGGTGTCTCCTGATTCTAGAAAATGTGAGGTATATCCCTGGTTTAAGAAGAAATATTATTTCTATTGTGTAGCCTGATGATGCAGGCTTCAGTACCACATTTATTGGTGGTTCCTGGAATATTACGAAGGGAGTTATGGTTATAGCTCAAGGAGTAAAGACTGGTACCCTGTACAACATGATAGAGGCCTATACAGACATGTTTGTGTTAGTAAATGTTGTCTTGAATTCAAAACTATGGCACTACAGGCTATTCCACATGATCAATAAGGGGATGAAGGTGATGGCAACAAAAGGGCTGATACTAGAGCAGATGTCATTGGATATTTTTCTATGTGAAGATTGAATCTTTAGAATGTAGAGGAAGGTGTCTTTTGAAAAAGGAGATAGAACACTGACGGTTGGGAAGCTAGACCTGGTGCACACTGATGTTTGGGGGCCCACACCAGTACATTCCCTTGGAGGGTCACAATATTACATGGCATTTATAGATGACTCAATAAGGATGGTATGAGTTTACTTTTTGAAAAGAAAATTTGATGTGTTTAAGATTTATTTGAAGTGGAAATTCATGTTAGATAATGATTCAGGAGGAAATATAAAATGCTTGAGGTTGTACAACAGTGGAGAGTGAACCAATACCGAGTTTAGTGAATTCTTTTCTAATAATGAAATATGATTGGAGAAGACAATTCTAGGAACACCACAATAGAATCGTGTAGCAGAAAGGATGGATATGATGTTGAATTAATGTTCCAGGATCATGAGGCTATATTCAGAGTTACCCAATAACATCTGGGAGGCTGTAGTAAACATGGAATCATATCTCCTTAAAAGGAGTCCATTTTTACCAATGGGAGAATGCCTACTTGAGGAGATCAATTCTGGTAAGGAGGAAGAAATTTCACATTTATTATCCCTTGGAAGTTTTTCTTGAGTACATATTGATGCTAATGCAAGGGACAAGCTTGATGCTAAGTCCAAGCCTTGTTTCTTTATTGGCTATGGTTCCAAGGAGTTTGGTTACCACTTTTGGGATGGTCTCAACAAGATGGTCATCAAGAGCCAGAACATGGTATTTAATGAAGGTGTCATGTACAAGGATCATCATGTAATCGAAGATGAAAATGGGAATAATGAATCAGAGTGAAAATAGAAAGTAGATCTTGAAGGTGTACCTGGGCATGAGACAATGTAACTAGTGGATCCTGTTCTTCAAGTGAAGATGAGGAGATCAAAAAGGGTGAGAAGGCCCATGCAGAGGTACTCACCATTCTTACATTATCTATTATTGATTAACGGTGGAAAACCTGAATGCTTTAAAGAGGCAATGTAGCTGATGGAGTCAAGAAAGTGGATGTTGGCTATGAAGGAGGTGATTTCCTCATTACATGATAACAACACTTGGGAGTTGACACATATACCAAGAGGAGAGAAAGCATTGAAGAAAAAATGGGTGCATCAGGTCAAGGTAGAACATGATGGTAAGAGGAGGGTGAAGTCATGGATGGTGGTGAAAGGATATCAATAGAAGGAGGGAGTGGATTTTACTAATATTTTCTCACCTGTTTTAAAGCTTACAACCATCCGGGTGGTTCTCAGCATTGTGGAATCGGAATATCTATATCTTGAGTAGCTTTATCTGAAGACAGATTTCCTTCATAGAGATCCAGAAGAGGAAATCTATATAAAATAGCTAGGGGGATATATTGAATATGGGAAGGAAGATCATGTGTGAAAACTCCAGAAGATATTATATGTGTTGAAGTAGGCACCCAGGCAGTGGAACAAAAATTTTGATTCATTTATGTATAAAAATTAATACAAACATTGTGGAATGGATTAGTGTTGGTACATCAAGTCTTTCAGTGATGAATATATTATATTTCTTTTTTATGTGGATTATATGATCATTGAAAGATCATGTATGCATATTATTGATAAAATGAAGGGGAAGTTGGCTAAGGAGTTAAAAATGAAGGATCTTGGAGAAGCAAACAAGATTTAGGGGATGAAGGTCAAGAGAGATCATGTAGCTAGAACCTTAATGTTATCACAAGCTGACTATATTGGGAAGGTTCTAAGAATATTCAGTATACTAGAAGAAAATTCAGTCTATATCCCCCTAGTAAGCTATTTCAAACTATCAAAGGAGCAATCACTAAAAATGACAGAAGAAGTTGAGTACATGGAAAAGGTTCCACACTTATCAGCTATTGGAATCTTGATGTATGCCATGGTCTGCACTCAACCTGACATTGCTCATGTAGTGGTAGTTGTGAGCAGGTACATGGCTAACCCTAGAAAACAACATTGGGAAGCTATGAAGTAGATACTGAGGTATCTGAAGGGTAGTAAGGAGAAATCACTATGCTTTGGGAAAGAAAATTCATTTTAGGGGTATGTGGATACTGACCTTGGAGGTGACGTCGACACTAGGAGGAGTACCACAGGTTATGTGTTTACATATGGAGGAACTGTAGTAAGCTGTATATCACAATTATAGAAAGTGGTGGCTTTATCCACCATAGAGGCAGAATATATTATTGTAATAGAAGCTGGAAAGGAGATGGTTTGGCTAAAGAACTTCTTGGATGAGTTGGGTAGAAAGTGAGAGGAAATTTTATTTCACTATGACATTCAGAGTTCTATAAATCTAGCAAAGAATCCATTGTTTCATGCCAAGATGAAGCAAATTCAGTTGAAGTCCCATTTTATCAGAGGCTTGATACAAGTTGGGATGCTGACATTAAAGAAGATTTTTGGAACAAAAAATCTAGAAGACATGTTGACAAAGATGATGGTGATACAAAATTCGAGGAACTGTTGTGCCTCTATTAGCCTCCACTGATGAATAAAGGATTAGAGGAAGAATATGGGTGAACATCATGTGAGAACAAGAGAAAAATGACTGGTATTTCACGAATCATTATCTTGAAATTGAAGTTGTGAATGGATAGCACACACTAGTTAGTGAAGCAAAGGAGGATCTCAATTTAAGTAAGTTGTCTAAGTCAGTGGAATCAAAGTAGGTCAGTGTAGAAAAACAGGCTCCAAGTGGGAGATTGCTAGATTGGTGTAGCCTGATCCATTCTGGATAATGATTTGGAGGAATGCTTCCGACCCATACTATGTACTTTTGGCATGACTACTGTAGCAACATAGACTTCCAGTCACTAGCCACTGTAGCACTTTAGACTTGGGTGGTCACAACACTATTGTGATGTGGAATTCCAATCACTTTTCACTACAACGTAATAGACTTACTATATGTTTGGGGGAATAGTTCTTCATCCTCTTTATTTTCCCATTTTCAGGCTAGGGTTTCTGTGTGAGAAACTCTGAGATACTCCCTGTATTTGAGCTCTCAAATCATGGTGAAATTCTGTCTCTCTATGGATGTAGGGATCATTTCACAAACCACTTAAATCTCCATGTCCTGTGTTATTCTTTTGTTTGGTTTTTTGTTTTCTTTAACCATAATTTATTAAAGAAGGAACCTACGGATTTAGAACCTTCTTAAAATTTTTATCAAAGAAGGTGATTTTTGATTTAGCGCCTTCTTTAACAATTTATTAAATAAGGATCTTATTGATTTATAACCTTCTTAAAAAATTTATTAAAGAAGTCTCTTAGTTATTTTTCACCTTCTTAAAATATTTCTCACTGAAGACATCATATTAGTTGGTTCCTTCTTCCATAAAAATCCACCCCCTGTAGTGATGTGGCTTTGGGAAATTATTTCCCGTGAATAGTTGATCGAGAATTTGTTTTTTTATTTATGGTACATTGGAAAATATATGTCTCTATAGATGAATAGAAATAGGTATAGGGTTTCTTTCCATAACCCCCACAAGAAACGAACCATGCCACCCCATACGGTGGCTCCACCTTTTTTCACTAATACGCTGTTCTAGTATTATTATTGCCCCTCCATGCCGATATATTATCCCATGTTTGGACTGAATACCATGTGGTTGAACCATAGGCTCCCAAATGTGGTTGAGTTGGCTCATGTGGGTAGATTTTGTTGGCAATTTTTTTTTTATTAAGTTCCATCATAATATATACAAAGAAACTAATTAAGTATAATATTTTCAATAAATCAAGAATTATTCATCAACATTTTCTTATTCAAAATGAGAATATATTTTTCATGACCTTTATAATTTCACTTCTCAAATCATTTCTTTATGAAAATTAACATTTTCATGGTCTTTAAGATCTCTTTATAAAAATAATGATTTTCATGATTCTTCTTAGCTTCCTTAGACTTCATAAAATCAAGAATCATTATTGGATGAATCTTCTTCATTATTTATTTTATTAGACAATGTGCACTTCTCAAATACCATTTTCACATGTCTAACATATTAAGAGAAGTTAAAAATCATTAGAATTACATGAAGAATTGTGTATGTATGGAATCCAATTCCAATATATAAGTCCATAATAATTATCCATGAACAGTATCTTTATCTCAAGATATGATCTTCGATCTTTTAGGAATGGAACTCAATCTTCAACAAACATACTTTGGAATACAAATGAACTTCCAATTTAGTATTCTTCTTCAAGACATATTAACTTACTTAAGAACAACAAATATAACACAAAAAAAAGTATGGTCTACATAATGTGAGAAGATACAGCATGTGAAATGTATTAAAATAATGGGAAGATGTTTTGTATGTGGAAAATGAGGTCATAAACCAATAATCTTCCATGGAAAAAGGAATATTTCTCTTAACATCATGAAGAGGGATGAAGTTATTCCCAAGGTAGCAATTGTATGTTTTAAATATTAGGAGTATAAGAATTATTAAAATTGACGTCCTATGGGAAAATCTCAAGAACAATATCCATAAGATAGTGTAGATAAATGTTCAACAATGCCTAATGTCATTACAGTTATAGAAGAAGAAAATAAAAATGATATATGAAAGGTATGTATAATATATTATTATATTATTTGATATTGATGAATCTTAGGACATGATTCATATTCTTTATTGTAGTAATCATGTATTAAAGAATAATATGGACAATCAAGGTTAAAGATAATGTAGATGAGGTTATGAGTAAAATGGTATACCGTATAAAGTTAAAAAAAATTTAATCCAATTTCATTATTTAATGAAGGGATGTCAAGTTGTATTAAAATAAATTTCTTAATGATAATATATAGGAGGTTGCTCCACATATCCCTATCTCTTGTACTATATCTAGTTCAAAATAAATAGTAGTGAATAATGATGATTTTGTGTTGAACCAAAACCACGTACAAGACTAATGAGGGAGAAAATTCTATATCTGTATTTTATTTATCATAATTCCATATATTTCCTTAGTGAGGAAGATCAAAACAATCAACTTTTAAAAAAGTATCCAAAGGTTTTAACTATATAGGATGAACCAAAGATAAATAAAGAAGATATATATTCTAGTGATTTTATTTTTAGGAAATACAAAACTAATGATAAAATGGATTTTTTATAGGGAATAATGATTGGATCCTTACAGACTTTCAAAAATAGCTAAAAACTATTGGTTGTGAATGAGTATTTAGAGAGAAGTACAATTCTAATAGTAACATTCAAGATTGTAAATAAATATTCGATGTCAAAGGTGTTAGGAAAAAAGCATGAAATAATTATTTTGATACTTATGCTCACATATATTGAGTAACTTCAATAATAATATTGGTTGAATTAACTTCAATTAATCATTTATATGTCCATTAAATGGGTGTTAAATTTTTTTTATGGATATTTAGAGGAGAATATTTACATGAGATAACCAGATGGGTCTGTTTTATGAGGAAATGAAAAGAATGTATATAAACTAGATAAATATCTATATGTTCGTAAAAAAGATCTGAAACAATGGCATAAAATATTTGATTCTATAGTTCTATCTAATAGTTCTTTTAACAAAAATGTAGACAAATTCATTCATTCAAAATCTACAAAATAATATCGAGTTTTTGTGTGTCTATATGAAGATGATATGTTAATGTTTGATCCAATATGATTTGTGTAAATGAGACATAGAATTATTTATCCTCTATGGTTAAAATGAATGTTCCTATAACAGTTGATACTATTATAGGTATTAATGTTAGAAAACATGGTTGGGGTTACACTTTAAGTCACTCACATGGCACTGAAAAAATGTTAAATAAATTTAATCACTATGTTTTCAAAGATACCAATAGTCTATTTGATTCTACTATTAATCTATTTATGAATATGGGCAGATCCATTTCACCAATTTAATTTTCTAGTTTAATAGGTTCTTTAAAGTATTAAATGCATTGAACTAGAAAATATATTCTTTTTTCACTGTGTAAAATTTGTAGATATACTAGAAAACCTATTGTGGATCATTATAAATGTATAACAAGAATCTTTGGATACTATAAATATTTTATGTTTATACAACCATGATTATCTGACTGTTTTATAAAGATACATCGATGCGTGTTGGATTACTAGTGTTGGAGATAATCTATTCACATCTATATGGATGTTTATACTTTGAGGATATGTTGTTTCTTTGAAGAGGAAAAAAGAAATATGTATTTCAAATTTTACCATGGAGTTGGAGTTTATTTCCGTAGATTTATGGAGTCATGAGGTGGATAAAAATAGAGGGTATGGAATAAGGAAGTATCATTATATTGTGGATTCTCACATTATAAGTGGGATAAAACTATGTAAGCTCCATTCTTATAAATAAGGTCCTCGAGGAGTGGATTTTTCATAAAAAATATATTAGAGTAAATGATTTTGGAATAAGTATATAAGAAATATTTGTTCAGTAAAACTTTTACACACACACACACACATATATATATATATACATACCAACACAAAAAATAAAATAAAAATAATAATAAAATGTTATGTTAATAAAAATGATTAATGACCATATTAGTCACCACATTGACATTATTTAAGAGAGATATTTCTATTTTGATCTTACAACATCTTAGTGGGGGAGGATCAAACCCTTTTGAATAGTGATCTAATCAACCTTCACCAAGTGTCCAGTTTTTAATATCAATATATATTGTTATGACATACTTCATTGATTTCCATGTTAAAAAATATATGTGGTTATTTTATTTATTTATTTTTTCTATTATGATTTCTGGATTTTATATTTTTTATGTTGATTACCAATACCCACCACCATTCCATGCTTAATCATAATTAATATCTAGTGATTATTTGTGAAGAAATATACACAAGTCTCCCACTTACCAATTTTTCATCTATCATTTCTCTCAACATGCTCTTGACACCATTTCATAGGGGATTAAGTTTATTGTTTCATTATAAAACGATACCATTTTTCCTGTTAAGTTAGTATTGATAACATATATTGACATAAAAACCTATTCTTTGGTATGTGGTTGTCATTTTGTTCATAAATTTCACATATATACTAGAAAATTAGACACTGAGAACTGACACCTTACTACTTCTTTCATCTGATCATGTACAAACAGTCATACTACCCTCCCTCTTTCTATGGTGGTTCCTGACAATGGGGATTGTGAATTTTTATTTCCATATAAAATTGTTCAAATTACTTATGCATTTTGTTTTTACTCTAATTATTTCAAGGTTTGTTTTCTATAATTGGTTTTCTGCTAGGCCTCTTAATTGCTAATGGGACTCATATTATTTTTCCACTCAATGCGATGGTACTACTCATTATATTTCATTAGTGCCACATAGCTCCAATTCATTATCTTGAGTTTTTTCTCGATTGTATCATATGTTACATTTTCTAGAAGATCATTTATTCCCCTAAAGGATTTCAGTTTGAACTGGATTTTATAAAGATCTTCCCCTACACAGCTCCTTTTGATTTTCAATGTGAAACCCCCAAGAAGGAAATACGGAGAAGAATCATAGATATACATGAGTGGATATTGATGTTCATTATCCTGCCCCTAGATCCTCCCAGACGTGATTCCCATTAGGTGCTACACTACTCCTGATTTTCGGAGGATTCCTAACTTGATTTTGAGAGTTTTCATGGATTTATTGGATTACATATAGTATTGTACTATTTTCCTAAATGAGAATTGATCTTGGTGTGGATCTCTAGTGGAGATAAAAATTTTCTTTTCACCAAGGGCCATCGACGTGAGGGTGCTTGTAGATCCAGATCAAAATTCTCATCTTACAAAGTGTGAAAGGATCGTCGGATAATGGTAACATTGTTTTAATAGTGGGTTCCCCAGACCTAACTTGAATAGTTCTTTTGATTACCATTACAAGTATAAATATTGATATATATATGTTTAGGATGCCATTGGTTGTTTCTATCTATGAACATGTGTATTGGTCTTTGGACTTGAGATCATTATCAGTGTGTGGAATTTGATTGTGTACTTTTATACGCGTCGAAAAACATAATGAAATTGTGGTGGGGTAGTTTGTATTGGGTGCATCATTAGTGGTATGACATTGGTTGAATGATCAAGAAAGATTTTGTTTATTTCAAGTTGAGAAAGAGATATCTTGTGGGACCAGGTTGACCACAATGGCAGTACCTTCATAAATCCATGTCCATGGTACAAGAAGGTAAGTCCATCTAGTATGGTCATGAAATATATAAATCAACAAAATGATGATGACATAAGTGTGCATCCTGCTTTATGAGATATTTCTAGACAAAGAGATTATATTACACAGTAAGTGTTCATAGGTTGAAGTCATAACTATGCCATTCATTATCTCCTTAGGGGCCATGATGGGTTACTAGACTCCACTTTTGGTCTATGGGTTGTACTCACTTCTATTGAGATAATGGCCTAGAGGTTCACACTCGATGTGTATCCACAAGTTCCACCTATTATAATGAATATGAGTTTAGGATGAAGTGGGCCCCACATACGGGGGGCGGTGAATGAATGATTATAACTGATCGCAATTAAAACTAATTCAATTATATTATTCAAGTTTATAATAATGATGATTGAATTTATTTCTCAACGTATTCATGAGTTGTTTGATCATAAAAGTGAATACGAGAAAAATATATTTTTTCAAACAAACATTGGTTGTTCAAGGTTTGTTAAATTATTTGGATAGATTAAAGGTTGAGTTAATGGTTTATATTTTATCATGTAATATTTTATTTTTTTATATGTTATTGAAAAAATATTGGTGACATTTATGACAACTTTGTTAAGTCATATATGTGCACAAAGGTCTAAAATGAAGCATATTACTTTCCAAGGACCAAAGTGTAATTTAAGAAAGTATAAACTAAATATAAAATCTCATTTTAACCTCTTGAATTTGATGATCCACCATTTTCACCAATTTATTGAGAGAATTTATCCTCTCCTCTATTATTAAGTTCTTAGAGAGAGATTCTGAAGGACGAACAAGGTCGGATCGATCTCGCTTTCTCAATTGAGTCTGCGTTCTTTAAGTGATTGAAGGAAAATCATGAATCTATTCAATTTACAATTCTAGCACCCAGGAAACATAGACCGATGATCCTAGAATTGTGTAGCATGTGTGGATGATCTAGAGGGCATCTATTTTGGTGTCTTATAGCCACGACACATCAACAGTGAGCGAATCAAATCGATGAATTCAAATAAATGAGGCACCTGTTAAGATTTTATTTTTTTTATTTTTCATGCTTAAATTAAATTAAATTTGATTCTTTTAGAAATATATGCTAGGGGTTTAGTGGATTCTATGTTTTTAACATGAATTCAAAACCAAAATTTATATTGCGTATTTTTACATGCTTCCGCTGCACCCCGATTTCCTTCAATTGGTACCAGAGGGAACATGTAATTATTTAAGTTTAAAATTTTAAAATTTCAATTAAAGTTTCTATGATTTGGGAAAAGGGTTTTGATACGGTCCTAATACAACTGGAAGCACATCGATCTGAGTTCTTATCACCAATATATGGTCGATCGAAGATCGATGAGTTTTGCGTAAAGGTTGCTACGAAAATTAATGTTCTAATCTTTGATTCATTTTAATGGAAACTATTGTGATAGATTTTAGCTGAAGCACAATGTAATTACGTTGCGAGGTAGTTGGATATACCAAAAGCTGGCTGTGGTTGTCTGTTGGCAATACAAGCTTGCCTAAGAAGCTTGTTTAATTAAATAGATAAAGCTCCCCTTGGAAGCTAGTTTAAAGCTTCCCATGAACGATTTTTTAATTAAAAGGATAAATCTTCTCATGGAAGCTAGTTTTAAGTTTCTCATAGAAGCTTCTTTAATTAAAAAGACAAATCTTCTAATGGAATCTAGTTTAAGACTTCTCATGGAATCTTGCTTAATTAAATAGAAACAGTTTCCTGTGGAATCTAATTCCAAGATTCCCATGGAATATTGTTTAAAATATATATAATAAAGGGAAAAAATATTCTTTGAAATCTTTTTAATATTATATATATATATTCCATTTAAATGGATACCTCATCTCAGGCTGAACCAATTCCGTCCGGGTCTGACTGGCTTGACCCATTTACCCATCACTAGTCCTCAATTAATTTATGTGGATCTTCTTTAGGTCCAACTAGACCGAATTTTTTTAAAAAAAATTAGAAATTAAATTTAATTGTGTGAGATTTAATAAAATTATTTCAGGTGTTGTGGGACATATCGATAATTAAGTAAAATTATTTTAATGCAAGTTAATGCATTAAAAATACCCTCAACTTGAATTTTAGAAAATTTTATTTTTCTTCTACAATATACTTGCATGTTTTCCTGATCATGAGCTCTGACTGACCCGTTCATGATTGGTTTATTATTTATTTAATTTAATTATATAATTTGAGTTTTATAAAATGTAATAATTATTTTATTTTGATGATCTGCGCATCGTCCTTCCATCTTTAATTTGTATAAGGGCATGCATGTCAACATTTAAGTGATAAAAATATAAGTTCACTCCCTAAGTCCCCCTCACCCACGTGTGAGTATACATTGAAAAGAAGAGAGGAGCTCATGGTGACACAATTTTAGTTGAGTGCCGACATAGACCAAATAAGTGGAATGCATGGGAGTTGCGGGCACTGTAATTCAATTCAAGTATTGACTTAAGGAATTCCCCTATGGTGTCAGTTAATCCATTATTCACTTGATGGATTAACCAATAGTAAATAGATCATGTTCATGTCATTATTTTTTTATTTTATCATGTGCATGGTTTATTATTTTTTGAATGTGTATTTACTATGTGCGATCACATAGTATAATAATAAACAAGCATGCAAAGATAAAATGAACACGTATGGTGAATATTTTCTATATAAAAGCATGTTCAAGTTGTGAGTGCGATCACATACAACAAGCAAGTTATATAGAAAATGATTACATTCAATGATATTAAATTACCAAATCCATAAAAAAATATTAAGTCATTAAATGTCTTCCATCACTCAAATTTGAGAAAAAACCGAGTGTACGAGGTGCTCGACCAGCCAAAGTTGAGGGTGCCTCTTACTACCAGGGTGTTCTTATGAGAGTGGTGGGTTGACTTTACTAATGTTTGAAGGAGAGGGGTAGCCAAATATTTTTTTTTGCAACTTTAGAGGAAAAACTTTGAGCAATGAAAAGTAATTCTTTGTAGAAGATGAGACTCCAATCAACAGATCATGTAGAAACGAGTTAATGTGGTTGTCAAGATTAGTACCTAACTAGGACTCTCTGAGTAGTGTCATTGCCAAATATTGTAGACTACAAGGATTGGATTCAAGGATCATTATCACTAGAATACTGAAGAGAAAAAGCATACCGATTCTAGTACAGAGGGTTCCTAGAATTTGATAAAATAGTGGGAGATATTTAAAATTAATGATTTGAAAATGTATACTAGTAATCAAAATAAAAGTACTAATCTTCTAGATTTTATTTTTGAAGAAAATAGCAAGTAATACCACAAGATATACTATGATAATTATTGGACAAAAAACATGTCCAAACTGGATCGAGTTTTGAAAGAGTAGTACAGACACTTGCGTAAAGTACTGCAATATCAAAAATTCAAGTTGTTGGTGTCCTCCATATCTAATAAGCTACCATAATAAGTGAGGGTGTAAAAATTCTTACAGGATACTCATGTCTAACGCATACGATGGTTATGTCATAATGTTATCATCAACATCCAATGTGCGTTATAGATATAACATCGATACATGGATGATTTCACATGTTGTCTCATATTTTAGAATCTAGTGAAAAAATATAGAAGAATGATATGAATTTATGATGATTACACTGGATACGCGTAAATTGAAATACAAGTCATGATCTTTTAGTACATCCCATTATTATATAATTTTCACCCATAAACTTCAGTTTTGTATCAGATTACAAAATGAACAGTATGGAGAAAAATGCTTCATTACCTTTTTTGTAAGGTTTTCCAAGAAATAAAAACTTCAAGAGAGTTTAATCTTTAGTTCTTATGGTGAAAAATATGAAAGACAAGGCAAAAAGGACAATGGAAAGTATCATGCTAAAGGAACCTTCATAGTGTCCTTCAAAGAAGAAGGTATTAAATAGGAGGTTATTTTCTTCTCATATCATGATATATATATATATGGAAGTTTAAATACAATGAAATAAATTGAAGAAGCAAATAAACACGTCTTCTTCAGTCATATTCATCAAATGTATGTAAGGTTTCTGTTTTACTTATTTGGTATTAAATACAATATTCTTATCACATATCATTATTTATATACAGTAACCAAGTATATAAAGAAACGTTACTAGAAGTAAGGTGTGTTCTCCAAGAAGCTAAGAAAAGGTGGTTCCTAAATCAATGGTGAGAAGTACACAAATTATATATTTCCATGTTTATTGATTCCAAATGAAAATTTGGAGTAACACCAAAACATTAATCTCATGTGTCCTTTGGACATAAGGATACATTGTTATAGTTTTTGAATGAATGTTTTTTGTGGTGTTGAAAACTCAAGTCATAGTTTAGTGATACATGAATCATTTTCAATAAATTATGAATATAAAAATGTAAGACTAATATACCCACTTGTGGTAAGAAAATAATTTTTCAAGAAAAACTAAATAGTTTTGAAGGATATACCCAGTATGGTTTTAGACCATTTGGAGTTAAATTCCTTAGGTAATATCAAAATACTTATGCATTTATTTTTGGACAAAGAAACCTTTAGAAATAGAGGTAAGCCACAAAGCTTTCATAATTATTTCAGCAAGAGAGCGCGAGCTATTCCAAGGGTAAGCCAGTGGTGTGTGTGTATATATAAACTTCATAAGATTCCTTCAAGTCCTTAAGGAATGAGAGTGAGTATGGTATATGAATGGCCAAAAGATATAAGGTTCTTTGGGATAGAATGCTAAAGAATATCATGACCAAGCATTCATTGATCAATATACTCTAGCGTTGAGCTATAACTAAACACACATTACCTTATACACATCAAAGTTATGATGCTAATAAGGAGGATTGATGACGAGTATTACAAGTTAACATTGATCAATAAAATGTAGGTTGGAGAAATTCATAAATGCACATTTCTTTACACACATTAGAGCCATAATGTAAGTAAAAGGAGAATAAATGTTAAAAATCATGCATTGTAGGTAATTCCATTTTTAAAGACATGCTTCACAAATAACGACATTATCCCATAATAATATGTCAACTATCATGAAAAATGGATATCATATGAGTTATGGAATGATAGAAATCCACTATGTCATAAGAAAATATGTTTAGATGCAAAGAGTTTGTTGAGGATATAAACAAAATTTCATCAATAAAAAACACAATGTCCATCTATAGTAATCATCCTAAACATTTTCTAAAGATATTAAAAAAATCACTATGATAAAAAATATATAGTCAAGTTATAGACTATATTTCTATAAAAGGGTTCACATCTCTATTTTAGATAGTGGGAGCAAGATTGACTTGGGTTTAGTCAATGCTAGAGATGCCCAAATAGTTGACATAGGAAAAAGTTTCATATGAGGTATGGAAAAGGTATGTTCTAGAGATAAATACTATTTAGTATGGATAAAACCATGGTGATGATTTTATATTCACCATGGTTGGTGATACATTATTGATTGAGAATAAGGATTCATACATGTAAGCAATAGATGTAAGTTAGCTAATATTGACAAGATCAATTAAAATTCAATAATGGATTCCATTTATCAAAGCACAAGAGGCTTATTATTTTGAATACTGCGGTGGGTATTCAAGTGAGACTATACATGGATGGTACAAGCGTGGTACCAATAAGGCTCGATTGGTTATACCAAGATATTTTTCCCAAATCAATTAGAATTTTACTACCATAGATAATTTCTATGATTATTTTATTGAGAATTGAATTTCAAGACCACCAATCATGGAAGACATCTATAAGACGCAACCAAAAAGGGATGGTGACGTCATAGAATGCCAATAATTGTGTGAGTTACTGAAATCTAGTTCAGGATTAAAGTAAGCAACTAGGTCATAGAATATTCATTTGTAATGAATCTTTTACATGTGTCTGCCAGGGGTTAGTGGATGTGCCATTGTTTCCCAAGTAAAATATGTTTGTTAACATATGGAAAGTAGCTATTGTTCATATAGTTAGTTAAGACCAAGATAAAATATATCTTCAAATATTGACTAAAAGTATCAACCTTAGATCTAGGGAATGAGATTTACTATGATATATCTAACAATTTCTTAGACCTAGTCAATCTTATATATACTGACATATTATTGAAAAATACAAGTTGGAATAATTCCAGAGAGAATTTTTACCAGTGTCACATGGTATATATCTCTCTAAGTAGACATGTATAAGACATAGGAGGAGATTAATGTGGTCATTTGAATTCCATATGATTTAGCGATGGATCAATCACATATTCCATGATATATACAGGAATTTATTTTACTAAGATATAATTTATAATTGGAAATATTAGTTGTATCTAGGAGAACTGCAAATGAAGTAGTCATAACTATCTGATTTTACTTGAGAAAGTAAAATGGATATGTACCTGGTTAGTGGAGAAGAAAGGATACTAGTTTTGAGGGGACACAAACTAGTCTTCCTTGGGTTAGTGTGATCTAATATCGTAGTTAAGCTACAGTAATGATCAGGACAAGATAATTCAAGATAGTGGTATCCATATTTACAAATACCAATAATGTTGCAGCTTCTTAGGCAGCTAAGAAGCAGTGTAAAATACACAGTGATTTTTTCTAGTTCTTGGAATCACACATAGTAAGTAATGTTTTATAATTATGATAATTATATTACTATAAATAGACAATATTTCAAGTTAAGATAGTGGAAAAAATGGATATACTCTAGGATAACATCTCATGAGGATTTTTACTCAAGGAGATGAGGTCACACATAACAGAATATCCAGGAAGTGGAAATATTGAAGGCCCCTGACTAAAGGGAAATCTCTGCAAAAACATGATCTTAATCATGTGAGAGCTAAAAAGGATAGTTATAAAGAAGGATCTAGTGAATGTGAGAGTGTTGTAATAGTGGCTTCCCTAGACCCAACATGAACATTACTTCTGATTACCATTACATGTATAAGGATTGATATATATATCTATTTATTTATTCTTACCATAATAGTGTTAATATTTATACATCCACTATTTACATGGTAATGTGCTTAGATTATGTGTCATATCAAAAGGTTATAGCAGTTCCCAGTTATAAGAACACCATATGTTTAGGGTGTCATTGGTTGTTTTTATCAACGAACATGTGTATTGGTCTTCAAAATTGAGATCATTATCAGTGTGTGCCATTTGATCATGTACATTGATGTGAGGCAAGAACCATGATAATAAAATCATGATGAGGTTGTTTGTGTTGGGTGTGTCATTGGTGGTATGGCATTGGTTGAATGATCAAGATAGATTTTGTCACTTCCGATTAGAGAAAGAGATATATCATGGGCCCAAGTTGACCAGAATGGTAGTTCCTTCATAAATCTATGGCCATGGTACAAGAAGGTAAGTCCATCTCATAAGATAATGAAATATATAAAGCATCAAAAGGATGATGACACAAGTGCGAATACTTATTTTTCAGATATCACTAGACAAAGAGATTATATTACACAGTAAGTGTTCATAGGAGGAATTGTAGCTATGCCATTCCTTATCTTCTTAGGGACCACGATGGGTTGATAGACTCCACTCTTAGTCCATAAGTCAGACTCAATACTATTGATATAAGGAATTAGAGGGTTACACACTAAGTGTATCCAAAAGTTCCACCTATTCTAATGAATATGAGTTTAGAATGAAGTGGTCCCCACATTTGGCGACCGGTGAATGTCCAAGTATAACTAATTGCAAATAAAACTAATTCAATTATATTATTTAATTTTAGAATAATGATGATTGAACTTATTTCTCGAGGTATTCACAAGTTGTTTGATCATAAAAGTGAATATGAGAAAAATATAATTTTTTGAATGGACATTGGATGTTCAAGGTTCATTTAATTATTTGGAGATCTTATAGGATGAGTTAATAGTTTGTATTTTATCACATTACATTTTATTATGTTACAAGTGAGTGATAAAATATTTTTGACATTTATAATAAGTTTATTAAGTCATATATTTATATAAAGGTCTAAAATGTAGGTTATTACTTTCTAGGGACCAAAGTGAAATTTTGGAAAGTATAACCTAAGTATACAAGTTCATTTTTTCTTCTTGAATTTTCAACTCTACCATTTTCACGAATTTAGTGAGAGAAGTTATCCTCTCCTATATTCTCAAGTTATAAGAGATAGATTCTAAAGGAAGAACAAGGTCGGATCGATCCCGATTTCATGATTGAGTATTCATTATTCAGGCAATCAAAGGGATGCCATAAAGCTCTTTGGTTTCCCACTGTAGCACCCAAGAAACATAGATCAAAGATCTTGGAATTGTGGAGCATGTGTTAAAAATCTATAGGATGTCTTGTTTGGAATCTTATAGCCACGACACATCAATAGTGAGCGAATAAACTAGTGACTTCAAATGAATGGTGTATCATTTAAGATTTCATTTGGTTTTATTTTTCGAGCTTAAATTGAATCGCATGTGATCCCTTTAGAAATATTAGCAAGGGGTTAAGTGGATTATATGTTTTTAACATGAATCCAAACCCAAAATTTAAATTGTGTCTTTTTTCATGCTTTCACTGTTCCCCAGGTTCCTTCTAACATGTCTTCCATGTATGTTTTATTTGGTATCATCTAATTTCATCAATTTACACTTCTAGCCCACTATTGTTCTTGAGATGTTTAGCCTATTCTATTTTTTGTAATGTTTTTCTTTTGATATTTACAAATAGAATATGATAGGGTGTTGTTCGTTCAATAGAGTAGAACCAAATTGGTTTCAAACCAAGTTAAATTATGGTGTCCCTCTTCTATTTTCATTTCTTCTTCTACCCATTTTCTCTTGTCGCATAGTCTATAGTTTTGTCACGTATCTATTTGTTGTATCAACTTTTTATTTTGGTCTATTTTTATCATCATCAAATTTTATTTTATTCGTAAAATACATAATTTATCATAATTGTATATTCAATGGTCCTTGGGAATTTCTTGGGGACAAACCATTCAACATAGCCTACAATAAAGTGGTATCTGAGATTCTCGGATAAACAAGGGCTTTTATGAAGTATAATATTGAAACTTTTAATGGTAGCAATGAATTTAATATGTAGTGATTAAATATGCGAGTCTAGTTAGTCTAGTAAGGGATGAAAGATGCCCTTTTCAGACCTAGGAAACACCATGTAAGTCACTCTACCGGTGTTCAGATAGTGACGACCTATTCAGATGTCCTTCTTGATGTTTTGATGAAATCACATAGGGAAGGCTAAGGTAAAACCTGAAGTTGATGGTCTAAATGTGAGGGGTCATTTAGAGTTTTGAGGGAAGAAGAAAGGTAATAGTAATAAGGGTGAAAAAAACCATACCCAATCCAGGGAATATTAGTATACATCTATACAGATAGAGGTTACCTTCTATCATTATGGGAAACCTATGAATATTAGACCCAAATAACCCGATTTAAAATATGGTAAACCTTTTAAAGAATCTAGTAATCATTCTCCATTTTTCAATCAATGATAGGAAAGTGTTGAGGTGTTGTGTGTGTCCTAAGATACACTTCATATTGATTGGGTCTTATACTGAGGATGTTCATTCCTTATTTTCTCAGATAAGAGTTATTTTTCTAGTTTGACTGAATGAGTTGAAAGAGAAGTAGTTTTAGCAAACAAAAAGAGATTTCATGTCATGGGTAGAGGTTCTGTTATGCTAGATCTCTTAGAAAATTATATTTTAATCTTATTGGTTGTGAGATAGTTGTCAACTTTACATAGGTATATGATCTCATTGGGTGTCTTAGATCAGAGAGGTTTCACTTTTAAATCTTATATGTGTTATCTTTGAATCTCCAAGGGATCCCATACAATTCTTAATGTCTTTTTATTGAATGGATTATATGTTTTGGATGGAAGAACACATATAAAGTAGTTGGGAAACATCTATGTCATTAACAATGACAACACTATGATTTGGCATAGGTAGCTGGGACATGTGAGTTATAAATGAATTGAGGAATTGAACAGTGTAACGTATCGACCCAGATTCCACTAAACTGGTGCTCCGAGTGGGTTTGTTATGAGGCCTCAAACATGCCTCCCTGTACACTAGAGTCTGTTGACTAATAGTGAGGGTCTAGGGTGGGACAATGGAGAGAATATACCCTCATATTATAGTAATAAAAAATAAAAATAGCTATGTATCATACACAACAGTGAATAAAGAGAGTGCAAAGGAAGTAAATAAACTGAAATACAACATGATGTAATAATAAATGAAAATTCTATAAAATCCAGAACATGTCATACATATAACATTGTTTACCCACTAGCCCAACCATATAGATATAGGAATACAAAAAGAAAATGAAATAAAAGTATAGGGCTCTACTACTAACTCTGAGCTAGACCACATACCCGGTCTCCAAACACTATCAAACTACAGCAGCCTAAATAGAAGAACCCACACGAGATTCTCAACTCGATCAGAAACCTCTGGGCCTCAGACATATCTACCATGAAACTATGCTCAACCAGAAAATCATACAGAAGGTCTGTACACACACCAAGGAGCATATATAGGGCTGAGAATATAATCCTAGTAGGTCACCCCAATGATGAACCTATAAAATATGCTTCCATAAGTGAATGCTCATGCAATATGATATGTCTAGCCGAAACGCACTTGAAATAGAATTAATGTCAACAACATGAGGCCATAGTCGACCCCTGGGTGCGTAATCCCAGTCAATTGGGCAAAGTGCTATAATAGATTTCCTTACTTATATGTGTATATACGTATAGTCCCACACCTATACATATATAAGTAAATATGAATGTGCATGATTAAGGTGAATTCAATAACATAAAAACCATCAACAATCAATCCTTGGGTCCATAATCCCGGTCACCTAGACATCTTGTGCAAAGGGAATTGAGCTAGACATCTTGGCACTCAATCCATGTATCATTACGTCGATTTATGGGTCTATAATCCCACCCAACATATACCTCCTTCAGCTAGCACCAGAAATGTCTCTGAGAAATCTATGTCACCATAGGGGGATACTCGTCCAAACTATGGGTTCACCCATACCCGCCTCCAATCTCTATTACGAAGGATTCCAGGGAAGTACATCTGGATATCCTATAAATAGTCACTGAGCTAGATGCCATGGTACTCATGCCATGTAAATCAAGTCCAATGTATGAGCCCTAGGCCTGAGTCATAGGCGGTCACAACATTGCGACTCAGATGAACCCAAGGGTCGACCCCTAGGCGATTTTCAGGGAGAGCTCACCAGTTAGATGCCATGCCCACCCCTCAAGATCCAGATGTGTATGTCATGCCCAACATCAATCATAGGTGTGAGATTCCATGCTCGACTGCCTTGATAAAAAAAATGGCTTGTAATTGTGGTCCTAGAGAGCACATTTGGAGAACCTCATCATATGAAAAATCAAGGGGAGCATAATCTGTTTGGAATTGGGTTATATATATATATATAGTTATGTTATGTTTTGATAAATCACTCATATAATATTTAGTTAAATTCAAATTTTATTTTAAAAATTATAAATTTCTTATTTACACTTTAATATAATCGTTAATAGTTTTTATTATTTTTTAGTTTAATTAAAATTTTATTTTTATCATTCATATTTTTATTAAGTTTATTTTAATGCAATGGAACTTTTTATTTCAAGTCTCTTTACCAGTTTCAAACTGTGGCACCGACACTGTTTTTAACAGAAACGCTATTTTAAACGGTAGCACCAGGCAACACTGGTGGCACCTGTTCCAGTTTTGATCCAACACCTGTGGAACTATTTCAAGCAGTGACACAGTTTTATTTTTTGTTTCCGGTGGCACATTCATTTTTCATATCGGTGGCACCATTTCATAATGGTGGAACCGCTTATACTGTATACATATCCCTCATCCAACCTTTCTCCTTCTGGCCATTACAACAATTCGATCATGATTCGTCCGACCGCAATTCCATAGTCTATCACTCTATTGGAAATGCAAACCCATAACCGTTTTTGGCTTTCCCATGCAGTGAAGGCTCAACTTCCCATGCGGATTCTCTTCCCCATACGGGATCTCTTCTCCATGCGGGTGCTTCTCCCCTTTCACCGCCTCTCCCCAAGAATCCATTTATTTTTTCTTTTTCCCCAAGCATATCATTTAATAGCCTTGTTTTTTGTTCCTTCATTTAATGCTTCATCCGTTTATGTTTGTTTTGGAATTGCTTATTAATATTGATGCTTTGTAGTATGTACTGTAAGACGCTGGGAAATAAAAAAAAGATTGCAAGCTCCATTGTGTGAAGTTTCCTCCTCCACTTTCTTTTTCCCCCTGTGAATTATTTTGTTTCGGCTTTGTAAAGCCATCTCACACCAACAAACTGGTATCAGAGCTAGTTCAAAGGCATCCTCCAAATTCCGAAGATGGCCACAACAATCCAGCCGCAAGTTCCGACCTTGTCTAAGGACAACTATGATAGGTGGTGCATTCAAATGAAGGCATTGTTCGGGTCGCAAGAATTATGGGAGATCGTCACTGACAGGTATGTAGTACCCACTGCGGAGGAAGAAGTGGTGTTCACGAATGAAGAAAAGACGACTGTCAAAAATCAAAGGAAGAAAGACAACAAGGCGTTGTTCCTTCTCTATCAAGGGTTGGATGAATCGATGTTCGAAAAAATTGCCGAAGCAACATCGAGCAAACAAGCTTGGGATACACTTGCCACCATTTTCAAAGGAGTTGATCGTGTGAAGCGAGTCCGTCTTCAAACATTACGATCGGAGTTCGAAGCGGTGCGAATGAAGGAAGGTGAGGGTATCTCGGATTACTTCTCACGCCTAATTCTCATTATTAACAATCTGAAAAGAAATGGTGAAAAAATGGAGGATATTCGAGTTATTGAGAAATCACTTCAATTGCTCACAACCAAGTTCGAGCATGTGGTTGTGGAAATAGAAGAATCAAAAGATTTGGAAAAATTATCTATTGAAGAGTTGATGGGGTCGTTGTAAGTACATGAGCAGCGAATGCAAAAAAATGCGGGTTCAACAATAGAGCACGCCTTAGAGTCCAATCTGACTCTGCAAGAACCCAAGAATGGCCAAGCACAACGGGGCAGTTATCGTGCAAGAGGTAGAGGACGTGGATACCATCCAATCTATCAGCAAAAGCAACACAACTTCAGTAGCTTCCGTGGAAGAGGATACGGTGGAGGCCAATTCACGCGTGGTCGTGGAAATGCAAAAAATGTTCAATGCCATAACTGTAAAAAATTCGGCCACTATGCCTCTGATTGTTGGAGCAAGGTGAATCATGATGAATGATCCAACTATGCTGAAGCGTCATGCCATGGAGAAGAAGGTACGACACTCCTCCTCGCACAAGAAAAGACATCTGAATGCCCCGATGTATGGTATCTTGACACGGGTGCAAGCAACCACATGAGTGGTAACAAAGAACTTTTTGAAGAACTCACTGAAGAAGTTCGTGGCGACGTGACCTTCGGCGACTCATCGAAGGTACCCGTGATTGGAAAAGGTAAAATCAAAATCTATCTGAAGAATGGTGAGTCGAATTACATTTCCAATGTGTATTACGTACCAAGCATAAAAAATAATATCATAAGTCTCGGCCAACTCCTTGAGAAGGGGTATGTTATACACTTGGAGAATTATTCTTTGTCAGTAAGAGATGCTCATTGGAGGTTGATTTCTCAAGTTCAAATGGCGAAGAATCGCATGTTTCCGCTGCATATCAACACGAAGGCTGAGCAATGTTTTTTTGGGCTCATGAAGAACGACTCATGGAGATGGCATATGCGCTTTGGGCATCTCCATTTTAATGGCCTCAAACTTTTATCCTCATCTAGAATGGTGCGTGGCTTGCCAACGATTGAAGCTCCAAATCATGTGTGTCAGGGGTGCACACTCGGAAAGCAACAAAGGAACTCCTTCCCAAGTGGAGTGTCCAGAAGAACAAATGAACCACTTCAGTTGGTTCACACTGACATCTGCGGACCACTTGAAACACCCTCACTTGGAGGTAATAGGTACTTCATTACCCTTATTGATGATTTCAGTAGAAGACTGTGGGTGTATTGCATCAAGGAGAAATCTTTTGCCTTTTCTATCTTTAAAATTTTCAAAGCTCATGTTGAAGCTGAGAGTGGTCACAAAATCAAAGGGCTGAGATCTGATAGAGGTGGAGAATACACCTCAAATGCATTTCAAGACTTTTGCAGGGAGCATGGCATCAAGCAGCAATACACTACTGCTTACACCCCACAACATAATGGCATTGCAGAAAGGAAGAACTGCACCATCCTCAACATGACGAGGACCATGCTGAAGGAAAAAGGGCTGCCAAAGATTTTTTGGGCAGAGGCAGTGGTGTGTACAGCCTACCTGCTCAATTGGTGTCCAACAAAGAGTGTCATAAATTTGACACCACAAGAGGCGTGGAGCGGCTACAAACCGAGCGCGGCGCACCTAAGAATCTTCAGGTGTGTCGCCTACGCTCAAGTTACAGAAGCAAGAAGAAGGAAGTTGGATGATCGTGGAGAGAAGTGTATCTTCATCGGCTACAGTGAAGCATCTAAAGCCTACAAGATCTACAACCCACTAACAAACAAAGTAGTGGTGAGTAGAGATGTGGTCTTTAGTGAGGAATAATCAGGGAAATGGGATGATGAAAAATCAAATCAAGATATTCCAGTCAAAACTGAAGATTCTGAAGAAAGGCATGATCATCAAGAGCAGACGCCTGCAACACCTTCCTCGACCACATCACCTTCAGTACACAGAAGTCCAGGAGTAAATTCCAACACTCCTGAAAGCACTCCACCAAGTCAAAGTTCAGCTATCTCGTCCTCACCCATGGCGCCTTTAAAGATGAAAAGCTTGAGTGATATCTATGAGCAGACTGAAGAGGTAAATATTTTTTACCTCTATGCAGATCATGAGCCTCTGAAATTTCAGGAAGCTTTAAGGGAAGAATGTTGGAGAATCGCGATGTAAGAAGAAATTCATTCCATAGAAAAAAATGGCACATGGGAGCTGACCACACTTCCTAAAAACCAGAAGAGTATCGGCGTCAAATGGGTGTATAAGATCAAGCGAAAGGCTGACGGTGAGGTTGATCGCTACAAGGCAAGGCTCCTAGAAAAAGGGTATAAACAGAAGTACAGGGTGGACTATGAAGAAGTATTTTCTCCTGTTGCTCGCCTTGACACGGTACGGATGATTATCTCTCTTGTTGTCCATCATAGTTGGATGATCTACCAACTAGATGTGAAGCCTGCGTTCTTGAATGGAATTCTAGAAGAAGAGGTCTATGTGGACCAGCCTGAAGGCTTTGTTATGCAAGGGGAGGAAGATAAAGTGTATCATTTGAAGAAAGCTCTTTATGGGTTGAAGCAGGCTCCGCGCGCATGGAATGCACGCATCGACAGTTATCTTCGTGACAACGGCTTCACCCAATGTCCATATGAGCATGCAGTTTACATCAAGCAGAATGATCGTGGTGATATTCTTATTGCATGCTTGTCTGTTGATGATTTGTTGTTTATAGGGAATTGTCGACCAATGTTTGATGATTTCAAGAAGGCCATGTTCAAAGAGTTTGAGATGACCGATGGGGGTCTCATGTCCTTCTTTCTGGGCATTGAAGTGAAGCAACAACATGGCGGCATCTATATATCTCAGAAGAGGTATGACAAGGAGATGCTTGAAAAATTCAAGATGGCCGATTGTAATGCTGTAAACACACCAGTTACAACGAGTTTGAAACTGACAAAAGATGGAGAAGGAAGAAGCGTTGACTCAACTTTGTTCAAAAGTCTGATTGGAAGCCTGAGGTATCTCACAATCACTAGACCAGATATTATCTACAGTGTCAGGCTTCTTAGCAGGTACATGGAAGCTCTGAAGGAGTCACATTGGCTAGCAGCAAAACATATCCTCAGGTACGTTAAAGGAACGATGGATTTTGGTCTTTTCTACCCATATAATGAAGAAGCAGAGTTATATGGTTACTCAGACAGTGATTGGGGAGGCGATCAAGATGAAAGGAAAAGCACCACTGGGTATGTATTTTTTCATGGATCTACTGCTTTCACATGGAATTCAAGGAAGCAGAGTGTGGTTGCTTTATCCACGTGTGAAGCAGGGTATGTGGCAGCATCCACTACTGTTTTTGAGGGAATTTGGTTGAGAAATTTGTTGAAGGATATGAAGCATCCACAGGATAGATCCACGGTGATTTATGTGGATAACAAGTCGGCGATTGAACTAGCCAAAAATCCGGTGCAACATGAAAGGAGCAAACACATTGATACTCATTTTCATTTTCTCAGGGATCATGTGAAACAGAAAACGATGAAATTGGAATATTGTCACACTACCGAACAGGTGGCAGATATTTTCACAAAGGCACTACCAATAGATGCATTCAAAAGGCTAAGAACGATGTTCGGGATGAAGCCGGTTTTTGGTTTGAAGGGGAGTGTTGGAAATGAAAACCCATAACCATTTTTTGCTTTCC
This sequence comes from Viscum album, assembly GCA_963277665.1. NCBI lineage: Eukaryota > Viridiplantae > Streptophyta > Magnoliopsida > Santalales > Viscaceae > Viscum > Viscum album. The sequence continues at coordinate 109,937,162 of OY728135.1, forward strand.
CATGCAGTGATGGCTCAACTTCCCATGCGGCTTCTCTTCCCCATACGGGATCTCTTCTCCATGCGGGTGCTTCTCCCCTTTCACTGCCTCTCCCCAAGCGTCCATTTATTTTTTCTTTTTCCCCAAGCATATCATTTAATAGCCTTGTTTTTTATTCCTTCATTTAATGTTTCATCTGTTTATGTATGTTTTGGAATTTCCTATTAATATTGATGCTTTGTAGTATGTACTATAAGCCGCTGGAAAATAAAAAAAAGCTTGCAAGCTCCATTATGTGAAGTTTCCTCCTCCACTTTCTTTTTCCCCCTGTGAATTATTTTGTTTCGGCTTTGTAAAGCCATCTCACACCAACACACTCAAACCAGGACACTCTTCATTTCTGTCTTTCTCTGCTCGTTTCCGACAGATAGCATGGATGTGTGTTCTCCCGCTTGTTTTTTTCTTCATTTTTTTCATCCCATGTGCATGTCTTCTTTTCTTCCCACATGCATTCCATGGTTTCTTCCATTCCCTCATGCATTCATCCATGCATGTCATGCTTTCTTCAATTACCTCATGAATTCATCCATGCATGCCTTGCTTTCATCGTTTATTGCTATTTCATTTTTATATAACTAGTTATATATTTATATATATTATACAATTCTATCCAATAATTTCTAATTTTTAAATGCCTTTTTTAAACACAAATTTTAATTTTTTTGTCTTGGTTATTTTGTTTTTTGTTTCATCATTTATATATATATATATATTGTTCTTTTAACTATTTATACATATACATATATTCTTATAAAAGTTTTTATTTTAAGGCACTATTTATCATTATATACATTTTATATAACTTTGTTATTTTAAGACAAATGTTGTTCTTGTACCAAATAGTGAGTTATGACTGTTAATAAATTTTTTAACTCAAAATTTTTATTTTCTTATTTTGTGTTAAAATATTTAAAATTAATTATGTTATTAATTGTTTGATATTTTCTGATAAAACAATTTGTTTAAAAGTATTTTTTAGAAACTTTCTTAGTATTATATATACTTGTAGAATATTGCTTTACGATACTCTATTTTCACTATATTCTACTACAAGTCCATCATCTCGGAATCTATCATTATTTCATTTTATTTTCAATAGAAAAATGTTTAATAATATGAATCTTATCATATTAAATATTCCTTTTATTATTTCATAAACATACATTAGTAAAATTGTGATTATATTTTCAGTAGGACTTTAACAAACTAATATAACAATCATATTGGCTTCAATGGAATAACGAAACAATCATATTATTTTATTAATATATTTTGACAAGTGTCATGAAATGATTGGATACAAAAACACTCCTAGATCTCGGATACAATCATTTAATAGATTTATACAACAATAAATACAAGTGTACCCATGCAGATCAAAGAATTGAGAAATTTGATAATTCGTCGAATATGAAGATCTACTATTCTAAAAGTCTGATCAAGAAACGTCTTCGACATCATTTGTCTTGCCACGATCACTGAAGATCTTAATCGTCTACATCTTGCATACCTGGTGTGATCAAAGAACAAGAACAACATTAAGTTTCTTCGACATCATTTGTCTTTCCATGATCACTGGAGATCTTCATCGTCTACTTCTTGCATACCTAGTGTGATCAATGGACAAGAACAACATCAAGTTTCTTTGACATCTGCTCAAGTTCTTGGGTCTTTGTATAATTTGTTTAAACATGTATTTTTCTCTTTTGTAATTCTTCCAATCCTATGTTTGTGGTTTAGAGTTGGTTTAAGCATTTCTCAATCAAAAGTTGTCACTAGGTTATTCCACCTATCTAAAAGGAAGGTCAGGTTATTCCCCCTAGGCAAAAAGCAGTAAGGTTGTGACTCCATAAAAGTCAAGGTTTATACCTCCAGGGTGAAAAGGTAGTTATGTAATTCTTGTAATTGGGTTGTTACTCCCAGTTAAAAGTAAGGTTTAGTGCATACCGATCTCCTTAAGGAGTAGAGGAGGTTGAAGAGAGGACTAGTGATACACCCGATTTGTGCATACATTTTCATATACTTTATTGAAAAATAAGAACAAGTTTTCAGCATTTATCTACTCCCTGGTGGACAAATACTTTTTTTTGGTGATCTTGTTCATTTTCAGAAAGTTTTTGGCCAAATGCACAAAAAGGAGGAAAACCGAGCAATAATTTCCAACTACACGGCGTGTACTAATATACACACCGTGTACTTTCAAGCTCAGACACGGGTTGACCAGGACAAAAAAATTCCCAAGTAACCAAAAGGAAGTACACGACGTGTTCTATGATTACATGTCGTGTATACTATTCTAGAAGCAGTTGTTGGCCGAGAAGAGTCTACATACCCAGGTGGCCGGCCGAAGGAGACACACCGTGTTCCACTGATACACGTCGAGTAGTCATTTCTAGAAGCGGTTGGTGAGCAGCTTTTGAGACTACATGCCATGTATGGCGGTGCTACATGCCGTGTAGATTCACCAACCAAGAAACGCCGTGTTCCAAGTCAAAGACAACGTGTTAGGCTGCCCACCAGCGGAGAAAATGGGGGCAAAACCGCATTGAAAATAAGTACCCGACGTGTACATTCCTACACGCCGTGTGGTTTAATTTTCTATAAATGGAGGCCTTGCCCTCCGGACCAGGTGAGGTGTGTGTGTAATATTTTGTGGAGAAAGGGTTGAGGCTTCGAAGGAAAGTCACTCTGTCGTCGTACCACCGTTCTTCCATCTACCGAAGAATCATTCCGTTTTTCAAATTCCAAGCATGATTTCTTCAGGTATCAATAGTTATTTATTTATCATTTTCAATATGTGTAACTAAACAACCAGTGTGTTGGGGTTGTGGATCTGATGAGTTGTAATTTGAACTAAGTTTCTCTGAATGTGTTTTCTCTGATAATCTCTTCTTATTCTTCTTAAATCACTTCATATTATCATTGAAAATTCTATACCGGACCAAGGGAAAAATTTTCAGGGATTCAAAAGTAGAATAATGACAAATAACTCCATGACCATTGGAAGTAATTGTCGGCTCAAAATGGACTAAGCCAAATAAATATCTGTTAAATAAAAACTACCGGATCAAGGAGTTAGTCTCTTCGGTTCTAAATATAAAGTTTACCAGATCAAGGAAACTTTATTACAAAGTTAACCCAGAGAGTTGGTTTATCCTGAATAACACAACCTCATAAGCAACTTGATTTAATAATCAACTTATCAAAAATCCATAACCCCAACGCATTTCTCTCTTTATTTGTATCAAAACCAGTTTTCCCGTCTTTACTGTCATTTAGTAATTAATCTGTTAAAAGATTCTTTAAAACCAATTGTTCTTTTTATACCCAAACAACCAACCAAAATTGATTTTTAATTTAGCAGACTTCACTAAAAACAAAAACAAAAACTAAATTAAGAAAAAATAAAATAACCTCATAGTTCTCTGTGGATCGATCACTTACTGGTACTATACTTGTTAGTGTAAATATAATTTGGAACACTGAAAACATACATTTGGTAAAACGACCATCCAAATTTTGGTGCCGTTTCAGGGGAACTTAGAGTATTTTTATTTTTGTTTCAATTAAAATTGTATCAAATTTTAGTGGAAATAAAACCCCAAAATTCCTAAAAAATTCTTTCCTAATCCCATTTCAATTTATCTTTTGTTTTCCATTTTACGCCTAGGTTTGTTTTGTGTTTCTGCCTTATCATAGGTGCATGAACCAACGCCTCACACGTTCCAGGAGTGCCGAGTCATCGGATAGTTTTTTACTTGACCCAGAAATCGAACGGACTTTGTCTCATCTTCGATGTGCACTGGTGGAAACACACAACCACAATCCATTAACCATGGAGAACAAGGAGGAGGGAGAACCAACCGTTGATGCTACAGCTGAACACCCGTACCAGGACTAGCAGCCTCCCGCTGCTGGTATACCAGAGTAGGCACCTGGAGGCTTCATGGAATTCCTCCCAAGGAACTACCAAAGGCCACCACAACAACATCCACCAGAGTACGGCCAACTTCAACAACTGCAACAGATCTTCCAAAAGCCTTATTTCTCCCCTCAGGAGCAGAAATTCATGCAATATCCACCCACTTAGCAGCCGCCTACGTGACATACTCATATGAAGTACGACCTGCCATCAATCCACAGAGCTGATACGGTCATTGTTCGTCCTTTGGTGCAGGCCCAACACTTTGAGATCAAGCCTGCTATTATGCAGCTGATCCAGAACACTGTTCAATTCAGCGGACTACCCAGTGAATACCTGCACACCCATCTCTCCAACTTTCTAGAGATCTGTGATACATTTCGTTACCATGGCGTGTCTGAGGATTCCATTCGTCTTTGCCTCTTAACCTTCTCTCTACGGGACAAGGTGACAGAACGGATCAAAGGGTTGCCACAAAGATCTATCTTCACCTGGGAGGAACTAGCCCAAGCATTTCTATCTAAATATTTCCCACCTTAGAAGATAGTACCCTTGCGAAATGAGATCCACAACTTTCAGCAGCACGACTCTGAGTCGTTGTACGAATCATGGGAAAGTTTCAAGGAAATGTTAAGTAAATGCCCACACCACGAACTTCCACTCTGGATGCAAGTCCAAACCTTTTACGGAGGACTAACAACGAATACAAAGTCTGTGGTGGATGCAGCTGCTGGAGGTACGGTAATGAGAAAGTCCCTCGAAGAACTTTTTGAACTGCTGGAAGATATGTTTGCCAACAGCTTCCAGTGGCACTCCGAGCCGGGGACCCAAAAACGAGGTATGCATAGTATTGATGCTACTACCATGCTTGCTTCCCAGCTGGATGCAGTATCCAAAAAGATTGACGCACTGAATCTTAAGGGTGCATCTCAAGTCCATGCATCAAACCATCCAGCATGCAGTGACTGTGGTAACAACCACATCCTGGGAGAATGCCCGGGACCTTCAGTTGACCCTTCAACAAGAGAGGTGAGCTATGTTGCTCAAAACAGAGGGTCAAACCAGTATCAACAATACCAGAACCAGACATGGTGCGAAAACCAGAACACAGGCTGGGGCAAACAGCAGTAGAATCCTATGCCCTAGTGACCACCTAGCTAGATTCAGCCACAATATCAGAACCCATACCCAAGGCAACAACAGAACCAGTAGGGTTCCTACCATCAGCAGGGGTATCAAAACCCTCACCCACAGCATCCAAGGCAGCAACCACCTCCACCAGCTGCATAACCACCTCAGCAAGAGAATAACTCAAGGTTAAAGGATCTTATAAAAAAATTCACATCAACTACTGAGACCAGATTTTAGAAACAGGAGGCTTCTATTCAAAGCCTCGAGAACCAAATCGGTCAGTTAGCAAACCAGCTCTCAAGGAGACAGCTTGGTACACTACCAAGCAACACTGAGAAGAACCCAAGGGAGGAGGCCCCTACCATCACTTTACAAAGTGGAACAAATCTTCATCAGAAGGAACCTGCACATTCAACTGCACCTACACTCCATGTTGACAACAAAGGTACCGTTTCATACCCCTCTTCCTCCAAAAATCCATCACAGGAGGCTCAACCAGGCAACAAAAAAGAGATCGTCAAACCATTCGATCCTCCATTACCTTTTCCGGAGAGGATGAAGCAAATGAAGCTAGATCACCAGTTTGGAAAATTCATGGAAGTATTCAGAAAACTACACATCAATATCCCATTTGCAGAGGCTCTGACACAAATGCTCACATATGCTAAATTCATGAAGGAAATCCTCTCGAATAAAAGGAATATGAAGGATTTGGGCACCATAGCACTGAAAAAGGAGTCCTCCGCAGTCGTACAACATTCCCTTCCTCCCAAGCTTCAAGATCCAGGTATCTTTACTATTCCATGTACAATTGGACCCTGTGAATTTAGAAAATCCATGTGCGACATAAGGGCTAGTGTCAACCTCATGCCATTCAGAGTTTTCCAAAAGCTCAGACTCCATGATATGAAGCCTACCTGAGTCGCCCTTCAACTTGCTGACAGATCCATTAAATATCCAAAGGGGCTACTGGAGGATTTTCTTGTGAAGGTGGGAAGATTGAACCTGCCTACAGATTTTATTATCCTAGACATGGAGGAGGATCAGGAGGCACCTATTATATTGGGAAGACCTTTCTTGGCCACATGTAAAGTCTTGATTGACGTGCACGAGGGGGAGTTGATTTTCCAGGTAGGGTATGAAAGAGTCTCCTACAATGTTCTAAAGGCTGTCAAGCAATCATCATTATCCGAACATGAAGACTGCTACGCAATGACTATCATGGATGAAAAACTGAGCAGACAAGAAGATGATCTGCTATGTTCTTCCATTTCAGATGATATGATTTTTTCAGGCATGCCCACTGATGAAGCGCTAGAGGACCTAAAATTCATTGAAGGCTAGGGAGGCCACTACTGGCAATGAGCTGTCATTCCTGACATCCTTGAGAGGGAAACAGTATAACCACCGGTACCTTCATTTCTCAAGGCACCTGAACTAGAGCTGAAGCCTCTCCCACTTTCCTTAAAATACGGTATTTGGGAGATCATCACACTTTTCCCATTATACATAGTGCAGTAGTATCACAGGAACAAGAGGATGCACTCCTACAAGTTCTGAAGCAGATAATGCAGGAAATTGGATGGACTGTTGCATATTTGAAGGGTATCAGCCCTACCATTTGTGCCCACAAGGTGCTACTTGAAGAAGGATCAAAGCCATCTAGACAACCCCTGCGGCGTCTGAACGCTCACATGAAGGAAGTCGCTAAGAAATAGGTTATCAAGCTATTAGATGTAGGTATCATTTACCCAATATCAGATAGTCTGTGGGTGAGTCCCCTACAAGTGGTCCCTAAGAAGGGAGGTATTACTATGGTATCTAACGATAAGAATGGCCTCATCCCCACTCACACAGTCACCGACTGGAGAGTCTGCATCGATTAAAGGAAGCTAAACTACTCCACAAGGAAGGATCATTTTCCCCTACCCTTTATGGATAAGAAGCTAGAAAGACTAGAAGGTCATGAATATAACTGCTTCCTCGATGGATAATCAGGCTATAATTAGATATCCATTTCCCCAGAGGATCAGGAGAAGAGAACCTTCACTTTCCCATACGGTACGTTTGCCTATCGCAAGATGTATTTTGGTATATGCAATGCTCCCGCCACATTCCAGCGATGCATGCTGGCTATTTTTCACGACATGGAAAAACAAATCCTAGAGGTCTTCATGGATGATTTTTCCATTTACGGGAAGTCATTTACCACCTGTTTGCGGCACCTAGAGCTAGTAATAGAGCAATGCGAAAACACTAACCTAGTTTTGAACTGGGAAAAGTTTCATTTTATATTGCAAAGTGGCATAGTCCTTGGCCACAGAATTTTAGCAAAGGGGATAAAGGTGGATCGGTGAAAATAGAAGTCATTTCATGACTTCCCATTCCAACTTCTGTTAGATCCATCCACATCTTCCTGGGAAATGCGGGTTTATACAGGCGGTTTGTCCGCGATTTCTCAAAGATAGCCTGACCCCTAACCAACCTCATGAATAAGGATTCTATTTTCGAATTCAATGAGGCATGCACCATAGCTTTTGAGCATCTAAAGAAGCTCCTGGTCAAAGCTCCAGTGATGATTTCCCCCAACTGGGAGGAACAATTTGAAGTAATGTGCGATTACAGCGACTATGCAGTGGGAGCTATCCTAGGTCAGCGGCTGGACTGAATCTTCCGACCCATCTACTATGCCAGCAGGACACTCAATGAGGCCCAACTAAACTAAACTACTACAGAGAAAGAGATGATGACTGTGGTATTCACCTTTGAAAGGTTCCATTCTTACCTTGTGATGTCTAAAGTTATTGTTTATACTGACCATGCAGCACTTAAGTACCTGTTAAACAAGAAGGATTCAAAGCCTCGATTGATCTGATGGGTCCTCCTCTTACTAGAATTTGATTTAGAGATCCGTGATAAGAAGGGGAGTGAGAACATGGTTGCTGATCATCTGTCCCTTCTGGAGTTGCCGCATTTGGAGAAGGAAGAGGATCAAGAGATAAGGGTGTATTTTTTTTATGAGCATCTCTTTTCAATTATTGAGTCACCTAGGCCCTGGTTTGCTGATATTGCTAACTATTTAGTTACAGGTACCATCCATCCCGACCTCTCCTTCCAGGAGAATTAAAGGTTCCTCTCTGATGTTAAGCATTACTTTTGGGAAGATCCACTTTAATTCTGATCTTGTGGAGATGGGGTGATCCGACGATGCATCTGAGAGACAGAGGTTCAAGGGGTCCTTGAATTTTGTCATGCCTCACCCGTTGGAGGACATCATGGACTGGATCGTACCATAGCACAGATTCTGAAATCTAGGTTTTTCTGGCCCACTATGCATAAAGATGCCTGAGCCTTTATTTCCCGTTGTGATCTATGCCAATTTATGGGAAATATGGGACGTAGAGCCTAGATTCCCCAGCACCCCATCCTGGAGGTTGAGATCTTTGACGTCAGGGGCATCAACTTCATGGGACTATTTCCCCTTCTTTCAGGAATACCTACATCCTCGTCTGCATTGATTACGTCTCCAAATGGGTGGAAGCCACTGCTATGACACACGACACAGCTAAGGTAGTCATGACCTTTCTAAAGAAGCATATTTTCAGTAGGTTCAGCATTTCTCGTGTGCTAATCAGCGACATGGGGACTCACTTTGACAATTCATTAATTAAAGGAGTGCTATCTAAATATGGGGTAAAAAATCACATGGGTACACCATACCATCCCCAATCAAGTGGACACATGGAGCTCTCCAACCACGATCTTAAACAAATTTTGGAGAATAAAATGAATACATCACAGAAAGACTGGTCCAAAAAACATGACAACACTTTGTGGGCCTATCGCACCGCCTTCAAGACACCACTGGGGATGTCACCATTCTGCCTCATCTATGGAAAACCATTCCATCTACCATTGGAACTAGAACACAAAGCATATTGGGCCGTCAAGACCCTCGATTTTGATCTGAAGTAAGCTGTAGAGAGGCAGAAGTTCCAACTATCGGAACTCAATGAAATTAGAAGGGAGGTGTATGAGAATGATAAATTGTACACGGAGAGGACAAAAGCCATCCACAACTACATGATTTATCGAAAAACATTTTAACCCAGTGATCATTTACTCCTCTTCAACTCTTATCTTTGCCTATTCTCAATAAAACTCAAGTTGAGATGATCGAGACCGTTCCATGTCATAAAAGTATTCCCCCATGGAGCGGTGGAAATTGCTAAGGAGGATGGTCAACCATTCAAGGTGAACGTCCAATGACTGAAGATTTACCATCACGTGGAAGATACAGTGGAAACAATCTCCACCACCCCTCTTAGGTATGAAAAGGTCAGTCATTCGAGCCAATGACCTAAAACAAAGGCGCTTTATGGTAGGCAACCTAGAGGTTACACATCGTGTCCCACTTATATACATGTCTTGTACTTATCTTTTTAGTTTTTAATCTTAAATAGTATAAATCTAAAGAGTAACTAATAAAAAAACAGGGATGATGCTGGTGCCGATGGTAAGGTCACTGGAGTTTATCTGAGCCTTCCACGGTTCGAATCCTTCCGACCTACCTTCGGCACGGGGTTCCTCCATTTCTTGCATGGAATGTGTAGTAATTTTCATATATATATATATATATATATATTCTTATAAGAAACCCCATGGTGGGGATGTATCAGTTGGCCACGATTGTAACCCGGTTCCAAAAGACCCAGGTTCTAATCCTGACAACCGCCCCATTTCCATCATTTACCCTTTTAATAAAACCACACAGCATGTCTTTCGATATACGTCATGTGTGCCATATTTTTTATTACTAATTTTAAAACGTTTTCAATTAAAATAAATTCATTTAGATGAAGTTGGCAGATTGGCAAAGTCTCGACCCTGGATCCAAAAGACCCGAGTTCAAACTCATCTAATCTCCATTCTTCCTCCCCTTCTTATATAAATAAAAACAACATGCTGTGCATTTTATTCTTTCCATGTAGTATAGTCCATATAGCTTAATTGTATATAAATAATAAATATGGGTAGCAGTACAACCTTCACTCCAGTGGATGAGGGCTTCCGTTCGGAATGGCCGATCACCGGTTCGAACCTCGCCCCAAGCACTAGACCAAAGGTTGTACTTCTCTTTTTACAATTTTTAAACACAGGGCGTATATTTACCCACTACATTACGTGTATAGTTTTATTTTTAAATTCTTTGTATATATATCTATTTATCCATTTTTATTATATTATTTAATTAAATATTAATTATTATATAGTTTAAATAATAAATATATAAACATCTGAAAAAAAGAGATACAAGGTGTGTAGTCCAGAAGTACACACCATGTACCGCGACTATATAATCCATAGGCCACCTGACATAAACTCGTGTCGCACAGCTCCCCCTTTCCTCCCCTTCTTCCCGTTTCTTCTCCCAAACACCACTCGGACGCCCCACTCTTAGATCTGTCATTTTGGTTCGTTTTGAACTCTGATTTCTCTTGCATTGCAATCCTTGGTCAAGGTACACCCTTCTACACTCACTATTTCCAGTTTTCAGATGCATTGAAGGTGTTTTTGGATCTACCGACCATTTGGATTCCGTGATACACGACCACAAATTGAAGAACACACATCGTGTACTTTTTTAAATGGCCACACACAAAATGATTTTCAATTTGAGTATACACAGTGTGTATGTTTGGTACACACTGTGTACTTTCCCCATCGTGCCTGAGTAACCTTTTGCACAAGGCCTCACACACCATTTTCACGTACACAACATGTGTGTTTGGTACACGCCATGTATATCGTTTCATTTGTCCCCTCTGTGTGTAGCACTTGACACAGTCTCTTACCCCATGTTCCCATACATGGCGTGTATGTTCGGTACACGCCATGTAGACTATTTCTTTCGGCCGGACCATGTCTCGCCCCCACACGGCCATGTTACTCGAGTCATGAAAACGCCGTGTCTATCCCATACACGACGTGTCCTTTATTCTTAGAACTGAAAAAACATGGCCGTGTAGTTTGTGATACATGACCATATCCACTTTTTCTGAACACGACGTGTATGTTGAATATACATCATGTACCTTTACATGGTCAATCGTCTTCACCCTCAGCATGTTTATCCAGAGAACATGGGCTACTGCTCAGCTTGTGCTACACGCCGTGTACTCTGGATGTACACGCCTTGTATGTTTATTTTTCAGATTTCTCACTTTTTCTTTGTCTTCTTTTCTTTTCTTTTTCTTTTTTTTTCTTTTTCATTCTTTTTTAGGTTATGGCAGATCACAATCCTTCCCAGGGGAAGCAGCCGACCTCTGCCACTGAGGGTGAGAGGCCCATTTCTCGGTGGATTCGACTCCGACCTTCGACGCAACCAGACCCAGACACTCTGGTCTATGAGTTCCCTCCATTGGCCACCCTTCCACCCCTCATTCCCTCTATCGAGGCCAGTCCGAGCACCATCCTTCCTTCCCTCCTAGCTGCCACTCCACCTAAGATCTCCTCCTCCTCAGCTGGAACTTCCTCGACAGCCCCATCCAGCGACCCTTCACCTGCTATAGCCGATCCACCCATGGAGCCAGCTCTTGCTACTGCACCTTCACCTAGGTCGGGACCTGCAGGTTCTCCCTATCCCTGCATGGTATTCCCTATCACTGATTTGGAACATGACAGGGTTCAGCGCTTTTCTCGCTGTCCGATTCTGTTGAGCAGCCGCTACCTCGACGTCACTATTCCTCAGCAGCTAGGCATCTAGGGAAAGTTAGAGGATCTCCATGGCTACACTCTACTGCTTACTATTTTCCATGTTAGCACTCCTGTATTCCGTAATTTATTTTTGGAGTTCATGACCTCTTTCGAGTTCGATGGAGCTGAGTACCGGGAGACACCTGGTGATGCGGTACCCGTTGTTCGGTTCCGACTGGGCGGCCAACGATTTTCCCTCACCATGACAGAGTTTGGCTGAGGGTGTGGTTTCTACCCCCATCCCATTACCCCACCCCCTGTTTCTACCCTGACCAGACCCAAGAGCTCTTAGCTCGTGGCTTTGTGGGGGGAGATTGCTGGGCCTGACCACCGTTATGCCCCTACCTCGCAAAAGAGCACCCTTATCACCGACCCCATCCTTCATTTTACCCACCGATGCTTCAGTGCCATTATTTTCCCCCACCATTTGGATATGGGAGTCGTTACCAATTGTGACATGGATCTTCTTACCTGTGTCATCTGGTAGGACTATATAGACCTCCCTTACATAACCGCCTTGTATTTTAATTCTATGTTTATCATCCGTCAGGGTAACCTGAACGATGGGTTTTACGCCACTTGCCTCGCCCACCACCTTGGGGTGTTCGAGCCTTCTTTACCCCATGACCTGTTAGGTTCTCCCCAGCGGATGGACTATCTCATGCTTATTTGCATGGGATTGGTCTGGAAGTAGGGGGTGCCTACATCATTGCCCAGGCTCGGCCCCAGCCACCCGCTGACCCTCCTGCCTTGGATGATACCCCTGCTCCTCCTTCCCTACCCCCTCTAGTTTTTTCACCCCAACCCCTTTTTACTAACCACCCTTATTATAGCCTTCATTCTTCTATTCCCCCACTAGCCCCACCTACCCCCGCACCCTCGGTCGATCTCATCCTTTCCCTCCGCCTGACCGCGATGGAGTAGCATTTGGTATATATCGACAACTGCCAGGGTCATATGGAGCAGTTGTTGGAGCTTATTGTTTAGCATCTGGGTATTCCATTGCCTCCACCACCTATCTCTACCTCGGCTCCTGGTCCTTCTTCTACTGCTCCACCGCCCTTCACTACGCTGGACACAGATTCCGTTCTTCTCTCTACTGTGGGTCCAGATTCTGCAACTCCTACTGCCGCCGCCACTATTGCCAGTCCAGGGGGGTCTCTGAGCATCCTTTTCCAAGTCCAATACATGCAAATCCTACTTCTCCATCTTCCCTTCCCGATTCCGAGTTTGTGCCTCCCGCTTCCATGGATCCTGAGGCCTCCCTTCTGGCTGGTTCTGTACTATATGATGCCTCTTCAAAGGTGACCCCATGACTGGTTTTGGGACACATGATTTTTATTGTATATATATTTTTGTGATCTCTTGTGTCGGTATTTGTTATTCATGCTTTCCGTGTTATTTTTATTTCCCCCTCACAAGTACTCTGGCACGTTTCGGGCTGCGCTTTTCCATCACATACCATTGCACTACGCCTAGACACGAGGGGAGTATTATTTTTCCATTATTTTCTTTTCTTTTTTAGTTTACTTCTTTCCTTAATTCCCCTCGGTCAGGTCCATTATTGTGTCCCCACCTTCACTTGTTCTTCTTTATTGGGAACTTGGTGGACCCCGTGTGAAATTAAGTATGAGGGGGGGGGGGGTGTCTCTTGACCTCTTTAGCCTTTTCCCTTTTCAGATTCTAAGAGACATCATTATTAGAAGATATATTTTAAAACATGAAGACATTTTTGGTTAATCATATTTTTAAATAATAAAGTTGAAAGTGTAAAATTTAAAAAATTTCATGCTTATTTGGATTATTAAATATTTTAAAATGATTTCTGATATAATTTAAATTACAAACTTGTAATCTTTGGATAGTTACATCGATTAGACTTATCAATTATTTTGCAAGTCATGACCTGATTATCTCTTCATTTATTTTTCCCATTCCTGAGAGGTATTCTAAACCCCTTTGTCTTATTCTTTCTAATACCCTATTTCTTGAGAGATTCTTAGAATATACATAACTACCAGAATTTGCAAGTTTTCTTTTAAAAACATGAGTAATTTTTGAAATACATTAAATGATTGAGGTATAAGACTCTTAACCCCTTTATCTTGATCATACCCAACATTTTATCTTCATGAAACCCCTAGAGACCATGAATAGCCTTTATAGGAAGCCATATTACAAGCCTATTTCCTTTCCTAGCCTAATTCTTTTATGATTTTTTCATGAATATTCATCTGATCTCACAAAAAGGGATTGGAAACACATGGTATAAATTCATGAATTGTAATTAAATGAAGTATGGGGGAGTACCTCTTGATAATTTGGGGAGAAAAGGGTTCCAAACCTCTATTTTGGAAATTCAAAAAGGTTTCCTTTGTGTAAAAAATGATACAAACAAAAGGGGCATTATACACATTTGTTGGTTTGTGACTCCTACTCAGCTAAAGGAGATGGTGGTGATGAGATCATTTGATACATATTGTTGAGGATGTTTTTTACATTGAGTTTAAATTTGAATATCATTCATTGTTATTTAATAATTTAGCCTCCTTTTTCATTCCTTAGAGTTATTTTTCACATCTTTACCTACCAACCTTTAGCCACAAAAACATCTGATCCTATTTGAAAATTCCTCATGATTTTTGTAAAACAAATTTTCTAAAGTGGAGAACTAGAATTCTTACAAACCTATTGATAGAGTGTACATATCTTTGATTGGGAATAAATTTTTTTAAAAACATCTTGAGTGTTGAGCATATTTTTGGTGAGGTAAATAATCAAGTGGATTGCTTATATTTGAAAGGTTGAAAAATGCGTTAAAAGAGGATGAAAGTAGTTAATTGAATTATATATGAGGCATGACTAGAATATCTCCTAGATTGAAAATGCATTGTATTATTTTAGAAATTTTCTCCTGTCACTTATTATTTAGATATATGATTAACTAAAGTTCTTCCATTTACTGAATAGATTCATTTAATTAGATGTTGATATTCGCTTGAGGGCAAGAAAATGACTATGTATGGGGGAGTTTGATACAACCAATTTGTGAAAACATTTTCATATACTTTATTGAAAAATAAGAACAATTTTTCAGCATTTATCTACTGCCTAGTGGACAAATACTTTGTTTTTGGTGATCTTGTTCATTTTCCGAAGGTTTTTGGCCAAATGCACAAAAAGGAGGAAAACCGAGCAAAAATTTCAAACTACACAGCATGCACTAATATACACGCCGTGTACTTTCACGCTCAGACACGGGTTTACCAGGACAAACAAATGCCCAAGTAACCAAAAGGAAGTACATTGTGTGTTCTACGGTTGCACGCCTTGTATACTATTCTAGAAGTAGTTGGTGGCCGAGAAGAGTCTACACACCCATGTGGCCGACCGAAGGAGACACACCGTGTTCCACTGATACACGCCATGTAGACATTTCTAGAAGTGGTTGGTGGCCAAATTTTGAGACTACACACTGTGTTTGGCGGCACTACATGTAGTGTAGATTCACCAACTAGGAAGCACGGTGTTCCAAGTCAAAGATGGCATGTTAGGACACACATCAACGAAGAAAATGGGGGAAAACACATTGAAAATATGTCCACGACATGTACTTTCCTACACACCGTGTAGTTTAATTTTATATAAAAGGAGGCCTTGGCCTCCGGACTAGGTGTGATGTGTGTGTAGTATTTTGTGGAGAAAGGGTTAAGGCTCCAAAGGAAAGTGACTCTACCGTCGTACCACCATTCTTCCATCTACCGATTAATCATTATTTTTTTAAAATTTCAAGCATGATTTCATCAGGTATCAATAGTTCTATATTTATCATTTTCAATATATGTAACTAAACACCCAGTGTGTTGGGGTTGTGGAGATAATGAGTTCTAATTTGAATTATGTTACTCTGAATGTGTTTTCTCCAATAATCTCTTCTTATTCTTCTTAAATCACTTCATATTATCACTAAAAATTATATACCAGACCAAGGGCAGAATTTTAAGGGATTCGAAAGAAGAATAACGACGAACAACTCCATGACCATTGGAAGTAATCATTGACTCAATATAGACTAATCCAAATAACGATCTGTTAAATACTAACTACCGGAACAAGGAGTTAGTCTCTTCAGTTATAAATATAAAGTTTACCGGATCAAGGAAACTTTATTACAAATTTATCCCAGAGAGTTGGGTTATCATGAACAACACAACCTCATAAGCAACTTGATTTAATAATCAACTTATCAAAAATCCATATCCCCAAAGCATTTCTCTCTTTATTTGTATCAAAACCAGTTTTCCCATCTTTATTGTAATTTATTAATTAATCTGTTAAAAGAATATTTAAAACCAATTGTTCTTTTTATACCCAAATAAACAACCAAAATCGATTTTTAATTCAGCAGACTTAACTAAAAAAAATTCAAACTAAATTAAGAAAAAATAAAATAACCTCATATTTCCCTATGGATCGATCCCTTACTGGTACTATACTTGTTAGGGTAAATATAATTTGGAACACCGAAAACATACATTCAGTAAAATGACCGTCCAACTTGGATCTTGATATCCGAACCACTATAGAAATCTCTTATGTTTTATGTTTTATTTTCATTGCAACATTTAACAGTGTTTTATAACTCTGAAAAAATTAAGAATCTGTAACATTAATTCAAAAAGGACTATTCACCCCCCTCTAGTCAACTCTTTCATATCTAAAGCACTCACAATTGGTATCAGAGGAGGTTTACTTTTTAAAGAATTTGGTTTTCATTAATTTCATTATATATTTCTGAAATAACTATATTCTTAGATTTAACCATCTAAGGAAAAGATCCACTTCTCTATAATGGTAAATCAAGATTTAAAAATATTGAATCTAGTTAGACCTCCTCACTTCAATGAAAGTGATTATGTTTACTAGAAATATCAAATCGAGGTATTTCTTAAAAAAAGTGGTCTTGAGTATTGGGGTATCATGTCTAAAATATATAGATTTCTTGATTTTGATCTGGAAACCCTTACTAGTAATGAAACTGATAAATGTGTTCTAAATTACAGAGTCATGAATTTCATATATTTTTCATTAATTAGAAATATGTATAGTCATATTTCATCTTGTAAAATTGCATCTGACATTTGGAGGAATTTAAAAGTCACTCATCAAGGTACTGAAAAATTAAAGAGAACTAAGTTAGGTATACATCAAGTTGAGTTTCAAGAGTTTAGAATGATAGAATAAGAAAGTATAAATGAGATGTACAATATATTTACTAATATTGTCAAAAACATGATTTCCCTAAGAGAAACCATGAATAATGAACCCTCATTGAAAGACTACTGCGAGCTCTATCCAAAAAGTGTCATTCAAAGAAAGTGGCTATAGAAGAAATCAAGGACTTTACTGAATATTACATGGATGAGATGATAAGATCATTACTTCAATACAAATTGGAAATGAATAATGACAATACCGATGATCATGCCATGAAAAAAGGTATAACATTTAAATAACATATAAATGATATTGCTAAATCTTCTGAATCTGAATTAGTGAAAAATGAGAAGGATGAAAAATAATATTTCACCAAAGGAGTGTACAAGTACATGAAGAATAAGAAAGACTTTAAGAAGCGTCATAGAAGAGATTATCCAAAGGATGACAGAAAAAATAACAAAATAGGTAAGAATAGTGACTATGATAATTCAGAATTAACATTTTAGGAGTGAAGGAAAAAGGGGCACATTAAATTAGAATGTCCTAAACTAAAACAATAAGGTAAGGACAAGAAAAAAAGGAAAAAAAGAAAGTATTATTATACTAGTTAGAGCTGTACAAAAGAATCAAACTCAAGTGATGTTGGTTCTGAAAGTGAGAAAGAATATGAAAACCTGTGTTTGATGGTGCCCACTATGAAAGAGGTATTCTCTTATGACTATTACAATTCTGAATATGAATCTGACATTGAAAATGAATTTAAAGAATTAACTTCTCAAAATAAAAAATTTCAAAGTGACATTTTAAGAATGGACAAACTATACAGGGAATTGCAAAGGGAAAATAATAAATGTAAAGAAGAAAATAAAAAACTGCATGATTTTGTTTTAATTAAAATAGAATAGAAAAAGGTTATAGATGCTGAACTATTCAAGGTTAAAGATGAGAAGGTAAATATAAAATATTTTCTATCTAAAAATGAGGAAGATCAACATAGAATATTTACATCAGTTTGTGATGATTTAGAAAGAATTGAAAATGAATGTAAGAATCTCAAATGTGAAAATAAGAAACTGAAAATTTCTGGATCATTTTCTAATACAAAACAGGTGATGATATAGAAGTTATTCAGAAAGAGAATGAAAACCCTAAAAAGGAAATAATTATTCTAAAGGAAACTTTATCTGTTTTTGTTCAAGTCCAAGAGAAGTATTATAAATTAATGGTTATAAATAAACCTAAATATTAAAATCAAGGTTTTGGTTATAATAATAAGATTCCACAGATGTATAGAACTACTTTTGTTAAAGTCATAAATTAGAATATTTCAAATGTTACATTATTTAAATGTAACATGAAAGAAAATTATGAAAATAAATGTTCTTTGAAGTTGACACAGACTTTAGGTGATACTAATACTTTTATTTCTAAAAATATATCTTCCAGGGTACCATACAATAAATTTTTTACTTCTTTATGGGTAGTTAAATAAGTTTCTACTAATCCAGTTGGACCCAAACTAGTTTGGGTACAATAACAATCCCCTACTTAATATGTTTTGTAGGAAACTTACCTCAAGAGTTCCAAAGTCACATGGTACATGGACAGTGGGTGCTCAAGGCACATGACTGGTGAATTTTCTAATTTCATATCTTTTTATTCTTGTGTTGGAGGTACTGTCACCTTTGGTGTTAACTCTAAAGGTACGGTTAAAGGTTTTAGAGAATTTGGAATTTTAAAATCTCTCATAATTTCTAAAGTACTGTTTGTAGAAGGTTTAAAACATAATCTAATTAGCATATCACAACTATGTGATGATGGCATGCATGTTAAATTCGAAGATAATAAATTTATTGTTTATAAAGATAATAAAGTGTTATTTTATGCAAATAGAAATGAAAATATATACTCTATTGATTTTTCAGAACTAAACAAACAAAATGTAAAGTGATTAAATTTTGTAGATATAGATCATATACTATGACATAAAAGATTAGGACATGTTCATCTTCGACAGTTGTACAAGATGGACAAACATGAATAGGTTCTGGAACTTCCAATGTTTAGTTCATGTAAGTACTATGTGTGTGATTCCTGCTTAAAAGGTAAGCACCAAAAAGATTCTTTTAGATCTATTAACATGTTTAATACTATAATATGTCTAGAACTGTTACATCTTGATCTTTTTGGACCCATGAGAACTTCTAGTCTATGTTCTAAAAGAAATATATTTGTAATAGTTGATGATTTCAGTAGATTTACTTGGACTATTTTCTTAGCCCATAAAAGTGAAACTTTAAATAAATTTTTTTCCTGCTCTAAGAAAATTCAAAATCAGAAAGGCCACTTAATATCTTCTATTAGATGTGATAAAGGTGGAGAATTTTTAAACTGTGATTTTAAAAAAGTTTGTAAAACTAATAGATATTTTCATGATTTTTCTTCCCTTAAAACACCAGAATAAAATGGTGTTATAGAAATGAAAAGTCAAACTATTCGTGAAATGGAAAGAAAAATTCTTAATGAATTCACATTCCAAAATACTTTTGGGCTAAATCTATTAATACTTATTTTTATATCGTAAATAGAGTTTATATCATCCCTTTATTAAAGAAGACTCCTTACGAAATTATTAAAGATAAAAATCCCAAAATCAGTTATTTTAAGGTTTTTGGTTGAAATGTATATATTTTAAATACTAAAGCTAATCTGGATAAGTTTGATTCAAAAAGTTATGCAGGTATCTTATTGGGATACTCTAATAATACTAAGGCTTTTAGGGTATACAATAAAATAACTATGACAATGGAAGAATATGTGAATGTTAAATTCACTAAAAATAATGATAAAAAGTGTAATGATTCTACTGATCATGCTGAAGAATTTAAAGAATTTGACGTTGTTGAAGAAATTACTGAAAGTAATGATGCATCAATTGAGGGGGAGCCTGTCTCATCTCAATTTGATCATTTAGATTGGAAAACTCATAACGATCATTCTCTAGAAAATTTTATAGGAAATGTTGAATCTGGAATTAGAACTAGAAATTCTATTTTATATTTCTGTGCCAATTCTGCTTTTCTAGATGATTTTGTTCCTGTTAATATTAAGGATGCATTGAAATATTCAAATTGGGTTAATGATATGCATGAAGAACTCGAACAGTATGATAGAAATAAATTATGGAATTTAGTTGAGTTACCTAAAGATACAATGGATATTGGAACTAAATGGATTTTTTGAAATAAATTTTATGAATCTAGTAATATAGTTAGAAATAAGGAAAGATTAGTTTCCCAAAGATATATTCAAGAATAAAGTATTGATTTTGAGGATTCATTTGCACCGGTTTCTAGATTAAAATCCATTCGAGTTCTATTAGCCTTTGTAAGTTTTAAAAATTCTAAAATTTTTCAAATGGATGTAAAAAGTGAATTTTTTAATGGTTTTATTTCAGAAGAAGTGTACGTTAAGAAACCACCTAGATTCGAAAATAATGAATTTCCAAATAATGTATTCAAATTGTTTAAAGCTTTATATGGTCTTAAGAAAGCTCCTCGAGCTAGATATGAAGGACTAACTCAATTTTTGATTCAAAATTGATTTTGTTAAGGGTAAAGTAGATCCAAATTTATTCATAAAAATAATTTTAATGGTATACTACTAATATATATTTATGCTGATGACATCATCTTTGGTTATAAAAATGATAAACTAAGCAATGAGTTTTCAAAACTAATGACAAATGAGTTTGACATGAGCCTAATGGGGGAATTAAAATTATTCATGGGTTTGCAAATTTGTCTAAGAAAAAAATGGTATTTTCTTAAATCAATCCAAATATACCAAAGAACTTGTTAAAAAATTTGGACTTGATTCCTGTAAAACTATGAGAACCCCTATGAGTACAAACTCTAAATTGGATGCAGATGAATCTGGAAAATTTATTTGTGAAAAATTGTATATAATCATGATAGGTAGTCTTTTGTATCTCACTACTTCAAGGCCAAATATTATGTTTACTGTTTGTATGTGTTCTAGATACCAATCTAACCCCAAAAAGTCACCTTAAAGCTGTTAAAAGTGTAATAAGGCATATCAAAGGCACTGTAAGTACGAGATTGTTTTATTCTAATGAGAAATACTTTGATTTACTATATTACTCTGATTCTGACTTCAGAGGTTGCAGACTTGATAGGAAAAACACTTCATGTATGTGCCACTTTTTAGGAAAAATTTTAATATCTTGGAGTTCTAAAAAACAACTATCAGTATCACTATATACATCTGAGGCTGAGTACGTTGTAGCTGCTAGTTGTTGCTCTCAAAGTATTTGGATAAAACAAACCTTATATGATTTCAATATTAATTTTTATAAAATTCCCATTTTCTTTGATAACACTAGTTTGATCTTAATTTCTAAAAATCCTCTTCAACATTCAAGAACTAAACGTATTGATGTTAGATTCCATTTTCTTAGCGATCATGTAAATAAAGAAGATATCTGTTTAGAATTTATCTCAACTGAAAATCATTTAGCTGATATATTTACCAAACCACTGGATTTCATTAAATTTGAAACATTGAAGTTTGAATTGGGTATGCTGGAAAGTTAATTTTTGTTTAATATATTTTCTATTTTGATAAATCAACCTTAATATTTGTTCTATATATTTTTTAATTTAAAACTCCTTATAATGATCAGTTTTTATTAATCCAAAAATATTTTTATCTATACATTTCTTCACAGGTCTGCATGCCTTTACTTGTTCTTGTTTAAAAAAAGCCTTATTAATAAATAAAAGTGTTATTTTCATAATGTTATTTTTTTTTCAAATTTGTTAATGTTTTGATTATATATCAGTGACAATATTTGTGTTAAAGAATTGCACTGTTAAAACCATAACATTTTTTTTAATATATTGCATTTAAAAGTAATATTTTACACTTTTTCACTATTTTTAAATAGTATAATTTTTGATAAATTTCAAAAAGGGGGAGAGTTTTTTTGAAGACTTAATAAGTTATCTATTTGTGTTATTGAAAATTTAATAAATATTATATTTTGTAATTTACAAAAAGGGGGAGGTTTTTTGGAATTGGGTTTTATAAATTTAGTTATGCTATGTTTTGATAAATCACTCTTATATAATATTTATTTAAATTCAAATGTTATTTTAAAATTATAATTTTTTTATTTACCCTTTATTATAATCGTTAATAGTTTTTATTATTTTTTAGTAAAATTAATTTTTTTTATTATTGCTTTTATTTATATTATTAATATTTTTATTAAGTTTATTTTAATATATTTAAG
The DNA here is from genome assembly GCA_963277665.1 of Viscum album. Lineage (NCBI taxonomy): Eukaryota > Viridiplantae > Streptophyta > Magnoliopsida > Santalales > Viscaceae > Viscum > Viscum album. The sequence goes on from OY728135.1 coordinate 109,959,547, forward strand.
CTTTTTTTTAAGTCTTGGTACTGGTTTCAAAATATGGAACCCACACTATTTTAAACAGCATCAGCATTTTAAATGGTAGCACCGGACAACACCGGTGGATCCAGTTCCAGTTTTGAGCCAACACCAGTCGAACTGTTTCAAGCGGTGGCACAGTTTCATTTTTTGTTTACAGTGGCACATTCATTTTTTTGTTTCATTTTTCATACCGGTGGCACCGTTTCATAATGGTGGCACTACTTATATTGTATACCAGTTTCACTTTTTCTACTTCGCTAGACGGGTAATTTAGCCCGTAGGGTTTTTTTTTAGTTTAATGGGTTATGGTTTTGTTTAATTTGGGAAATGGGTTTGTTCAGCGCCACTTCAAGTGGCGCTGAACAAAATTGGGGCAAAGCGCCACTTGAAGTGGTGCTTTGACCCCACACCACCCCAACCCCCATTTATATATATATATATATATAATTATATATTTATAAATATAAGAAATTTATTTATTTATAATAAATACATGAATAAATAAATTATAATAAATTATAAATTTTATAATAAATTTATTTATTTATATTTATTATAAATATAACACATACATTAATTATAATATATTAATTATAATTATATATTTATTCTATTTATAACTATACATTTATTATAATTCTATATTTATTATATTTATAATTATGTAATTATTATAACTAAAATTATGGAATTATAATAAATTTATAATGATAAAAATAATAAAAATAATAAATATATAATTATGATAAATATATAATAGTACTAAATAAATAAATATAATAAATATACAATTATAATAATTAGAGAAATATAAATATAATAAATACAAAAATATAATAATAATATAATTATAGTAAATATTAATTATAATAAATATTTAATTATAATAAATGTATAATAAAATAAATACAATAAATATATAATAATATTTATTATTAATTGTACATTTATTTAATAAATTTATACATTCTTAAATGTATTGTATTTATTAAATAAATGTATATTTATTAAATGTATACATTATATTTAATAAATGCATTGTATTTATAATACATTTATATTATATTTATCAAATACATTTATTTAAATATATTATATTTGTAATAAATGTATATTTAATAAATTTATATTTAATAAATGTATATTTATATTTAATAAATGTATTGTATTTATAATAAATTTATATTATATTTATAAAATACATTTATTTAAATATATTTTATTTGTAATAAATGTATATTTAATAAATGTATTATATTTATTAAATACACTTATTATAATAAATTTATTATAATAAATGTATATTTATTATATGTATTGTATTTATAACAAAAGTATATTTATTAAATGTATTATATTGTATTTATAATAAATGTATATTTATTAAATGTATTATATTTATTAAATACAGTTATTAAATGTATTGTATTTATAATAAATGTATATTTATTAAATATATTTATAAATATAGTTCATTTATTAAACAAATGTATTTAATAAGTGTATTTTATAAATGCATTATAATAAATGTATTTAATAAATGTATTTTTTATAATAAATGTATATTTATTAATTGTATTTAAATACATTTATTATTATATTTATAAATTTAATACAATTATTATAAATATACATTTATTAAATATTTTTATAAATACAATACATTTTATAAATATATATTTATTAATTAATATTTATGATAAATGTATTATATTCATGAATATTTATTTATAAATAAATTTAAATTATATTCATATAATTATATTTATTTATAATTATAATTATAAACATATTTATTTATATAAATATATATATATAAATAATGAATATATTTATAAATAAATATAATTATATGATTATATTTATAAATATATTTAAATAAATATATTTATTTATATAAATATATATATATAAATAATGAATATATTTATAAATATTATATTTTTAAAGTTATAATAAATTCAAAATATATATTTATAAATTTATATAAATATATATATATAAATAATGAATATATTTATAAATAAATATAATTATATGAATATATTTATAAATATTATATTTTTAACGGTATAATAAATTCAAAATATATATTTATAAATTTAATTATAAATATAAATATAAATAAACATATTTTAATAAATTTATTCATTAATTATAAATATTATAATTATAAATATACATTTATTAATAATATTTATTTATTATAATAAATGTATAAAATAAATGTAGATTTATTATAATAAATAAATATATATTTATTATAAATATTAATATAAATGTATATTTATTATAATTAAATATTATAATATTTATTATAATAAATATACATTTATAATAAATGTATTATAAATATTTATTATAAATTTATTATAATAAATATTATAATAATTTTTATTATAATAATATTTATATAAATGTATATTTATTATAATAAATAAATGTATATTACATTTATAAATAATTACATATTTATTATAATAAATAAATGTATATTTATAATTATATAATTATAGTATATAATTATTCATAGATATGATAATTATACAATAAAGATACATAATTACATATTACATTTATTATATTATAATTAAAAAATAAATTTATTGTAATATTTATTATAAATTTATTATACGTATTTATTATAATAAATGTATAAAATAAATGTAGATTTATTATAATAAATAAATGTATATTTATTATAAATATTAATATAAATGTATATTTATTATAATTTAATATTATATTTTTTATTATAATAAATATACATTTATAATAAATTTATCATAAATATTTATTATAAATTTATTATAATAAATATTATAATAATATTTATTATAATAGATATTATAAATGTATATTTATTATAATAATATTCATTATACATTTATTAGATATTTATTATTATAAATATTATTATATTTAATTACAATAAGTATTTATTATAAATATAAATGTATTATAAATATTTATTATACATTTATTATACATTTATTGTTCATTTATTATAATAGTATTTATTAAAACATTTATTAGATATTTATTATAATGAATATTATAATATTATAACATTATAATATTTGTAATAAATGTATAATAAATGTATAAAAAATGTATATTTATTATAATAATATTATAATATTTATTAGATATTAATTATAAATAAGTAAATTTATTATAATTTTTGTATTTATTATAAAAAATATAATTATGTATTATTTGTATTTTTTTATATTTATTATAATAAATAAATTTATTATATATATATATATATATATATATCGGGTTTGGGGGTGTGGGGTCAAAGCGCCACTTCATGTGACGCTTTGCCCTTTTTTTATCCAGCGCCACTTCATTTGGCGCTGGACAACCCCATTTCCCCAAATATTTTAAAACATATCCCATAAAACTAAAAAAAACCCTACCTCTAAAATCCCCTCGCTAGACCATCCCTTGCCTGTTTCATTTTTATTGCATTTCATCACCTTCTCCTTCTCATATCTCTCTCTCTTCTATTCTTCCAAATACAATCAACAACAGTCCTCCTACCGCACATCTCTTCACCAGTTTCTACATGTGATCTGTGATCCCTCCTATTTCACCTTGCTGCTCCGCGTGTATGCGATCAGTTTCTCACTTGCTCTACATCACTCCTGTTTCTCTTACAGCAACACCTGAGATTTAGTCCCATGCAACAGACCAGCCTCGCCTCTCTATTCTAGTGCTCAACCAAGCCATGTCCTCTGTTCACTCATCCATGACTTCTCATGAAGTGATATCCTATCTTCTTCTCGTGCACAGTAGTGCTCAACCAACCTCATCTTCTATTATTCTCCCGCTCATCTCATATCGCTATCTATTTTCTCATCTCAGCATACATATCCCAGCATGGTCTCCCTCACCCAAACTTTCTCCTTTTGGCCATTACCACACTTCAATAGTCCAATCACAATTCCACAGTCTAGCACTCAAACCAGGCCACTCTTCATTTTTCTCTTTCTCTCCTTGTTTCCAACAGACAGTATGTATGTGTGTTCTCCCGCTCGTCTCTTTATTCATTCTTTTCATCCCATGCACATGTCTTCTTTTCTTCCCACATGCCTGCAATGCTTTCTTCCATTCCCTCATGCATTCATCCATGCATTCCATACTTTCTTCCATTCCATCATGCATTCATCCATGCATGCCATACTTTCACCGTTTATTGCTGTTTCATTTTTATATAACTAGTTATATATTTATATATATATTATAATTTTTTATCCTATAATTTCTAATTTTTAAATGTCTTTTTTAACACAAATTTTATTTTTTGTTTCATCATTTATTTGTATATATATATATATATATATTATTCTTTTCCCTGTTTATACATATACATATATTCTTATAAACATTTTTATTTTAAGACACTATTTATCTTTATATACATTTTATATAACTTTTTTATTTTATGAAAAATGTTGTTCTTATACCAAACAGTGAGTTATGACCCTCTCAATAAAATTTTTATCTAAATATTTCTATTTTCTTATTTTTGGTAAAAATAGTTAAAATTAATTACATTATTAGTTGTTTGATATTTTATGATAAAACACTTTGTTTAAACATGTTTTTAGAATCTTTCTTAGTGTTATATATACTTGTAGAATATTGCTTTACGATGCTTTTTTTCACTATATTATACTACAAGTCCATCATCTTGAATTCTATCATTATTTCATTTGATTTTCATTAGAATAAAGTTTATTTATATGACTCTTATTATATTAAATGTTCCTTTTAATATTTCATAAACATACATTAGTCCAATTGTGATTATATATTCAGTACGGATTTAACAAACTAATGTAACAATCATATTGGCTTCAATAGAATAATGCAACAGTCATATTATATTATTAATATCTTTTGAAAAGTTTCATGCAATGATTGGATACAAAAACACTCCTATATCTTGGATACAATCATTCAGGAGATTGCTATAAATATAAATACAAGTGTAACCATGTAGATCAAAGAATTGAGAAATTCGATAATTCATCAGTTACAAAGTTCTAATATTCTAAAAGTTTGATCATGAAACATCTTTGACATCATTTGTCTGGCCACGATCACTGAAGAACTACATCATCTACATATTACATACTTGGTGTGATCAAAGAACAAGAATAACATCAAGTTTCTTCGATATCATTTTTCATTCCACTATCACTAAAGATCTTCATCATCTACATCTTGCATACCTGGTGTGATCAAAGAACAAGTAGATCATCAGGTTTCTTCAACATTTTCTCATGTTCTTGGGTCTTTCTATCATTTGTTTAAACTTTTATTTTTCTTTGTTTTAATTCTTCCAATCATTTGTTTGTGTTTTAGAGATGGTTTAAGCATTTCCCAATCAAAAGCTATCGTTGGGTTATTCCACCCATCTAAAAGGAAGGTCGGGTTTTTCCTCCGACAAAAAAGGTAGTAAGGTTGTGACTCTTTAAAAGTAAAGGTTATACCTCCAGGGTAAAAAAGGTAGTTCTGTAATTATTTTAATTAGGTTATCACTCCCAGTCAAAATTAAGGTTTAGTGCATACCGATCTCCTCGAGGAGAAGAGGAGGTTGAAGAGGGGACTAGGATCTTAAGATCTGAACCTCAATAAAAATCTATTGTGTTTTCTATTTTATTTCTGCTACACCATTTAACAATGTTTTATAACTCCAAGAAAATTAAGAATCTATAACATTAATTCAAAAAATACTATTCACCCCCCTCTAGTCAACTCTTCTATATCAAGAGCACTAACATAATCATCTTCCAAAATCCACCAGTCGAGGAGAGTTTAATCTTCCTCTATTGGCCACAAGTCGGGGAGAGCATAATCATCCATCGATACCCCTAGTTTGAGGAGAGAATAATCATCCTCATTTAACCCATTATCTAAGGAAAGCATAACCATATTCATCATATAATAACCCAAGGAGAGCATAATCATCTCCATCACTTGGGAGAGTGTAATCATCCACAAGAATCATTACTAGAGACTCCATGACCATATATCATAGTAGTAGTCTCAACATCAAGATACTAGGAAACACCACTGGAAATCCCAATAATATAATAATCAAATACTACTAGCTCAATATCCAATTCCCAGGTAGTACCTCTAGGTTTACATATAATAATAGAAGGTAAAATGTATCAAAATCCAGATCCCAGGAAGAATTTATGGGCATCCCAAAGAGAAAGAAGATGCCTCATGTTTGGCACAACAACCACCAACCAGAAAGCACCTCTGGTAATATGTGCAGCATCATTAGTAAATAGGTGAAAGTATAAATAGAAGAGTGAGTGTGGTTGAATGGCTAACCCCACCACTACTGCCTTAGCCTCAATGGATCACAAGTTCAGTATAGGTTCAATGGTGATACCCACTACCACCTCTACCCAAACCCGACGTACCGACTCATTGTCTATAAAACATCGGGGCACCCACTAGGTTATTTAAGTCAAACACTGAGATTCATCCTCTTAGGATCCCTGGGGTCTACATATATGAGAATTCATCCTCCTCGGGATACTCACCTAAGAAGGTAAATGAGGAATCCTACATAGGATCCGAGAATGTTAAGTCAACAGAGGCACCGTATAAGGGATTTGTGAGGTTCTCTAAGTTGAAACATAAGCAAAGGAATCATACAAGGGATCCCCGAAAACAACTAGTCTCACGGACTCTTTGGCTATAAGGGAAAATCTCCTAAGGGATATTTCATCAAATGAAGGCTAAAAGGAATCAATCACAATAGATATCTCATGTATCATCTCAAATCAAGGGTATCCTAAGAATGTACCCTCAAGGTCACACCTGTGCATCTATTCTATCCATACATGGCTTGTCAAAAAAAATTATACCATGTGATGGTCCTATTAACAGTGTGTACCGTACAAAGGGTACCTTTTGCTCATACCTCACATGTCCTGACCATGAATATCACATGGCCATGTACATCTACATGGTGTGCAATCACATAGGGTCTGGCCGTGTACTTTACCCAACACATTCCCCTTACAAAGGGAGCCTAGCCAGGTATTCGGCTACATGGCTATGTCCCAGTACACAACGTGTATATATCATACATGGTGTGTAATTTGAAAATGTCATCTCCCCCAACTGGTAAGATCACACAATGTGTTTTCCTTGAACCACGCGCCTTGTAGACATGTTTTCCCTAACAATAACCATCTAAAATGCCCCAAACCCCCATTTTCTCCAAAAAAAAGATCAGACCACGATGGGTCATAAGAAAGCATAAAGGGAGATTAAAACTACAAAATGGAAAATCTATAGGGTTTTACAACAAAACATAAAAATCCATCCTTTGGGATGAATCCATCGATGCTTCGCTGATTTCCATAGTCCACGGTTGATGCACGATGATTGGCACGTCCTGAGCTCTACAGTGGTACCCTTCTTCCATTATCTCTCTCCCCATATTCCTCTCCCTCTTATCTCTCTGTTACATGTAGAAGGAACCAACAAGGGTAATTTGTGTGAATAAATGAGGTGGAAAGAAAGGAAATAAAAGAAAAATAATATAAAGAAAAGAAAATGAAAATAAAATAAAAAAGTGGGGCCCCAATTTTCCTTGATTCCCAACATGTGTTTATGCCCAACCTAGAAAAAAACCATCATTATAGAAGAAATAGAGAAGAAAAAATCTAGATCTGACACTCTGTTCTAAAGATATAGCTGGATGAACCTACATGAATAATTTAACATTTAATTTATTAGATATTAAATATTAATTATTACACTAAAATTCAAATGGCTCAAATTTCCACCAAACTCTTATCCTTGGGTAAGAACCCTATTATAGGAAAAACAAAGTGGTCAAGAAAATTATATGAGATCATCTTTAAGGGGAAAAGACCATTTTACCCCTTATAAGCATCTGATAGAAAAAAATTTAAACTTTTAATCAAAATTTACATTCAGAAAAACATAGGACCTTACAATCACTCCACCATAAACCATCTAATCCCAAAGAAACCTGGTGGTAGGAGTAGAATTTGTGCTCTCACCCTAAGCATATCCACAATGAGCTATCTGAACTGTCCAATGACTAGTATCATAGCATTAACAATTGTCTCCTATATGAGAGATACTTAACTATGAATGGTCTAGTACTCCCCAACATAGGAATACTCTTATCATCATCCTAAACCAAACTTTAAGCCGAACAACCCATGTCAAGCACTGGATTTAAAATGAATACGAGGGTCACCCACATAAAACATCTAATGATGAACTCCCCAACATAAGGATAATCTTATACTACTCCTTAACCACAACCTCAATGGGTTCCTTTTCCAAACCAGGAAAGACATTTGAAAAGAAAAAGTGATCTTCATAGGGATGAATCCCTCTCAATATAATCAGGATGATTTCAAGATAGAGAAGGATCATCTATAAAAGGTCATGCATAGCGCTCTTGATCTATGGTCACAACAAATAGGCTAACATGCCTTTACCCAACTCCTCGCACCAAGTCTCCTAACAAAGCATGTTCATGTTCAAACAAAGGTCAACCATCTCATGGTACCTGATCATTTTCGATGTCAACTCTTCCATAGAGGGACATTTGTCATTTTATCACAACATAGAGAAAATATGACCATGAAAATTCTTTTAGACCATCATTCCTCAAATCTCACCCATCCAATCCCCAATTTACGATTTAATAGCACTACACACAATCTTCGTATACATTTATCACCCAACTCACACTCCAGTAATTCATCCATTATAAGGATAATATGACTATCCTATATGGAATGTTAATAATCCACCCGATCATGATAACATAAAATTTGGATGGTGAAGAAATTAGTGACATGGTAGACACATACCCTAACTTTCTTTATAGTTCTTTGTCCCCTATCATATCTAGAGAAAAACAAAGGTTCCATCTCAATACCCACCTCACCAACCTCATCCTTTCTAACAAGGCCTATAAAGATGGTTGCTTCCATATAGACAATTACCTACTTTCTAAAGCTTTCAGATCCTCATGAAGCGTCCTCATAGGAACCTATTGGAGGTGCTTGTAGTGGCCAGTGGCATCACGATTCCATATCTACAGGAAGAGAGGTGCTCATATGGGTGTTGGTGGAGCGGGCCGTTGCCATGTAATAGTTTTATTCAAAATATTTTTACTTTATAATGTACTAATTAGACCCTCTAGAGTTAGAAAACATTCCTAATTAACCCTAAAAAAATCTCAATATAAATAAATTGGAAACCCATTTACCAATCTACCCATGGATCTGGGGAAGCCGCTGCTGAAGGGTGGGCATTGTGGAAACATTGTTTTGTGATAGACATGATAGATGTAATCAAGAATAGGGGTTTCATATGGTGGGATGTCTCTTATGATGAGGATCAATGATACTAGAAAGAGTAGGATATCATGGTATTTACACTGGCTAACATGATCCATTACTACTGACATAGTCATGCATTTATGGAAATTAATTACCTTATAAATAGACATCTTGGGTATAAGAATAAGGATGATTGAGTGCTATAATGCACTCTAACTATATATATTAGTTTCATTTATCTTCTCATGTATTATTTCATCGAGTATTACTCAGACTATATCTAATTTTTTATTAATTTGGTAATGGATGTGTTCAACTAACATGTATGTAGGTGGAGATCAATGAAGAATTGAATTGATGATTATTCATGGGTTAACTTTTTATAATTCACTTGTGTTGTAAAAAACAGAATATAAATTTGGTTTTCTATCAGGTGGGTCTCATTACATTCATGGGTGAACAATTCATAGAATATTTAATGGTATAATTCTTAAATACTTTCCATTGGGTTAAATCTTAACCGTTGGTAGACATTACAGGATGAGAAGGTGATGTGAATTCTTGCTTGTATTTTGGGATCCAAATCTGGTTATGGTTCATTCTTGTGTCAGGATGGTTGCTTCAATCCAATACCATTAGTGTAGTGAGATGTTTTTTCTATAGGCATTGATTTTGGTTTACCTGAGTTATTTTATTACTATGTCATCACTGTGGTGGTAATTCACTGACTCACTGAGTCGGTGAATTTCATTCGAATTCAAGAGGTGCGAAGTCTATTGAATATTTGGATATGTTTTTTATCAAGGAAGTGTTAAAATATCATAGTATAGAAATCTTCATTATCTCTCATAAAGGCCTTAGTTTTTTAATGATGGATTTTTCATGAAATATTTCATATATCCCAAATTAGAGCATTGTATGACCATCCATATGATCTTCAGTTTTCCAATTTCAAAGTATTTTTTTTCATTATCATTAATTATGGTAATTGTGTTTTATTCAGGTATTCTCAGGGTTAAAGAGTAATATTCTAGATATGTAACAAAAGCCAGTTCATTGGTGTGTGGGACCATATGAGGATATTAAGAACATCAGTGGGTTTTTCTTTGGGTAGAATTAGCTTTCCTGATCAGTAAATTGAATGAAATTTATATATATTATAATGGTATAAGGTTGAGTTAGGTTCTACTTGGGCAGCCATTTAGGATCTTATTCCTTTCAAACTATATGTTCCATTGAATTCACCCTATAATTCATAAAATGTAATGGTAAAGAGAATATTTTTTGTGGATGGAAGATACCATTGGTTTGGCTATTCTAGTTTCATCCTTGGGTTTATGAATAGTTTTGGAAGTGGGATAGTGTTTTTCCAAACAAGTGGCCCATGTTTCCATATAGAAACTACAAAACACTAGCATATATAGAATGTAAAGCCTAATGGTAAGGAGAATGAAACACTTCTATTTTATGGTATTCCTATATTTTATTGAGTATTTTTTCTTTTATGGTCTGTTTTATTTGTTTTCCGGAATTTTAGGATGGGTTCATAGTATGAGAATGGATATAGGGGATCTCTTGGAACCACCATGACATTGAGGTAGTTGTGGGGGAATTGTGGTTCCTATCATGTTGCTTTTGTAGGAATGATCATTAGGAAATTTTCTATTGGGTGAATTATAGGGTTCAAAATGGAGTTTAGTTGGGTGTGGGTCATGGGGTGTCTACTTGTGAGAAACAAGAGAACTAACATGCAATAATAGTTTGTGTGGGGTCCATGAAAAGGGGAGTTTAACCATGTGTTGGGGAAATTTAAATGGAGAGTGTTTGGGTATTTTTTGGGTTGTGGTGCACTGGGATTCACCCTATGAGAATAAAGGATTGAAAACATGTTATGTGGGAAGGATTGGTGTCCCTATGGCATGCAAAGATTAGGTTGGGTAGGTATATTGAAAATATATTGGTCAAACCCACCCTACAATGGTACAAGGAATGGTGGTATGAAAATAGTGAATTTTCTCCTTCTTTATAGTGCCTGAAGATTTGGTTGCAATGGAACTCATTTTTTAAATAAATTAAAATACCTCCATGTTTTTCAGATAAGATATGTGCTAAGGGGAACCATGTGTGATATTGGGGGGGGGGGGGGTCAAAAATGTGTTTTTGACATTATATTCTCCTTGAAAATCATCAGTATGCCTCTGTTATATATGTTTCTCTAACCAAACTCTCATATAGGAAAGTGATTGGGAAATTCTTTTTTTAAGCTTCTTCTTTTGGATTCTATTGAACAACCCTATTTAAGGTTGGTGGCTTCTCTCTCACTCCACTATCCCTAAAAAAACAAGGAGTGTGTTTTGAATATTAAATGATTACATTTATTTTAGATATTATCTTGATCGATATTTTTTTAATTATTAATAAGTTTCTTGATAGTTTTGACAATAATCGTTATGGGAAACACCAACAACATTTTTTGGAAAATAAAACAACTATGTTTTCATTTTAAGGGAAATGTTTTTGATGAGTAATAACTAGGCATGATCATGTTTTGGTGTACATTAATATTGAAGTGATTAGGTCCCTATTAGTACGAAATATCTATACAACTTTATTTTAGTGGGAAATTGGTTTGAATTGGCATGGGTGGTGTGTTCTCATGATCTATATGGACAGGGCCTTCTTGGGTTATATTTGGATTCCAGAACTGTTTAGCTGGGGACATTGATTTTTATAGATATGTAATGGCTTGGGTTAAAGGGAATGTATTTTCTCTGATTACTTTCCCTATATAGGAGGGCTCACTATGAAAGAAGATGCATTGGTTTATTTGAATTATATTGACTGTGTGAAGAAGACCCAGGTGAATGAGTTGGGGTATGATATGGATGTGAAAATTATTGATTCTATGAAAGGTAATTTATTGGTGTGAGTTATTTACATGGGATTCTTTGGATTCATTTTTTTGTTTTATGATTCTCTTATATTTTATATTAAAAATGTGAGCTAACTTATTCTTGTATAAGTGGTGTGTCTAGGGTTTCTTTTGGGGATTACGTACTATGTTTTTATACTCACCCATTGAATAAGAATCTTTGTGCATATGTAGATGTTATTAGACATGGGTAAGGGGGGACTCTTACATTACTAGATGAATACATTTCTATAGTGGAATTTAATAATGGACCTTGGATATTGGAGGTATTTTAAATATATATATGGGGAGCATGAACTGTTGGAAGATTTAACCTAATTTGTTTCATGTTATTGTTTTACATCATGGTTGATGTTTTTAGGGGTTGGGACTCTAATCATATTATTATTTTTCTGTATAAGAGGTTGGTTTTTTTATTCATGCATAATTTCATGATTTTTTCACTATCATTTGTTACTATAGGTTAAATATTATCTAAGGGTAAATCGTCCCCCAATGAGAGAGTACACCCTTTGAATTTGTTGTCGTCATTTGGTGTGAACGGTGTATAACTATGGTTAGTGGAATTCTAGTCCTTCCCACGCCAATATTTTGGGTTTGAGATGTTATAGATTTCCTCTTCCAAACGAAAACATGGTATTCCCTTGTAATCCACTTGGTTGTTGTTTTTTAGTATTTTACATCTATATATTACTATATATTTATTTTATCGAGCAACCCATTTAATTAAACGATACATCAATCCCCAAATCAAAAAAAAAATTAAGTCTCACCTGATGTTTGTAGATGATACAATTATTTTTTTCAAAGGAAGCAGGAGATCTATTCAGGGGATGAATGAGCTTATTGGGGACTATTGTAGCTGGAGTGTTCTGGTGGTGAACATGGATAAAAGCCTCTTTTTTTACTTCCAAGAATATTTCTGAGAGAAAGGACATAATTACTAATGAAAGCCTGTCTATGAGCAGGGGGCCCTCCCCGATGGAGTACTTAGGGGCACCGGTGAGTCCTTACACTCTCAGAATTCATCACTTCAATAAGATTGTGGGAAAGATCTTGGGGCGCATTTATAATTGAAGAAACAGATTCCTCTCATTTGGAGGTTGCATCACCCTTGTGAATAGTGTCATTGTCTCTATTTCCATTCACATTTTGTTTAATTTGAAGGTTCCTAGAAGTGTTCTTGCTACCTTAGAGAATATTATGGTGTCCTTCATTTGGGATGGGTAGAGGGTGGGTAAGTACCACTGGGCATCGGGGAAGCGGATGTCTAGACCTCTTCCTGAAGGAGGGATTAATTTGCGAAGTGTTTTTGAGACCATGCATGGGATGCATGCCAAACTAGCATGGGAAGAAATGGATGGTCGATCCTTATGGGGTTGGTTGGTGCTGGGAAAATATGGTCAGAATATAAATGAGGCGAGGGCACGATCGTCCAAGATATGGAAAATGATTAATCCTTACTCGGAGACCTTGTACCAGCATTCCAAATAGCTGGTGGGAAGAGGTGACATTAACTTCTGGCTTCAAGACTGGGGGACGGGCAGGTTAGGGTTCCCAGGGTGTCCTACCCTGAACCTCTCTTTTAGGGAAGCCAGTGACCATACGGGCTTCATCTAGGCTATTCATGATGAAAACCAACGTGTTAGGTTTAATTCTATGGTCATGAATGAGGAATGTGACAAGCTTGTTTTCACAAGCTTCTCAACTGGGGAGTTCTCTTCGAAGGCCTTCTTTCGGATGAGGAGGTGTGTGGTGAATTCTGATCCTTGGGGGGTGATGCTGTGGTGCAAGGAGATCCCTTCCAAAATTTCATTCCTACTGTGGAGGGTGATGAACCGAGCTTTTCCCACTGACGATAACATCAAATGAATGGGTGTTCAGTTGGCCTCACGGTGCTGGTGCTATAGCAACCCCAAGCAAGAAACAGTGGATCACCTGTTCTTTGACAGTGAGTGGGCATTCTGGATTTGGAAGGAGTTTGGGGCTTTTACTGGTTGGAATGGTCAGGGTGGTTCAATGGATGGTTTTCTCAGTGCATGGTTTCACGGAGCTGGGGAATAGGGAGCTGAGAGGAACGATCGGGCGGTGATTGTCTCAGTAGGGTGCTGGACCATCTGAACGGCGAGGAATGCTGCGCGCCATAAGTGTGCTCGGGTTTCTCAGGTTAGTGTTCTTTTCAAAACGAAGAATCTGTTCTAGGACTTGGTTCGGTTATGTGAAGACTGTCATGGTGCTCCATCATTGAGGGGCCTGGTCTCGAATTAGTTCTTCTCCAATCGGGATGGTGCCTCGGGGCAGGGGAACTGGGTCCGCTGGCGTCCACTCCACTGTGGTCTCAAGATGAATACAGATGGATCCCTGGTTGGGGGGGGAGATGCGCGGAGGCGGTGTCATCAGGAACCCAAACGGGTCGGTGATAGCGGATTTATCTGCCTCCTATGGCAGGGGTGATGTTTTAAAAGCGGAGGTGTATGCGATGCTCACAGGGTTGGAGCTTTGTGACCAGCGACACATCGATCTGAAGGCGGTGGAGACAGATTCACTCTTACTCCTCAAAGCACTCTTGATCCTGGCCGATTTCTTTGGAATGTCTCATACCTCATTAGAAAGTGCAAACAACTTTTGGGCACTCAAGTAGTGATCACTCATACCTGGTGGGAAGGGAATCAGGTTGAAGACTTCCTGGCGTCTCTGGCACATCCGGCTGAAAGTTTGTCCCTCTTGCTTCACATCAGCTCATTCCCTAAGGAGGGAGTGGGGTTTGTTATTAATGATTCTCTGGGTTTTCATTTTTTCGGACCCCATGATTCTCTTTCTCCCTATTTTGTTTTTTGTTTTCTGATTTTATGTCTTTTTGTAATCTCTTTTATTCAATAAAAATGTTAGTTTTCAGTCACATATAGTAAATGTGTGCTTTTCATTTCTCCCCAAGATATCAATTCCTTTATACTAATCTATATAATCAATGCACCATAATTGAAAAACAAATTTGTTCCACCTACAAGATTATTATCTTTTTTTCCATAAATTCACATTTCTTGTTTTGTTTAGAAAACACCATCTATTAACTATCGACATTCTATTATTCATGTAATGTTTGAGAGTGATTTAAACCAATATAGATTTTTTATTATTTTTCCTTATATGAGATTCCAATTTTAGTTAAGTTGTATGTGGGTCTCTCTTTAATTCTTACTATATGACCAGTGATCAAATCTTCTTCATCATTAAGAAAAGAGAACATATTCTGAGATTTGTTAGTGTTTATAGATTCCCTTTCAAATCCTCATGAAACATCTTTAAATATAATTTATTCTCCCATTTTCCTATAGTCAAATTATTTTTTTACAAAAATTTGGATCAGTTAAAACAATAAACATATAAATATTATCTCGTTTATCATGATAGATATGTTCTCATTCTTCATCACATGCTTCTGGGGGCCCCTCCACCAGGGTATAATCTTACCCCTTCATAGTTGGTCTTTGAATCACCAATGTAAACATATAATAAACACTTCATAAATAGTCATGAACTCTTACTCTTATTTTCTAGAGAATAAAAGTAACTTTTAGATTTTTTTAATTCTCTTTATCACTAAGAGCTTCCAATATACTATTAAATTACATTTATCATTGATCTGACAATAATTACTTCTTTTATTTTATATTTGGATGTGTATTCATTTTTTTAAAATCAATAGTACCTATAGAAAAGGTTTTTTGATAAATAAAACACTCCTAAAATTTTCATGTACCATTCTCATCACTTTCTTTTATTAACTCATTATAAAATTTTCCAAATTGTAATTTACCCATGGAATTTTTAGATTTCATCACAATGTTTACTTTTTTTTAAAAAAAAAACCACTTATTTATTAAGTCATTCAAAAACTCCACTTAACTATTCAATAAAATCTATAATATCATTATATGCCTGATCTTGTTATATAATTTTAATCTAGAAATCTATTTTTTATCTCATTCCAGTTGAACAATAGTTTATTCCTACACTACTCTCTCTAATCAGGTATTTTTCTCTTTGATTTGATCAACATACTAAAAGGTTTCGTTGACTAGTCCATCAATCATTCTATTTTTCATCCTTGGAATATCTAGATCATCATTTAATCCTCCAAGTTATACATTGATATTAACTACTAATTTTGGTTGATCATTACATATCTTATTATTTTGATTCATTTATACAATTTTCATTATAGCATCATTCAAATAAGATTTGAATTATATTTCCCTGTTATCAAGAAATGTTTCAACATTTTTATTTTCCATAATCAAATTTATATTCTTATGAAACATCATTTTAAAACTATTTTTCAATCCATATTTTATACTTATTCTTATAGGAACCCCTATTTTTTTGATTTTTTAAGAAATCAATCTCCCCATCTACTATATTTTGTTTTCTTGTTCATCTTTTAGTGATATGGATAACCATTACACAATGTATAGAATACAATTATTGGATTCCCTCAAACCTACCTCAACCAAATTTGAATTTTCATTCCATATATGGGAGAAATTAATCACTCACATTGTATTAAAATTTTTATTGATTGATCTAAATATTTTATATCTCCATGAAATTCATCTCTTTATATGAGTGACATATTATTCCATCCAATTTCACCCACACCTTATGTAATAACATAATATTTTTTGACCAAGAGATAAATCAACATGATTTTATACTTTAAGTAATGATGGCATTACACTAACCTAACATTTTAAATGTTTCTCAATTCAAACTCTCATATGGTAAAGTGATTGACAATTATTTTTTTAAGCTTCTTCTTTTGAATTTTATTATATAAATCTATTTAAGGTTGGTGGATTATCTCACACTCCACCATCCTTGGAAAATTTAGGTTTTTTTTTGAATATTTAAGATTATATTTATTTTAGATATATTCTTGATCTATCCTTTTTTAATTATTAACATGATTCATTATAGTTTTGATTATAATGATTATGAGAAATGCCCACAACATTTTTTAGAAAATACAAAATCTATGTTTCGGTTTCAAGGGAAATGTTTTTGATTTGTGAAAATTATGCATGAGAATGTGTTGGTGTACATTAATATTGAATCTATTAGGTCCCTTTTGGAACAACATTTCCATCCAAATTTAGTTTGTTGGGAACATTGGTTTGAATTGGGCATAGGTGGTGTGTTTTCATGATGCATATAGATAGGTCCTTCTTGGTTTATACTCATATTATAGAAATATTTAGGTTGGGACATTGATTTTTATAGATAAGTGATGACTTGGGTTTGGGGGAATGGATGTTGTCTCATTAGTTGGCCTATATAGGATGACTCACTATGACAGAAGATGCATTGGTTTGTGTGAATTATATTGACTGGGTGTGAAGAAGACCCAGGTGTATGAATTTTGGTATGAGACAAATGTGAAAATCATGGAATATATAAAAGTATATTTCTTGGTGTGATTTATTTATATGAGTTTATCTGGAGTTATTTTCTTGTTTTATGATTCTATTATGTTTTATTATAAAAACATGAGCTAATTTATTCTTGTTTAAGTGGTGTGTACTGGGTGTCATTTGGGGATTACCTACTATGTTTTTATACTCACCCCTTGAATAATAATCATTGTGAATATGTAGATGTTATTCGACATGGGTATGGGGGGACCTTTTACCTTACTAGATGAAGACATTTCTGTAGTTTCATTTAATAATAGACTTTAGAGATAGGATGAATTTTAATTATATAGCTTGGGAGCATGCGACGTTGGAAAATTTTTCTTCATTTGTGTCTTGTACTTGTTTTCAAACTTGGTTAATCATCATTAATATTATTTATTTTATTGAAAAGAAGAAAGAAAACTACAAGGGGGAAAGAATGAGAGGCCGAGACCTAAGGGGGTCAGAAATAGTGAAGGCTGAGGGCATCCCCTCTAATGATATTCACCCCCTCCACTTTCAGGAAGTTCAAGTCATAGAAACAAGAGACACCAGAACCTTGGACCGCAATGAAAGAAAGGAAATCAGCCTCCATGCTGCCTTCACGCCAGGTATGTCTCAAGAAAATGTTGTTGGAGATCAGGCCATGACACTTCCGAATTACATAAGTGATCGACCATGGGGGATTAAAGATGTCAAGCAGTGAGTTCCATAGGACCATGGAGTCAGTTTCTGCTTCCGCAATGGTGATGCCGCCCTGGTGACAGAGAGAGAGGCTAGTGAGGAAGGCGAGAGCGTCTGCTTGAAGAGACAAGCCGAGGCTGAAGAAATCAGTGAATTCCAAAACAACCAGGCCTCCAGAGTTTTGGACCAGGCCACCACCTCTCATGACCCCTGAGGAACAGGAGCCGCCGGTATTGAGTTTCAGGCCATGCACCGGAGGGAGCCAGCGAACCCACTTTCCTCTCGAAATTTCCCTCTGAACAGGAGTCTAGGCATGTAGCTGCAAGATGTAGAGCGAAGGATCATAACTCCAGGACTTAGAGTTCCTGACCAAATCCAGGAAGAGACTCCGAGTCCTTTCAATAATGGACTTTCTAGAAGACTGAGCCCCCTCGTGCCTTGCTTTATTTCTAGCCTTCCAGAGGAACCAACATCCTGCATGGAGGATAAGGGTTCTAGCCTATCTCTCCGGTCCTCTGTCCCCCCGATTTATGAAACCAACGGTCCAGAAAATAGGTGTCTGAGGAAGCTGGGGAGAAGAGAGCAGTGAACATACTGAAGAAAGACCAGACCTCGCATGCCCAATAGTTTGGGGTTGAGATGTTACAATTTCAATCTTCCCTATGAAAACATGGTCTTCAATTTCAATCAAATTGGTTGTTATTGTTTTGGTATTTTACGTCAATATATTACTATACATTTATTTTATTGAGCAACCCATTTTATTAAATGAAACATCAATCCCCAAATCCAAAAAAAAATCACACTTATTATATTATGTGCGAGTCTATCTAAAAATCGTAAATTTGTATTTTTTATCTATTCCCTAGACAAAAATTCGTTTCTACCTATCTATATAATCAATACCCCATAATTGAAAAAGAAATTAGGTCCAAACACAAGATTATTCACTTTTTTCCATAGACTCACATTTCCTATTTTTTTTGGAAACACCATCTATTAAGTATTTATGTTTTGTTGTTCATGTAATGTTTGGGAGTGATTTCAACCAATATAGCCGTGTCATTATTTTTCCTTCTAAGACATTCCAATTTTAATTAATTTATATGAGGGTGTCTCCTTAATTCTTATGATATGATCGATGATGAAATATTCTTCATCATTAATAAGATAGAACATATTTCTAGATTGGTTAGTGTTTATAAATTTTCTTTCAAATCCTCTTGAAACATCCTTAAATATATTTTATTATCTCATTTTACAATAATAAAAATATTTTTTGAAAAATATGGATAAATTAAAACATTTAACATAGAAATATTATCTCATTTATCATGATGGATATTTTCTCATTCTTCATTACATGCTTCTGGGAGCCTCTCCACCTTGGTAGAATCTTGCTTCCTCATAATTGGTCTTTGAATCCCGAATGTAACCATAGAACATACACTTCATATATATTAATGAACTCTCAATCTTCTTTTATAGGGAATCCAAGTAACTTTTAGATTTTTTGAAATCTATTTATGATTAAGAGTTTTTCTATATTATTACACTACCTTTATCATTGATCTGAAAAGAATTTCTATTTTTATTTTATATTTTGATGTGTCTTAATTTTTGTAACATCAATAGTACCCATAGAAAAGGTTTTTTGATCACAAAAACAGTCCTCAAATTTTATTGTTCTATTCTCAACAATTTATATTATTAACTCATTAGTACATTTTACAAATTGTAATTTACCCATGAAATTTTTGGAATTCATGAAAAAATTTGTTTTGTTTAATGAAACAACTTATTTATTAAGTGATTCATTAATTCACCATTTTTATTTAATGAAATATTTAATATCATTATATACTATATATTGTTCTATAATTCTAATATTTAAATATATTTTTTCATCTCATTTCAGTCGAACAATAGTTTATTCCTACACCACTATCTCTAATCGGATAATTTCATGTTTGAGTTGATCAACATACTGAAAGGTTTCTTTGACTAGTCCATCAAGAACACTATTTTTATTCCTTGTAATATCTAGATCATCATTTTATCCTTCAACTTATACATTGATATTAACTAATAATTTTGGTTGATATTTTAATATCTTTTTATTTTGAGTCATTTCTTCCATTTTTGTTATAGCATCATTCAAATATGATTGGAATTATATTTCCCTATTATCAAGAAAATGTTTTCCATTTTAATTTGTCTAATAAGAATTTATATTCTTATAACACCTCTTTTTAAAACTATTTCACAATCTATATTTCATACTTAATCTTATCATAATCCTTATTTTTTTATTTTTAAGAAATCAATCTCCATATCTACTATATTTTGTTTTCTTGGTCATATTTTAGTGATATGGATAACCATTACATAATAGATAGAATCCAATTATTGGTTTCCCTAAAACCTAACTTTACCAAATTTGATTTTTCTTTCCATATGTGGAAGAAATTCATCACTTAAATTGTATTCAACTTTTTCTTGATTGATCTAAAGATTTTACATCTCCCTAAAAGTTATATTTTTATATGAGTGACATATTATTCCATCCCGTGTCACCCTCACCTCATATACTGACATAATATTTTATATATCATGAGATAAATCACCATGATTATATTATTTAATTAATGATGTAATTACAATAACATAATATTTTATATGGTTCTCTAATCAAACTCTCTTATAGGCAACCGATTGGAAAATTCTTTTTTAACTTCTTCTTTTGGATTCTATTGGGAAACCCTATTTACGGTTAGAAGATTCTCTCTCACTCCATTATCCCTAGAAAATTGAGGATGTTTTTATGAATATTTAAGATTAAATTTATTTTATGGATTTTCTTGATGGTTCATTTTTTAATTATTAACATGATTCTTGATAGTTTTGATAATAATGGTTATGGGAAACACCCACAACATTTTTTGGAAAATAGAAAATCTATGTTTCAGTTTCTTGGGAAATGTTTTTGATATGTGAAAATTAGGCATGATCATGTTTTGGTGGACATTAATATTGAGTTTATTAGGTCCCTATTTCCATGTAATTTCCATCCAATTTTAATTTTTTGGGAACATTGGTCTAAATTAGGTATGGATGGTGTGTTTCCATGATGCATATAGATGGGGCCTTCATAGTTTATACTTGGCTGCCAAAACTGTTTAGGTGGGGACATTTATTTTTATAGATATGTGATGACTTAGGTTAAGGGGAATGAGATTTATCTCATTAGTGGTCCTATATAAGAGGGATCACTATGATAAAAGATCCATTTTTTTGAGTGAATTATATTGAGTGTGTGGGAAGAAGACCCAGTTGCATGGGTTGTGGTGTGAGATGGATGTGAAAATTATGGATTCTATGATAGGCAATTTCTTGGTGTGATTTATTTACATGGGTTTATTTGGAGTAATTGTTTTGTTTTAGGATTCTCTTATATTTTATATTAAAAAATTTACCTAGCTTATTCTTGTTTAAGTGGCATGTCTAGGGTTTCTTTTGGGGATTAACTACTATGTTTTTATACTCACCCCTTGAATATGAATCTTTGTGCATATGTAGATATTATTAGACATGATTCAAGTAATAAGGGACCTCTTACCTTACTGGATGAAGACATTTCTATAGTGGTATTTAATAATTGACCTTGGATATTAGAGGTATTTTAATTATAAAAATTGGGAGTATGCGACATTGGAACATTTTTTCTCCATTGTGTCTTGTTCTTGTTTTCCAACTTGGTTGATGTTTTTACAGGTTGTGACTCTAATAATTTTTTATAAGAGTTTGGTTTTTTTATTTATGAATAATTTTTAGATTTTTTCACTATAATTTTTTACTACATGTTATATATTATATAAGGGTAAATCATCCCCCAATGATAGAGTACACCCTTAGAATTTATTTTCTCCATTTGGTGTCCAGGGTGTACACCTATGGTTAGAGGAATTCTAGTCCTTCCCAAGACAATAGTTTGGGGTTCATATGTTTCAAATTTCCACTTCCCTTATAAGGAAACATGGTCTTCCCTTGCAATCCACTTGGTAGTTTTTTATTGGTATTTTACATCAACATGTTACAATACATTTATTTTATTGAGAAACCCATTTAATTAATTGAAAAATTAATCCCCAAATCCAAAAAATTAAAACAGACTTATTATATTATGTGTGAGTCTATCCTAAAATAGTAAATGTGTGTTTCTCATCTCTTCCCTAGCTACCTATTGCTTTATAGTAATCTATATAATAAATTCACCATAATTGAAAAAGAAAGAAGTTCCATCCACATGATTATTTTCTTTTTTGATATAAATACACATTTCCTATTTTTTTTTGGGAAAACACCATCTTTCTTCTATTGATGTTCTATTTTTTAGGTAATTTTTTTGAGTTAATTCAACCAATATAGATTTTTCATGATTTTTTCTTCTAAAAGATTCTAATTTTAATTAATTTTAATGAAATCAATGCATCATAATTGAAAAAAAAGCAGTTCCATCCAAATGATTATTCTCTTTTTTCATAAACACAAATATCTTATTTTGTTTGGAAAACACCATCTATCATGTATCAATGTTCTATTGTTCATGTAATGTTTGAGAGTGATTTCAACCAATATAGATTCTTCATTATTTTTCTTTCTAATAGATTCCAATATTAGTTAGGTTATTAGTGGGTCTCTCTTTAATTCATACTATATGATCAGTGACAAAATCTTCTTCATCAATAAGAAGAGAGGACATATTCCTAAATTGGTTAGTGTTTATATATTCCCTTTAAAATCTTCTTGAAACATACTTAGATATACTTTATCCTCTCTTTTTATTATAATCAAATGTTTTTTAGAAAAATATGGATTAGTTAAAACATTAAATATAGAGATATTATCTCTTTTATCACAATAGATATGTTCTCATTCTTTATTACATGCATCTGGGAGACTCTCCACCTTGGTAGAATCTTGCCTCCTCATAATTGGTCTTTGAAACAATAATTTATCCAAAGAACAGAAGCTTATAATAGGAATAAACACTCACTATTCCTTCCAAGGGAATCCGAGTAACTTTTAGATTTTTGAAATTATCTTTTCAATTAAGATTTTCCTCTGTACTATTAAATTACAATTATCATTTATCTAAAAAGAATTTCTATTTTTTCATTAATATTTGGATGCGTATTCATTTTGGTAACATCAATAGTACCTATAGAAATGGTTTATTTATCACTAAAACAATCCTCAAATTTTGTTTTACCATTCGTAACACCTTCTTCTATTAACTCATCAGTAAATTTTTCAAATTGTAATTTACCCATGGAATTTTTATATTTCATCAATTTTTTTTAAAGAAACCACTTATTTATTAAGTTATTGAATAATTCATATTTTATCTTCGATTAAATCTCTAATATCCTTATATACGTTCACCTGTTCTATAATTTTAACCTTGAAATCGATTTTTCCATCTCATTTAACTTGAAAAATAGTTTATTCCTACACTAATCTCTTTAATTGGATAATATTTTTATTTTAGTTGATCAACATAATGAAAGTATTATTTGTCTAGTCCATCAAGAACACTATTTTTTCAATGGAATATCTTTCTCATCATTTAATCCATCAAGTTATACTTTGATATTAACTTCTAATTTTGGTTGATCTTTTCATATCTTTTTTATTTTGATTTATTTCATCTATTTTTTTATAGCATCATTCAAATAAGTTTTGAATTATATTTCCCTATTACCAAGAAAATGTTCACCAATTTCGTTTTTCGTACTCACATTTATATTCTTCTAAAACCTCATTTTAAAACTATTTCACAATCCATATTTCATACTTATTCTTATAGGAACCCTTATTTTTTTAAGAAATAAATCTCCCCATCTTCTATATATTGTTTTCTTGGTCATCATTTAGTGATATTAATAACCATTATACAATGGAAAGAATCCAATTACTGGTTTCCATTAGGCCTACCTTAACCAAATTTGAATTTTCTTTCCACATATGGGATAAATTCTTATTATCCAATTATTCACCTTTTTCTTGATTGATATAATGATTTTACAGCTCCCTAAAAGTCATCTATTTATATGAGTGACATATTATTCCATCCAACTTAATCCACACCTCATATAATAACATAATATTTTATATAGATCAAGAGATAAATCAATATGCTTCTATTATTTAAGAAATTATGGCATTACACTATATGGAGAATTTATTCCTGTGACCTTATTTATGATCTCCATATCCTTTCTCTCCATAAAAAATTATCACATAGATCAAAAAAACCCTATGGATCTTTTGAGGGATCCTTTAATACAATCATTGCTATATATCACCATATCAAAAACATAATCATTCATAACTTTATCTCTATATCCTTTATCTCCTAAAAAATTTCTGACATAGATCCAACAACCCCTATGTCTCTTTTGAAGGATCCTTTGATACAATAATTGGTGAATATCACCATATCAAAAAAATAATTATGCATAACTTTAATCCCATCATCCATCACCTTATTGTATCCTTAAAATATTTTATAAATTTTTCCCATATGGATTGAGAGAAAGTGGGACTGATCACATTTAAAATTGAATTTTCAAGTGCTCTATAGAAGGTATTTTTTTTCATTACATTATTGTTTAATTTTTATTAAAAATTATTCAAAGACATATCCATGGAATATTATATCTAAATTCCATTAATTATAGAAGAGAATATTTCAATGTTTATAGATTGTATTTGACATCTGATATGACTCATTTATATTAAATAATATTTTTATCAAATAGAAAAATCCCTTCAAATAATAAAATTGCCTTTATTAAAACTTATTTCAGATAAATTACTTAGATTAAACCTTTCATCATTGACACCACATGTTGTAATGATTTATGTCCCAAACATTATAAGAGTGGGGGGATGGGTGAATTAAGATGGGGTTTCTTTCTAATTTTCTAAATTTAAAACATATCACATAATGATTTTGTTAATTTATGTTTATAGCATTGTTTCTATATTCCTTTTTAATATATTATACAAGAAAAATAGTTTTAAAACCCTGATAATTATTCAACCAGACAATATTTTTGTAAAACAAATTCCCCACACCACCCCATTTATTAAAATTATATGGTTTGATCATCCCATCATGTTCATAGGTCTTCTAAAACTAACTACTTCAAAACTCTATGAACCATGGATATAGATTTATAACAATAACATAATATAATAACTAATGGTGTGGTTTTTATCCTTATGGAAGTTAATGAAAATGAATACATTTTTATAAAAAACTAACTGAGAACTCTATAATTATAGAAGAGTGAACCCAATACCCTGAACACCTCTTTAAGGGAGGCCATAGGGTTATTTTATATTGAATAATAGAGATTACATGATACATCCAGACCAATGTGGGACTTGAGAAAATCTAATCTCAAAAACTCTGATTATTCACTGAAAGTGGCTAATATTAATTTTTAATATCTTAATATTATTTTGTTTCAAAGTTCATAAACATCAATTTTAGTCCAATTCAAAAATTGAACTTCATTTCCCATCATTGTGCAATTCATGCTTAAAGTGTCAATTTGGGCCCACTCAATATATTTCTTGTTAAAAATACATTTTTCATCATTTTAATTTTATATTTTGGTATATGATTCATCACTTTATTTTTAACATTTTATCTTTTACGTCTGATGGATGAATCCCAAGGTAAGATGGAGATTTTTGCGCCTGAATGCAGAAATTTGCTGGAAAAAACATAATGGGCCTAAGGCCCATCAAACAAATGTGGGGCCCACAAACCCAGCCAAATTAAGCTA
Organism: Viscum album; assembly: GCA_963277665.1. Taxonomy (NCBI): domain Eukaryota; kingdom Viridiplantae; phylum Streptophyta; class Magnoliopsida; order Santalales; family Viscaceae; genus Viscum; species Viscum album. Next base: position 109,985,867 of record OY728135.1, read on the forward strand.
AAATTTTTATAGTAGAAAGATAAAAATATGGGGATCATTATATTCAACTGTATCCGGATCTAATTATGAATTTTTCATGATGATAATGGGATATGAAGATGAGATTTAAATGGTGGGCCCGACATTAATGCACATAAAGTCATCCCACCATTTCGACCATAACATCCAAACCGCTCTGCCAAACTTCCTGAAATTTTAACAGTGCATAGAGGAAATATGGAAGATAATAGTTCTCTACTATGAACCCTCTAGATTTAGCCTTCTTAAATTAAAAATTCACATGTCAAAATAGTGGAAGAATCTGGATGGTTTTGTGGTCAACTTTGTAACGTCAATTTCCTTTTGATTTTTCACCCTCCGTTTGACTCTCTTAATTTTTGGGGGGTAAATTGATTTTTGGGGGTCGACCTAAGGCTCTAAATATTCCTATATAAGGATCTGGTGGTGAAGGTAAAAATGATCTCATATTTTTCTTATCATCTTGTGTTGCTTGTTTCACTATAAGGTTATGCTTCCAAATTTCCTTTGTAATGTTTTCCATTTCCATGTAAGTTTATTTTTTGTATCTTTAGGTTCTTAATAAAATTCTTTCTCTTATATATTTTCCATTTCTCTTTTATCACAAATCATAGTGATATCTTTACGTTTTTTTGAATTAGTTCACACATAGGTGTGAATTCCATTCACACACACGGAGGAGTGCTCTTTATTTTTGCGGTTTTAATTTCTTCAATCCAATTCTTGTTAGCCATCTTCCACCCACCATTGAGAGTATACCATAAATGGAGGGCTAACCCTTTAATGGGTTGATAGTAGGAGGATGAAAAGGCTGGATTGAATGTTATTTTATGAATGAATTGTTGTTAATTGATTAATTAATTTAAGAATTTCATTCTTCAGTTAATTTTACTCTTCATCTTCACTGTGTTTGAGAAAGCTAAATTCAAGTACTAAATGACCATATAACTTGGAGAGATCATACATTTTGTTCAATATGTGTATAGTTTATTAATAATTGCGTTTAGTAAGCACCAAACCAGAGAATGATGAAGGTAGTGTTATTTTTGAAGAATGGATTCATCAAGAATTAATAAAACTAAAATTGTCTAAAGAAGTAAAATTCATTCAATCCACCCCGAGCATAATCCTAATATCAAAACATTTTCATTGAATTGAATTCACTTAAGTTTATTAGTGTTCTTTAAAACCATCCAAAATCAAAACCAAAGTTGGCCACTTCACAACCTATCCTCCACCAAATTATAGTGTCTCATGTTTACTTCTTCGGTCCCTGTAGATTTGACCCCTACATGTACTACATCGACCGCTGTTACCAGTAGGGTAAATTTGGGTGCAACCATATTTTGGCAACATTTTCGGGGATCCAAGTAAGTAACATAGACACTCATCTTCTTTTCTCACCCCAAATTCTCTAACCTCACCCTAATTTATCTTCTCTATTCCCCTTTCTGTTTATGTGTGTCCAATAAATCCCATAACCAATTTTCAATCAATCAAATGGATTATCTTCCACAATACCCATTGATAGACCAAGTATATAATAAACTGGAAAATAAATATTTGGAATCACCTCACTTAGGGATTTTTATTGACCAAACCATGATTGAATACACCAGACCAGATGAGATGTACAATCAATGGGATGATGATTGTTTAAAGGATCAATTTTCAAACCTCTCGAGGATTATTGAATAGATCAAACTTAATGAAGTTCATGATGTCCAAAAATCTATAAATTTTAATTCTGAAAAAATTCTTGAACCTTTGTGTCAAAAAATGGTTAAAATGAATTCAGAAGTTTCATCACTGAGATTAGAAATAAAAAGCATTGGGACTTATGAAGAATCCATTCCCACTCAGGATGTCCTTTCCTCATCACAGATAGAATAATCTTTTATCCCAAAAACCACTCATGAATTAAAAAATAAATAACCTTTAAATATGGGATAATTTAATAAGATCAACGAAATGTTGAAGAGTCTTTAAATCAAGAGGAAATTGATTTTTTGGACTCAACAAAGGAAAATTTGACATCATGTATTGAGTTTCCTGAATATAACTCCATTGATAAATTTTCAGAATTACCAATAATTGAACCATTAAGAGAGATCACAAATAGTGAGTCCTTACCCATTCCTGATATTCAACTGGAAAATTTTGGAGATGACTCATATTTTCAAAAGGAACCAATTATTTCAAAAAAATTTGTCATAGAAACAAATTTGGATTCAAATTTGAATTATTATTTGGGAAAATTCAATAAAATTGAAATAATATTTATAATCCTTCCTTCCCCACTTGAGAATCCTCCCCATTTATGATAACCAAGACCATTCAATTATCATCAATTTTCATCAAGAATCTCACAAAGTAGGAATGAACCTTGAAATATTAGGAAATACTCCCGATGAAACTCAATCAACCATTACCAAAATTCCATAAACATTCACACTCATTGTTAAGCACGTGATTTTACATGGCAAAAATTATAAAAAAATAATTAATCTAAATCTTGATGAGGTGGATAAAAATGGGGTCCTAAAAATGTTGAATGTTGGAATTGGATAAGTTAGGGGGTACAAGTCGAGCTAACAACATTAAACAAAAGCGTTGCTTGGAAGGAAACCCATGCTTTTCTTGTTTCCAATCATTATGAATCATTTTTATTTTTATTATTTTTATGTTTTTTTCATATAATAAATTACCGTAGGTTATTGACCTGTTCTTCTTTTATGAGTAAGGATGGGTATGAAAGGGGAGCACCATATTCACTCGTGTCACGTGGCATGATCTTTGAGTAATACCTTACCCAAAAAATTAAAAAGAAGACAATGTATCATCAATATATGTTATTTTTATATATTTTTTAGGTTAAACAAATAATATATATATATATATATATAATAAAATTAAAGGACACATCGTAGGTCATGGGGAAAGCCCGTCACAACCGTCCAAGCCACTGAGACTCAAATCCAGGATTGAAGGGAGACTGTTTCACGCACTTTCATCATCAACCATAAGGTGGATTCATTCCATTATTATAATTTTAAATTTCCTCTTTGAACACCTCTCCCATAACCCCTTCTAAGTTTTCTTTAAACACTGGGGACAATGTTATTCTATGTTGGGGGGAGATGAAATAAAAAATGATTTTTTTATAATAATAACATGAATGGAAAGAAACATTTCATTAACCTTGAACATGATAACACACATTTCAAACTCTAAAATTGGATATCAAATAATTTTGCATACCTTGATTCTGATTTTAATGCAAGTTTATGTTCATGAGCATAGTTTTTGGAAAGTACGATTGTCCGATGTGATTTTTCAAAGTTTACATTTTCATCCTCTTAATAAAAATACCACAATGCACGTATACTAGATATTAGGTGTAAATTTGAGTTCTTGGGTTTCTTTCATTATAGAATAGGGTTCTAGGGTCACTTTTAGTTTAATTTGAGTATAAAAAAAAAAACAAAAACAAAAAAATAAAAAAAAATTTAAAAAAAATAATGACCACATAGATCAATGTTTTTTCCAAATGCGTGGCACCTGACACTTGGGGATCGTGACTCCATAGTTGTCTTATACATAGTTAGGCTTTATATCTCTATTTTATAGCATGGAATTGATAACATGTGTGGTGTCCTGGACTTGGGGATCATGACTCCATAGTTGTCTTTCCCAGAGTTAGTCTTTTCATATCTATTGTTGTTAAAAAATAAAAAAACAAACAAAAAAAATTGGACACTCATCTTAAGGTTTAATGTGATTCCCACGTAGAGCTTCCATTATTTTTCCCCTTGAACAATAAAATGGGCCCCATGTCTTTTGTGATGCACAACACCTTATCATACTTAATTGAAATGGATGAAATGTGGTGATGAATTTGAACAAACGAATGGTCTTGGTATTGGGATATTTTTATAGAACTAGCTTGTTTTAATAGATTTTTATGGGTTTCATAATTTTTTTTGGTATGAGGTCTTTGGGTGAGCAATGTGTATTATTTTTTTTTTGGAAAAGGGGATTCAAATTTCATATTTGTAATATATTTTTCTCGGGACTAGAAAAACTCAAGTTGGGGGGTGTCATTAGTCACCAAAATTGGCTAATATTAATTATAAATATCTTAATATTAATGTGTTTCAAAGTGCATAAACATCAATTTTAGTCCAATTCATAAATTGAACTGCATTTCCCATCATTGTGCAATTCATGCTAAAGTGTCAATTTGGTCCCTCTCAATAAATTGCTTCTGAAAAATACATTGTTCATCATTTTAATTATATATTTTTTTATATGATTCATCAGTTTATTTTTAACATTTTATCTTTTAGGTCCGATGGATGAATCCCAAGGGAAGATGGAGATTTTTGAGCCTGAATGCTGAAATTTGCTGGAAAAAGCATAATGGGACTAAGGCCCATCAAAAAAATGTGGGGCCCACCAACCAAGCCCAATGAAGATCAAATGTTTACAATATAAAGATAAAAATATTAGTATCATTTTATGAAACTATTGAAGGAGCTAATTCTGAATTTTTCATGATGATAAAGGGATCTGAAGTTGAGATTTAAATGGTGGGCCCGACATTAATGCACATAAAGTCATCCCACCATTTCGACCATAACATCCAAAAGGCTGAGCCATATTTCCTAATATTTTTACAGAGCATAGAGGACAGATGTTGAGAATATTTCTCTTCTAAGACCCCTCCGTATTCAGCCTTCTTAAATTACAAATCTACACGTCAAAATGGTGGAAGAATTTGGATGGTTTTGTGGTCAACTTTGTAATGTCAATTTCCTTTTGATTTTTTACACTACTTTTGACTCTCTTAATTGTTGGGGGGTAAATTTATTGTTGGGAGGTGGACCTAAAGCTCCTAATATTCCTATATAAGGAGCTGGTGGTGTAGGTAATAATTATCTCATATTTTTCTAATCATCTTGTGTTGCTTGTTTCATTGTAAGGTTATGCTTCCAAATTTCCATTGTAATGTTTTCCATTTCCATGTAAATTTATTTTATGTATATTTATGTTCTTAATAAAATTATTTCTCTTCTATATTTTCCATTTCTTTTTTATCACAAAGAACAGTTATATCTCTGTGTTTTTGTGAATTAGTTCACACATAGGTGTAAATTTCATTCACACACACGGAGGAGTGCTTGTTATTTCCGCAGTTTTAATTTCTTAAATCCAATTCTTGTTAGACATCTTTCAGCCACCATTGAGAATATAACAACAATGGAGGTCCAAACCTATTAATGGGTTAGTTTTAGGAGGATGAAAAGGCTGGATTGAATGTTATTTTATAAACGAATTTTTGTTAATTGGCTAATTAATTTAAGACTTCCATTCTTAAGTTATTTCTACTCTTCATCTTCACTGTGTTTGACTGAGCTAAATTCAAGTACTAAATGACCATATACCTTGGAGAGATCATGAATTTGATTCTATAAATGTATAGGGTATTATTAATTGTGTTTAGTAAGCACCAAACTAGAGAATGATTAAGGTAGTGTTATTTTTGAAGAATGGATTCATCAAGAATTAATAAAACAAAAAATGTCTAAAGAAGTAAAATGCATTCAATCCAACCCGAGCATAATACTAAGATCAAACCATTTTCATTGAATTTAATTAACTTAGGTTTCTTATTATTCTTTAAAACCATCCTAAATCAAAACCAAAGTTGGCCACTATACAGCCCATCCTCCACCAAATCATACCGTCTCAAGATTACTTCTTCAGTCCCTGTGGATTCGACCCCTACATGTACTACATTAACCACTGTTACCAGTAGGGTAAATTTGGGCACAACCACACTCCCTCTCAAGTTAGTTGTTCTTATATTGTATACATAATAAAAAAAGAACAAAACTCCTCCTCAAGATGAGACATATATATTTATCATGACCAACTTGTTACACAAAAATTTGACTCGTGGTATAGACAAACCTTTTGTTAGAACATTGACATGTTGATCAGTGGTGTGAATGTGGACGAAGGAAATATTATAATTTTCAAATTTTTCTTGAATGAAATGATAATAAAATTTAATATGCTCTATCCATTCATGAAATACTGGTTTTGTAGCAATCTTAGTAGCAGATTGATTATCACACTAGATATGTGATGGTTTCTTGGTTGTATACCTAACCTTATGAAGAATTTTTTGTGCCCAAATAATATTTGCAGAAACATATTCCATGGCACGATACTCTGACTCTACACTTGAGAGAGAGATAACATTTTTTTTTCTTCTCCTGGAGATAAAATTTCCTCCAACAAAAACTGAAAAACCAGAAGTAGATCTCTTAAAAGAGATACATCCAACATAATTTGCATAAAAAATGGCACAATGTTTGGATTCCCATGATCATAATATAGAAGACCTAAATATAGTTCCCTTTTCACATATGTAACAATGCGAAGAACAACCTCCCACTGCATTTTTGTTAGAGATTCCCAAAATTGACTCAATATTCTAATTGCACAAACAATATCGGGTAGAGTCATCGTCATGCAGTTGATATTTCCAACAAGTCATCTATATCTTTCAGGTGATAACGAAATCTAAATATTATATTGTAGTGAAATTTATCAAGGTTTGAGGGATGAGTCAACCAAGTTAGCTTAATTCATTCCAGCCTCTTATAGAAAATCAAGAACGTACTTCTTTTGAGATAGAAAAATTCATTTGGCACATCTGGAGACCTCAATCCCCAAGAAATATCATGGTGGACCCAAATCCTTCATATGAAAATGTTGATGAAGGAAGTATTTGAGTAGATCAATTCCATCAGTGTCACTTTTAGTAATGATAATGTCATCCACATAGAAAATCAATAAAATACCGCCTGCTGCAGATTGGTGATAGAAAATTGTAGAGACCCGAAGCTTGACGTACATTGACATTACATTACATTTGCGGAATACTTAGTACATAACAAAAACACACACACAAGGATCGTAATAGTTTAGTGTCTTTGGAAACTCAGAATATAATCTTCTAATCCTGGTGAAAGATCTTCAATATCTCCCATAAAGATCTTCCTTTTTTTTATACCTAAAAACTTTCTTTATATCCTGGGGAAAAGAAAACATAAAAGGGTGAGCTCAAATGCTCATTATGGGTAAACAAAATAAATATCAATCACATCATATTCATAAGAACATAACATTTTGGAAATCTTAACCTGCAAAAGAGAGCATAATTTCATAACATGGGATAAATCATGGCAGTGAAATGTAATCACAATAATCATAACATAAAACATTTAACTTTGTGGAATACACACATAATCATAGAGAATAATTTCTTGTTAGTCAAGACTCATTGCCAAGACTATCTTAGTGGACAAAGTCCCTTTCTGAACTGAGTCACCCTCGTTTCAGTCCTGTTTCACTGAACCGGTATAACCTACCATTCCAGCCATGTCTATCTCCTGAGATATAAAATCTTTACCCAATGCATTGGAGGGAGATATAGGTCCCACCCATCTCTTAATGAAACCATTCTTATGTGTTCCACAAAATATTAAATCATACATCATTGCATAACCCATGTAATAAAAATGGGATTCTTAAACATCGTGACATCATAAAACAATTCATATAAGATTAATGAATTCATAAAAATAATTCCATCACAACATAATCAAATCAATGTAATAATAGGGGTAAAAACAGAACCCTTTATTATCTTAGATGGAAAATAATTTTGATAAAACACTTGAACTCCATTCTTGAGGAAAATATCATTTCTGCTTCAAAAACACTTTTCCTTTCTTAACATGTCGTACAATTATAAAATAAAAGAAGTTGATTAAAAATAAACTTGAAAACTTGTAAAGAAAGATTCTTGGAAATAATGTTTTAAAAATCCATTCATGCCGTATAAGTTAAAAAAAACATTCTTCTTGTACTTTTGTCGGAAAAGTCAAAAAGTACCTCGTACAAAAAACGATAAAAGATTCCTTTCATATCTTTTACTAAAAACTCACCGAAGGGTAAAATTGGATTTAAACAATTGTAGGAGGATGGAAATAATATTACATATTGAGGAAACATGGATGTGGATGATATAATACACCCCAGTAAATTTCAAAGTATAAACAATCTCGGATAAAAATGAGATTGTGATATTTCCCTTACCTTAGGTCCGATTTGCTTCGTATGTGTCCGAACCTCCTGTATAATGATTTAGATAATGTCATTGACTTATTAAAGAATCATATTAATTGTTACGATATCATATATGGTTCACTTATGACTTTATATTACCCGTTCTTTTGTAAATTCCATGTTAAAGAAGCGTTTTGGGTAAAATCGTTTCATTTATCGTAGGTGTTTTGACTTGTTGTTCTTGACATTATTATTACTTATATCATGATTTAATTGCTTCCAGAATATAAAATATGATTTATATATCATATATATTCAGTATATATATATATATAATAGATAGATAAATGAAATGAAAAACACCGTTCATGGAGACGGTAGTCCGTACGTACACATGAATGCTGTTTTTCTTTCCTTATTGTCTTGAATGGAAGTAAGTAGATGACATACATATATATATATATATAAATAAATCCAGTATCTTTATAATGTTATATATTTCATTATTATTTCTTATATATACTTTATAATCATTCTTAAATGGTTAACATGGAGAATGAATCTCATCACGTCGTGGAGACGGTAGTCCGTACGTACGCACGAGCGATGATATCGTTCCCATGGTCGTGGAATTGTGTTGAAGTGTATGTATACTATTTCAGTACCAATATAACTTTATAATAATCATATATAGTTACTCATTACACCATTATACCCATCCAATTAATGTGGTGGCGGAAAATAGATTACACCACGGCATGGAGACGGTATTCCGTATGTACGCACGCGCGGTGATTTCCTTTTTCTGTAGGACGGATAGAAGGTTAATTAGAGTTGTTTCATATTTATAATAACATATCAGTATATAATAAATACTTATGTTATTACTTTATCATGAAACAACTAAAGAAGAAGAAGTTGAAGAAGAAAGAAATTGAAAAAGATCGACAATGGATATTACCTCTTTTTGACGCGCCTTTTCTTAGCCTCCACTTAAAGAACTAAGGATGGTCTTTGAAGAAGACCAGGACCTCTAGGATGATACTAGGGAAGTGGAGAAGAGATTTTGGCAGGGGTTGGCCGAGCTTGACGGCTCAAAGTTGTGTGAGGAAGAGAGGGAGGAGGTGCCCTTTTATAAGGGAGGAGAGGGTCACCTTAGGAATATCTCAAAATATTATTTTATATTAAAGTCATAATCGGTTTATAATGGTTCCAAAGGGTCTTATTTCGAAGCTAAAGTGGGGATGGGTCGAAAACCTATCAACCAATAGGATTTAGACAAGTTTAGGTTATTATTTTAACCTTATCAATTAGATTTAACTCTAAGTTAAATAATTTAACTTTTACCGTGTCTTTTTGTTTTCTTACACTATATGGTTAATACACTTACTATAACATGCCAAACGAACCCCAAATTGTTTATTATTAATATATATATCCTTATCTAAGTCATTTGGCCGAACCTTAGATTTTTAGGAATAAAATAACAATTAATAATATAATATTTGATTTAAAAACTATATTGTGTCAATTTTGACACTATTTGATATATGATTTTTGTGAAAGTCATAACAGAATTATATGATCAAACCAAGTTGATTAAATCGACGCTAATGTATCATAGTAACCTAAGAAAATTAGTGGAATTCATAAAAAGTCTCAAATTACATTTATTTGGGCATTTATAACATCAATTATGTTAATATTTTCTTAAAAAAGTAATTACTGCATCATCGTTGTGTCATAAATAAATTAAATTATTTAAAGTCTAAAAATTACACATAAAATACCATTGTGTTGGAAATCTTTTTAGATTTTTAATGAATATTTATAGTCGAAATTATATTATGTATAACCCTATATTAAAAATGTTTTAGTAAATAAACATTGATTTTAACTCTTTTAACTCTTCTTTGAATTAAATAATAATAAATGTCCTAATCTAATCCATGTGGGCCTAAATGATAATATTTTACACTTAAGGTTGTTTTTAGTTGAGATACACTTGTCCAATAGAATTAGGACATGTGTTAGGGTAATAATAATATCATTTTTACCCTTAATTACCCTATTTACTTTTAACCGTGGTAAAAAAAGTAAAAAGTTACTATTCACCAAAAAATTATTTTCATCTCATTGAACCACATTTTACTTACTGACATCAACCGTGTCTCTCGGATTTTTGAAATTCCACTCACAGAAGCGGTAAAATTAAGTTTTATGAAAAATTCAATTTTTTAACAGCCACTTAGTAGTTTCACTATTCATCAAAAATTGAAAGTTTTCAGAAAAATACCAAAAATTCACCCTAGGATAATTTCGATATTCTGAGTCCAAAAATGAAGTCCATTTTGAAAAATAAAATTTATAAAATTTTAAAAAGTGGTTATTACTATTCATAACGGCTAGTTTTAATAATATTTTAATAGTATATCGTTGTTTAGTGAAACTCGTTATTGCGTACTACACACGCTATCGAGGAAGGTCGCGATTGCCTGTAATGGAAGGCAAGTCAAGGATGCGTGTTGTGAAATATTCTTTTGGTGTAGCGTACAACACAAGACATTAATGAAATTAAAAAGAATATTTTTCATAAAATCTCGGGCTGTTACATTCTACCCCCCTTAAAATGAATTTCGCCCTTGAAATTCGTCGGGGTTATAAATGGTTTAATCCTAGAAAGTTTCTTTAATAGAAACCCACATCGTAAAAATGAATACCAAAACCAATCTTTAAAAACAAAAGTATGAAACGAAATGGTTACCCAAATAAACTAATCACTGGGTTTCCACATAGGTGAAAATATAGATATGGAAGAAAAATCTAACCATCATGTTCTGATGGAGAGTGGTAGAGAACATGGCTATGGAAAAGCCAACAATCACAAATCCATAAATTTGTGACGATCTAAGGTACCATCTGATTAATCAGATATAAGAGCACTAGGACAACATTTTTGGTTTTCAAGATCGTTTCCCTAAAGTTGAAGAATTTGAATTAGAATAAATATTTACTTTATTTTGGTAGAATCTCACTGTTGTTCGTGCCTTGAACAATTTCCACTTTATCTCTTAAATAAATGAAGTTGAATTTTTTATTCATGAAGTGTTAGCAGATCATGTGATAGAATGACAGGTCATTCCATCTGTCTCAAACAAAAGGTTAGCAAAAGTGATTAAATAAGTCATTATATAGTGAGGTTAATCATATATGGTTCCTAAAATGGACTTATACTTCATATATCATACTACTTAATATAATAAAACTAGTTTATACTAAACAGGGACTTCCTGTAGGCCAGTGGTAGGCGATAAAGGCTAGTCGCACTTCGGTTGTGGGTTCGATTCCCACAGCCTTGTCCGAAGCGATGGGCTGTCGCCCGTCCTGCAGGTTGTCCTTTTTCTAAAACTATATTACTATAACATCCCATCAATAATATCGAAAAAAATGTCTATCCTTAAACAATACTAACTTATGTCCAACATAATCCATTCCAATCTTTAGGCTTATCCATAATACTGCAGTCCACTCTCATAACATAGTGAAACGATTACCAGAGATTTAATATCATAAGATATGTTTTGTTGGTCACATTCCAAACATTCAAAGTCCTTAATCATGTATTCTCTTGAATACCCATTGAACCTTAGTGAAAACATGAATGCAGTTAAAAGTTAACACCTTCCACATACCAAAATCCTCAAAATTATATATACTCAAACCATGATATCACTTAGTCCTTATATCAATCATGAGCTCATGAATACTGTCAAATATTTCATTTTCTCATTTTCCCTTCATTATGTGCATATCATCTTATTTCCAAAAATATCTCAATCACTTTGAATACCACATTAGACCAATACATAAATATTTCAATACTCCACGATACAACATTATTTTGGAATCCCATTACATAAACACTTAATCATTCTACCACATCATTGTCATATTCAACCTTGCCAATAGTGATCGCTTGTGACTTCCCTTTTCCTTTTCCCTAAGCGGTTGCTCATGTCGACCATCACTAACCCTTGGATTAGGGCATTTATTGGCATAATGTCCCATCTCCTTGCACTTGAAACATTGAAGTGTTGGTGGTGCGTTCTCTGCAGTCTTTTCTTTATTCATATCATTAGAAACCCTTTTCCCATTACTTCGACACTCAGCTGCTCGATGACCTTCTTTTCCACACTTAAAACATTTTCTAGTCCCTTTAAGACAATCTACACCATGCTTCTTTCCACACTTTGTGCATAAGGAAACATTTATCTTCTTTTCACCATTATTCTGAGATTTCTCCTTGAACTCCATCTTTCGTTTCTTGTCAAAACCATGAGATGGATATGTAACACCAACTTCCATTTCTACCTTGATAGCACAACGCACAATTTCTTCATAGCTACTGAAGTCTCTTATAGCTAATGCCCTTCGAAGACTTGGTTTTAAGCCACTGAAAAATCGATCAACTTTACTTTTAGGTTGGATGATAATGCTAGATGCATACCTTGCAAGTCTTGTAAAATTCGCTTCGTATATACCAACAGATTAATCATCCTTCTGCTTCAGCTCAAGAAACTCCTTTTCCATCTTTGTTCGAAGAATACGAGGGAAGTAATTATTGAAAAATAAGTTCTTGAACTCGTCCCATTCCATTGAATCAATTTCATCTCATTGCCTCGTATTCTTGATAAGATTCCACCATTGATCACCTTCACCTTCCAAATGATATACTGCTAAGATGACTTTATCATGTTCAGAACATTGAATAACTGAAAATATCTTTTCAGTGGTACTGATCCATTGTTCAGCACCAAGTGGATCAGAAGACCCACTGAAAGAAGGTGGACGTTGCCGCATGAAGGACTCAATAGAATATTGTTCCCTTCTCTGCTCATTTGGAAGTCCAGAATGATTCATCGCTTGTGTAAGTATAGAAATAAGATTTTCCACTCCATATCCCATAACATTTGTTTGTTTAGGAGGGAAATCATTGCATTGTCCATTGCATTGATCAACACGGTTCCTTCGGGTTCCAGCCATCGTCTAAAACCCAAAAAGAATAGTGTGAGAGGCAAAAATCATGCTAGGGAAAACAACATAATAAAGGGGGAGTACCTTCAATATCTAACATCTTAGGTTTAATTCTATGATCGTTAGCGTAATTCTATTACTATAACCTATACGTATACTTAACCTTAGGGACATCCCTAGACATACCTTAGAAATATCTCTAGGGATCTCACTAAAGTTCTCGCATCCTAGTTTCCAAAGGTTGACTAAACCTTTCCTCTGATACCAACTGTAGAGACCCGAAGCTTGACGTACATTGACATTACATTACATTTTCGGAATACTTTGTACATAAAAAAAACACACACACAAGGATCGTAATAGTTTAGTGTCTTTGGAAACTCGGAATATAATCTTCTAATCCTGGTGAAAGATCTTCAATATCTCCCATAAAGATCTTCCTTTTTTTATACCTAAAACCTTTCTTTATATCCTAGGGAAAAGAAAACATAAAAGGGTGAGCTCAAATGCTCAGTAAGGGTAAACAAAATAAATATCAATCACATCATATTCATAAGAACATAACATTTTGGAAATCTTAACCTGCAAAAGAGAGCATAATTTCATAACATGAGATAAATCATGGCAGTGAAATGTAATCACAATAATCATAACTTAAAACACTAAACTTTGTGGCATACACACATAATCATAGAGAATCATTTCTTGTTAGTCAAGACTCATTTCCAAGACTATCTTAGTGGACAAAGTCCCTTTCTGAACCGAGTCACCCTCGTTTCAGTCCTGTTTCACTGAACCGGTATAACCTACCATTCCAGCCATTTCTATCTCATGAGATATAAAATCTTTACCCAATGCATTGGAGGGAGATATAGGTCCCACCCATCTCTTAATGAAACCATTCTTATGTGTTCCACAAAATCTTAAAACATACATCATTGCATAACCCATGTAATAAAAATGGGATTCTTAAACATCGTGACATCATAAAACAATTCATATAAGATAAAGGAATTTATAAAAATAATTCCATCACAACATAATCAAATCAATGTAATAATAGGGGTAAAAACAGAACCCTTTATTATCTTAGATGGAAAATAATTTTGATAAAACACTTGAACTCCATTCTTGAGGAAAATATCATTTCTGCTTCAAAAACACTTTTCCTTTCTTAACATGTCGTACAATTATAAAATAAAAGAAGTTGATTAAAAATAAACTTGAAAACTTTTAAAGGAAGCTTCTTGGAAATAATGTTTTAAAAATCCATTCATGCCGTATAAGTTAAAAAAAAACATTCTTCTCGTACTTTTGTCGGAAAAGTCAAAAAGTACCTCGTACGAAAAACGATAAAAGATTCCTTTCATATCTTTTACTAAAAACTCACCAAAGGGTAAAATTGGATTTAAAAAATTTTAGGAGGATGGAAATAATATTACATATAGAGGAAACATGGTTGTGGATGATAAAATACACCCCAGTAAATTTCAAAGTATAAACAATCTCGGATAAAAATGAGATCGTTATATTTCCCTTACCTTAGGTCCGATTTGCTTCGTATGTGTCTGAACCTCCTGTATAATGATTTAAATAATGTCATTGACTTATTACAGAATCATATTCATTGTTATGATATCATATATGGTTCACTTATGACTTTATATTACACGTTCTTTTGTAAATTCCATGTTAAAGAAGCGTTTTGGGTAAAATCGTTTCATTTATCGTAGGTGTTTTGACTTGTTGTTCTTGACATTATTATTAATTATATCATAATTTACTTGCTTCCAGAATATAAAATATGATTTATATATCATATATATTCAGTATATATATATATATAATAGATAGATAAATGAAATGAAAAACACCGTTCATGGAGACGATAGTCCGTACGTACGCATGAACGATGTTTTCCTTTCCTTATTGTCTTGAATGGAAGTAAGTAGATGACATACATATATATATATATACATAAATCCATTAGCTTTATAATGTCATATATTTCATTATTATTTCTTATATATACTTTATAATCATTCTTAAATGGTTAACATGGAGAATGAATCTCATCGCGTCGTGGAGACGGTAGTCCGTACATACGCACGAGCGATGATATCGTTCCCATGGTCGTGGAATTGTGTTGAAGTGTATGTATACTATTTCAGTATCAATATAAATTTATAATAATCATATATAGTTACTCATTACACCATTATACCCATCCAATTAATGTGGTGGCGGAAAATAGATTACACCACGGCGTGGAGACGGTATTCTGTACGTACGCACGCGCGGTGATTTCCTTTTTCCGTAGGATGGATAGAAGGTTAATTAGAGTTGTTTCATATTTATAATAACATATCAGTATATAAGAAATACTGATGTTATTACTTTATCATGAAACAACTAAATAAGAAGAAGTTGAAGAAGAAAAAAATTGAAAAAGATCGGTAATGGATATTACCTCTTTTTGACGCGCCTTTTCTTAGCCTCCACTTAAAGAACTAAGGATGGTCTTTGAAGAAGACCAGGACCTCTAGGATGATACTAGGGAAGTTGAGAAGAGATTTTGGTAGGGTTTGGCCGAGCTTGAAGGCTCAAAGTTGTGTGAGGAAGAGAGGGAGGAGGTGCCCTTTTATAAGGGAGGAGAGGGGCACCTTAGGAATATCTCAAAATATTATTTTATATTAAAGTCAAAATCGATTTATAATGGTTCCAAAGGGTCTTATTTAGAAGCTAAAGTGGGTATGGGTAGAAAGCCTATCAACCAATAGGATTTAGACAAGTTTAGGTTATTATTTTAACATTATAAATTATATTTAACTCTAAGTTAAATAATTTAACTTTTACCGTGTCTTTTTGTTTTCTTACACTATATGGTTAATAAACTTACTATAACATGCCAAACGAACCCCAAATTGTTTATTATTAATATATATCCTTATCTAAGTCATTTGGACGAACCTTAGATTTTTAGGAATAAAATAACAATTAATAATATAATATTTGATTTAAAAACTATTTTGTGTCAATTTTGACACTATTTGATATATGATTTTTGTGAAAGTCATAACAGAATTATATGTCCAAAACAAGTTGATTAAATCAACAATAATTTATCATAATAACCTAGAAAATTAGTGAAATTCGTAAAAAGTCTCAAATTACATTTATTTGGGCATTTATAACATCAATTATGTTAATATTTACTTAAAAAGGTAATTAATGCATCATCGTTGTGTCATAAATAAATTAAATTATTTAAAGTCTAAAAATTACAAATAAAATACCATTATGTAGGAAATCGTTTTATCTTTCTAATGAATATTTATAGTCGAAATTATATTATGTATAACCCTATATTAAAAATGTTTTAGTAAATAAACATTGATTTTAACTCTTTTAACTCTTCTTTGAATTAAATAATAATAAATGTCCTAATCTAATCCAAGTGGGCCTAAATGATAATATTTTACACTTAAGGTTATTTTTGGTCGAGATACACTTGTCCAATAGAATTAGGACATGTGTTAGGGTAATAATAATATCATTTTACCCTTAATTACCCTATTTACTTTTAACCGTGGTAAAAAAAGTAAAAAGTTACTATTCACCAAAAAATTATTTTCATCTCATTGAACCAAATTTTACTTACTGACATCAACCGTGTCTCTCGGATTTTTGAAATTCCACTCACAGAAGTGGTAAAATTATGTTTTATGAAAAATTCAGTTTTTTTCACCGCCACATAGTAGTTTCACTATTCATCAAAAATTGAAAGTTTTCAGAAAAATACCAAAAATTTTACCCTAGGCTAATTTAGATATTCTGAGTCCAAAAATGAAGTCCATTTTGAAAAATAAAATTTATAAAATTTTAAAAAGTTTTTATTACTATTCATAACGGCTAGTTTTAATAATATTTTAATAGTATATCGTTGTTTAGTGAAACTCGTTATTGCGTACTACACACGCTATCGAGGAAGGTCGCGATTGAGTGTAATGGAAGGCAAGTCAAGGATGCGTGTTGTGAAAGCTTCTTTTGGTGTAGCGTACAACACAAGACATTAATGAAATTAAAAAGAATATTTTTCATAAAATCTCGGGCTGTTACAAAAATGGAAGAATATTTTATGCTTTGACACATGCCACAGCTAAGCACAACGGTGTAAAAGCACTCAAACCAGGAAAAAGGTGCCTACTTGAGGCCATAAAATGATTGAAGAAGGAAATAAACCTCAAAAGACTCCCCCTGAGTAAAAAATCTCAATGGTTGCTCAATATAAACTTCTTTATCAAGAAAACCATGAAAAAAAACATTTTCAAATCTAGCTGATGGAAAGGCTAGTGGTAACAAATGACAAGAGAGATAAATAAGCGTACTGATGCCATTTTGGCCATTGGAGAGAAGGTGTCAAATTAATCAATGAAATATGTCTGTGCATATCCCTTGGCATCAATCCATGCTTTGAGTCGATTTTCAGAACCATCGGCATTGACACACATGGTATAGATCTACTTGCACCTGGAAACTTGTTTATCCATAGGGAGACGGAAAAGATCCCAAGAGTGGTGGATTTTCAAGGACTTATGTTCATCCTACATAGAATTTAACCAACTAGGATGTGATATATCCTTGGTAATAGTTATTGGTGTTGAGTAATCTACCAGTGTCCCAATAACTCGGGAGGTAGATGCAGATAATCCCTGATAAGACTAACAATAATGTGACCATTTGAAGAGGAAAATAGGAAACTCTAGTGATGTATCATCAAAAGAAGGTGACTTTTTATGTGTTTTATTGATATTAGGTGATGAGGTGGAAGATGTGAGAGGGTGGTGAGTGTATATCTGTCCAAATTGTGATCCAACAATATCACGAGGAAGAGATAGGGGAGATGGTGTATCAAGAGAACATGGAAAAATAATTTTAGAATCAGGAAGAGTATATGGTGGTGGGAACTAGATAATAGAAATAACCGATGATTCAATAAAGGAAACCACATCCGAGACAACATAGTGATGGAAATCTGGAGAGAATCATCGATATATGCACTAGGTGTGGTAATAGCCACAAAAGATTCATTTTAGAGAATGTGCATCAAAATTTGTAATCTAGGGGTGAATATATCAAACCTAACACACACAAAAAAATATACAGAGGGGTAGGGAATTATGGGGTGTTGTTGGGAATAAGGAATGGAAGGGTGTCTCTCGCTGAAGAATTGTTGAGGGAAGTTTGTTGATAATATAGGTGGCTATGAGAATGGCATCACCTCAAAAAGTGGTTGAAACTTTTTTTCTAAAATAAAAGACTCTGAGAAAATTCTAATATATGGTGGATTTTTTATTGATTAACATCATGTTTTGAGGTGTATCAGTACAGGAGGCCTGATGGGATAATTCCATGATCATTGAGAAAAGACTGGAAGGGTCCAGATAAATATTCACAACCATTGTAAGAATGAAATCAGTGAAGTTTTGAAGAAAATTGGGTGGTGACTAGATGATGTTTTTCATAGTGACAAGACTCACATTCAAAAGGAAAGAGGGGGGCCCAATACTGTAATTTTTATTTGAATAATGGGGGTAGTTCAATGACCAAAGTGATAATGAAGCTAGATGTCATGATTAGAGGTGGTATGAAAGGCGAGAGTGGGGGTCAAGTCAAGCACATGCAGACCACCCTGAAGTCATCTCATACCAGGCACCCAAGTCATCAAATGATACTAATATATAATCGATGTAGGTGAGAAGATAACCTAACACTTTAAGTCAACTATCAGTTTACTAATTGATAGTAAATTAAAGGGATAATAGAAAACAAAGGAAAAAATGGATAGTTTCAAGCCAGGCATAATTTTAAAACTTCTATAGCCTACTCTCTGTACAGTCTGACCATCAACCACAATGATATTACATCCAGAAAAGGTCGCTCTGTAGGACCGAAGAATACCTGCATCTCTAGTGATGTGCTTTGAGGCACCATAGTGAAAAACCTAGGAGGTTCACTATTAGGGGAGACATGCTGCTAGAGTATTTCTATGGGAAATAGTGGTTCTTGATGATGTCATAGAGTGTGTTGAAAATGCACAGAGACAGGGTGATGAAGGTTTACAGTTGATAGAGTAAAGTGCTGAAATTTCAAGGCTAGAAAATCTAGGTATTAATTTTTTATTGAAAAAAGGTCAACATGGATGACGTCAGGGAGTGGTCGCACAATGTGGGAGGTCCGTCACATGTAAGTGGTCTGTTTCAGGTGTTTCGTCACACACAGGGGGGGAATCGCAGTGGTGCAGGGGTGAAAAGATGCTGATGTGGGTATCACACATGGGCACTGATGTGGGTGTCACATAGGGGCATAAAGAGAATTGGGTGAAGGGGGTCATTTCATGCACATGGGGATATAGGTTTCTATCACATACATACGGTGGGGCCACAGGGGGCCATCTCCCCACACATAGGGTGTGTAGGAGGTCGTCGCGTGTACGAGGGGGGGGGGGCATAACAGGAGACATCACACTACATAGGGGGTGTGCAGGGGTCATCCCGTTTGACAGGGGTTGACCACCAGGGAGCATTGCATAAGAGGGGGGCGTCACACATGAGGGGGGTACCAGGGAGGTTCTCTTGAGAGTCTCTCAAAAAATAAGGGAGAGAGACAGAGAGGATGATTTAGGGTTGGAGAACCCACCCAGATACCATATAAAACAATACAAGAGTGAAACCCAATCCCCAAGATGCCTCTTTAAGGGAGGCCTTGGGGTTACAAAAATATTAATATATATATATATATATATTAATATATATATATATATATAATTACAAAAATATATTTATAATCACATAAAAAGATATTTAAGTATATGATTTATAAATATATTTATAAATATAATTATAAATATAATTATAAATATAATTATAAATATATATCTATAATTATATTTTAAAATAAATATTTACAATACATTTATTATATTTATACTTATATAAATAATTATTTATTTTTAATTGTCTACATTTATATTTATATGTAATTATATTCATTATATATTTTTTATTACACTAATAATATTATTAAATATTTATCACTTTTAGAAAACTTGTTTTCCCTACCTCATCCAAGATGTGTGAATCTCCACTCCATTGCTTCGAATCACTTTTCTAATCTGTTGGGATCATCCACATTAGAGAAAAAAAGGACCAAGACAAGGACATTTCGAAGCACCTTTCTTCGTTCTCTGGCTTCTGGGGGGGTTCCTTTGCCCCTCCTGCAAATCATGGTTCGAATCACATCATCAGGAAATGCTCAAATGCACATGTATCAGCATTAGATGATGCTATTTTAAATCACATTGATTAGTGTAAACATTCAATAATCACTCAGATTTCTATAATAAAATGTATGAAACCTTGGAAATTTATGGATTTCATTTCACATTTAGAAGATATTTTCAGATTCACAGATTTCAAATGCTTCTCCCTAGGCCAGGGATTTTTCCACAATCTATTCCCTTCTGCGGAGCTCAAAGGGCATGCATGGAGTATCAACTCTGTCAATCTTAGTTCCAGAATGCTTTAGATTCATGATTGGAAATTAAACTTCATCTTGAATGATGTCAAGGATACTTGCGCATAGTTATGGATCAAAATACATGGTCTTAATTGGGTTTTATGGAATGATGAGATCTTATATGATATAGCTTCCGCAATTGGAATCCCAATAAGGATGGATCATGATATTGAAATAGTTATTTATGGTCAATATGCACATGTTTTGGAGGAAGTTGATTTACCTTATACATTAATAGATAGGGTGGTTCTATCCATACCACATGATGATATTTTTCTTATGATTGAATTTCAAAAAACACCTCCATTTTTTCCACATTGTCAAATTGTTTTACATTCAACAAAAACATGTAGAAGAGATTTAGTTTGTTATAATTGTGAGACCAAAGTTCATGATCTGCAATATTCCAAGTGGAAGTTTAATCAAGTGAATCTTTTTAATAACAATCATGGTGTTTATAAAATTCTAAACGCATCTATGGGATAGAATATTGGCCCCACCAAGGTATCTCATAGGCTTGATGCTAAAGACACCTTCTTAAAGGATGGGTAAATTGTTCATGAATCTTCTAGTCTTGTTTCTTCTATTCGAATGAAAGGAAAAACCCACTTATGTTGGTCTTATCTTGTTAAATACAGTCAATCAGAAGTTTATGAAACTACTTGTAATGATGTCTTAAATGAGATCTCCTTTAATATGTTTTATCTAGGGTAATTGTAGGTGAAGATTTGGATGTTTCAGATGATAGGGAAGAGATCATGGAACATTCTGCTCAAATGGAAGTTCACATCAGCTTGTAGTGGTAGAAAAATATGGTCAATGCCAAAAGTAGAAAGGGTGAAGAAAATTGGGATGCTAAAATATCAAATAAGACTAAATCCAAAAGGGTTTTTTTAAGCTTCCTTCATATCAACTCCTGATAAATTCAATGAGAAGGTTAACTTTTCTACTCACTCCCTTTATTTGAAGCACCCTGGTGGCCAATTTGGAGCTATGTACATGGAACTTATTCATGAGTTTTCTACTTCTTATTCACCTAACATGAAGGATACCTAAATAAAAAACACCCAAGATACATCTATTGATATTTCCTTAAATGGGAAAATAAACCACCTAGATCGTGGAATGAATGTCAAGTCTGTTAATAAGAAGGACTTTCTTCCTTCCATATCAATGTTACCCTTTTGTTCAGGTATGATGGATGTTAATAAGATCTAGACATTAGGAAATTCCCCTAGTCGGATGGGGCCCTATTTTATCTCTTCTATATTACCTACTGAACCTTATTTTCACTCTCCTCTAGGGAATGTGGAAGCTATAAATCCATGGTTGGTCTATTATAGCTCCCATTTTGGATTTGGAAATGCATCTAGTGGAATGAAAACCTATGGGAATTAGGGTACAATGGATATTAAGGTCTCTATTTTATACACAGGTGGTACTAATGATCATTATGGTTCCGGTGAGTTTTCACATGATCAAGGTTTATTTGAACATGTTGTTACTGAATCGTCAGAAGTGAGATTAGATAAAGCCAAGTTGGAGTCATCTATTTTTCCAATAAGCAGTGTCTCTACTCAAACTTTGAATTGTAAGGTAAATAGGAATGTGAGTACTCATATTTTTTTTTGATATACTTGCTTCAGACAATATTGATGATGATGGGAAAAAAAGATGCTATATCTGGAGTCGAAATCATGAAGGATGATGTTGTTGCTGAGCTATCAGATGATAGTGGATGTCCATGGATACAGGTCTAGACTTGGAGGAGGGGATGACATATTCATGGAAGTGGTGGACATATCACTCAACACAGTATGAGCACTTGTTATCGAGTTGGTTGATGACTTTTTTTATAGGTTTTCTATGGACCTTTGCGGTTTTGTATGTTCCTCCGACTTCACATTTAAATTTTTAATAAAGAGTCCTTTTAGCCTCAATATTTTTTCAAAAATATATATGTATTATTAGTTATTTTATTTATTTAATAAAATAATATTTATTATTAATTTTAATAATATTTATAGGATTATTACTTATAAATATTTTTGAATTTTTTGATGATATAAAATATAACCAATTTATTAATAAGTAATATATTTATTAATAATAAATCATATTATTAATTATTAACTAATATTATATTATTATGTTGTTAAAAAATAAACATTATAGCAACTAATATTTATAACATTTCAACTATAAATATTCGTTATATTTTTATTGATATAATTATTAGTATTTTATTAGTACATAAAATATTTAATAATTATCAATATTATTATGTATTATTAATTAACAATATACAATTATGTTATCAATATAATTAATAATTTTATAGTGAATATTAATTTTATAATAATATAAATAAAATATTTGGTATTGAGAATAATATTTAGTAGTTAATAATTATATTATTCTTAATATTTTATATTGTATTAAAATCTAATTAATTATATAAGAAATAAGATAATATTTATTATTAATATTAACAATATTTATAAAAATAAAAATAATAAAATTATTAATATATAATAATAAATTTAAGATGATTATTTATTATACATAATATGGATACTAATACTAAGATCTATTTATATAATTAACAAATAGAAATTATTATTATCACCAATGTAGTTATTAATTTTAATGTTTCTTAATTCCTCAAAATATTTTTATGAATTTCTAATTATATCAATTTATTTATTTAGAAAACAAAATATAATATATTAGTATGTTTTTAAATAATGTATATGTAATGATTTAAAAAACATATAGCTTGTATCAATCTAATCTACACCGCTGTCTTGGATTCTCCTCCATGTTAGACCTATGTGTATACATAATGCATTCATGTAGTGTCTATCTATGTTTATTCTTTAGTGTATATAACTCTTATGTATCATTCATGGTACATACCTCCACATTATCCTATATGACAGGCAATGAATCTACAATCTCGTCGCATGTACCCTATTCTACCTCAAAGAATAGTAGTTGGTGGCCAAAACTCTCCCCAACATGTAAAGAAGATGGATATTGTTCAGTGAATATATGCGGATTAGAAGATAACAAAGAATGAAACAAAAACCCGTTAGAGTATACCTTTTCATGAAAATATGACATGTCGACAGACCTTGTCCATGCCTGTGCCACTTGTTGTGGTTGTGACTCATACACAATAGGAACTGGAGGATCCCCTGGTTGATCATAATGAACACCCTCCTCTTATGCCACATCTATATCCTTATCAAGGTCATAACCCTAGGAAAAATCTATATTAGGCTCTTCACCCTCATCATTTCCTGAAACATCAAAATGAATTCCATGGTAAATCTCATCCGTATGAGTAAGTAGCTCTGTCACCACTCTATTAAATTAATTCTTGTCAAAGGTTCCACCCTCATCAAGTTCAGAGATATGAAAGAGATGTGTGATATGAAGATCCTATGAAAAAAACTATGCAATTAACTAATGTTAATAAAAAACTATTCAACATTGGAAGAATTATTACCAAGTCATGATAGCCCCGCCCATATCATATATGATATCTCACTGGGGATTTGTGGTACCAGGGCCCATAATCCAGCTGATATGATAAATGGATACGTAATATGTTGTCTTCTCATAATTGGGACCCATGTCCTCTATCTCATATCTCAATATATCTGGCATGATGTCTCCTCTAGTCAAAGTATCACTTCCCTAACATATTCATGGATTAGAGTGAAGGTAATTGACTTGGAAGTGCAGGAATGGGATAATTGAAGCTAAACTGCCTCATAAATCTATAAATGTGTTTCCACTCCATAATATTAAAGTGAATTATTGGAATGATGCATGTGATAACAGAAAATATCACTGTATAGTATGAGGGAGACATTGGATGATACCCTCACTACATGACATCCATGAAATCTAAAAACTACAAAAAATTAATAATGCAATTAATAAATGAAGACATGTAATGTACAAAATAATAATTTAACTATACAATTAATATACATGTATTTTGTCTTGTCAAAGACTATCTAGAATATGTCTATAAGTGTGGTAATCATATCGGGCTGTATCTGAATATCAATGTGCCTGACTCCACCTAAATATAACATTTTTATACTTAAATTTCCTAATAAAACATTATACATTTTATTTTCATAGCAGTAAGAAGGAAAATCATACCATTGTCCATGCAGATGCTCTCCTAAAATTTCGTCATGAAATAGCACATGTACATGTGGAGTTAATCCAAGGATGCACTACCAATCCACATTTGTATCAGAATAACACATCCCCCGATCTTCATTTATCGATGCGACAAACACTGCAAAACACCCTTAATGTATATAAAAGACATGTAGACCCTAAAGAATACTTCCTTATTTTGTCTATGTCCTCTAATAATGGTAAATAAATCAAATGTACAAATATAGTTGAATTATCAATGCAGATCATGCTGCCAATATGCCTCAAAATTTATGCACATGAAAATCACAACACAATTATCTCATCAAAATCATCAGCTAGATGAGTTAAGTGATCATCTATCCATGGAATGTGTAATCTACTATCGATGAAGGAGCTTCAATCATCATGGAAATAAATGCCTTGTAATCTATAAACAAGATCAAACCAATCAACACCTAGTCGACCTAACAATGTCACACTGTCGATGGGGAGACCCAATATAATGGACACATCCTCGAGTGTAATAGTCATCTCTTCGTATGGAAAATGGAATGAATGTTTCTCTGAAATCCATATCTCTACCAACAAAAAAATGATCTAATTATTGAAAAATATAAAGTTACACATTGCTACACCATATATCCCAACATGACGACGACAATGGATTATAGAAGTAGGTGGTTCAATATGATTAAAATGATGAGATCTCCATACCCTCGAAGTAGGAACTGGACATCCCTCTATGACCAGACATGAAACATGCCTATCTCGGAATGCGAGAAATAGAGAACCTGTCATCTCTACATGTGATATCATTGTTACATTTTTATAGTTAATTTAAAAATGTTTCTAAACTATTTTTTTAAAAGTAAAAGAAACAAAATGAGTTTGACAATTAATATTAATAATTAAGAAGTATGATAAAAAATGAGGTAAAAAATAGAGTTGAATGATGTTGATTGATTAGTATATCAATTTCTTGTTTTAATGACCTCTAATCATGTGTAATTGATTTATAAAAATTTCAATGTATATCATCCATAGTGAATGTCCCACATGGAAATGTGGTTTTATGATATATTCAATCGACCAACTGATTTGAAGGAAAAATTTGAAGATAATTCATTTATAGGCCGAACCTCTTTTTATTCACTCCCATCATGTGTTTATTTTTTTAATAGTTTAAAAATCAAAAAATTCATTCTGATTGAATCAATAAATTTAATAAACCAGAGAAGTAACATGACAAAAATTAAGCAAGTCAGAATGAAAAGGATCCATTAATGAAAATTCCCATATGAAAAAAATTTACTCATTCATGATAAAATACATAGACTCGGTCAATGATAATGTGAAATAGAGATCTGTCCCACCACTTAAGAAAATATCTTATGAGTATTCCCTTATCTGTGAAAAATACTATATCATAGTGCCCTCTATATTTTTGAGGCTAGTGCATCTCATTTCTGATATTAGTAGACTTTGGTCATCCCCCAGGGCACAAACTGGTCATATCATCCACCATAGTTGGTTAATGAGTGGGAAAAGTAAAAGTATGAAATATCTCAAAGATATTTCTATTTAAAACTATAAATTTTACAATCCATTAATGAAAACCCCAGAAATGAAATAATTCATAAGTGAAAAATCCATAATATGAATCCTAGATATATCAGGGATGACAGTCGGCTAATCGGGAGGAAAGATAATGGAATGAAAATCACCAACATGAATCGAAGGTGCAAAATAATAGTTATCCCAAGTGCTCACATGATACGCTGAGTTAACATAGGGTTCCAATAATAGGTTCACTAATGCATAAGATTCAACAACAAGTGCACATGGACATCATAATGCTTAGAAGTTACCGTAATCACAATACTTGTTTTCCAATATGACCACCAACAATCGACCACAGTTTCTTGTTAGCGGGTCATGGAAATCTCATACCTAAAAGCAGCTTTGTACTCAGTCAATGGTTTGAGAACACAATGATGATACATCAAGTATTACCTAATCAATTAAAATTTGGAAATGATGACCAAAACAATTTCCATTTTTCATCCTGTGATAGGCCTGTTGGGGCTGTTCAATAAACTATTGCACACACCTATAAAATGTCTACAGCACCTGTAACAAAAAAAATTAATTAGAGACATTTTTTTCATTAACGACATTTTAAAATGGCACTAATTCATTCACCATTGTTTTTAAAAATGTATTTTTTTTGAAATTCATAATTAATTTTACCTATGAAGTTTTTTTACAATTAAAAAGTTCACACAGGCTTCCCGACAAACCCCCTCATGTACCGACCCTTCCCAACATGTACTCTTCCACAGGTTATCCCCCCAAGCCACCTACCACATATCGCTGCAAACTACTCCCACTACTATACTCTATGTACTCCCTCACGTAAGGCCCTAGGCTTCCTCTCCCATACCACTGTTAACTTATCCCCCTCACATACCTTCCATGATCCCTCCCATAAGCCCCCCAGGTTGCCTCTCTTGTACACCTGTGAACTCCCACCTCTTTTATTCCCAACCACTCTAGAAAAAGAGCCTTCATATAGAAATGTAGAAAATATGCCTCCAACAGAAGTCGATCCTTGCACCTTCGGTGTTCGAAAGATGAAGCGGACCAACTCACCTATTAATATTTTAAATATATAATTTTATTATGTTATATATATATATAAATAGATTTATGTATTTAAAAAATAAATATTAAATATATATATATATATATATTTATTTATTTATATATTAATATACATATATTAATATGTATATATATATTTATATTCTATAATATATATATGTATATATATATATATTACATATATGCTTACATTTTATTATATATATATGTTTTTTATTATATGTATATCTGTTTTTATATTATATATATATATATATTATATATGTGTGTATATACCAGGAAAGTCTGTCAGGGGTAGGACCCTGAATATTTATTAAATAAAAGAAAAGTACAGCAGTACACAAACCAAAAAACAGAAGTCACTTACATATCATAAGCATCATACTCATTGCATCCCATATTAGAGGCTCCTTACATAGTGGTCGTCTCCCATTCCGAGCTTTCATAATGCCGTAAGATCTTGGCATACATCCTTATTAGGTTCAATTTCTCTAATGAGATCAGCTCCTACGATGATTTTTTGAGAGATGATCTAGTGGAAAGTGACTTCGGCAACTCAGAGTAGTCCTCCCTCATCCTTCGACTGGCCACCTGCTTTCTAGATTCCCTCTTCCCTTCCTTGAGTACCTCACAATAGGAAGGTATCACCGTCGCATTTCCTTGTCGTTGCCCGAGACATTGCCCCACTTTCCATTAATCCGAGCATCCTGGAAGCCATCACCTACTCCTCCAGCCTAAACATTGTACCTGTTATAGTCAATCATTGCCAAACATGGTGGCTGCCCTCCCTGCTCCTGTCCAACATCCATATTCACCGGTGCATCATGCAGGACAAGCGGCAAAGTATTATTTACAGTGCCCACCTCCACCTGATCTTCATTTTTCCCCTTAGTCTCTAACCTAGACTCTATTCCTTTATCTACATCAGCTGAAACACACTGCATTGCAGTGCCTTCCTGAATGAACTCACCCATTTCTTCTTGAAAAGCTTCATCAGATGCCAAGAAATTGAACCGACTACCAAATCCAGCAGCACTCTCTAATGCCTCTGATTGAGTTTGCATGCAATGAATATTATTCAAAATTTTCCCACAGCCATCCGAATTCAAATTCATCCTCCCCCCCTCTGGACCAGTATGATTGAGCCCAGCATCATCCACCCACTCCTTAGTCCCACCGGTACTCTGCCCAGAATTATCACCACTCCTTCCTTCAGGACCTGCCACTGTAGTATCCGTACCACCTCAAGCATGGATTACACCAACCTTGAGATACTTCTTCAGCCTCCCAAACACCACAGAGACTGTTGGGTTTCTCATGTCTGAACCATCCACTCCATTCCCAGCCTTTGCAGCAACAGTAGTCAGTGGCCCCTGACCAGTGGTCCGATTTCGCTTCACTGGAGATGAATTGCTCCCAATGTTACATTTCTCATCATGGTGACCCATGTGATTGTATCCCAAGTAGTAATCGACATAGGATTCAAAAATCGTCTCCTGTTTCCAGAAAAACTTCTCCCCAACCGTAATCCAGATTCAATCAACTGGCAACTTTGAAGCATCTACCTCAACGCATGGCCACGGGTTGACAGGATGACTCACCGACGACGTGCGATCATCAGAGCACAAAAATCGCCCCACCGGGTTCCCTAACATACAGATAATCACGGGGTTCTGGAAGGGTAAGGGAAGATGAGGAAATCTTACCCAGTTGGCGACGGAGGGTGAGTCCCGATTCATGTGGAAATCAAATGACCATCGGAAGAGGAAGAATCTGCAACCACCACAGCACCGAGGAGCCCTAGACCAAGCACGGATTAAGTCATCCTCTAATGAAAAGCATACCATCATATGGATATTTATGATAAATTTAATGTACAATAAAAATTATCATAAGGAATTTATTGTTTCAATAGAATGTTAACAACCACAATAGAAAGTGATATTGCAAAGAAAATTCTTACCACTTGGTAATTTTCAAGTCAAAGACCCTTGTATGAGATAGTTCAAGGTGAAATATAAAATACCATGAAGTATGAGTGAATCATGATATTAAATTACATAGGGAAAGTATGTACACCACATTAATTTCAATTGATTCTTAATAAAAAATAAGTCTCAATGGAATGTAAATTGAAAAGAAATCACGCACCTTATGCTTCCTTTTGGTCGAATGCTCTTTAAAGTCCAATATAGTGTTTTTAAACATGTTAATAACTTATTAAAAAAAACTATATTATTTTTTATTATATAATATTTGATCTTATAATAATATCTTATTACCTGTTTGTTAGTAATATTTCATTATTTTCACTATTTTGTGTGTTATTTACCTAGTTTCTCGAGTATGTTTTGACTTATTATTTTTTGTTCCTACTAATTAGATCAGGATTTCATAAAACCAAAAATGAAAAAATATTATTTAATTATTATATATATTCAGTGTATATGAATTTATAATAATCCCCAATACTTGGAGATATAAATTAAATGCACCAATCATGGAGATGATAGGCTGTACATATACATGAATGATATTTTCATTTTATATTAAAAGAATGAAAATTAAATAGTATATATGTATATTATAATTCTAGTATAACTATTGTATCTTATTTATCACATAGTTTTATTAAAACCATCCTTTATACATTCCAAATCCAGTGTGAACAAATCACATCACTTTGAGGAGGCGGTAGTCTATAGGACCACAAACGATGTTATCATAATCCAAAAAATAGAAATGCATGAAGGCTATGTGTTATAAAATAATTCTAGAAGCCTAAAGACATTATAAATATCATATATATCATATATAAACAATACATATATCAATATTTTTAACCGTGAAAGGTGATAATGTAAGAACAAATGACATCGGTTTGTGTGGCGGTAGTTCGCCATACACACGAACGATAACTGTGTATCTCATTTGATGGAAGTGTGTGAAAGTGTAATTAATACTATTATCATAAAAAATATAATTATGTTAAATATAATTATGTTATTATATAAATAGTATATAAGAATAATTTAATGGTTGAAGAATGAAATAAAACTAAAATGATCATTTAAGAACGTTACCTCTTCTTTGGGAAAATCCTTTTAGTTTATACCAAAATTCTTCATATATTTGATTTAGGAACGTTAACTCTAATTATGAGGTTAGGAATGTTGGGATATTATTTTTTCAGGGTTTTTTTGAGAAAAAAAATGCTTGATAGGTTTGAATAAGTTGGAGGGATGAATTTCAGTTAGTAGTGAAGGAGGAGTGACATTTTTGTAAATATAAAAAGGGACACACTATTGGGAGGTATCCCTTACATCATGTGCATAAAATAATGATCTAAATTACATATAATGGAGAATACGGTCTAAATATGGCAGGTAAATAGGTTTTTGACAAGTTTATAGGTCATTTGGACTCTTATGATTAATGTTTACCCACTAAGTAAACTCATTTTAACCATAATCACTGTAATTAATTTTAATCGCTTTCAATAATAATTTTGGTAAAAAACTAATTTGAAATTAATATATATTATAAATTATTATTAATACATATATTTAATCCATTTTAAAAATTCCACACATATAATGGGCAGAAATTAATTAAAAATTAATCCCGCAGATGGGACGACAAAACGAGTTTTAATGTTAAAATGTTTAAAAGTTTGAAATGTTTTGATATACAATTTCATTGTGGAATTAGATAAATTGGAAAAATTTTGGTTCAATTGATCTATTTATAATTTAAAACCAATTCAAAATATAATTTAACAATATAAATTATTTAGATGAAAACGCAGTTTTTAATTAAAATTGATTATTTTCCACTATTCATGAAAAAATGAATCTTCACAGAAAAACAAAAAAATTCAACATAAGATAATTTTTATGCTATTATTTTAAATTAAAATATTATTCTTACATATAAAATTTATAAAATTTCCCATTTTTTTTAATATAGGCTCTCCATTAAAAAGCATAAAAATTGCCTTTTTAGAAAAATACAATTCTTAAGCGTAACACTGGATTTATTCTTATATTATGACTATCTAAAAAATTCTATGAATATAAAAAATATTTTATTGAATATATTATTAATTTATTTCAATTATATCATCCACTAATATTAATTAATTTAATTTATTATCATAAAACACCTAGGTGGGCATAAGAATATTTTTTATAGAAACATTTCCATTATATTCAATTGGGTTTTATATTAATTTCTAATTAATAGGAAACCATTGAATTCAAACATATATTTTTATAAAGTATTTAATCCTATTAATAACTTACAATTTAACGGATAGGTTATAACTTATTATATTAATGAATAATATTTTTATAATATATTGTTTACTAGTAAAGATGGGTCTTGCATATAACGAATATTATTAAACAAAGGCATTCTTGCTTGTAACACAAGCTAACTCAGTGTTGTGTATAGAATAAGAATAATTTTTTGTTGTGTATAATGAAATATAGAAATGGATTTAAATTTATTCTAAATGGATAACATTTTAATGTCTCGGGGTGTTACATCACATCTCAAAATGATTAGGCCAGTCCTTGGCATGATCTTGATTTCATCGAGACCATACGAGCCACTAATTTAAAAATGTAAGTACAAGAAGGAGGGATTATAATTTTAATTTTGTTACAAAAAACCTATTTACCATGATACCACTTCCTAAATGGCTATAATGATAATGAAAATTATATAAACTACTAGAAATTCTTTCACACATTACCTTAATTTTTTAATACAATACTGAACTTCCTATACATCATCAACCTATAGAAACATAGGTACTATCTATTCACTCAGTTACAATTTAAAGAACCACTTATTCATTTACAACACATTATCATCTCCTCTCTTCAACTCTTATTCTTATCTATAACAAACATAATATGCTTTTTAAAACAGTAATAAAAATATCCAGAGCAAATTCAAATTTTTAAGTTTGAATTCAACCCAATAAATTCCTTCAACCAACTCAAATACTCAAGAATTATTTCTATGCATTGGATCTTGTATATTCTTTTAGATTCCTATGAAGATACACAAAATGATCTTAAAGATCTAGTTTAAGGTTTATTTAGTCACCCAAGGTTCCATATCATAAAAACTACATGCAACTAAAACAATCTCCCCAAAAATGCATGCACCACGACTTGGTGTGTAATGGTTAATAGTTTTTTCTTAAAAATTCCTTACACTATAGGTGTAGTCCTTCTATGTCTAGCTGTTTTTCCTTTAAAAACACCATCAACCATGTCTTCTAAGACCACATGCATGATTCTTCTCCTTTTCTTTTTTGTCTTCCTACACAACCTTTCAACCATGAATAACATCAAACACCACCATGGGTAGAGTGGGCCTACTCCTTTCACATAGGTAGACTAAACAAACACCACATAGAACACCATGAAAATAAACATTTTGTCGATAAGAGTAAAATTGTACATTTTATTTTATGTTTTAACATGAAATTTAATTTAATAGGGTGACCTATAAATATCATTTAAATCATGGAATGGTGTCAGTGACTAAATACAAGAAGCCTATGGATTTCTTAAAATCAAGACATATTATGGTATATATAATAGGAATTAATTATCAAAACATATTTCAATTTTTTTTCTTATTTTGGTCAATGTTTCAAAATATTTTGAAAAAAACTAATGACAACTATTGTGGATATTAAATTTTTAAAATTAGTGTTGATATCATATACCATAAAAACAAGTATCCTTGAAAATTGTTTTCTAAAAGAATTATAATTTCATTTAAAATATCTTTTAATAATTTGTTTCTATATATTTTTCAATAAAACCAGGATTTTTGATAGTCTAAATACTCAAAATAAGAATTAAATTTGTTTAGAGAATAGTAGGAAGGGTACCTTGTGTTAGATGGTCTGCCAACAATAATTTTATAAGATTATAAATTAAGTTTTTGATGAAGTAGAGGTTGTATACTTAAAGATATATTTATTAAGTAAGGAATTAGTATAATAATTCTTAGATATTATCATTCTTAAAATAAAATTCATGTAGTTTTGGAAAAATTTTGGGATTTTTTCTCTAATCCCACATTTAAAATTACAAACTAATCATTTTTCTAGATTTGATCCTCCTATCATACCAACAGAATTTAAACCATGCCATTAGTTGTTTACCCTTGTGAGTGAGTCCATAAAGTTAATGATTCTCATGCACCCATGACACCTCTTCTCGATGATAATATAATGAAAATTTTAATTTATAGTGTCGTAACTTCATCATCTCATTGCATTAAACTATTTTAGGAATAGTTCAGGAAGAAACACATGTAAAACCCTTAATTACATTTTCTTACTAAGGGAGATGAACATGATTATTATGTAAGGAATCTTGGTGATTAGCACAAAAATAATCTTTATTAAAAGCCACAGTATGTTGGGAAATAATTTCAAAATATTCCATAGTTGACAGTAGAGAGTTATTCTGGAATACTATAGGAAAGAACTCATGAAGGAACTGTTAAATATTCAAATCCAGTCACTTCATTTTACGATTCAATCCGACTTCAATTAAACCTTTTTAATATATTTAGTACACATGTAACTCAAGTTATTACTTCAATATTAATATTTTTAATCTAATTTTAATTTATTATAATGTCTATATGATCATTCCACAATTGACCATGAATTTATTTTCAACTTTTCACTAATTTCATTCAACATGGGGTTAAGATGAGTTTATAGAAATGAAAAAGCCTTTTGGTTATGACCTTGTAAAGCATCAAATATTTGATCTATTTATCCATGTGAAGTATCATGGAGAGTTATGAT
Source organism: Viscum album (assembly GCA_963277665.1). Taxonomy (NCBI): domain Eukaryota; kingdom Viridiplantae; phylum Streptophyta; class Magnoliopsida; order Santalales; family Viscaceae; genus Viscum; species Viscum album. The sequence goes on from OY728135.1 coordinate 110,020,344, forward strand.
CTATGGATTTTGGAATATCTAGTAACATCTCTAAGATTATCGTGCTCATGATAGATTGAAAATTGATGCTATAAATAAGACAATGGAAATAGTTAAAAGGGGAAAAGATCCTTCCACCCATAAATCAAAATACATATTACCAACTACTAGGATGTAGTTTAACCATGACTATATAGTATTGTGTTAATTAGGGTTTATTTTTATATTTTAAGTAAATTTTGTGCATTTTTTTCTGCATTTTATTATTGTATACAAGCTAGAATTCCCTTGTGTCTAAGCACTATAGGTTTATAAGGGTGAATAATCCTCAATGAAGTGAACTTAACAAAAATGGGAGGAGTTTAAATATCTTCCTTCACTATTTTATATAGGCACCTTGATATTAGTGGCACTCATACATGGAAGATACATCATTGATTCGAGAATCATCATTTATATTTTGTGTCTCTCTGTCATTTTATGAGTTTGTAAAAATGGTATTGGACCTATTATAGTCACTTTAAAATCAACTATGTCTAAGAAAGGAAGACTATTTTACATTTTCATTTGAATATTCGAAATACATGATAATGAAATATATTTTAAATAATAATAGAGATACCCCTCCCATATCCCAAACCAATTATAATAATATAAATAAGGAATTAACTATGAATAATTTTGGATTGGGGGTGGAAGTTGAAAATATTGAGAGGCTAGTTGATCACTATATAGTAATTTAGTTTAAAATGGGTATCACAAAGTCAAAACTAAGAAAGAAATTCAATTATTTTAGAATATTTGGAAAATGATACATAAATAATATGTGACCTATAGGAATCCACCACATGTTACTTTGACACATGATATTCTTTGTTTGACTCAATGTATATGTTTTCAAAATAAAAGTGTCAATTTACTATGAAACATGAATCTAATAGAAAAAACTATGTAAACAAACTCATACATCTTAAAACATTAGAAACACAATAAATAATTCATTTTTTATATATAAGAATTGATCTATCATCAACCTGACACATGATGTGGCTGGTGTGACTCAAAGTGTGGGAATTTAATATAAATGTGTTATTTTACTCTAAAACATGTGTCACATTTTCAAAACTAAGTAAACGATCTCATATTATATTTAAACATTAAGAAATCAAACCATAATTAATTTGTTACTAATTAGAATTGATGGCATGCCAATAAAACATATAATATGGCCTTTATGACTCAATGTGTGTGTACTTGATGTAATAGTGTTATTAACTCTAAAACAAGCATCACATAGCCAAAACCGAGAAAACAAGATTTAATTATCTGGAAAAAAATAGGAAAATGGTTTACAATATATTTTTAATATATAAGAATCACTAACACATCAATATGATACTTGATGTGTCTAATTTGACTCAATGTATGTATTTTTAAAATAATAGTTACATTTTATTTTAAATGTGTGTTACAATTTGAAAACCATGAGAATGAACTCAGATTGTGTTAAAAATATAGTAAGCAAATCCATAATTTATATGATATGTAGAGTAATTGACCCCACATCATTCACACATATGATGTGGCTGGTATGAATCAAGGTGTATGTTTTCACATTAAAAGTGTCATTTAACTCTAAAACATGTGTCACAAAGACAAAATAGAGGAAACTATATCAAATTGTCTTGAAAATTTAGTAAAATATTTCATAATTTATTTTTGATGTGTTGGAATAATACACTCATCAATATGCCACATGATGTGGTCGGTATGATTCAAAGTATGTGTTTTCAATGTAAAAGTGTCAATTTAGTTTAAAACATGTGTCATATTGTCAATATAAAGAAAATGTGGTTAGATTGTCTTGAATATTTATGAAAATGATCCATAATTCATTTGTGATGATTATGAATCATCTTCATGTAAATATGATAGATGATGTAACTGGTATGAATCAATGTGTTTGTTTTTAACATAAGTGTCATTTTATTTTAAAACACATGTTACATTTTTTGGGGACCAAGGACAGAAGAAAAACATGTAGAAAATTTCATTGGAGGATCCCGTGAAACATTGGTGCTCAAAACTGGGAAAATTAAGAAATCTAGAAACTATACGGAGTCATCCCTTCATCTGGTTACAATCCTCCCAACGTCTTCATTCTGAGTAATGAACAAAAGGAGAACAAGGAGAACAATAAGAAAACATACATTCAAGAGAAAAGTACAAAACATTTACAAATATGAATACATGGATTGTACATTCATCCTATATTCATGGGAGAATGAAAAAATATCTCTCATTCAATGAGGAGAAACAATAAGGTTTCAATAATTTATATCATCTATAACTCTACCAAGATTAACATAAGATGTTCCACCAACATCGTTCTATCATCACATATTCCACCTACATTCTTATGATCTCCAACCTTGTGGGGCTTGACCCGTGCCTTTGGATCTGGTGCCTCTGACACTTTGTGTGAGCCCAGGATGGCTTCCCGAGAAGGTGATCCTCCTCCATCTTTGTGAGGCCCTATCAACACTCATTATCCATTATCAAATAATGTCACTATATAAATCTATATATACACAATGTATATAACTTTAATTATTATGATCAACATTAATTTTGAGAATTAAATATCCATTAACAGAGAGAGAAATATTCTCTATTAATGTTAAGAAAAATCTTTGCATTTATAAATTTATCTTTTCCTCATAAATGAGATAGAACAAAATCAATTCTGAAAAGAGAATTTATTTTGTAGGATAAGTCAATTATCTCCCACTCAAATACAATTTTCTTGCTCAAACCAATGTCAAAAATTGTCTAACAACTATTCACTATTATTTTGTGGTGCTTGTATGGTTTGACACTCCATGTTGCATTAATAGTCTAGTCTACCAATGATGTAGTCCCTCCTTAGTCTTTTGGATCCTTTATACGATTAATTTAACTATTATGTGAAAGTCAACTAAATTCCTCCATGGAAACTATTTCCCAATTAATCATGATCAATTTATCATCCTATTATTTTATTGAATTTTTAAAAAACATTATATTGCATGCACCATGTACATAACCTTACTCTTTCAGACCTCAATTCATTTTCGAAGTCTTCACTACCATGATTCTACACCACCTAAGATATTTTTGGTTTTTTTTAATTCCATTAGAATCAATATTCATTCCATTACCATATATTCTATAAATTATAATGTTATGATCATGACAAACTCCCACTAAAATTTCCTTTAGTGTGACCATGGAAACATGGTCCTTTTATTCCAATTCATCCATCCAGTTTTGACTCTTTGAGAGACAACCCTCATCATAGAGAATACTTTTTTACCCTATTGATCTTCCATAAGAACATTTCTATAGATTTAAAAGTTTAAATCTTCCTTCTCCACTCTGAATTCATACGGAATAGAAACACTACCCAAATATCCCATCAACTTGAACTGAAAAATCATGGATTATTCTAATATATCCTTTCTGGAATTTCATTCAGCTTTCACCACAAATCAACTTCTCTAACAATCCCTTTTTGATTTATATCATAATAATCTAGTTATCTTGCCTTCTAGAATTTTAGTATTCATCTATCAAGATCCAAATTCCACATAATGAATGGAACATTCTATACGACACTTGTATCCATAAATACATTTACTATTCTGGAAACACTACTGATACCACCACCATATTTTAGTGACATTCTATCATATTCATGATAGACCAACTGACATTAGGAACTCCATTAGTCTTCCTCTAAGAACTGAATGTCTCTAACAATGAAAATTGCCTCATGACATATGCTAGTTAAACATACTTTTTATATTCTAGATACACATATAGAACCACCATTTTCTTCTAGTAATTTCCTTTAAGTCCTTGAATTTTTTTTCACCAAATGACTGCCACTATTTTTCACAATTGAACACTTCAAACTAGCTTTGATACCATATGTTGTGAATTAGGGATAAATGAATAATATTCTGAACAATACTCCCAAAAATACCCCATGAATATGGTTCCTTGAACTATGAATTTCAGGCACCCTATCCATCACACCAAGTAATCCCTTTATCTGGATCTAGTCATAATATGTTCTTTATTTTGAGTAATGAACAAAAAGAGAAAAAACAACATGGAAAGAAAACAAACATGCAAGAAAAATGTATAAAACAATTCATAATAAGATTACATGGTTTGTAGTTTTATCTTTCATCCAAGGTTTAATGAAAAAATAAATTTAATTCAATGTGAAGAAACATTAGGGTTAAAAGAATTTTCTACATCTAGGAATCATACTAGATCAACCGAGGATCTTCCACCAAAACCTTTTGGTCATTGTATCTTCTAGATACCTCATTTTTGTCTACTCCCTTATGGGTCCAGGCCTCTTCCAACAGATCTGGTGCCTCTGGAACTTTATATCCCTAGGTTTAATTCTACAAAAGGGGATCCACCTCTTCCTTTTTCAATCCCTGTTATATATCATCATCTTTACTCAAAATATTTCAATACATCTATTTTTATAGACACAAAATCCATATGCTAAATAAACATGTTGATCATTAATTTTTACATCAATTAATATTATGAATCAACTCTCTATTCATATTAAGGGACAACTCCTCTTCTAATCTTGTGATAAATCTATCCAATAGTAAATTTATCTTTATACAATAAATGGTATAGACCGAAATTAATTAAGTCTTGAGAATTACTTTCATAGATTGATACAAAAACACTAATAAAACAAATATAATGATCTCTAATTACTTAAAAACATTAGTGATATGATCAAAACCTCATGTGTGATGTGTATGAATTGTCCTCACATGAATCTGATAGATGATGTGTAATGTATGACTCAAAGTGCATGTTTTCAATATAAAAGTCTAATTTTAGTTTAGAACACACATCAAGTTTAAAAAACTGAGAAAATGAGGCTATATTGTTTAATAAATTTTAAAAAATAACCCATAATTCATTTATCATATATACTAATTGACAATATGTCAATTTGACACATGATGCAGATTTTATGACTCAATGTGCATGTATTATATATAAAGGTCTCATTTTACTCTAAATTATGCATCACATATCTATGACCAAGTAAATGAGCTCATATTGCCATGAAACTTTGGTAAAATGATCTATAATTAATTTATTTTGTGTTGGCATTGACACAATGTCAATCAGACAAATGATGTGGCTAGTATGATTCAATTTACATGTTTTCATTATAAAACTATAATTTTAGTTTATAATGTGAATTAAATTTTAAAAACTAAGATAAAGGGATACTATTGTTTTGAAAATTTATGATAATGGTCAAAAAATTATGTGTTATGTGTATGATTCAACCACACATCAATCTGACACAATATGTGTTTGGTATAACTCAAAGTGCATGTTTTCAATATAAACATGTCAATTTACTTTAAAAAGAACAAGATATTTTTAAAATTAATAAAATGAGATCAGATTGTTTTCAATGTTTTAGAAATCGATCCATAATTTTTTTTTTATAATTTACGGTGCACCAATCCAACACATGATGTGGCTAATATGACTCAAAGTGCATGTTTTAAATATAAAAGTGTCATTTTATATTCAAACAAATGTCACATGGAAACAAATGAGTGAATGAGAAAATATTGTATTGAAACTTTATTATAATAATCATTAATTTATTTGGGAAATTTATAAATTGAGAACACATCAATTTGACGCATAATGTGGCCGGTATGACTTAAAGTAATTTTTTTTAAAATAAACATGTAATTTTACTCTAAAATAGGAGACACATAGATAAAATTAAGAAAATGAGATTATATTATCCTAAAACATTAGGAAAACAATTCATAATTCAATTTTGATGTCGAATAACTGACTGTACATAGATCATACACACGATGTGTCCAATATGACTCAATGTGAATGTATTCAGTATAAAAGTTTCATTTTAATTTAAAAAACATTTTACATTTTCAAAAACAATAAAACAATATAAAATTATTTAAAAAAGATAAGAAAAATGATCCATAATTCATGTGTGATATGGGGGAATCAACCATATTCCATTATGATATATAATGTGACTAGTGCAACTCAAGGTTCAGTTTTTCACATTAAAAGTTTCATTAGTCACAAAAAAACATCACATATCCAAAACCAAGAAAATGAGCTCATATTGTCTTGAAACACTTGGAAAATGACCCAAAATTTATTTTTGATCTATATGAATTGATTTAATTCCAATAAAATACATGATGTGTCCGATACAACTCAAAGTGTGTGTTTTAAATATAGAAGTGTCGATTTTGTTTTAAAGGCATGTCATATTATAAAAAAAAAGAAAACAAGCTCAAATTTTCTTGAAAGATTAAAAAATGTTCCATAATTAATTTGTGATGTTTAAGAATCTACTATATGTAAGTCCAACACATGATGTGTTTGTTATGAATCAAATTTAATGTTTTCAAATTAAATGTTTTATTTCAATCTAAAGCATGTTTAACATAGAAAAAACTAGTAAAACATGTTTAGATTGTCTTGAAACACAAAGAAAATGCTCTATAATTTATTTGTGACGTGTAGGGATCTAATGAATTTCAATGTAGCATACGATGTGATTGTTATGATCCAATGTGCACATTTTCAATATAAACATGTCATTTTAGTTTAAAACACATATCACATTCTCAAAACCAAGAAAACAAGCTTGGATTGTTTTGAAACATTATGACAATGATATATAATTTTTTGTGTCGAATTTAAGGATTGAATGCATGAAAAGCTAACACATGATGTGGATGGTATGACTCAAAGTGCATGTTTTTATATTAAAAGGTTCATTTTACTCTAAGAAACATGTCACATAGCCAAAATCGAGTAAATGAGATTAGATTTTTTGAATCATTTGGAGAATGATACATAATTGATTTTGGGTGTTTAGGAATTTTCCAAACATCAGTGTAACATATGAAATGGCTTGTAATATGAAATAGATTACATGTTTTCAATATAAGTATCATTTTAGTTCAATGATATAATTATTGGCATCTATTTATCAAATTAAGATAATTAATAACTTATAATATAATTAATATTTTCAATAATTAGCAACATAATTTATATAGATTATAAATGATCATTGTAATTAGTAATTAATAATATAATTATTAGTTAATACTATAATTAATAATTTATATATAATTAACAATATAATCATTAATAATATATTTACATTAGTTTAGGTGGGAATACAATGAAAATTTATTAATTCCTACAAATTAATAAAGGAGACTCAACCCTATGACCTCTCTGAGCCCCTCAAAAGCATAACCCCTAGGCTATGCCTCTAGGATCATTAATAATTTAACTAATAGTATAACCAATATTATCATTAATATATTCTGTAATTAATAATATAATATTTTATATGTGGATTATATAAAATTAGAATTAAAAGTTGTATATTTTTATGCACTGTTACTAAAATCAATATTATTTTATTACATGGACATGATTTTTTAGAGGGGTCGATAATTTGAAAAATCCCAATATTAGAGTTTCTTTGTATATTTCATTTTAATTTTTTTCATTAATATTAAATTTTTAATTAATGTAAATTTATTATATATAAATTATGAATTGAAATGATGGTGCATTGTAATATTTGAATTCCAATATGGATTTCTATAATATTTTTATCTCATCATGGTTCTGTTTGTAATATTATTTTCTATTGTAGGGATACTCCAGGGATGTATTTTCATAGTAGATATTATGGAATTTAGTAGGGCTATCAAAAGAATAAATAAAATCCACCTCTATCATCACATAAAAAAGAGCTAATAAAGTTGTCTTTTATCAGTTCTAAAAAAGAGCACTAATAAGTGTTCTCCATTGTGGATTTGGGAGAAGAGCCCTAGATGATTTTTTACAATTCTCTCAACCTAAATGATTAGAGTACCAATTTATTTGGTGCTATAATGTTTCCAGATAAGATCACCAAATCATATGGTACTCTCAGCCTAAACAGTCGAGCATCAAATCATTTTTCACATTTTAGTCTAGGATAAATTTAAAAAGGCATAAAAAAGATTTATTAAAAATTGAAATAAAATATCCTATTATGATAAAATTTATCATGTATCACTATAACAGAAAAAATGATCCTTAAGAATCATTTTATGAATAATCATAAAACATTGTAAAGATGATAAAAAAAATTTCGTATCTTTTGTAAACATTGTTAAAAAAAATTAATTAAATATACTGTGTAAAAATAAATTTTAATCCCTGCATATAGAACTTTAACAAATAATGTGTAACTATAAAAAATGAAACCATAAATAAAATATTATTACATAAAAATTATCTCATTATGAAAGGGTTATTAAAGTGTTTATACATTCTTTTTTAACACTGTGTGTGCATAAAAATTTCTTCTTTTAAATAGAAAGTATATTAGGGTCCTTTTATTTAATAAAAAGAGAAATCCATCTTTTAAACTTGGTCGAGACGTTATCCGAACATGAAACAAAGGCCTAGTAGGTAAAAATTCAAAATCAGAATGACCCAAACATCTTGTAGCCTGAAGGCCAGATGAGATTGGAAGTCCTAAAAAGAGGAGACTAAATCATGCCAGGACAGTAGAAAAAATGTTACGCTGCTTACGGAAAATGTAAATCAAACCCTAAACCCTATATGATATATTTGTCTCCCCATACCATAAAATTCTTTACAATGAAAAACACATCATGGTAGGGCACCACTCCATATTAATTTTCTAATGATGGACATATGATAGTTGTAAGCACACCCACCTCTCTTTTGAGATGGACACCCGATGAGGATTGTGTTGACTAGTAATTAACATTAAAAATTCAAATATATATTAATAATTCTATAAAATTTACAATAAAATAATTTTCGTTTTGTTCAAAAATTTGTAAATTTTAATTTTTTTTAATCATTTAGTAAATGTTTCAAAACATCCATTCTCTCCTAATATAGTATATACTAATTTAGAATATTTAATCAATATGGAAACATTTAAGGGCATCAATCATGATTGAAATTGTAAATATAAATATCAAAAACTAATTATATATAAAAAATTATAGAAAATATATAAATATAATAAGAACCCACAAGTTTTATAAGATATAGTTTTTAAAAACATAAAACAATGTCCATTTTTCTAAAACATAAAAAAGTATATAAATCAAAGTAACAATTATTAATAAAATATAAATATAATAAATTTTAGTTTTCTAAATATAAACATCAGTATAAATTATATTATAAATGGAATTTGTAAACTCAAAAATAAATATATTTTAGAAATAAGATTCAATATTTTATAATCTTAATCCAGATTTCAAGAAAAAAAAATATAAAAAATACTAACCAGAATTTAAAACTATGAAATCATCATGTTTTGAAATTATAAATTCTCTTAAATTAAACACTAATGAATAGAAGATACCAATAAGTATCTGATATGATATCAAAATGTATTTAGACTAAAACAATAATTAATCAAGTTGGATTAGGTTAAAATAAATGACCAAAGAAAAAAAATTAAGTTCAATTTTCAAACAATCAAACTACTTTCCATAAAAATAAACCATACAGTCTTGATTTAGAAGTTCAAATAGATTTGAAAAATTCATCCTAATTTTAAACTAATATAAAATGAATTAAAATTAATAAAATTATATTTATAAGTTGAAGAATACTTCCCTTAAATAGAATTATTCAATTAATGTATTTTAAGAAGCTACTAAATGAAGTAAACTATTATGAAGTGTATGTATTGAAATGATTTATAAATGAAAGAATCATCAACACTTTTGTGTAAAATGAGAATATTATTAGTGAGTAAATCCAAACATGTATATTATCCAAAAAAAAATTAATATTTAACCATATAACATTAATAAATTCTATAATCATTTCTTTTCTATTGGACAATCCTATCATAAATTTCATAATGATTAAAAGTTTAAACAAACATGGGATAACTCCTTTATAATTCATTCATTTCTAAATATAGATACAAAAAACATTAAATCATTCCATACATATAATTTAGACACATAATCGACACATATGAAACTTAAAATTAAAACTAAATAAGTTACAACATTACTTGGTAGGTTTTTAAACCCAAAAAACACATTATTTTTTACCAAAATTAAGAAAAAAATACCCCCCAAAAATGATAGAATCCATTCAAACCTTTATTGAAGGAATTTGAATAAGATTTTTAGGGAATTAAAAATTACCAATTTAGGTTTATTATTATAATACAAATTTAAAATAATATTAAAATTAATTCATTTTACAAAAAAATATTATCTAGAATTATTGTTTATTCATGTAATATAGAAAATAAATTACCCAAAAAAACTTATAGACCATAATACACTAACCAATCTTATGAATGAAAGCATACCAATTGTAACATTTGAAACTAGTTTTGCTAGACAAAAACCAAGTGGAGATTCTATAAGAACACATTCATGCCTCATATGTAGGAGGCTATCAACTACCAACATGGTTCTAAGAATGTAGTGGTGAGACGATACCCTTGGAAACAAAATCTAGAAACAACATAAAAAAAGTAAAAAAAAAACCCAAATAAAATAAAATGGAAGGTAAACAATATGCCCAAACTCCATGTCATTGAAAAATAAAATATTACGTAACATAGACCCCCAATGTGGTGGGTCAAACCAAGTATTAAAAATGAAAAATTGAATAAATGCAACAAAAACAGTTTATATTATTTCCTAACATCACTTTGGACTCCAAGCCCATGTCTCGTCATCTCCCAGTCATGGGACCCTTACCCCTCACCAGATTTGTGGTCATGAAATCTATAAGAACATCAAGATGCCCATTATAGGTGTGAGTATAGCCCAATTGGAAACAAAAAATTCATTCCTAACATTAGTGCACATGTATGTAGAGGTGTATTCCATGTTAATAAATAAATTCACACAGAATAAAACAATACCATACTGAGAATCCATGTGCTAACTAAATCAACACAAACTCTGACCATATCCACATTGGCTACATGCTGAATGAATATCTAAATGGTTATGAAAACATTCAAAGCGGAGGAGCCATACACAAGTATTATCAGTAGAAATACATGCCTAAGGTCACAAAATCAATGCACTAAAGGTTATTATTCACCAAATTAATTCCCAATGCCATAGGTCAAGACACACAAGTCTATTACACCCCTTCTCGAATGCTGTCTCTCAGGATTGTACACCAAATACCAATATTCCCCCAGTTCATGATACACAAGGCCATCATGCCCTATCGACTAACCCAGTTATGTCATCATCTTATATGAAGTTTCTAAATACACTCCCCCTCTTGGGCCACCAAGCTATGATGGGACCCATGTCACACTAGTACGATGCATTGAATAAAAAAATATAGAAAATATTAAATATATCACATGTAAAAAATTTCATTGTATCATTTTCATATATCCAAAGGAATAAAACAACGAGCATAGATCTCACGATATACACATGCACACAAATGCATAGTATATCACATAATGGTTATCTATGTTATGACTACACCCAAGCCAAAAAGTCATGTAACACAAGGAACCTGTGGATATTCATTAAAATACATCATAATATAGAGACCAACTAAATATAAAATCCCTATATGGTAAGGAATTCATACATTTATCTTGTTGACTACAATCTTTGAGACCCATCAAGATACAATACCCGAGTCACACCCGTGCACTAACTGGATCAGTCCTACTCACCAAGGTCTCCAAGAACAATTATGATTCAATAAAATTTTGGTTTATTGAATTAGATTCAATAAGATTATATGTCCATGTGATTGTATCTACACTAACATACCTCTCAGGATCTACCAATGTCGCTAGATCTAGGACTGATCAGAGGAAAACTACCAACACACCAGATCCATCATCAATCTATCAACAGTCTAATAAATCATCATTAGATGGAATAAAAATCCCTAGATCCATCCCTGAAATGAGAAATATATTAGTCATATCAAGAGAATAAGGGAATATATAAACCTAACGAATTATGGTTCATATATCACATACCTTAACCAATTCACCAACATTATTGGATCCACAAGAATCAAGATTTTAAAGGAATGAAATTACTAACGAGAGTCTATAGAGTCTATAAGTTCAAGATGGATAGAATCAGGAAAAATAATTATTGTATTGTAATGAGTTCTCACCATTAAATATTATTTTTAGATAATTGAATCACATGCAAATGGTTTTCTTGGATGGTATTCAAATCCATGTTCCAACATTACAAGGCTTTCTAACTCTCTATGGAACCTGCATGGTCTAGTTATATTGTTTGGTAAACCCTATGCCAACATTTCTTTTCTCCTCTTTCCTAATCCACATAGATTATAGGGAATGTTTCATTGTTTTCTCGAATTGGGTGCTAACCGTGTTCACCAAACTATCTTTCTACAATCAAACTACATAGTTTCTTTGGAAGAACTGAATAGTTTCCCAAACTTTTCTCCAATCATAAACCCCCATTAATGCCCCTAAAATACTTCAAAACCAACTAAAAACCTATGAAACTCATCCCAATTTATTTATTGTTCAAAAATTCAATAATAAAGGATGAAATTATCTCATAATGAACCTGAAAAAATTTGATTTCATTTCATAATCCCCTTTATTGTCTCCTCATCCTTTAGAAGAAACTCTAGGATTTATTTTTTTAAAAACTCATACCAATGGGACATAATATCTTACTCCCACTTTGATGATTTGTCCTGGATCCATCCATACTTCCATATAATCTAAAAAATTGTCATAGTCCCCCCACCAAAAATCATTCTTTTATCGGTCTGAGAAATACACTATATTCTCCACAAATAATGGATTAGGCTCTAGCTCAACATTCTTGTAGAGGATCACATGCATAGGATCATGCATGCATATATGAATCTGAGAAACATGGAATAAATAATGCTTAACATGGAACCATGTAGGAAGATTCAAATAAATTTACATTATACTAACTCACTCAGTAATCTAGAATAATACAAAAAATCAAGATTCTACATTTCTTTTCTTCCACATTCATCAATTCCCTAGCCAAAGAGTCACAATATAGAGTACAAACAAACTAAAATCCAACCAAAACTATAAAATGATTTTCCCATTCAACTTGTAAGTGAATGATATCTTATGACTATAAGTCCGAGGGTCATCGAAAAGATAAAAATTTAAAGGAAATAACTTTACAAGTATTATGAATAAAATTACAAAATTATGGAAAAGGTTATAAAGAAATATAACATGATGGTACTTCGAAACTGTCCTAGTTGAAATTATTTCATACATAAATCTTAGCACACAATATCCACACTGTTTTCCATGTTATTATTTATTACAATGTTTTTTAAATGAGTTTTCCAATTAAAAATAATATTATTCAGTAATATATCCAAAAAACACTAATTATAAATAAAAATTAACCTTTTCTTTTACATATTTGATCTTAGTGCTCTTTTTCTTTATATTCGCTTGAAATAAATTCTATGCCCTATTAGAAAAGAATAAGAATTAAATAAATTAAAAATTTATTATAATATAAAAAAGTACTAATATTTTCAAACATATATTTCCTATACATCCTTAAAATTTTGTCGCATGTCTCCATGGATAGAGTATATCCAGTAAAGTGTCCTCTCCCTTGGACTTAAATCACATAACATCCAATATCCACTAATATAAAAGAATGTTTAATTTTAGTGGTTATTAAATTAAAATATTTATAAAACATTGTAAAATATATGTTTCATATTCTTGAATGTATGGAACCATCCAAAACTAAATAATTACACACTTTTGAATTCTTACAACAATATAAATTGTTCTTTCTACTTCAGTCAATGTCCTCATTAGAGGTGAAATGAAATGTGGGTCCATAAATCCATATATATCAGTCTTGTCATGCTCCTTAAACATTGTATAAAGACACCTAATACAAAACAAACATATGTATAAATTTTCAATAAACTAAATGCATAGAAATACTTATGGTAAGACTTAAATGAAGAAAATTGCATCGTGTTGATGCCCAAATACTATCCAGTTACAAGCTCCATGATATAATTTTTCAAAAGTTCCAAAATCATTGCATTCACACAAACACAAAATTCCATTGGAATCTCATAAAAACCAGACAACAAATTTGAATATCTTGACAATCTATCAAGACTACTAGAATCTGTATCTAAAGTCATATCTCTTTGTATTTTTTATTGTATATATAGTATTTATTTACCTTTAAAAAATTATTGTAAAAAAAGAAATATATATACTTTAAAATGTTAAAAAAAATTTAATAAAAAGATGAAATAAAAGATAAAATATACACATACCACTATGGTAATATGTCACAGAAGTCTAGGTGGCCAAACTAAAAAGTGGCCAAATGTTTTTCCAACTATACTCACCTCATCTGTAAGTAATGGTAATCCTACTGATATATCTGTAATATCTTGTATGGTGAACCTATAACACTCCATCTCTAACTGTTGATGATGAATGGTATCTCCAATATAAAATATCATCCCATATGCAACAATAAGATATTGTGGATCATCAACATATAACTAAAAATAATGGGGAAGCTCTGGAGGAGGGGGTGAAGGAGTAGGATAAGGAGTGGGGTCTACAGCCGGAGGTGGAGGAGCAGTCTAAAACTATCTTTGCATAACTATAGACATCGACTTTACCAAAAATATGATATTATCCTCAATCTTCACATAAATATCCTGAAATTTATCCTCCAATGATTATATTTTTTTATAAACACCCTCCATTTCAAAATTTGAATAATGTGAAAATAATTTTTATACTGATAAACCTATAGGGTATCCTCATACACGATCCATGTTTTCAGGCATTCCCAATGCTGTATCTAAAATATACTTCCCACCCTCAGCTAAAAAGTCCCCCTATGTGCCCTGATCCTTAATAGAATCTTGTATGAATTATTTGAAAGATTCTGTAATGAATCGAAATATATAAAGAATTTAATTAACTTAAATAAATAAATAAAGTAAACATTTTACCATCCTCTCAACTACAACCCTCAACTATTTCATAAGATATTGTCCTTTTTTTTCTCATCTGATCCCTCTTCCACATTTCATTTCTAGTTGGGGGGTGGAGGGGAAACCTTTGTAGAGCTTGTAGACTCAGCTCTTGGTTTTTGAAAATTTTCTTCCATCATTTGTTCTTGCAATAATTTATACCCTCCTTGAGATAAAGTATAAAGGTATATGTTTCTAGATTGGATCTGATTATGAGATCTCCTCAATTGTTATAAATTAAGAATAAATAAATCAATAATAAATCATTAAGAATATTATTAATATAAAAAACCTTATAAAAGGTAACATTGCACTTAACAAAATGTATCTTGTATTTTACTTTAAGTAAATCACTTACATGTATATTCATCTATAAATGGATATATATCACATGGATTATGATGTTTCCAATACCCAAAAATGAAATCTGATGTGAGGGTTGATTCGAAATCCATCTATCTCTTATTATCCAATGATAAAAATTTCCTTCTGACTCCTTCTGTGTCAGTTATATCATATTTCATCTGATAAGAAGGGAGAAAACCTATAATAATATAAAAAAGTCAAGTTATATAAAATAATAACAAATGATCTTACCAAAACGGTCACTATCAATTGGTATAGTTCCAATTTTTCAACACTTCACCAATCATCAATCAAAATACTATCTTTTCTTTTATCTTGAACTAATGTAAAACTGTTGAATTGTTTTAAATGAGAACCTCTTAGAATATCATTATCATCAAAGTCTACCAGTATACTTTTTCCTGGCTATGGGCAACTGATAATTTTGGTAAACGTGTGCCGCCACGTTTACCAACCATTGAACTCTTTTTTGGTACTGTGTGAGTAGATATCTTTAATAAAGAAGGATAAGGTTCATCAGGAGGATCATATGCATGTTCCTCCCTAGAGGGATGAGTGCGATCATCTTTAGAGTAATATGGTTGATCAGTTGATTGATCTGTTATTATTCTATAAATAAATTCAATCAATTAGTACACAAATATACAAATTCAACTATTATAATACTAATATAAATAAAAATGAAAAGTTTCATACAATAAAGTAAACTAAATTAATCATAACAACTTTTTATTCATATTTTTTATAGATCAATAAAATTCTAGAAACAATAATGAGATATAAAATTTCATGTAAACAAATGAAAGAAAATCCAAAAATGGTGTGTGAATATTAAAAATTCTCCAACCTAAAAAATCATTTTTTACAAAAAAAATATTTTTTCAGTATACCCTTATAAAATATTTTTGTTTCTATTTACCATATTAGATTTAAAATAATTGTATTTCAACAAATTCAATTATCAGATAAGTTACATAAGGGTAAACATGGTAAACTAAAAAAAACTAAACTAGTATAAACATACAATTTAACTTATTAGTTAATGTATGTGTATTAATAAATAAAATAAAATAAAATTAAAATAGCTAACATTTTATGAAATTTAAAAAAGTATTCGAGAAATAATCACATGATAAGACCAATAATATTAGGAATGTATTAATGTTTTATTTTCCCAAATTCCTTCATCATGATCATTTTGTAGTGCACAAACCATGTTTACAATATGCTCACCAATATTATATGTTAATATTTCCATGGAAGAGGGGATCTCACATAAATAAAAATCTTCACAAAGTTTATCATCACCAACATACTTTTTTCCCTTGTAAAACAAAAATCCACTACATATCGGATTGATCAGGAACATAGAAAATTTGTTTTCCATGTGCTTCCATTATAAAAGTACCAGCTGTGTATTCCAATCTATTCAGATTAATAAGTATCATTCCAAGTTCATCATGTCTGACACTGTTGTTACTGATAAAACATTTGCAATTAAATACTGGAACTTGAAATTTAATGTAATCAACCTCCCATATTTTTTCAATGACTCCATAATATGCACTTGATGCAGAACTCGGTTTTTGTTTTTAGCACTCGAAAAAATGCATTACTTCTCCAAACACCAATACACTACTATTTTGAACTACACTTATATTGTCCTGATCTCTCATGTGAAATGTATAGCCATTAATGTCATACCCAAACCATGTCATCAAATTTAAACTTGGACCACCCACTAACCATCTCAATGTTTCTAATTTAGATAATCTACCAAGCACGATCACATTAAACCATGGAGAAAAAGTTTTTTTATGCTCATTCAAAATCCACATATCTTTTTTCTTTGCGTAAAATTGTTTTAACACATCAATAATAAATGTTATATATGGTTGAGCATTATCTAAGTTATTCAAGATGTATAAATATACCTTCTTTATCTATTCACCAATCAAAGATGTGACTTTCAAGCCATGGTTACCCTTTCCCTTGTAATTAACTCATTCGTAGTGAGATGGAGGAAAACCAATGTACTCCAATATAGACAAATAGATTGCACAAAACTCTGTATCCTCCTCGGAAATATAATTTTCAATAATGGAGGATTAGGGATGATATGGATTATTAACATACCCCTTAAATACCTACACATACCTTTCAAAAAGATACATCATACGTAGATATGCAGGTCCACAAATCTTTATTTCTTGATCCAAATGAACCATTAAATACACCATGATATCAAAAAAGATAGAGGAAATTACATTTCCAATTGTTATAGTATAGAAATTTCTTTGTTTACCAAAATTTTCAAAGAATTTAGATCAATCAAATTATTAAAAATTGAATTGAAAAAATAATACACCTTCATGATAGTCATTTTGACATGGATGGTAAATATTTCATGCAATGCAACATTTAGGAGTTATTGCATCATGAAATTAAAATCAAGAAATTTTAAACCTATCATATTCAAATCATTTGAAGTCACAAAATTTTTTACATTTGAAGAATAACCCTGAGGCACTTTGATATCATGAAGACACTGAAAAAATACAATTTTATCCCTCATGGATAATGTATGAAATTCTGGTGGAAGGAACGTTCAACTTCCATCATGAGTGGGAGCTAACTCCAAGCATATTCCCACTGAGAGTAAGTCCAATCTTGCATTCAAATCTTCTTTATTCATTCCATTAATATCTTAAAATTTTCCAATAAATCTATCACAAATATTATTCTCTACATGCATGAAATCAATTTTTTTGTTTGGCCTCATGATATCTCCAATATGGTAGCTCAAAATATATTAACCATTTATTCCAAATATTTCTATCATTACTAGATTTATGTGTCTTTTGAAATGTCACATCAAGGGTTTTCACCCTCTCAAAATACTAATCAGTGGATAAGGGTTTTGGATCAATACCAAATTATTATAAGCCATTGAATTATTATTTATTCTTTTATAAGAGTGATCCATATAAAGAAAATTTTGATGAACCATCTTTATTGTTTTACTCCCATGATGTAGTTGATAATATTAAGTTTATTGTTAAAAAATTAGACTTGTTTTATTCCCCTTAACACTATATCCAGAAAAATATCAATATGGTAGAAAGTCATTAATAATAAACATAATGATTACATGCAGTTGCGAATATTCCATTTTATAACAATTATACACCCTAATACCATCCTACAATATGAGTTTCAAATCATCAATTAATGGTGACTAGAAAATATCAATATCATTTCTGGGATATTTTGGTCCAGTGATCATTAAAATCAACATGACATATTTGTGCTTCATACAAAATCTAAGAGATAAGTTGTAAATTACCAATAAATAGCCCATGAACTATGTGTGATATTAAGGATTTAATATTTATTCATTCCATCCATGTGTAGTCCAAGTTTGAGATTTCTAAATTGATTTCTAAATGTAGGAAACTACTGATCAAATTTATCACACTATGGACAATCAGATGCATAACTAAAATTTCCATTATATATCTGCTAATCTACATGACATCATAACCTTTTTTTCAGTATGTGAATTTTCAAATAAACATTTCAAATGATGAATTATAGGAGGATACCAAAATTCCTTAGAATGGGTCTCTGTAACTACTAAATCAGAATGCATTTTTTTTATCTTATACCGTGTCATCCCACATTTAGGACACTTTGATAGAAATTCATATTCCTTCCTATATAGAACACATTCATTTAGGAAGATATGTATTTTTTATACCCTAATATCATAGGGTATAGTATTTTCTTTACATTGTAATGTAAATCAGGAGGATCATTATCATTAAGAAGAATATCTTTCAGAAATTATAGCAAATTAGTAAAAACAAATTCACTCCATGTAAGTTTTTCCTTCAAGTTAATCAATCTTAACACTAATGATAAAAACATAAATTCCATACATCTCAAATACAATGGTTTTTTAGCATCACCATATTGACTCTCAATTGTTGGTTCTTTATCAATTGTCTCTACTTCAATATCACAAATCATTTCTTCACTTTCGTCAGAGTTATCATCTTGCAAAGCATTATCATCAATAGATCTAAATTTTTTCCCAATTTCACCATGAAAAATCTACCTACTGTAACATGGATTAAAACCATGAAAAATCAAATAATCTTTGATATATCTTCTTTTCAACTTCTCATGTTTAAACATTTCTGGAATGGACAAAAAACATTTCATTATTTGGAACATTTCGTTTAGAAAATTCTAAAAAATCACTAACACCTTACTCATATTCATCACTTATTTGAAGTTATATAATCCAATGTTGACTCATTATTATCTATAAAAAATATCAAAAATAAATATCAATAACAAATATCTTATCAAAGAATATTGTGGTGTTAAAATTGAGTTAGAGGGGAAAATAGTATATTATTTCCCTGATAATCATGTTTGTAAATTAATAGAATGTAAAATTTCCAATCCCCATTAAAGAAAATAGGGTTTCAAATACACTAATATATTTCCAATACTTTGGAGGGATATAATAAATACACTGATCAAATAATAATTAAAGTTACATTTCATTAGAGAAAAATTGAGAAAATAATAATAATCGGAACATATCATATTTAAAATAGGATAAATAAATTTAATTAAAAGGGATTTCAAATTTTTTGATCATAATATATTCAAAAAAAATAAATTGTTTGGTTTCATTATAGTATATATCATGTGGATAATAAAAATCATTAATGGGTGTTGATGTAGATGAAAATTACATTATAATAGCATTATATATTTACATTGAAAATTAAGAAGATATTACATTTAAATTTTTTAAACCTTTATTACATATATATAGTAATTTATAAAATATTGAGATTAAAAATGACATTGAAAAATATAGAAAACAAAAAAGGGAAACATTACTAAGAAAATAGAAAATTTTGATGAGAAAATTCATTCATGTGGAAGGAATTAAATAATAGATTCCATTCAAACATTTCTAAAGGGAAAATTAATGAATATAACCTTATGTAATTATAAAAAAATATAAATTATTACCTTATCTTATTTTAAAAAAAATACAACCTAATGTAATTCAAGCTTTCATAAATATTACATCCATAATTATCATGTTTTCTATAACCAAATATCTCATATTTTATAATATTACATACATCATATATGTTCCTATAACACCCTCACACTGAAAAAATATTGGATACCAAATAATAATAGGGATTTTTATTGGATTTCTATCTCATTTAATTAATATATATTGAAAAAAAATCATATATTTATTAATAACTATATTTTCATTTTTTTAGATTTTTTAAATATATTCTACAATCATTAAAAGGTGAAAATAAATCAATATTACAATAAATATTATGTAAAATAACTTCCTTGTTACATCTTGATCCTCATGCATATATGAGTGACCTTGAAGTTCAGAAGCATATAAAATTTTCAAATTTGTAAATTTAGATAAAAGTTAAATTCATTAATTCAAAACATGTCACAATATAAAATATATACATAATGTGAATTATATAGAAAGTGAAAATTTCCATACAAGACAAAATGATGGTTTATCAACAACGCTTCTAATCCATTCTTTAAGCATTGGATACAACTCAGATCAGGAGACAAAAATAATCATATATAGAAAAGATAACAACCTTTGTTGGTAAAAATAAATTAACCATAGAATAATGTAATATAATTTGATCATGTAATTACTCAAGAAATCAATGTACCATAAGTACCTAATCAAGACCATGCTGAAATATAAATAATTCCTAATAGATATTATGACGACATACCTTTGGGTGAACTAGTTGGTGATGAAAAAATATATATTCAAAAAAAATGATGAGGACTATGAAACTATAGGGTTTATGAATATGGTATTGTGAGAATAGAGTCCATCAAATAGAAAAAATAGGGGTTAGGGATTCCACACCATGGAATGATCGAAAAGAGAGAAATGATAATGTGTCAGGCTTACCCGAGAGATGAGGAGATCAATCGTTGATGCACAATGATGAGGTTGATGAAACCTTAGGTTTTATGAAGATCATAATGAAAGATTTAGGTTGTCTAAATCTAATAAATGATCGAGTTAGGGATTTTGTGTGAGAGAAATGAGAGCTGTTATCACAAGAATGGTAGACTGAGAAATGATTCCATTGAAAATTTATAAAATTTTAAAAGGTTTATACTGTTGGTTATTTATTAAATGATGTTATAAAGATGTATACATTGCTTTTTCATAATGTGTATTTAATAACCAACATGAAAAATTGGTTTTTATTGTTAGTTATTTCGAATTGACATTAAAAACCAGTGAAAACTTGTTTTTAACATCGGTTCTTTTTAATCGATGCGAGAAACATGCGAAAATTACTTTTCCACATCGGTTATATAATAACCAACGTGGAAAAGAAAATTTAAAATATATTAATGTTGATTCTAAATAACCCACATTAAAAATAGTTTTTTACTAGTATATACTACATTTTTATTAATAATTCCATGTCAAGGTTATGTTTTGGGTAATAACTGATTTTTTTTCTCAAACATGTTTTCACTTGTTATTCTTGGTCCTTATACATAGACCATAATTTAATTATTTAAAAAATGTAAAAACTGATATAAATATCATATATATTCATTATATATGTATTTATAATAATATATAAATGATAGAAGTAGTGAATGAAATACACCGTTTATGGAGATGGTTGGTTGTACGAACGCAAGAATGTTGTTTCCATTTTCTTGAAGTTTTCAATGAATGGGAAGAAATGATGTATATATATAAATTATCTGTCTAATAGAATTACTATTTCATAAATATTAAATATTTCTAATAAACCCATACTTAATACATTCCATCTAATGTGTGAAGGAATCACAACACTTTGAGGAGGTGGTCATCCACACTCCCACAAATGATGTTATCGTATTCCCACAAAATGAAAAGCATAAAGGTATGTGTTATATAATGATCCAAGAACTATAAATTAATAATAAATATCATATATATCATATATAAATATTAATTAAATCATAATTCTTAACCATAATAGGAGGTAATAGAAGAACGGATGATATTGTTTTGCAAGGGGTATTTCGCCGTACACACGAATGATGATTGTATATCCCATTTGATTGATATTTTTATGAGTGTAGGTCTTTCCCATAATAAAAAAATCTAATAATTTTGGGTATACATAGGTTATTACATAATAATTTAATAACAAGAATCTAAGGGTTGTAGAAATAAATAAAACAAAAGTTCTTGTTGATGGATGTTACTTCTTCTTTGGGCAAATCCTTTTGGTTTTCACCAAAGTGATTCCTTAGCTAGATTTTTGTCTAAAAAGGGGATTCTATGTTTGACAGTATTTGTGTTTTTATATTAATTGGGTAGGGGTTGGATGATTTAAATTGTTTTATAGGTGTGAAGAATTGGGGGGGGGGGGTAATGTCCTTTTATAGTGGAGAAGGAGTGACATACTTGTAAATATGATTAGGTAAACACTATTGGAAGGTCTTCCTTAAATAATTTACCTCCCTTAATTTTCAATTTTTGAGAAAAGTGAGGATATGGTAAAAATATGGGCATAAAATGACTTTTTCACATCAGTCTATGGAATTTGGCCCCTTAAGTTAACGTTTAACCACTAAGTAAAATCATTCTTACCTTTATCTCTGTAATTAAATTTAATTACTTTTAATTATCTATTTAGTCAATTTTTTTTTAAACTTAATAGAAATTATATATTATACAAATTCAAAATATTGAATCCATTTTTACAGATTCAAAACATAGATGTGGTAGAAATTAATTTAATATTAATCCCACAGTAGTAATGGGAAAGTGGGTTTTTGATGTAAAAAGTTCAAAAGAAACAAATGTTTTTATATCCAATTTCAATGTTATATTTATTAAAATGAAATTAATTGAATTTATTGTTTTAAAATTTAACTATTTAAACTTAAAAACTAATCTAAAATATAATCTAACTATATAAATAAATTTGATGAAATATTAAATTTTTATTAAAATTCAGTATTTTTTACTATTCATCACAAAATGAAATTTCATAGAAAAATACCATGAATTCACCAAAAGTAAATTTTGATATTCATATTTAAATGATAAAGTTTATTTTTTAAAATAATGTTTTTTAAAATTGTAAAAATTATGTTTTAAAATAGGTTCTCCATTAAAAGGCCGTAAAATTACCTTTTAGAAATATATATCCTTTAATTTGTAAAATTGGATTTTCTATAACCTTGTACCTTTAAAATCTATTGGATGAGTATCAAAATTATTTATTGAATATATAATTTACATATTTTATTAAAAATATTCATTAAAATATTTTTTTTTAATTTATTGAGATAATTGTTTTATACATAGAAAAATATTTTTCTTAGAAAAAAATTTCTTTATTTTCTGATAGTTCCTACTTTCATATTTAACTAATTAATAACCAAATGATTTATTTTATAAATGTGTGTAAATCATATTTTCACAATTTAGTTAATCTTATTCATAACTTCCATTACAACATATAGGTGGTAACTATAATAATATTTTAATAACAATATTAATAGTATATTTTAGTTTGGTAAAACGCGGCGTTTCATGTAATACATGTTATTGAAGGAATTCGACAGTGTGTATAACACAAGAAAAACATAGATTTTTGTATATCATAAAATAATATAAGTGTTGTGTGTTGTGAAATGTTAACTTGGTATTACATGTAATGCATTCTATCAATGAAATTTAATTAATTCGATAAAATATTAATTCATAAAAACTTAGGGTGTTACATTCTACCCCCTTAAAATAAATTTCACCCAAGAAATTCTTCTAGTTCATTAATAGTTTTATACTTGAAAGTTATTTTTATATAAACCCACATAATTAAAATGAATAATGTAACATAACATCAAAAAGGGAAATATGGAAACATCACAGTTACCCAAATTAACTAACAAATAGTTTTCCACATAGAAGAACATTGGTGGAAAATGGAAATATGGATGTTGAAGAGAAATATAACTACCATGTTTTTATGGAGAGTGACATGGAATAAGGTATAAAGAAGTTAAATATATCAAATCCATAACCTAAAAAGTCTTGAAAAAGGTCATTGATATCATAAGAAATGATGATAACATGAAAAAATTGAATTTCAAGACCCTTTTTTTCTAAAGTTAATGAATTTTCATGAGAAGAAATACTTACACGATTTCAAGAGAACCTCCCCATTTGTTATGAGTTGATCAATTTCCAATTTGTCTCTTATTCTATGAAATTAAGGTTGATTTTTCATTCTATAATAATTAGTAGATAAATATATTCATAAATAGAATGATAGGTCATTCCACCTGTCTTTATCACAAAACATGGTTAGCACAAGTTATCCAATATGCATAAATCCTCACACGGTGAGATAATACCCTGATATCTAAAACCTCATCTAAAGTTTAACATAAACCATTCCAAAAATGGTTTACATTATAACCCATCAAAAAGATGAAAGTACAAATCATTATAGAGAAGGTCACTAAATTTGTCTAAATTTTCCTAACATCAATAATCCCCTATATATCATAAAGTAGATCTTGGTAGTCATATACCATACATGTGAATTCCTTCATTGTGTATTCTCTTGAAACATGGTAATAACCTAAATTACCATAAATCATTATTAAAAACACACATGCTTCTTCATTATTTACATAAAATAGAGGTTATTGGATATATTCCAAAAATCCAAAAAAATGTTATAAACTTCATTAATGATAGTTTAATCCACTTTTTTAAAAAAATAATTAATCAGTTCCAAGATAATCAATACCATACAATTTTCTTTATCTAAACATAACTTTCTTACCATTAAGAAGATATTAAGGGTTTCCATTCTTATGATCATGTGTTTCCCATGAATATCAACTTTCCAGCAAATCACATTTCTAGTCCCTCAGAACCATTCCACATATTCTTCTAATTTCTTAGTGAAAATACATGAACTGAAAAATCATTATATATTTAACAATTAATATAACAGAATCCTTGAAACCAAATACATAAAAAATTTATTATTCTGCTTCATCCATAATCCATTACAAAGGATGCCTAATCCTACTACTTAATAACTATTTCCTTCCGCATTTCACTTGTAATATCATCATCAACAACAATATAAACATTAATTTCACCACCTTACAAATTGTCTTTGTGAGATTTCCACTTAGGACGTCGATTTTCATAATGCCCATTAATTCCACATTTAAAGAATTTAACTATAAATTATGTCTTAGGTAGTCCATTTTCTTCATTCATTGTGTTAACTGAAAATTTGATTTCCCCCTTCCATTTAAATTCATTCTGTCCTTCTTTCCCATTGTCAAAACATCTTACTATTCAACTAAGGCATTCACTTGGGTGCTTCATGTAACATTCTTAATATGTAGGAAACTAAATCTTCTTTCTTATATGGTATACATTACCTGAATTCTCAATGAACTCTTTCATTCTCTTATTTAGTGAGTATGAGAGTTGATTTAGGTAAACATTGTTAATCATGTTTTATGAAAACTGATTAGGCATGACCAAAATGTCCCTCACTCCAGTGATCATCCCATTTGACTGCTCATCGATAATGTTTTTGTCACATTCAATGTTAACCCAGTTCATTCTAGTTACCACCATTTACTAAAGCTAGAAAGCATAGTATGACCAATACTTATCATAGTAGAAAGGCACATAATCTTCAAAAATATCTTATATGATATATAAATTATGAAACATTCAATAATAGATGAAAAATTAGTCTTATCCATAGAGTCATCCAAAGAAATATACTTAGAAATATCCCTATGTATCTCACTAAAGTTTTATCATATGATATTCTGAAGGATGACTAAACCTTTTCATTGATACCAACTATAGATACCTTGGCTTAACATACATGGATATTACATTCTTTTAGGAGAATATTAATCACATTACAAAATTACATGCTTGAGGAACTTAATAGTTGAGTATCCTTGGAAACATAGAACACAATATTTTAACTTTTTGAATGATCTTAAATGTTTCCCACAATGAACTACCCATTTATTAATCCTTCTTAAAACATTTCTGTATATCTCGAGGAAAGGAAACAAAAGAAAGGGTTAGTTTAGATGCTCAGTAATGGTAAATAAAAGAGATATATATGCATAAAATAATCATAAGGGTATTAGAACATGGGAAAAATGTTTGAAAATCATACCCTTCATACCAAGAAACATAAACATAAATTATGGAATGAAGATTATCAGTTCATAAGACATGAATTATAACAGAATCAAGTGAATAATCCATGAAATAATAACATGGTAATAATACATGAAATTTGTGGCATACACATAACCATGTAAAATCATTCCTTATAAGTCAAGGCTCATTTCCAAAACATACAAGGGAACTTTATACAGGATACACCTACTGGGTGGGACACACCATCATCCCCAGTCCCAACCATTTCATTATACTGGAATAATTTCACTCTCCAAACCATATTAGTAGTCAAGGTTCACTCTCAAGACCATTTTAGTATCCATGGTTCACTCCCAAGACCATCTTAGTAGTCAAGGATCACTCCCATGGCCATCTTAGAGGAAAACATCCTTTACTGAACCTAGTTCACTCATTTTTCTAGCCATGTCAATATCATGAGATATAAATCATTACTAAATGCATTGTATGGAGATATAGGTCCCACCCATCTCATAATGAAATCATATATACGTGTGCTACATGATCATAAATGATTATATGATAACCCATGAAATTAAATGGGTATCATAAACATGCCATCATATCATAAATTGTGGAAAAGAGAAAGGTCTCATAATCATTTAATCAAATAATTGCCCCTAAAAATAAGTGGGTTTCATAAGAATTTAACCCATTAAATTGAAAAGGGTTTAATAAAAAGATAACCCATGAAAGAGAAATGGGTTTCATAAACATAAAACCTATGAAGAAGAAATTGGTTTCATAAAAATCATGCCATAAAAACATAAACCGTTCAATGAAATAAATAATTGGAACCCTTGGATCATATCCCTTCTAAGTAATGAGTAATTCAAATGGATTTCATATTAGATATAATATAATTTTAAAAGATATTTTAAAAACATTTATTTAGGAAAATAACCTTTTATCTTTGAAAAATTACTTCTAAAACATAAAATTATTTTAAAACCATTTTCCTTGAAAATAACCTTTAAAATTATAAATAAATCTTGAATATAATTTAGATAACCTTTCTATCGGAAATAATATAATGGAAGGTTGAAAATAATTTTAAATAATTTTTAAACAGAAAACATTTTTCAAAAACATTTTTCTTTGAAAATTTCTTTGGACACTTTTAAAGGAAGCCTGAAAACATTTTAAAAAACTTCTTCCTTGAAAACATATAATGGAAGTATGAAAAAATTTTGAAAAACTTTTTCTTGGAAAACCTATAATGGAAGCATGAAAATCATTTTGAAAGCCTTTTTCCTTGAAAACTTATAATGGAATCCTAAAAATAATTTAAAAAACTTTTTAAAAATAAAATATTTTTGTAATCCATATTCATTTGAAACCATGTTAAAAACAATGAATGTATAGAATATTTGGAAAAAATCTCTATAAAAAAATCTTGTAAACTTCTCAAAAAATCTTCATGTAAATGACCATCATGACAACAGATAAATCTATATATGTCAAACATTCCTTTTACGTCAAAAAACATTTAGAAACTTTTCATGATTATAAAATCATAAGAATATTCATTATTAAAAGAAATTTTACAAAAAAGTTAAGACAATTGTAAAAATATATTTTAATTTTCATATGAAAATAGTAGAATTTTTTTTAATACATTTTTAGAAAACATGGTTTTTAATGAACACACATTTCCAACCGAAGAGATAGATAATGTAATATTTTCTTAAAAATAATTTCTTAATTATCATAAGTAACAAAGATTAGAAGAATGGTACAATTACATGAAGATATATGAATAAAAATAGGATAATAAAATTCATGAGATCTCTTGAGATGAGTTATTACATTTCATTAATGGAATCATAATAAAAAACAATCCCGATAAACGATGAGATTGTAGCAATAAACTGTTACCACTTTGGGAACATTGAATCTTAATCATGATGAAATAATAACATTAAAAGAAGATTAAATCAACACTAAAATAATTATATTCACAATACAACATGTCTACGGGTAGTATATATACCTTTTAGAAGAATAAAAGTTCATAACATGGCATGTGACCCAAAGAAGGAAAATAGAGACAAAATTACATTACCGATTTGGTAACATTTGAACCGTAAAACAATATGAAATATATATCATCTATTGGATATGTAAATAACCATAATTTTAAGTATAAATATCAAATAATACATTCATGGTAAGAATATACACCACAAAAATGTGAAATGAGTGGTGAATAAGGCATAAGTCTCATAGAAATAAAAGTGACACTAGAAAACCCCTTAAAACTTGAAATTTTTTTGAACAGTGAGCCCTGTGAAAGAACTACATCAATTGAAACTCTTCAAATCATGATAAAAAATTAAATTAATTATAAAATAAGTCATAGGTATGTATATACATTACATAAATGAATATGTGGTTAATGTATCATATATCACATGGAAATAAAAGTGAGACAAGAAAACCCTTACCCTAAGTCTTGAATTTCTTCATACAAGTTAAAAAATACTTTATAATAAATATAAGTATATTATACATCTACAAAAAACCCATATTATTATTTATCATAACATATATTATTTTATTATGACTATATATTACTTGTTTATTAACAATTCCATATTAAGGTTATGTTTCGGGTAATAACCACTTTGTTTTTCTAAAATGTTTTGACTTCTTATTCTTGGTTTGCTTAATTAGATCACAATTTCCTTATTTATAGAATCTAAAACAAGATATAATTATCATATATATATATATATATTCAGTTTTTATTTATTTATAATAATCTATAAAACATAGAAATACGAAATGAAATACACTATTCATGGAGACGGTGGACAATACATACGAATGATCACTGTTTCCATTTTCTTATCTTATTAAAAGAAAGAGAAGTAAATGATGTATATATATATATTATCATTCATGTAGAAGTATTATCTCATTAATTTAAAACAAGTTTAATAAAACCATCCTTAATACATTCCATGTAAAGCATGAACGAATCACATCACTTTAAGGAGGTGGTAATCGACACATCCACAAATTATGTTATCGTATTCCGACAAAATGGAAGTCATGAATATATGTGTTATATAATAAATTCATAAGAATAAGGATATAATAACTATCATATATATCATATAAATATATTATGTTCGCCATTACTCCCAACCTTAAGAGGTGGTAATGGAAGAATGAATGACATTAGTTCACAAGGCAGTAGTCCGTCGTACACATGAACAATGATTATGTATCCCATTTGATAGAAGTGTGTGTGAGTGTAGGTATCATGATCCAAACCAAGCCAGGGCTCAAGCCACAACTACCCCAATCCCGCCTCCATAGGCCAGGGGGTGGAAATAAGTGACGAAGTCACAACTAACTTCCCTTTTCCTAAGTACCAGCACAAACACACACACACACACAACCAACTCAATTCAAAAGTATAGATGGAATGTAATAAAAGATGAAACATTGCTATAAATGAACCAACCTTGCATATACCTCTAAATAGTACAATGTATGATAGTGTAAAATGAAAATAAAAGGGTAAAAATATACTCTCAGTCAGAATAGTGTCCCAACACAACAAAAACTAGAAAAATAAAACTACTGAGAGAGCCCCGCTCATCGATCTCAAGCTACGACCACTGTACACAGTTCAAGAACCCCATATCTCTAAGCTCCTCTGATGTCATGATAAACCTGTCTTCTGTCTACATAAGACATGACACATGCGAGGAAAGACCATATAGGGGTGAGTATAAACATACCTAGTTGAACACCCTGAATGGGTGAAGGGGGATCAGTAAGAGATACAACTAAAGAGAAAAACAGTAGATAACACAAGGTATAGAGAAAGAGTACATATTAAACCAATGAGATAGTAAAAGTAAACTCATCCAAACACAATCTTCTCAACACAGTGAGAAGATGAACTTCTAATTGAGTCATCGCTACCTATAGCAGGAGAGAAGACTCATCCAACCATGAGAAGATAGACACAGAAGCACGCGGCATAACCCTTGCGTCTTCGCCTCTCCTGGAACGAGAGTAACAAAAAACCCAAGGAGTGAGTACTGAAGAAAGATATATATATATATATATATATATATATATATTCTTAGTCAAATAATCCTAAATGAGAGAGTAAGGGTATCTCCATCTCACAGCTTTGTCCAAGAAGAAGCATAGACAACATATCCAAGGACCATATACGATGCGCAACACCTCATATGTCTGCCATAAAAACAAAAGTCTAAGGGACTCAACCACTACACCTAGATACTATCCTCTTTGGGAGGAACTGTTTTACTTGCACAGATTTAGGTAGTGTCTTAAGGATTCATCTCAATGGGGAAAGTGTTCCTCATTCTCGTGAGTCCAAAGGTGTGTCAAACCATGTCTCATCACTATGCTTCATAGTTGAGGGGGGACATTTCCAAGTAGAGGACCCACAACCTATACCAATAGGGGGATTCATGTCTATGTCTATACAACAAGTATGGATGACCCACACCTTGGTATGACAGGTGAGTACTGTCTCCATGGATAGAGGACCCACACCCTGGTGTGATAGGGGAGTGTCGTCTCTATCTATAAAATGAGTATGAAGTACCCATGACCTGATGCGATAGGGCAGTACATTATCCATAGATAGAGGACCCATACCCTGGTTTGACAAGTACCGTCTCTATCTGCAAAATGAGTATGGAGGACCCATGCCCTGATGTGATAGGGAGTACCATATCCATGGATAGAGGACTCATATGCTGATACTACAGTGGATTACCATCTCCACCATGATAATAAATATGGAGGACCAGCATGCTGACATGATAGTGGAGTAATTCCTCCATGGATTGAGGATCTTCATGCTGATATGATAGAATAGTATCGTCTCTACCTCTATAAGAAATTTGGAGTACCCACGTGCTGATATGATAGCATATTACTATCTCCATTAATAGAGGACCTATATGCTGATGCGATAGTGGAGTACCGTCTCTACCTTGATAAGAAATGTGGAGGAACTGCACACTGATATGATAGAGGAGAACCATCTCCATAGATAGAGGACCCACACGGTGATATGACAATGGAGTACCATCTCTATCTAAATTCTATGAAAATCCTTCCTGATCACTGCCATCATCATGCACCTCCCAAAGAACCATCACACCCAAAACATCTCACATCATATCTCAAAATCCACTATAAAATAAAACCATAACGTTCTAGATGAAAAAACACTTATGATAGGATACTCGCGGGCCAAAATATGAGTTCAAAAAAATTATATATAGAACATTGAAGTTTTTTTAAAAAGAGGAACAAGGCATGTTGGAGACCCACACGGTGTGTGGTCCTGCTCTATTGCCTAGTTTTTTCCTCGCTAGAATACGACTTGTTGGCCATAGAGCACTAGACAATGTGTAAGCGTACTACATGATGTTTCTCAGCCAAATTCCTGAAGAACGCACGAGCCTCATCCCCGATCTGAGGGGAAAGATGTAATTTCATTGATATTCATCTTCATACAAACCAAGACTTCCAAACAGATCACACCATTGTGATCTTCACAGAAAAATGATCGGGATAGAAAATTCAATTGCCTTAATCAGACACCCGATGATAAAGTTTCATTTCACTACATCACACACGAACGGTACTTCATGGGCCCAATCAATGAACCTGAATTAAGTACCCAAAATTGGTCATGAAATATCCACCTTAATTTCAAGTTCATAGCGTCGTATACGATTTGTCATTCGGATACCGAATGAGGGAGATATATTGGATACATGATCCCACAATAATAATAATTTTATTATTATTGGGTGTTTTGTTGACTTGAGGAATGAGTATAAAAAAGGTATCCAACATCAGTCTTAAAATGACTGTGTCAATTCAAGGATCTTATTGTCGCTGATAGCGAATCAATCTGACGTCTCATGAAGATGTTTCAACTGAATATCAGTTCGATAACCACAATAAATAAAAACATTATTATATTATTATTTATCTTTATTATTAATTTCACATGTGGAGCTCACTAAGGGGGTTCATGCCTCCTCTCAATTCTCCTATATTTTTATTCAATTCTTTTAAACAATTATTATATCATTTATTATGTTAAGTCAATTTTCAATATTCTTCCTGTCATTAATATTATGAACAATATTAATAATATAACTTCGATTAAATTAAAAAAATTTAATTTAAATTGGGTTTTAATTATTAAATTAAAATAATTTAATTTAATCAACCACACATTTTTTATTCGGCCATTTATATTATTATTTACTTTAATAATAATTACAAATCCTCCTTTAATTTTTATCAACTTTTCGCCATTATTTTTATTATTAATAATAATTTATTAATGCACGTCATGTTGAACACATCCAACCACATAATCAAAGATGTTAGTCTAGAAATCATCACATCCATGCCAAACAACCTCTGCTATGAGATCACATGGATAGCCTCCGCTTGAAACCAACCCCATCTACCATGATTTTCATCGCGGTGCCCCAACCGGGAAAATGATGTTTACTGTCCCGATCCTGAACCACCTCCAATCAAAAACACACACCCTTAGTGCCAATCTGGTCCATTCACCAAACACCACCCCGCTTATTTATCAATACATACTGAAACTATTTTTTCTCATGTTGTTCATTCCCCCACAATGAATCTGGGGGTTCGACTGCATTTGAACACGCCCCAACAAAGTTAAATCGTGACCCCGTGGTCCAATGATGAAGAACATGAAAAATGGTGAGGGAAAATCACTAATAAAAAAGGTGATAAGAATCTCTGATAAAACATTCCTATCCAATGATTTCATAACAGGGAATATCAGGGTGAAAAATTTGTCATAATAAGAAATAAATTGAATGAATAATTTATATTGATACATGGGCTCCTGAAATGGCTCAAATTAACACAGATCAAAGAGAGAAAATTGATAATGCTAAATATTTTAACCAATAGGGGAGGAAACTACAATTGAAGAGTCCTACCTCTATCTTGGATTGATCATTGGTGAATAACATGCTTTCATAACGATTGGAAGAATATGATGCATTCATCGTGCTTCTATTTTCCTTGATATAGAGGTTTATTTTCGTTTGTCGAAGTGTTCTCCAATAAAGGAGGGGAGGAGAGGTTTTCCCATTATGGGAGAATTATGAGCCAATCCTACAAATTATCCATAATAAATTCTTTATGATCATATTTTAAAGTCAAGGATTAATTAATTAAGTATTTAAATCAATTAATTAATCCACTTAAATGCACCACTAATGAGTGATGGGTCTGAACATTCTGTAGTGACTCATTTTATGTTTGTCTTAGGGTAAACACAACAATTAGGACTCAACTGTGGTCTCAGATTTTTGATCTGATAAACTATTTAAGATTTATCTCATTTTATTTAATTAACTATGTAGAAAATATATAATATATTTTAATATTTTTATAAAATTAATTCCAGGCACATCGGGCCTCAGAATTGGACACTATCTTAGTGCATATCCATAGAAATATATTTAGAGGTTTTTCAAAATATTATAAGGAAAAAACCTGGAATCTATATCATTACCTCCTTCATGCTTTTCATCCCTAAAAATCAAAACTAGGAAAAAAAATTGGGATAATGAGACCGCATCTGGCTCTCCCACTCTTAAGAAATATCTTTCATATTTCTTTCTACCACAACACGTAAACCAAACAGATAGTCCATCAATGTAAAGTCCACACCTAGAACATGATGACGTGATTCCCTCCTTTAGAATATTCATCTGGTGAATCACTTGTGGATACCTGATCACGTAAGACCTCAAAGTTGATGTATCCCAGCTGGGACTCTCTCATATTCTTGAGGGGAGAAGGAGGCCACACCATCGACTAAAGAAAGGTTTTACCCTCCTGCTTCACTAGGGTCAGCTGCAGGGAAGCTAACTACTCCAAAGATTCCTGCACTAGGAAATCATGGGACTTACTACTCAGGGAATCTGCTAGAACATTTCCCTTCCATGGAGTATAGACTATTTCAAATTCAAAGACCTAGAGGAACTCCCACATGTGTTGCTGTCTTAGGTTCAAGTCTCTCTATGAACTCCATGCTCAAAATTCTATTCTTGTAAGTAGATATCCTAGATCATATCAATGGAGTAGAATGTAAGGTCAATGAATCTCGCCACATACTCAGCCACCATCATCCCTCATTGCTGATGCTCTAGAAGCTCTTGGATTAAGACTTAGTGTAAGAAAGAGTGGTAGTACACTTCATGGAAAAATCACTGGAAGTCCCCCCATGCGAGTGTCGACTCATTATTCATCTACATAACCAGGATCCACCAATGCCTAGCTAATCTGTGGAAAGGACCAGCCATCAGGGCCACCACCTAATCCATCAGGATCCAAATAATTCTAATGATATGGACGACAATCTTTAGCCAATCCTCTACTGCCTGAAGATCTAGCTCACCACAGAACCTCAGTGGTCCCTGACGCTGGAACTCATCCAGTACAGTATGGTTGCACACATCCTCATCCTGCTCGGTAGGAGCGATCTTTTACTCAATAGGGGGAGGTGCTACTACCTTCCCACTTAGAGGTAGGAGATCATGGGATATACCCTGAACTGATTCCTCATCGCTCATAGGTTCGTCATCATGAACTAGAGATAATATCCTGGATGGCTTTCATTGTGGAAGTATCCTGAATGTTTTCAATGTGTTATGTGGTTAGATGTGAATATATATATATATATATATATATATATATATATATTATAACAACAATGGGGAGCTGACTCAAGAAAGTCAGTCTAAGACTCAATCCTATATGATGCATGTAAAATTAAACCCTCCAAAAAATGACTGAACATGCTGAGTCGACAAGCAGGTAGTCAAGGTCACGGTGAATGGATATGTCGGCCGCCCATACCATCACTGGACTCCCTAGTATGAGAGGCCCTATCAAGACAGTTTGAAACTTTTTCCCTAAACCCTACCAAGTATCTTAAGGGGAAATGTCCAATTAGTGTCCTATGGAATGAACTTACTCTGATACCAATCTGTCACTACCAGACCCAAGATGGGACTTGATCCACAACTATTCCAAGCCTGCATCCATAGGCCAGGGTGTGGAGACAATCACTAAAGGCACAATTAAATTGGGGAGGCCTTTTCCTAAGTACCTTACACATGTACACAAAAAAACCAATGAAAAAACTGTAGAGGGAAATGAATAAAAGATGCAACACTTTTAGAGATAAACCAAACATGCATGAACCTCTAAACAGTTCAACATATTGTAGTGTAAAATGAAAATAAAATGGAAAAGATAAATGCCCAATAAGAAAAGTGTCCCAACCTAACAGAAATTGGAAAAGTAAAAGTACTGAGAGAACCCCACTCTTGGATCCCAAGATATTAACACTGTACGTAGTCCAAGAACCCCCTATCACTGAGCTCCTATGAAGTCATGATCAACCTATCCATCATCTCAATAAGACACAAAACATGTGGGAAATGATAATACATGTGTGATTATAAACATACCTAGAAGAACACCCCAAG
Source organism: Viscum album (assembly GCA_963277665.1). Lineage (NCBI taxonomy): Eukaryota > Viridiplantae > Streptophyta > Magnoliopsida > Santalales > Viscaceae > Viscum > Viscum album. The sequence goes on from OY728135.1 coordinate 110,056,788, forward strand.
AGGGTGAAGGGAGAGCAATAAGAGATACAACTAAAGAGGAAAACAATTGATAGAATAAGGTATAGTGAAAACGTATAGCCCAACCCAACAAGAGAGTGAAAGTAAACTCATCCAAACATAAGGAGATCAACAAGGTAAAAATATGAACTTATCATCGAGTATTTTCTACCTATAACAAGAGAGTAGACTCATCCAACCATGAGAAGCAAGACATGAAAAGCACATGGAATACACTACACATCTTCACCTCTCATGGAAGGAGAGTAACCAACACCCAAGGAGTGGGCACTGAAGAAGGATATATATATATATATATATATGCTCAGTCAAAGAAGCACAAACAAAAGAGTAAGGGGATTTCCTTCTCCCATATCAGTTCAAGAAGAAGAGTAACCAACAGTTCCAAGGTCTATCTATGATCTCCCAGCTCAGTCCAGGAAGAAGAGTAGCCAACAGTCCCAAGGTCCATCGATGATGTCCAACACCTCATACGTCTTCCCTAAACACAACAGTATAAGGGAATCAATCTCCACACCTTGATATTATCTGCTCTGGGCGGCACTAACTCGCCCACACAATTTTAAGTTGCATCACTAGGATGTATCTCAGTGGAGAAATCAACCCTCTTTCTCATGAGTCTAATGGCATGTTAAACCACGTTTCATCACCATGTCATGTAGTCGAGGTTGGGGGGGGGTACAATTTAAAAATAAAGGACCCATTCCCTATATAGATAGGGGGATTCCACTCTGTTTATGTATGACAGGTATGGAGGACCCACCCCCTGGTATGATAGGGGAGTACCATCTCCATATATGGAGGACTTGAACCCTAGTGTGAGAGGGGAGTACCATCTATATCTATAGAAAAATTATAGAGGACCCACACCCTGATGTTATAGGGGAGTACCATCTCTGTGGATAGAGGACCCATGCCCTGGTGTGACTCTATACACACAACGAGTATGGAGGACCCATTCTCTGATGCAATAGGGGAGTATCATCTCCATGGATAGAGGAACTGCACACTGATATGACAATAGAGTACCATCTCTACCTCGATAAGAAATGTGGAGTACCTATATGCTGATATGATAATGAGGTACCATCTCCATGGATAGAGCACCCACATGCTGATAAAACATCATAGTACCATGTCTACCTTGATAAGAAATGTGTAAGACCCACATGCTGATACAACAACAGAGTACTGTGTACATGGTTAGAGGACCAGGGTGCTGATGCAATATTAGAGTACCATCTCTACCTTTATAAGAAATGTAGAGAACCCACACATTTACATAACAACAAAGAATAATATCCATTGATAGAGGACCCACATGCTGATATGGAAGCAGAGTACCATATCTATTTGAATTCTCTGACAATCCTGCCTGATCACTGCCATCGTTAAGCGACACCTAAAAAATCACCACACTTTGAATATCTCACATCATATATCAAAATCCACTAAAAAGGACACCATAATGTTCTACATGAAAAAAAATTAGGATAGTCTACTCGCAGAAAACAATCTAAGTTTAAACAAAAGAGATATGGAACTTTTAATTTTTCTCAAAAAGAGGTACACAACATGTCGAGGACCCACACAACGTGTGGTCCTACTCTTATCTCTAGTTGTTTCCTCAATAGAACATGAGATTCTATCCATGTAGAACTACATGACATTTATGTGTACTACACAATGTGTCTCGACTATAATCTTGATAAACGCATGAGGCTCATCACCGATCCAAGGGAAAAAATATAATTTCACTGATATGAGTCTTTAAATAGCCCAGTATAGAAAAACATATTAGACTACTAAAATCTTCATGTAAAAATCCTCAGGATTGACTATTCACTTGACTTAATCAAGAATCAGGTGAAAAATTCACATTTCACCTCTCAATCACGAATAGTGCTTTGTGGGTCTGAGCCACGAGCCCAAATTAAATACCAGTGGTTCCGATCTGATCTATTCACCAAACAATGTCCCACTTGATTATCTATTCATCCCCAAACCATTGATTAAAATGTCACTCATTCCACCACAATGAATATGAGGGTTCGACTATGTTTTAATCCTCCCCAGAAATGTCGAATCCGGACCCTGTGGTCCAATGATGAAGAATACGATGAATAGTGGGGGGAAAGCACTAATAACAAAAATGATATGCTTCATTGGCCAAGAATTCTTGTCCAATGATTTAATAGCAGGGGAAATCAGGGTATGAAACTTGGGATAACAAGAAATATGAAAGAATAATTTATTTTGATACACGAGCTCATGCAATGGCTCAAATTAATGCAGATCAAAGAGAGGAAATTGATCATTCTCAATATTTTAATCAAAATGGTCATAAACCATAATAGATGAGTTTTACATCTGTTTTGGATTGATCGTTGGTGAATAATGTTCTTGTGTAAATATTGTAAGAAGATAATTCATTCATCATGCTTTGATTCACCATGATCCAGAGGTTTGTTGTAGTTCATTAAAGGGTTCGCCAATGGAAGAGGGGAGAAGAAATTTTTTAGGTGTGGGAAAATTATGAGCCAACCCTATTAATTATCCTTGGAGACATATTAATAAACATATTTTTAGGTCAAGGTTTAATTAATTAATTATTTAAATTAATTAATTAATCAACTTAAATGCACTGCTAACAAGAGAGAGGTCTGAACATCCTATAACAACTAATTTTATGTTGCACTTAGGGTAAACACCGCATTCTAGAATCAACCATGGTTTTTGATTTTTGATTCAATCAACTGTATAATAGTTACCCCACTTTCTTTAATTAACTACACACATAATATAAAATATATTTAATATTTTTATAAAATTAACTGCGGGCACACCGGGCCTCAAAATCACAAGCCGTCTCACCGCCTAGCTCTGGAAATAAATCTAACTACATTTCAAAGGCTTATAAAGAAAAACCCAGGTCTCTATAGTAGTTCTTACCCATAAAACAACAAAATATCAGTATATATTGGATACTGAAGTTATTATTTAACAATGTAATAAGAATAATTGAGGTTATGGATAAATAAATAAAACAAAAGTTCCTATTGAAATATGTTACCTATTATTTTGGAAAATCCTTTTGGTTTTTAGAAAAAGTTTAACAACCTTGCTCTTTATTTTATATTTAATCATGATTTATTACAAAAAAATTGTACTTAATAAATATCAAAAGATTGAGAGGTCTAGTGTTTTTGTGGTATAGGAACATTACATAACAACTTAAAACATGAAATATAACATCTTTATTGAAAACTTCCTTGACATGACCAAAACATTCCTTCATTCTTAAGACTACATGGGATTACATAAGGATGCACATAAGAAAGGGGTGAGCTACAAAGTCCAGTAAGGGTGTAAATATGGAATAACATGAGGATACTAGTACATGTTAGACAAGAAATAACAATGAGTCATAAAGGAACATGAATAATAAGGAATAATTTATCATAATAATCATAACATGGGAAATGTGGCAACAACCTAAAACACTGCATCATTAACATAAGCCAAAGATAAAACACCAAGAATTCATGGTGGAAAAAAGTACTATAAATAAATCAGGTAAAACCCCATCCCAACACGATGTATCATGATACTAAAAATTACCCAATGCATTGGAGCGCTATCATGGCACACATTTCATTATCATTTCAATATCATGCTTAAGTGTGACACATATATCATATAAAATGGATTCATTCAACATCATATGTTATTACATGAATAATGAATGTGTAATACATACATGTAAGTCACCAATAAATAAGTTTATGTGCATAAAGGTGAATACCCTTGATAGAGAAATGGGTAAGGTATTCACCGCATGATGATTTTGGCATGGAAAATCATGGTGGAATTTCAGCAGCATAAAAACATCATAGAGAAATTATTAAAATGGGTTGATGAGATAAAAAGAGGTATCTCACCATATAGACATTAAATGGATATTATGAGGGATATTTTAGACCATATCTCAATATATGAAAAAAGTAAAGTTGGAGATATAACATAATTGGGATTCTTGATAAAAGAGGCGGGTGGAAGATCCCTTACAAAATTTGGGCATAGTAATGGGTGAACTAAAAGGATCATAGGGAGTATTAATGAGAGTGAAATGATATTTCATCATTGTTAATTAAAATATACAGTAAAGGGATCATGGAACATCATATACAAACACATTAAAATGGAATTGGAGAACAATAATATAAAATAAGTGCTTGAATGGAAATGAGAAGAGAGAAATCAAATACTTGAATATGTGACTCCAAAGGCTTGGGAGAGGCTTTTTAGGGGGACTGGGGGTTCCTTGGGAGGACTCTAGGGAGTATAGGTAAGAGTTTTTATGAGCTTTAAGGGGTTTCAGTGAAGTGAAATGGGAGCTTGTGTGGATTTATATAGGAAAGGAGGGGGGTTCATTTATTATTTTGATTTTGGAGACTACATAATAAAATATTCAAAACTACAAACCAACCAATGGTTTTTCCCATGGTTTCTATAAAAGGAGAGTGTCTTACATTATTTTATAATTCAAAGGGACGAACATATAAAAATATTTCCCTTGCTTATGTGGAGGTGAGTCAGAACCTCAAGGAAATGATTTTAAAATATTAAAATATATTATAAGTCTTGGAGGTTTCACTCTATATTTATAAAATAAACTAAATAAACTTAAAATAAAATTATTGTAATAGAAAAAAATATATTTGTATGAGTATACCTTTTATAGTTTTTATTACATCTCTATTGGGCCATTATGATATCCCAAAACACATCGTATATTTATACGATAGTTAATTTTAACCAAAACATTCATCTTTCTTAGAAAATTATGAAAAATTTACCGTTGGGTAATTCTATTGTCCTAATTCAAAAATTATTATTAATTTTATCTTATTAATTTTTTAAATATGTATCTTTTCAATTTTAAAATAAAAACTGACATTTATTGAGAATGATAGGTTTTGACATTGACAATGTTCAAACCCTACTAAAAATTACTTTGGGCTTCATAAAAATTATATGAACATTTATATTAAATAAAAGTTATTTAATAATAATATTTTATTAAAATATAATTTATTCCAAAATTTGAATAATTCATTTAAAATAGATCTCTTTTTTAAAATTGATTATTAACCAAAAATACTATTTATGCTTTAAAAATCATTTACAAAGTAAAAAAAACAATTAAAATATTTTCATTATTATAAAAAAAATAAATGTAAATATTTTTATTTCTAGGGTATTGATATATATCCCTTATTACACTAGAATACACCCTAATAGTATTGTGCGTGATGGTGGGGCTTTCATGGGGCCGTTCAATGAACATGGTTTTAGCCGTGATCTCGATGTTTATGAACTTCTCTTGTAAATGGTTTCGCTCATGCTTAAGTTATTGAATCTCAGCTTGGTCTTGGTATAGGGAAAATACCAAAAATGAAATCTCCCTTAGAAGCTCTAATCAATGGGCTTCATAGGGTATGATCCTACTGGTTGAGGCCTTTATTTCTTTTTTCTGAGTAAAAAGGATTAGTTAAAACCCTATACTTATACCAGTCATGTGATCACTATCCAACGACTATATTATCAATGGTAATGATACTTAATGGTCATTTAATTCCAATTTTATATAATAAAACAAAATTAGTTCATGTGTTTTCTATATCCATAAGATATTTAATTAAATAAAAATAAAGGGGATTTTATTCATAAATGTTTGGGTCGTTATAATCTTTTCCTCTTAAGAAATTTTACCCTCAAAATTTGTTTTTCTCACACAAAAATAAATGAGGGTAACACTACTTCATCACCTCCTCTTGTTCCCACATTACATCTTCAGACATGTGGTTTCTCTACAATACATTAATGGGGGGCATTGTCTTATTTCATAGAGCCTTTTCTCTATGGTCTAAGATCTTCTCTGGATGATCCTCATAGGAAATGTAATTATTTAATGGTACCACCTTTGGACTTAGTACATGTTATGGGTTTGGTATGTACTTTACTAATAGGGATACATGAAATACATCATGTACATGAGATAGGTTCGGTGGGAGTGCTAGTCAATAGGCCACTACTCCGATGTAATCAAGGATCTCAAAAGGGACATTGTACCTTGGACTAATCTTTTCCTTCTTCTAAAATCCAACCACTCTCTTCCTTGGAGATATGCATAGGAATATCTTGTCTCCAACATCAAAATCTAGACCTCATCGATGATTATTATCATATCTATTTTTTTGACTCTGAGGAGCCTTGATGTGATATTGAATGGTTTTATTCTTATCCACCATTTCCATAACCATTTCATGACATAGAAGTTTTTATTCCCCAAATTCATCCCAACATGATGGTGTTCTTCACATCTTCCCATATATGGCTTTATAAGCGGCCATTTGGATGCTCAGGTGGAAGCTATTGTTTTAAGATAACTCCACCAAAACAAGATGTTGGTCCCATCTGCTATTGAAGTTCATTGAAAAATGTCCCAACATGTCCTCAAGTGTATGGATAATCTACTCAAATTGGCCATCAGTTTGAGGGTGATAATCTATACTGAAGTTCAGCTCAGTGTTTATAGCATGCCAGATACTTTTCCAAAACTTAGAGGTGAATCTTAGATCTTGATCAAGCACAGTCTATATTGATACTATATGAAGCCTTACCAATTCTATGATGTATATCCGTGCTAATTAATCCAGTGAAAAATCCTATTAAATTATAAAGAAGTGTGCGGTCTTCGTTAAGACGATCTAAAACAACCCAGATATCATTGTTTCCTTTGTATTTCTTTCGAAGTCCAGTGACAAAGTCCATGGTGATGTTTTCCAATTTCCATGTTGGTATGGGTAATGGTTGAATTGTTCACTTAGACTTTATAATTTTAACATTCACTTGCTGATATACCAGAAACTTTGATGTATATTCTGTAATATCCTTCTTCATGTTATCCCACCAATATTGCTCTCAGATATCTTGATACATCTTTGTGTTTTATAGGTGAATGTAGAAAGTCGAACTATTTGCATCATCCAAAAGTTCTTTCTTTAACTCATGATTTGATAGAACACATATTCTTGAACAAAATCTCACAATTCCTTCTTCATTAACATTTAACTCTAAGGATTTCCATTTTCATATAGTTTCCACATTCTTTTAAATTCCTACATCATCTTTTTGATCATCCCTTAACATTTCCAAAAGATATGGTTGCGAAATTAGTTGTAAAATGAATGATGATGTTCCTTTATTTATGATTCCCATGTACATCTTCTTCAAGTATAGAAAGATCATATCATTATCAAAACTTATCAATGATATAATTGTTGGGTCCTTTCTACTTATAGCATCTTCCACCTTGTTTGATTTCCCAGGATGGTAGTGGGTTGGAAGTCCTAATCCCTGATAAACTCTAACTATCTTCATTTGTGCATATTTTACTCATTTTGTGTGAATATATATTTGAAAATTTTGTGATCTATATATATTTTTCACTTTTCCCCAACGAGGTAATGCCACTAGATTTTCAACGCAAAGATCACTGCTGCTAACTCCCAATCATGTGTGGGATAGTTTTGCTCATGGATTTTCAACTTCCTTGATACATATGAAATAAGTTTGTCATTTTGAATCAAAAGGCATCCCTATAACTTCTTTGAATTATAGCTAAAAATTATGAAAATATCCTCACTTGTTGGTAGTGTGAGCACAAGGGTAGTGATAAGCCTCCTATTCAGCTTCATGAAGCTTTCTTCATATTCAACATTCCAAGAAAATTTGAATCCCTTTTGTGTTAGCTTGGTAAGAGGGTTTGGAAATCATGATAAATTTCTCACAAATCGGTGATAATATCTAGATAACCCAAGGAAACTACAGATATATATGATAAATGTTTGCCTTGGCAATACCTCAATTGATTTTGTATTTGATGGATCCACAAATATACCATTTCTTGTGATGATATTCCCCAAGAATGAGACTTCTTTCAACCAGAAATCCCACTCTTTGTAAATTTCATAGAGCTTTTCCTTTCTCAAGGTCTCTAGCACAGTGCTTTGATTCTCTTTATGCTCCACCTTGGTTTTGGAGTATATTGGAATATCATCTATAAATACTACCCCAAAATTTTCACGGTAATCGCTAAAGACTCTATTCATCAAGTCCATAAATATTTATGGAGAATTAGTGAGTCATAATGGAATCACTATGAACTCATTGTGCCTATACCTTGTACGAAAATCAGTCTTCGGGATACCCTCCTTCTACACCGTTACTTGGTAATATCTTGACCGCATATCCACCTTGGAGAAGTATTGTACTCCACGTAGTAGATCGAAGAAGTCATAAATTCATGTAAAAGGATAATTATTCTTTATTGTGATTTTTCTGAGCTCACGATAATCAATGAAAATGTGCATTGACCCATCCTTCTTCTTGGTGAAGAGGACTGGTACACCCCATGGTGAAACACTTGGGTGTATAAAACCTTTCTCAAGATTCTCCTGTAGTTGTTTCTTCAGTTCCTCAAGTTTTAAAAAATCAATCATATACAAAGTCTTGGATATTAAAAATTACCTAGGTATAAGATTGATTGAAAATTCAACATCCACGGTAGGAGGAAGACAATGCAATTCCTCAGGAAACTCATCAGTGAATTCCCTCATAATAGGCATGTCCCCAACGATGTTTCTTTCTTTAGACTCAATCATCTGAGCAAGATACACATGCTTAAAGGGCAGTAATATCCAATCTTGGGATGATGGTACTAAAGAAGATTCATCCTCCTTGTTCAAATTGTATATAATTAGAGGTCGATTCTCTATATGGAGGATGATTTCCTTTTCACAACAATTTATGTTGGCTCTATATAGGGAAAGCAAATCCATGCCCAGAATTGCATCAAATTACACCAAAGGGAGTATGATGAGATTTTCCAGGAATCTCATCCTACAAACATTGATAGGGAATGATTTATATACATGGGATGCAATAATTTCCCCATTTTACATTCTCACCAATATCTCTACTTCCATGCATTGTGGTGGTGTTTTGATTATTCTACTAAACGTTTGTGATGTAAAAGAATCCGTAGAACCAGAATAAAAAAGTTCATTCACTATTCATGAATGAATAACTAGCGTACTTATCACGACTTCATTATTGGGATTCACTTCAGTGGTAGTGATGAAAAAAGATCACGCTTTCTGCCTTCGAGGTTGTTGGTTGCCTCCGAAAACCCTTGTTTTAGGGACTGGTTTTCAAAGATCCCTTGTTCCTTGCAGTTGTAGCAATGAACAAGGAATTGAAGGTCAACCCATGAATTCATTTCCCCTATCCCATTTTAAGGATTCTCATTTCATCAATCATTGGACAAGTGCCCTTATCTTTAACACTTACAGTATTTCCTTGTTCCCCTTAGGCAATTTCTGGGGTGATTCTTTCCACACCTTTGATAAGTGGTGTGCTATTATTTCATACCACCATTGGATTTATCAATCAAACCTCCATAATTAATGTTTTCTTTCCTCTTATTTATACCCATGATACCCCTTAGATTCACCAAAATCCATCTCAATAATGAGGGCACATCAGAAAATTTTCTCATAGCTATTAAAGTCACTGATTTCCAAGTCATTTCTTAGGCTAGGTTTTTTCCCACCAAAGAAGCACCCAACCTTGCATTTAGGAGTAATGAAAAAACTGGAGGCAAATCATGCATGCCTTGTGATTTTTTCCTTGTACACCCCAAAAAATTCATCATCCTTTTTCTTGAGTACAAGGAAATCTCTTTCCATCTTAAGATAGAGGGTGCTGAGAAAATATTTATCAATTTTTTTCTAGAATTCCTTCCACTCCATTGACTTGATCTTTTTATTATGCTTCATATTTGTGGTCAATGTCGACAACTGATCAACTTCACCTTCAATATGATAAACATGTTGAATAACCTTCTCTTTTTTAGAACATTTAATGATAGAGAATATCATTTCAATGGAATTGATCCATTGCACTGCGATTAAGGGATCAGATGATCCATTAAAAGTAAGAGGCCTTTGTCACATCAAGATCTCGACTACAGGATTCTCTCTCTTAGAGGGGGGGAGGGGGGATGGGCACTTCTTATGGTCCAGGTTTCTATTTATAACTTGAGTTAACTGATAGAGTATCATGACAAAGTTTTTGATTCCCACTCTCATCGGGTTGGTCATCTCATTGGGGAAATCCTTACACTTCCCTTTGCATCGGTTGTTAGCACAATTCCTCCTATTTTCAGCTATTGGCTAGAATAAAAGTAAAATTAGGGATGGGTCTCTTAAACAGTTAAATGCATAAAGGGGAATCCAACAATATTAAAGGGATAACTTATAAATTACATTTATCTCCTTAATTTATGAGTTTCTAGGCTTGAGTCTATGTTTTCCATGATCTACTTCCTAAAATATAATTTTATGGAAATTTTTGTTCCCTTAACAATGGTTTGTAATGAGCTTATGAATTTACCAAAGTATATCTCATGTGAGTGTAAAACCAGGTGCATAGAAAGGTTTGTGGTCATGTAAAAGGTTACACTGAGTCAAGCCCGGAACACCTTTTCGGAGTTGTTACTCCTAGGAACATCTATGCCAGAACCACATCCCCATATAGTATCTCAACAAGGATTTATTTTCATGATAAACCACTTACTCTGTACTTACCAGAATTTTTGGATTTTTTCTTACACTTAGTCTTATCCCTAAGGGTTTTCACTAGGGTTTTCTAATCCCAATGCCAAAAATAACTAATCCTATCCTTTGATACCAACAGTAACAATCCTAATTTTTTATTTTATAATTTATCATCATTAATTACATGAAATTTACCTTAATAACACTCAGAATATTGATAGGTATAGTGTCTGTGGGATTTAGGAATATTACATAACAAATTAAAACATGAAATACAACATCTTTATTGAAAACTTCCTTGACATTACCAAAAAATTCCATCATAATTAACCTTTCCTGGGATTATATTTATACATTTGACTTAGGTATCACCCACACCACAGGGAAGGGGAATTTCATCACATATGCTCTTTCTAGGATAGTACCTTCACATGCAATTCTGGAATCGAAGGGGGAGTGGAACCATATAGGTCTTTTCGCTCAGTTTCTCTTGGATACTCATAAGGATATTTAAAGAATGGTTTTGACCAGAGTTTAGTTGTCATTATATCTCCTGGAGTCCATCTTGTTGATTAAACAATAGAATGTTGATTATAGTAATGTTCGATAAAGACTTTATGGTGGGGAGACAATTTCCTATATGTCTCTTTCATCAAATCCTATGCTCCACTCGGTAATGTGGATTGTTTTCCCAACATCTTTGTGGAGTTTAGTTTTTTTAACTATCAAAACTCTTCATGGTCAATTAATCTAGGCACTGTGAAGATGTATTATAAAATGAGACAATAATTCTTGTGGCCAAGTATGAAGCTTGAAATCATAGAGTTTGTGTCCCACTGTTACACTTTCCAACAGATAATGGAGTATTACTTGAAGCCCTATGGTTTGATTCATCCTCTTTTAGTTCCGGTTTGAAAATGAGACAAGGTATCCATGGATTTTTTTGTTTGATTACCACAGACTCCCGAAGGGAGGAATGCTCTCTAGGTAGTCGTTGATCAGTTGAAAAATTCTTCCCAGTTCATTCTAATCAAGTATACCACTAAGGTTGAAGATCTGGGTAAGCTATTTGTGAAAGAGATTGTGAGGTTACACAGGATTATGTAACTTATTGTTTTAGATCAGGATCCTAGGTTTACCTCATGGTTTTGGAGAAGTCTCCAAGTTGTAATGGTAACTTAGTTCAAAATGTATCCCTTTGAGGTGTTGTATGGTCACCTGTGATGATCAACTCTTTGTTGGTATGAGGTGGGCGAAATAGTTATGTTTGGTCCATGTTTGGTTCATGAGATGTCAGTGAAGATTCAGGAAGCACGACGATGTTTGGTCATGGAGCAAAGTCGATAGAAATTGTATGTGGATCAACAAAATTGTCATTTGTAGTATTCCATTGGTGACTAAGTTTTCCGGAATGTTTCTCCTTGTTTGGGTCACTGTCCACTTGGAAAAATGGGAAATTTGGATTCAAAATATGTTGGAACATTTGAGGTAACTGAGTGGCTTGGGTAGGTTTCATATCGGTTGGCATTGCCGGTTCAGTTGATAGGTATTCATGATGTTATCCATAAATCATAGCTTAGGGAGTATCACCCTGATCCTGCTCACATTTTGAGTTGGGAAGAAATTCAGCTAGAGCCAGATGTTTTTGTTTTGGAGGGACCATTTGAGGTCCTTTATAGTAAAGTAAAGGTCTTGCATGGGAAGTCGATTCCATTAGTTAGAGTTATATGGAAACATGGATCAAATTCTCATGAGACATGGGAATGTGAATCATTATTGAGGGAGAAGTGGCCTCATCGTTTTTTAGGGATTACATCTTCCACATGACTTCTAGGGGATAAAAAGATATTATGGTGGGGAGGTTGTAACATCCCATTACCCATCAATCAGGTACACCCTTCACCTTGGTATGGTTTTCCTTTTCTAGTAATCCATGGAAGGGAAAGAAGGAATGGGGAGGATACCTATAATGGTGGAGTCAGAGATTTGTTGGATTCTCATAAATATCCAACTTTTTCTCTAGGATTCCAAGGGATTTCATGATGTATAGCTCCCTTACACGTCGTGTAATGGTTGCGGGATATAAGTCATTAATGCGGTCATGTTGTGAATGGTTACATGTCATGGATGAAGGATCCACATGCTGAATGTTTTTAATATTGGATAATCAATTAGAGAAGATGGGTTTTTTGGTGTATGTGGGATCATGGAGGTGTCATGACCTAAAAACCTATTATACATTGTGAATCAGCACATGTTTAGTTTTTAAAACACACATTTGGACTCATTACTCAGTCATCTCCCTCTAGTATTATTTCTACCAGACCCAAAGTTCTTCCAAGGAGATTTTGAGAGACTCTCCCCCTTCCTGATCAATTCATCTGGTATTAGATCCTCATTGTAGCTGCAAGGTGTCTCTTCGAGTAAGATTTCTTTCTACTTCTTCATTTCCAGGAACTATGGTATCATCTTTGGCATTCATTATCGAGATCCATTGATCAAAGATGGTGTTTATTCTTGGTTTCTTCTAGATCTGTTGTGCGATCTCACTCTATAGGCCTTTTCCATTGTTGGTCGTGGTACGACGGGTGTTCATCCATTAGGTATGTAGGTTTCCTCTTCTTTTATGACCCTATTTCTAAATTGAATCAATCCTAAGGTGTATATATTGGATTTTAGGGAATTCATTATCATCATTCAGTTCTTCGTTGTTGTTGGATCCTAATATGGGCTTGTATGACCTTATTTTTGAGGTAGGTGGTTCCGTTTCTAGCCTATGTTAATTAAACAAGATTGTCCCAACTTTATAAAATATTTTATACTTGGATTTGGCATGATTGATTTGTGTGTGTTGAAAACTGGGTTTGAAAGAAAAATGGTATTTTCTTTGGTTGTTTATAAATGGAAAAGAAAATGGTATTTTGAAAGTATTGGAATGATTTGTCAAATGGTTTGTAAAAGGGTTTTGAAATGGTTTGTTCAAAACATTGAAATGGTTTTTGAAAAAGAACACCTGGTTTACCTTGGGTACTAGGCTGTAGTTGGCCATCATCTATAGTGAGGGTTCATTTTATGGGATTTTACTATCATACTAGAGCGTTGATTAATTATCTCTAGGTGCAGTTATGATTTCGGTTTTCACTTTCTGGGGTGTATCCCTGGTACTAGAGAGTTGATTATTGGCTTCAGGTACCCACACTAGTTTCTTAGGAGCACGGGTAGTCTGCTGCTGACCTTTCGTATTCCCTGTTCATGTGATGCTTGTGCTTATCTATTGTTTTTATTTTCTTGGAATTGAACTATTTATGCTTTATATACATATTAATGCATGTGGAAATGTGATATGGAAAATATTTTTTGAAAATTGATATACCTACTTTTATTGATAGATCTATTGAAAAGGGAAATATTTACCATGCCTTATTTATAATTGCTTTACTTCTTATCATGACATGTTTTTATTTAAAACGATCATATAGGAATTGTTATACAGAGAATTATTATGGAACACCAGAGTGGGATGAAACTGGTTCTGTTAGCACACAACCTGCGCACCTCTTCGGTGGTTCATATACCTTTGTATGTCTTCTAGTGCAGGGAAAGGTAAGGCGCCGTAGTGAGGTTTTGTGTCAGCTATGTTGGGTAGCTGGGGGTGAGATGGTAGGATTTTATCCATGCCATCACATGGAGTATCTGTTGGTTTTTAGCCCTTTTCATGTGTACATGTCATATAGAGTTTTGATTACTTTTCAATTGTTGTTGTTGTTTTCTCTATTTTTCATACAGTTGTGGAATATATTTTTCTCAGCCTTCGACTGTTTCCTTCTCGATTTATATATGTATATTCCATGTGTTTGTTCTGGTTGGGAAAAAATGGGTCCCTCTGGTTTATTTTTTGAGGTCCGGATGCTTGTCGCCAACCCGTGGGGATCAGGAACACCCTTCGGGTACATGATAGATCGAGTCGGGTGCCAGATTTGAGGGCAACCCAGGTCAGTTTTTTTACAATAGCTAATCTTTTTTATTTGTTAGTAGAAGTTATAAATGGTACTTTCAACCATCAAATTATTGTTTAAAATTTATGTAAAATTTTATTTTCTATAATCATTGTTTAAAAAATTACATGTGTTCATTGATAATTCTTATCATTTTATATGAAATTAAGAGTCAAGCTATTATTTTAGGTGTAAACATGAATCTGTATCCCCTGAAATGTCATGTATGAATAGTTATGGCCATCATCTAGCTCATATGTGACATTCCACGCATTATGAGATTATGCACACACTTTTTTCATTTTTCATACATTTAGAGTTTTCAAATATCAATGGTTATTACAAGCATGGGATTATCTTAAATGGATTTAGAAAACTATATTAATGTAAATTTTATGACATGTTTTATGAAAAATTATTTTCATGAAAGGAAAATGATTCTATGTATGTAATTTAGAAATGTTTTGGGTTAGAATTGAGAAAGACAGTTCCATAAAAAATGTTTTAGAAAATGGCACTAGTATGATGAATGCTACGATATGGGGAGTGAAACCTTAAGAATTAAGGGAAATTTATCCCACATGAGTTATGTATAGTGTCCATAAATTATGGTTTTTAGTTATTGTCTTCCATGTATCAGGGAATAATCCTCCAGAAAATTGTTATTTTCAAAGAATAATTCCCGAATGATTTTACAAATATTATTATTTTTTGAAATCTATATTTCAGAAATTATATTGATTTTCAATGATTTAGAAATATACTTTGAACATTAAGTATTTAAATATATTTTCAAACAAAATATTATTTCAAGAAAATATTATTGAATGTTTTTTCATAAACATTTTTCAAAACCCTTTTACTGGGTATATTTAATGCTCACCTTGCATATTATAATCATTTTACATGTTTATAAATCTTGCTGTAATGTAATAACATTATGGAGGCAGTGCACTAAATAATCTTATGTCTATTTATGTTCATTTTGTTCAGATATTATGAGATGTAATAGTTGTATCTAATTCTCCAAATCCAAGACTATTAAATGTCCTCTATTGAATAATATATTGCGCAATTATTTAGTTTCTTTTATAAAAAAAATTAAACAGCATGTTTAATGCACTGGAACTAGGTAACTGGGATTGGGGCATTTACATAGACTTTGTGGATAAACATAAAAAACATCGTAGAATTTTGGTAAGGAATCGATTATGTGGATATTTCAAGAAAATATATCACTGTCTGGATACTATAAGTGGTTGTGGTTCTGACAAAGATATACTTAGGAGTAACAACTCTGATAAGGTGTTTTGGGCTTGACCCGGGGTAACCTAGTACACAACAACCAGCCTTACTTCACACCTCGTTTGACACTCTCAAGATAAATTCTTAGGATAATTCATATTTTCTTTACAAACTATTATGAAGGATTTAAAAGTAATTTTTTCCTCAAAGAAACCATGTTTATGAGAATGAGATTAGCTATGAATAGGATTTCGAATTATGTTAAGTATTTTTCTAGTTGAGAGTATACATTATGATTCATATCCTAATCTAGTGTATACCCTTATTTAGAAATGGTGCCTAGTGGAAGTAATGGAAACCGCATGATCATGCATATAAAATTTAGTAATTTCCCTCCTATGCAATATAATAATGTTGGCTCTGGAGATGTGATTGGCGCTGAGCAACTTATAACTATACTAGGACAATTGACTTAGGTTATGAATAGTAACCTTAACCTTATGGATTATCCTGATCCATAATGTGAAGGATCAATGATAGACCTCTTTATATGACAACTACCTCTATCATTCAATGGGACTACATACCCATTTGTTGCAAAGCGGTGGATAAGTTCTTTAGAGATGATATTTATTGCTTTAGGATTTAATGAAAGAGAAAAGGTTGTTATGGAAACTTATCATCTTTTTGGAGATGCAGATCAATTTTTTCCAATGATTCAAAACATGAAGGAGGAGGAATAAATAGAAAACATTGAATAGAGTGAATTTAAAGAACTTTTCTTAGAAAAACACTTTCCTCATGAACAATGATCAGATATGGAAATATAGTTTATGAGTCTGGGAAAAATAAATTACGAGAATATTGAAAAGTGTGAAGCTAACATCAATAGATTAGAAAGGCATGCTGTGGACTATATACTTAATCTAAAGAGAAATATTTTTCGATTCTTTGATGGTCTAAAGTCATTCCTTCAATAGGAACTAGTCTGCCAAATTTTATCATCATATGAAGATATAGTCTGATGTGCTATCAAGATAGAAAATTAATTCTCTATGTATTATGGATTTAAAGGAATGAATGAGAATAATAGGGATACTAAACACTCTGGACAAAGAAATAAGTAAATGGGGAAGAAAGAATGATTTCACTTTCGAACCTATGGTATTTTTGGGAAGAAACACCCAAGTACTTGCATGAAGGATATGTGTGTTTGTTACATGTGTGGATAAAAATGCCACCACTCCTGTGATGGTTTGGGGAAGAATAAAGCGACCAATGTTCAATGCTATAATTTCAAGGAGAGGGGACATTATACAAATGATTTTCCTAGGAATCAAGGAAACATTCCCTAAAGAAGGTCAAGAGAGAAAGGCCAATCATATGCGGTCACAACTACTAAGGTTGAAGTTCTTAATGATGTGGTGGAAGGTACATTAATCGTTTCATCAAACTTATCAAAGGCTTTATTTGATCCTTGATCATTTCATTCTTTTATATATTCCTAGTTTCCCATGAAAATTATAAATTTACAATTTTATTTAATAAAGGTGTTGTCAGTTAATACTAATAAGGGAAGTATCATTGCAACAAAGATGTATCAATCAGTCCCCCTTATGAAACATAAATATGATTTAGTTGCTAATATTTTTATCATAACAATGATGGACTTTTATGTAATCCCCCGCATGGATTGGATTTCAAATTATGATGTAAAAATCTATTACAAGAAGAAGGATGTTACAATTTTTTAGAACAATGTTGAATCCATTATCTTTAAAGTAGAAACATCATCATCTGATTCTTATCTAGATCCACCCCTAGTAGATCTACCCAATGCAATTCTTGGGGAGGATGAGAACACAATATCTATGGGTAAGGAATGAAATCTTTAAATTGAGTATGTACCTATTGTGGAAGAATATATTTTTGTTTTTTCAGAGGATTTACATAGACATACTCCAAAGCAGGAAGTTGAGTTTTCTATTGATTCAATTACTTGTTCAATACAAATATCATACACTGCTAATAGAATGGCCACTATAGACCTGGTAGAACTATTGAAAAACAAGATGAATTGAGTGATAAATGATTTATTCACCCTACTGTTTCTCCATGGGCAGCCCCTGAACTTTTTGTTAAGATGAAAGATGGATCTATGAGACTATGCATTGACTAAAGGGAGATCAATGATATTTCGATATTGAAAAATTATAATCTTCCTTGAGTTGATGATTTATTTGACCAGAATCATTGAGCCATATTTCTTTTGAAGATTGAACTTTGATATGGATATCATCAGTTGCATGTGATGAAGGAAGTTTTTCCAAAATATCATTTCAAACCTGGTATGGGCATTACATGTTTACTTTAATACCTTTTGGACTGACTAATGCACCATATGTTTTCATGGATTTAATTAATAGAGTATTCAAGGAATATCTTGATGACTTTTATGTGGTATTTATTGATGATATCTGAGTATACTCCAAATTCTATCAAGACCATGAGAATTAATTTTGTATTATTTTGAAAACTCTTAGAATAAATGAATTATATGGGAATTTTAACTAGTGTGAATTTTGGATTCAATTAGTTTATTTTCTTGGACATATTGTCTCTAAGGATGGAATCTTAGTTGATCCTATAAAGACATAGGTGGTTCAAGAATGACCTACTCCAAGGAACATACCCAACGTATGTAGTATTATTGGTTTAGTAGGTTATTATCGACATTTTGTATATAACTTCACTCATTTACCCAACTTGTTAACCAAGAATTCTTGTAAAGGGGGTAAGTTCATATGGACAAAATAATGTGAATAATTTTTTGCAGAATTGAAGAGGATATTAGTAAATGCTATGATCCTAACTCTACCATTGGAAAATGGTGGATTTGTGATCTATAGTAACACATCAAATATAGGACTTGGTAGTGTCCTCGTGCAGAATGATAGAGTTATTTACTATGCATCAAGATAGTTAAAAATTAGTGAACAGAACTATCCAACTCATGATGTTGAGTTAGCAGCTATAATCATTTCTCTAAAAATGTGGAGACTCTATCTTTATGGAGAAATGTGTGAGATATATACGGATCACAAGAGTTTAAAATATATCTTATCATAGAAAGAACTCAACCAGAGGCAAAGGCGATGGATCGAGATACTCAAGGATTACGATTGTTCCATACACTACCAACTAGGAAAGGAAAATAAGGTAGATAATGCATTGAGTAGGATGATCATGAAGTTTTAAACAAAATTAGAATTGACAAGGATCATATGCACATGGAACTAGCGAGGATGGATATGGGAATTATTAAGGAAGGTGAAATATCACTACTTTTTTAATTGGTTTTCCAACCATATTTATTGGAAAGAGTTTAAACTTCGTATTCTGATCATGTGAATATTCAAAAGAAAATTAAAGGTGTGAATGATGGGAAGTTTATTGAATTTGTGTGTGAAGATGTAATTATGATATTTGCGAAGAATCTACATGTTCCCTTTATACCCGAGATAAAAAGGGAGTTATTGGATGATTCCCATAACTCGAATTCTTATATACACTATGTTAGCATTACAATGTATAGAGATTTAAAGGAAACTTTTCGATGGGACAACATGATGTGGGAAATTTCTTTTTATATATCAAGATATTTAGTCTGTCAACAAGTAAAGGATGAAAGACAATATCCTTAAGGAGTCATGAAACCTCTACCTATTTATATATGAAAATGGGATGACATCATCATGGATTTTTTCACTGGATTACCCAAAACTCCAAGAAGGAATGATACAATATGGGAAATTGTTGACCATCTTTTAAAATCATCACATTTCCTTGCTAAAAGGGAGGATTTTCCACTGGAGCACCATGCATGACTCTATATCAATGAAGTTGTAAGACTTAATGGAACACCTCTATCAATTGTTTTTGACTGTGATCCATGATTTAAATAAAAATTTTAAAAAATTCATTAGAATGCTTTGGATACTGAACTTTGTTTGAGTACTTCTTATCACACTAAAAATGATTCGAAATCAGAAAGAATGATTCAAACATTAGAAGACATGTTGAGATCATGTTCACTTGAATTTCAGGGTATGTGGGATCAATATTTACCTTTAGAGGAGTTTTCCTACAATAATAGTTTTTATTCAAGTATTGAAATGGCTCCATATAAAGCATTATATGGATAGAAATGTCATACACCAACATGTTGGGATGAAGTTGGTGAAAGGAATCTTGTGGGACTAGATATTGTGGAGAAAATAACAATGTTGGTAAAAACTATCCAAACCTATATCAAAGATACTCAAAGAAGTAAAAAGAGTTATGCTGATAATAGAATAAAGGATTTTGAATTTCAAGTGGGGGATCTTGTTTTCATGAAAGTATATACATGAAAGGGTGTTATATGATTTGGGAAGAAAGGGAAACTGAGCCCTAGATATGTTGGTACTTTTGAAATTCTAGAGAGAGTTAGAGATCTGGCTTATCATTTGGTGATGCCACCCATCCTCTATAAGGTACACAATATGTTCCATGTCTTATTGTTGAGAATGTACATGCCATACCCAACATATTTACTCACATTTGAAGGTACATAATTGGAACCTAACTTGTCCTACTATAAAGAGCCTATCCAGATGCTGGACACTAAAGAACAAGTTTTGAGCAATCAAATGACTCGGCTAGTAATGGTACTTTGGAAAAATCATAAAATTAAATAGGTGACATGGGATCCTTAGGAACTTCTGATGACGAACTACCCAAATCTTTTTATAGGGAAACACTCTTGTAATTTTAAGGGTGAAATCCTTTTAATGGGAGAAGAATGTAACACCCCAAGGATTTATAAATAAATTTAATATTGAATACATGCAACACTAAGTCTCTGTGAAATAAAAACATTTCTATGTATAGGAGATAGTTATAACCTAGGCATTAAAAATAATTATTATGATTCTGTGTTTTAAATACTGAAAAAATGGACATACATGGTTACGATTAGTAGGATATTTAGAGACTGATAGGATCAAATTACATTTTTGTGAATAGTAACTTGACCCTTATGAATAGTATTGTATCATTATTAAGAGTAATATGACCCTTATGAATAGTAACCTCACTAATGTAACTATAAATAAAAATTACGATCCTTATAAATGGATTTATGATATAATAGTATAAGAAAGTGAATATTTTAAAAATAATTTTGTGTTGGTATTTTTGTGAGTAATAAAAATTTAATTACAACATTTAAATTAAGAAATTATTTTAAAAGAAAGCTCACTTATATATATTGTATTCATAAATAAATATTTTGTTGTCCTATTATTTTAGGATAGTTTAATAAGACCTTAGTTAATTTTTTAGGGCATTAATAAAAATGTTTTAAATTTAAAAACCCTATTTTTTGAGTAAATGATGATTTTAATTAAAAATTAAATTTCTCATATTTTTAAAATTATTTTGAAAAAATGGAGTCTATTTTTCGATTCTACACATTTATAAATGGTTGGGGTTAATTTTTGGAATTTTTCTAAAATGCTTGAATTTTTTGTGAATAGTAAAATACGACAATTTACGGTATAAATACATTATAAGATTAATACAGTTTTCCTTGAACCATGGATGACATAATCACACTTTGTTCAAAATCACATACAATTATTACTATTTTTTTCATAATAATTAATACTATTTCTTTTCTTGAGACAAATAATAAAACAATGAATAAAATATTTAAAAATCACCCCGCTCCTCTACTATAAAACCACCCCTCACTCCCTCTTCTCCTCACACCTCTATTCCTTTAATCTCCTCAATATTCTGCCCAAATACTCTTCCCTAGTATCTCTCCACATCCAGGAGCTCTTTCTCTTTCTAAAATACCAAAACCCCTTCCCTTAAGGAGATTCTCAAGGAGGATTACTCAAGAGGTAAAATCCTCTTCCTTTTTCCTTTTAATTTCTTTTAAGTTACTTATTTCATTATTATATCCTCAACTCCTCTGTAAAAATGATAATTTTAATTCTAGTATCTTCTATATATTGGAATTAAATCATTTTAATGGAACATCCATCATAAATATCCTTACTCTCTCTCTTTTATTTTAAAAATGAAATCATTGTCTAGGAGGTGCATATTTACAGCCTTCGTGGACAACAAACCTTTATTCTTCATATTGTACTTATATTATGGTAATGTAACCATTTTTATTGTTGAATAAAAACTATATTATATGTATTATAACCCATTTAATTTTTTTGAACCAATATATATACATAACAATAATTCATACGACAAAACCAGTTCATAATAATCAAAATATCACCAAAATGATTTCCATTAATGTTTCATCAAATACCTCATCCTCCAACCATATAACCAAATTATTTATATAACCATTTAATCTCAATAATTATTATTAGTATCATATAATATCAATTCTGGAAAATTATACCCATTACACCTGAACTTCATTACTTATAAACAAGCGAACTGATTATGAAATCCAAGAAAAAACACTCCGGAATGAAGGAATTCAATATTATAACTTATCAATAAAGAAATAAACGAACTTCAAAAAAATATAATAAATCAAATATATTTATATATGGTTATTTATTAACTAATTAATGGATTTAATTTTATTATCTATGACATTAAGGTCAAGATAATAATACATTCAAACATAAGGTAAGGGTTTTCTACCTGAACCTCCATTTTCATTTGGGTTACTATTGTTATCTACTTACCTAAATAAAATTCTTATTTATTATTACTTAGTACTTATAAACTCTGTTTGAATGTTTTATATATTTTTACCAACCATAATTATTCCTTATTCTATGGATAGTTACATGTTTTGAAAGGGCCATTCAAAAAGTATTCCCGAAATACAAGTCTAATTCGAGGGAATTTATCAAATTATAACCTTATTAGAAGGGCACTCTATAAATTTTTTAGCAACCATTATTTTTTAAAAATCACAGATTTTATTTAGAAAAAAATACATTAATTCACTTATGGTTTTATACAAATATTTTTTCAAAAGACCTTGTCTTTTTAAAGCAAAATAATATTTTTCTCAAGAATTACTCGATGATTTTATAATAGTATTTTCACCTATTTCAACACTCTTGTTGATTACTATGTTTAAATGGGGTTAATTTTTTATTATATCATCCACCATATTTTATTTAATGGTTTATGATTTTTTTATAGTGGATGTACCATCTTGAAACCATTCACTATATTATTCTAAATGGTAGTGTTTATGTTTAATGTATGGGGAAAGTTATTTACATTACATAGGTTAGTTTCAATATAAAATTTTATGTTGTTTATGTTTATCCCCATTCACATGAGGAATGAATTGGACTTATTATGTGATGTGTGGAGCCTTCTATTACCCCTCGATTCATCGGTAGGTGTCAAGAGACAAACTAGTTTTAGTTTTTACACATTTATGTATGGTCTTGGCACAAGGCTTTGGAAGAATTGTTATGATGTCCCAAAATATGAATTCCCTAATTTTAAAAGTAATTGATAGTCCATGTAGTCATTCAACTAGTAGAATGTAAGATCCCAAATCTTCATTTTAGTTATGGATTTTGATTCCGGGTTGTTTTTTGTGGAAAAAGGGGAAAAAAGGTTTTTCTAAGTACATTTCGTGAACCTAACTCACCATGTTCTAGATGAGTAATGGCCGAGTACATTATGTGTGATGACCTGGCTAAATCCTCTTTAGAAGAAGTCCTTTTAAGGGTACTGCAGTACGTGTTGTTCAAATAAAACACCATGTACATTTATTTTTATTCGATTAATCGGAATGGGGATGTATCTCATTCACATAAACACCATCTTCATTCTTTGTGTTGTACAAGAGAATATGGATTAAGTGATCGAATCCCAAGCCACCTTTTCTCCATCCATTGTCTGAATAGAACACCATTGGTTGCGTTGGAATCCCCCCATTGAGTCCTTAATTCATCTAGAATATATCATCCCAATTATTCCTCTCTCGTGAGATATCCAAGGTTGATAATTTTTTTATTTTTTTATAGATCTACCTCGTTTTAAGCTGATAAAAACACCGATGTTCAACTATATCGATCGTACAACATCAATTTAGGTGGTTTGTGCCTTTCATAGATTGTATTTCAATTATATAGTCTAAAATTTCCACATAACCATGTTTTGGGTATTGTGTGATTTGGAAATTAACCCTAATATTATCTTCTATTGTAAATTGTTTGATTAAGGGTTGTTGTTAAATGCAGATTTCTAGATTTCTTGTAAATGGGACACCCATGGGTGTGTCATCCCTTGTTTTCTTATTATGGCCGTTTGGACTTGGTTTCCTAGAAGACATACCTTGTTTCCATGCCTTGATTGATTAGGACAGAGTTGGCTGTTTAATTGATTATATGAAATGATTGTGATATGCACTGTAAATGTTTATCCATGTAGTAGATTCAGATTACTTTGGGCTGCTTAATATCATATGTGCATGATAGTTTTATATAGGGATGTGAGAACCTTGGTGTAGTTAGACCATAGGGGGAATTAATGTTGAGGTCTTCCCAAGAGTGTATGTTGTTTACCGTTGCAAGACCATAGGGGGATTGAACATTGAGTACTTCCTCAGAGTGTTTGTTATATATCAATTCGAGTCTATATAGGGAATGGATGTGAGTGCTTCCTCAAATTTTCTATAGTATATCATTTCAAGACCATAAGGGGAATTTATGGAAAGTTCTTCCTCATAGTTTCTTTTATATCATTTGAATTCTTGACTATAAGGGTTAGACTGTGTGTTCCACCCAAAGGGTCATTGTGAATAATTTAATGTTTGTGATGCATCTGCCAAGCCAA
Organism: Viscum album; assembly: GCA_963277665.1. Taxonomy (NCBI): domain Eukaryota; kingdom Viridiplantae; phylum Streptophyta; class Magnoliopsida; order Santalales; family Viscaceae; genus Viscum; species Viscum album. The sequence continues at coordinate 110,081,623 of OY728135.1, forward strand.
AGCACATTCTTGGATTCAGTCTTACTTTTTGGTTTTATGAGATGTTTTTTATACGTGCTTTGCACTAGGGTCACTTGATTCAACTATTAAATATTAAATGTTAAATGAATATAAATGAAACTGTATGATTGTTTAATTTTTTGTAATCCTAGTTCTTTGCATCATTTTGTTATTACCTGCTATATATATTCGTTGACAGTTAGGCACATATAATTTGGTGGTTTCCTACTGGGATTCATCTCACACCCTGTTTGGGTCATGATTTGGACCCAAGAAGATTATATTATTGCAGTGTAGATAATGGAAAGCACGTTTTTTCCTCAGGTACATGATTTTCAGTTGGAGTTGGAGAGCATGGGACTAAACTTATGCTTGAAATGCTTTGGAGTTTACTTGTTTTCTTTCATACATTAGATTCAGTTGTATTTACAGCGTCATGAATTTTTTGGCTATTTTTTTAGATACATATAACACACATCATTTATATATATTGGATTCAGTTGGTTTTACTTTCAACCTTCCACTGTTTACCTTACATGTTGGTATTTAATGCTTCCTCTTTGATTATTATTTATATTCCACCATGTATACTCATCCAATGAGGGCATAGTTTCCCCACTATCAGACCTGGGCCCTCGCTTCTAGTCAGCAACCTCTAACATTTGGGGAAATGTGCTTGAGGTGATGTGGCGTACCGGGTACGGGGCACCAGTTGACTGGAACCTAGATCTGGGACATTACAAAGTTGTATCAGAGGAGGTTTTTTTTCTTTTCTGTTTTCTTTATTATTTAGAAATAATAGATAGAGAGAAGAAGGAATATGTAGTTGGTAATAAGATGTGCTCAAATGTAGGCAACCCATGTACAAGGAAAACCCAGATTACCATAAAATTTCAATTTTCTGGGTTTGGTAATTTTTATTATTTATTTGATTTCACCATTGGGTGATACACATGGATTGTTCTATTGTGATTTATATTATTGCAGTTTTATTATTTTGCAACCCGATGAGATGAGGGTATGCAATCTCATGCATCATATAAATACTTGTTAGAAATAACCTTTCATGCATTCATGCCATGCCATTTAGAGAGAATTACTGATTGCATGCTGTTATGATAGTTGTTGTGCTAAATATTCATACTACTATGACAGATTCCATGATAAAATGTCTTCTATTTTGATAGGTTATCTTTAATTGTAATGTTTCTTCTAGATGGATTCCATCCTTTGGTTCCTGAGGTGTTATGGGCCCTCTGGGATCATAATTTGGTTGATCATGTAATTGATTACCCTATTTTGTATTGTTATGTACAAAAGGAAATCCAAAAAATGATTTTCAGGTAGTATGGACCCCCATGGATCAAAATTTGGCACAAAATTGTTTTATTTTCAGTGTTTTGGGAGTTTCGAGGAGTTTTCTGGGCTTACTGTCTGGAAACCCAGAAAACATGTCATGGGGTGACATGAACACAAGGCATGTGTTCTTCTATTTGGGAAGAAGAAATTTTTTTGTGAGTACAGTCCATGTACTTATGATTAAATTCCGTGTGGGTTAAACAGTGTTTCCATCCATGTGACTAACGACACAGATAGATGGAACTTTGGATATACACACCGTGTCTAGAGGGTGCACACCATGTAGAGATTCAAAATGAGAAAACATGTAGTTCTTTCCATGTAGGAGTACCTAGGAAGGAGTGAAGATTAAATTACACACTATTTATTGAGAAGAACATGTCGTTTGTATGGGTGTTACACAGCCAGGTAGGTAGGCGTACACACCCATGTAAGGGCTTAAGGGAACACGTCGTGTTGTGGTTATACACGCCATATAAACCTCTTTTGTGGTACTCAAATTCTTTTCATATCCTGTCCCATTTTTTCTCTTCTGAGTTTCAAAAATTAATAGTCTTGAACTAAGGTGTGTGTTTGAACTTGTAGAGTCATGCCAACAAGATTTACTCTGGTCATACGCCAGGAACAAGGCGGTGACCATACACTAGAGATGGCAGATCAGGGACATCCAGTAGCTCCTCCTGTCATGCCTGTCATAGAACCAACCATTATTCCAGACATAGGTGCTGATGCATAGTTCCCAGAAGGCTTCATGAGGTTTATGCAAATCTTCTAGGGAGCACCGCATCATGCCCCATCTATGGCAGAGTTGACACGGGTGTTTCAACAGCAACATCCTCCCACTTTTTCAGGGGATGGAGGACCACAGGCTGCAAAGTCATGGTTGGAGGCCATGAATTCTATCTTCGCGAATCTAAATATTCCTCCTAAGATGAGGGTGAATCTCGTGACTTACATGTTACGTGATTCCTCCATGAGATGGTGGGATGTTATTTCAGAGGCAGGATGCCAGCGGGTCATGAAATGGGATGAGTTTTAGAAGACCTTCTATGATTAATTCTACCATGAGATGTTGAGGTCCGATCGATTCTGTGAGTTCATGAATCTAGAATAAGGAACTATTTCAGTCATGGAGTTTTCTTCTCTCTTTATGGAGTTGCAACGCTTTGTACCCGTTCTGGGGGGTGCTGAGTTATTTTAGTTATGCAGTTTGAGGATGGTCCCAGAAATGACATCTGATCCCAGGTGAACATTTTTCAGTTGACTTCCATATCTTATATAGTGAATCAGGTGATGATTTATGAGTGAAATCTGAGGGAGTCTGGAGTAGTGATCTAGGGCAGTTCAACATCCAGAGTTGGTACTTTTTCAACTGTTGGTAGGAAGCACAACAAAGAGTCTATACACGGGGATCCGAGTAGATGGGATGTTCATTCAGATAGCCTGGTGGTGTGCTACAAGTGCGGAAAGAGAAGACATAAGATACTTCAGTGCCCGAAAGACCTAGTTGAGTGCCGATCTTGCAGCAAAATTGGTCTTATTCAGTGTTTCTACAAGGAATTTCCTCTAGAATCTAGTGAGGGAGGATCTTTTTTGACTCCTCGGATAAAAGCAGGACCACTAGTTTGTTATCAGACTGGGAAATAGTGTTTTTCAAGCCGAGGTGGTGTCCATGTCCATATCTATTAGACACAAGGTTTTTAGAAACAATAGGGTGGATCAGCTTAGGGATCTTAGGCAGGGTTTCTGGGCCATAGTACAAGTTAGACTTTTGTGATAGAACAGACCTAGCAGGAGCAAGATCCCGAACCCTCTACGGTTAGAGGTATGATTATAGTTGCCTCAGTTTTATATTCTTCCCTTTCTGATACAGGGGCTTCCCATAGATTTATATCTATGCCTATTTTGGAGAGCCTTGGTCTCGGTATCTTTACTTCTAATGAAGTTATTATGCTAGACCCTCTGTTGAGTATTAGGACAGCTAGTGTACATCAGTGGAAGGAGTGACCTCTAGAGGATGGTGAGTGTCAGTTCATGTGGGACCTCTATGTCTTAGAGATGACATGCTACGATGTCATTCTCAGAATGGATTGGTCAGTTTCATTCTAGGCCTTTGTTGATTGCTATCACTGTAGGGTGAGTTTCACGTCACTTGAGGGTGGATATTTTCTATACAAGGGAAAATGGGATGTTTATGTGAGAAGAGCTGGACCCAAGCATCATGGGTTAAGAGGTGTCACAACCCCAATTTCTAGTTTGTATATTGACTACCAGTGACCTTCACAGAAGTATTTTCCTCCAGTGGTCGATCATTTTTTGGATCCTTTTCTAGAGGACTTTTCAGGTTTACCTCCATAGCGAGAGGTAGATTTCTTTCTTGAGATTTTTCCAGGAGCAACAACGGTTTCCATTAATCCTTATAGGATGGCTACACCAGAGTTACAGGAGCTCAATAAGTAGTTGGAGGAGTTGCAGGAAACAGGTTTCATCAAACCCGATACTTCTCCTTGGGGTTCGCCTGTCCTTTTTGCGAAGAAAGCGGATGACACTCTTTGACTTGGTGTGGATTATCAGAAGTTGAACTGGTTGACGGTCAAGAACCAATATCCCTTACCGAGGGTTGATGATCTATTTGATTAGTTTAGAGAAGACCGAGTGTTCTCTAAAATTGACTTGATATCCGGTTACCATCAGATGCGAGTTAGGCCGTCTGGTATACCTCTTACAGCCTTTTAGAGAAGGTATGTCCCATATGAGTATTTGGTTATACCGTTCGGTCTCATGAACACACCAACAGTTTTCATGGCACTGATGAACTGAGATTTCTATCCTTACTTGGATTCTTTCATTGTGGTCTTCGTGGAAGATTTCTTGGTGTAGTCTCACACTCGACATGACCATGACATCCATCTTGAGATCGTATTGAGTACACTGAGAAAGCCTCAATTATATGCTAAAGATTCACTTTCTAGGTGATGTTATCTCAGATACAAGAGTATCAGTGGACCTAGAGATGGTGAGAGCATTAGTTACCTATGAAAATACATAGAATATCCTTGAGGAGGAGAGTTCATTAGGGTTGGCTGGTTACTACAGATGCATTATATAGGACTTCTCATGCTTTGCAGCACCATTGATGGGCTTGACTAAGAAGGGTATGTAGTATGTTTGGTTTCATTCCTGTGATACTACCTTTTAGAATCTAAAAGGAAGATTGAATTCAACACCGATACTGATTTTTCCAGAGTTAGGAAAGAGTTATACTATCTTCTATGATGCATCAGGTATCGGGCTGGGAGTATTTCTTATGTAGGAGGATGGAGTCATTGCGTATGGGTATCAACAGTTGAGGCCACATGAGAGGAATTACCCGTCACATGATCTGGAGTTGGTTGAATTTGTTCATGCCTTGTTCTGTTGGAGACATTATATTTTGGGAGAGCATTTTGTGGTGTATATAGACCACAAAAGCCTCAAGTATATCTTTACACTATGTGATCTAAATCCGAGACAGTGAAGGTGGGTGGAATACCTTTAGTCCTTTAATTTTGTTCTTACCTACACACATAGAAAAGGTAATGGATTGGATAATATTTTGAGCAGTAGGACTCAAATACAGGAAGTTCCAGAGGCTAGTAGTGAGTGTCAGATCATGGATCTATTCTTTGAGATGCATTTGGAGGTACACGACAGACAGTGGAGGAATTTTCATTCTTCGTTAGCTTTTACCTCTACCCTAATGGATAGTGTTTTAATGAGAAAGGATTCAGATTCTGAGGGAATAGTCCTACGGGAGGGTGTGTTAGGAGAGGGCCTTACTCCTGGGTGGATCGTTAGCGATGATGAGGTTTTACACTTCCATGGTCATGTATGGGTTTCATCGGATATGCGTGAGGAGCTTATGTAGGATTTTAATTGGTTGGCTTGGGAAATTAATTTTGGTTTCACTATGATGTATCGAGATTTTCATCATCCATATTGGTGGATAGGTATGAAAAGAGATGTAACTGGTTTTTTCATGAGGTGTTCCACCTCTCTATAGGTGAAGGTAGAGCATTAGCGACTAGTCGGGATTTTAAAGTAGTTACCCATTCTCGAGTGGAAGTGGAATAATGTCGCAATGGATTTTGTGACAGGTTTACCGAGGTCACCTTAAGGGAATGATGCGGTATGGGTTGTTATTTACAGGCTTACGAAGTTTTCTCATTTCTTGTTGATTAAGGAAACCTTCATTGTTGATGATCTTGGAAGGTTGTACATCCGAGAAATTGTACGAAGGAATGGGGTCCTGAGTACTATCATTTTATATAGGGATGCCCACTTTACATATCATTTCTGGAAAGGGATATAGAGGGATTTGGGTAACCAGGAACTTTTGAGTATATGTTACCATCCCTAGATAGATTTCTAGTTAGAGTGCACAATTCAAGTGATTGAGGAAATGCTTCAAGCATTCATCCTTGATTTTGGGGGTTCTTGGGAGAACATATACCCTTGGTGGAGTTTTCCTACAATAACAGTTTTTAGTAAATGATTCAGATGGACCCTTATGATTCTTTGTATGGTAGGCCATGCTGATCACCCCTATGTTGGCTGGAGGCAGGATAGGAAGATATTCTAGGACATCATCTTGTCTATGAGACCACAGAGTAGGTGGAGTGAATTTGGAAAAGGATGGCTGCTGCACAGTCTCGGAAGAAATCTTATGTTGATTGATGGAGATAACCTCTAGATTTTGAGGTCAGAGATCATGTTTTCCTATGTGTTACCTCAATATTAGGACACAATAGGATTAGGAGAGAGAGAAAACTATCACTGAAAAATTTCAGGCCATTTGAGGTGTTGGAGAGAGTTAGGCCAGTTTCTTATAGGTTGCAGTTACCTCAGAGGTATAGGGAAATGCATGAAGTCTTCCAAGTTTCTTAGTTGCAACGTTACTTTTTACACCTGTCTCATGCTTTTCAACCCAAGGAGGTTAAGGTGGAGGTAGATGCATCATTCAAGGAGCATCCCATTTGGATTGTGGATCACATCACAAAATTTCTCCTTGGCCAGTCTATTCCTTTGGCATGGGTGCTATAGCAGCACGATTGAGTGCAGGATGAGACTTAGGGGAGTGAGATCGATGTGCGAACACATTGGCCAGATATGTTCACAGATTCTTCTTCGCCACCCTTGTAAGGGAAATTTGGGGAAGAATTTCTTTAAGGGGGGAAGTTTTTAAGAACCCAAATCTTTATTTCAAGTAAAGATCTTGATTCCGGGTTGTTTTTGATGAAAAAGGAAAATGGGGTTTTTTAAAGTACACACTGTGTACTTTTTTGTACACCCTGTGTACCTAAATCACCGTGTTCTAGCCGTGTAACGACTGTACATGCGGTGTGATGAACTGGATGAATCTACATTAGTAGAAGAAAGTTTAAGGGAACTACACAGCATGTAGATCAAAGAACACACTGTGTACTTTTATTTTTATTCTTTAAATCGGATGTGGTCCGTGTCTCATTCACAAAAATGGATTCTTCATTCCGTGTGTCTTACAAGAGCACGCAGAATGGGCGATCGGATCTTGAGCCTCCGTTTCTTTATCCATTCTCTGAATCGAACACTATTGTCTATGCTAAAATCCCCCCCAGTGAGTCCTCAATTCTTCTTTAACCTCTCTTCTTGATTCTTCCTCTCTCATGAGATATCTAAGGTTGAGAAGTTTCCATTTTTTTCAAGGGATGAAATTCAACTATATCGATCGTACGACATTGAGTTAGGTGGTTTGTGTCTTTTTTAGATTGTGTTTGGATTATATAGGCTAAAAGTGCCGCATATCTATGTTTTGGGTATTGCGTGATTTGGAAATTAACCCTGATATTACCTATTATTCTAAATTGTTTGATTAAGGGTTGTTGTTAAATTTGGATTTCTAGATTTCTTGTATATGGGACACTAATGGTTGTGTTATCCCTTATTTTCATATTATGGTCATTTGGTCTAGGTTGCATAGAAGGCATACCCTGTTTCCATGCCTTGTTTGATTAGGATGAAGTTGGTTATTTAATTGAATATATGAAATGCTTGTGATATGAATTGTAAATGTTTATCCATGTAGTAGTTTCAGATTACATTGGGCTGCTTGATATCATATGTGCACAATTTCTTTACATAGGCCTATGAGAACCTTGGTGTAGTTAGACCATAGGGGGAATTGACATTCAGTGATTCCCCATAGTGTCTGTTATTTACCGTTACGAGACCACATAGGGAATGGACGTTGTGTGCTTCCTCCGAGTGTCTGTTATATATCGATTCCTGACCATAGGGGGAATGGATGTGAGTGCTTCTTTAGAGAGTCTGTAGTATATCGTTGCAAGACCACAAGGGGAATTAATGACGAGTGATTCCTCAGAGTGTCTTTTATATCATTGGAATGATTGACAATAGGGGTTATACTGTGTGAGCCACCCAGAGGGTCATTTTGAAAAATTGAATGGTTGTGACATGTCTGCCAATCCAAAGCACAAGCTTGGATTCGGACTTGCTTGTTAGTCCTCTCAGAAGTTTATTATACTTGCTTTGCGATGGGGTCACCTGATTTAGATTTTAAATATTAAATGTTAAATGAATATAATTTAAATTATATTATTGTTTACTATTGTGTACTCCTCATTATTTACTTCATTTTGTTATTACCTGCTATATATTTTCACTGAGAGTTAGGCACAGATCATTTGGTGGTTGCCTACTGGGATTCATCTCACACCCTATTTGGGTCATGCTTTGTACCCAAGAAGATTATATGATTCCATGTGTAGATAAGGGAAAGTGCCCTTTTTTATCAGGTAATTGATTTGCAGTTGGAGCTGGAGAGCATGGGACCAAGATTAGGCTCGCAATACTATGGAGTTTACATGTTTTCTTTCATACATTGGATTCAATTGGATTTCCAACATTGTGAGTTGTTTGGCTATTTTCTTAGATACATATGACATGCATCATTTTTATATATTAGCTTCAGATGGTTTTACTTTCATCCTTATGTTGTGTACCTTACTTGTTGGTGTTTACTTATTTCACTTTGATTATTATTTATATTCTGTAGTGTATACTCATCCAATGAGGGCATAGTTTCCCCAATATCAGACCTGGGCCCTCGCTGCTAGTCGGAAGCCTCTGGCGTTTAGGGAAATGCGCTTGAGGTGATGTGGAGAACTGAGTACGAGGCACCATTTGAGTGGCACCCAGATCTGGGACGTTACATAGAACACCTATGGTTATGTTTTATTATGGAATTTTTTATTCACCTCTTATTCCTATCATATTAGGTTCAAGTTTATTTTTTAATGGCATGTGTACTTTTAGTTATTCACCTTATAATATTATTTATGTTTCTTCTGAATTGTTTTCCCATTCTTAACATCTAATATCACCTCTATCTTATGTTTTATTTTTCCACAGGATATGAGGAATTATAATATGAATGAAATGCAGGGATAATATTAGAGTTGTGGATGTTCCCAATGGGATTCATATGTCGTATTTCATTTCAAGTTGTAATGTTGAACTTATGTACGCATCTGGTTTTCCAAAACTACTAAACTGTTTGGTCTATCAGGATACGACTTTCATGTAATTATGCCAATGGAATAAAATAAGGCACCGACTTTGGCAAACTGGGGTTAGGGTCTTTACAATTGGTATCAAAGGAAGTTTAGTAGAAAACATGAGAACTAGATTTAGAAAATGTAGTTTAGGGAACCAAACCCTAAGATAGATTGTAACATCCTAAGATTTCCAAATTTATTTTTATTATATAAATATTATATTAAATTGATTTAGTTATAATTAAAACCAACTCATAATATTTTTGTGACAATTTTCTTCGAGAATAATATGTGAAATCAAGTGTTTTAATTAATTTAATTACAATGATTATAATTAATTATACCTATTATTTATAGTTTTCATATTAATATTCTAAAGAAAAATATGGTTTTGATTTGATTAAGAGAATATTTTAAAATAAGTATTTTTATTATTTTTGTAAAGTAAAAATTATTTTTATCAAAAAGGTTATTTAATAGAATATTTTAATTATAATAATATTAATAATTGTTAATTTTTTTTGAAAATTAGTATTATTATTTTTAAGTTAATATATTTTATACATATATAAAATATATTATGTTGTTGTTTTATAAAATTGATAAATTAAAAAAATATAATTATTATATTATGAAAAAAACATATTATATTTATGTTTTAAATAAAAAATGTAATTTGAATGATTTATATTAAGAAAAATAATTATATATATATATATATATTTAATATAATATATTTTATAAATATATAAAATATATTATATTTATGTTTTATAAAATTTATAAATTATAAATATAGATAATTATTATATTATGAAAGAACGTATATTATATTTATGTTTTAAATAAAAAATGTTATTTGAATTATTTATATTAAGAAAATGAATTATATATATATATGGATGCTAACATGATATATATAAAAAATGGAATGTTTTTGGTTTAATAAAAGTAAATAAAATGATATAAAAATAATGATAATAATATATAGGAGGTGTGACCAAGGGAGAATCATGATTGAGGGAAAACATGATCCTAAACATTATAATATATTACAATATAATTATAACGATAATGATACTTCAAAAAAATTAAGATAAGAATGAAAATAGGGAAACCCGTGACTTTTAAAGAGAGATAGAAAAGAAATATAAAAATTAAAAAAATATTATCCTTGGTCGTGTTTTTCTGGTGTTTGTTTGTTTGTTTTGTTTAAAAAAAAGTAACCCTGCCTCTATTAGAGGGTTAAGTCTCCTACAAGTTTTTATAAATATGAGACTTAGGTAGAACCCATCCTCTGTGGTATAAAAGATCTGAGCCAAACCCATTCTTCGGTTCATGTCAGCAGTGGGAAGGAGATTTCCTCCCCCTTCAGTTTCTTCAAACAGGTAAGGGTTTAATTATTTTTAATCAAACTATGATATTTTACCAGATATATATATACATATTTATATATTAATTTTTATCTATCTAAATAAATTAATATTTCAGATGTTATAATTGAAGGGATATGTTTTATATTCTATCCTTAAACCTATATTTTTGGGCTCATTCTAGTTCTTCAATTTTATAATTGTTTTAAGAAGGTGATATATATATATATATGTGTGTGTGTGTGTGTTTATATACATTCATATATACTCATATATATATATAATCCATTTCAGTATATATTAGTATATATATAAAGGGTTCTTTTTAAACTTAATTTCTAAACCGATGTTTTGTAAGGGTTTATTTTATCTTATCAAAGTATTTTTGTTTTACAAAGTTATATATATATATGTGTGTGTGTGTGTGTGTGTTTGTGTGTGTGAGTGTGTGTGTGTGTGTGTTTATATATATATACACATATATAACCATCAATTTTTAGAATTGATGAGATTAGGGTATTGTTTTAAAAACATAATTCCCAAAACCTACGGTTGTAAGGGATTTATGTTTTAAATGTTTTCAATCAATATATATATATATGTATAAATATATACATATACATATATATGAATATATATAAACATGTTTATGTATCGCTGTAACATCCAATTACCCATCAATCAGGTACACCATTAACCTTGGTATGGTTTTACTTTTCAATTCATCAATGGATGGCCAAGAAGGAATTGGGAGGACACCTATAATGGTGGAGTCAGTGATTTGTTGGATTCTCATGATTATCCAACTTTTTTTGTAGGATGCCGAGGTATTTTACAATGTGTAACTCTCTTACACGTCGTGTAATGGTTGCTCGATATTTGTCGTGAAAGAAATCACACTATGAAAGGTTACACGTTGTGAATGAAGGATTCACGTCATGAATGTTTTTAATAATGTATAATTAACCAGAGGTGATGGGTTTTTCAGTGTATGTGGGATCATGGGGGTGTCATGATGTAAAATCCTATTACACGTTGTGAATCGGTACACATCCATTTTTTAAAACATGTCTTTGGAATCTTTACTCAGTCCCCACCCTCCAGAATTCTTCCCACTCAATCCAAAGCTCATGCTAGGTGATTTTGAGAGATTCCCTCCCTTCTAGATTGATCTATATGGCATAATATCCTCATTGCAGATGCAGAGCATCTCTCTGGGTAAGTGGACTTTCAACATCTTCATTGCCATGGATCGTGGTGTCATCTTTAACTTTTGTTATCAAGATCCTTTTATCTAATATGGTGTTTCATCTTTGATTCCTCTATATCCATTGTGTGATCTTGCTACAGATACCTTTTCCTTCATTGGTCATAGTGCGGCGGGTGTTTGTCCTTGAGGTATATAGGTTTCCTCTTCTCAGCGGACCCTCTTTCTAAATTGAATCTATCCAAAGGTGTGCAAATTGGATTCTAGGGCCTTCGTTGTCATAGTTGGGTTATTCATTATTGGTGGATCCTGTTGTGGGCATGTACAATCCAAGTATTGAGGTAGGTGGTTCTTTCTCTTGCCTATGTTAATTGAACCAAATTGTTTTAGATTTATAAATTACTTTATACTTGGATTTGGAATGATTGATTTTTGTGTCTTGAAAAGGGGTTTTGAAAAAAAAGCATTTTCCTTGGTTGTTGATAAATGGAAAAGATAGGTGTATTTTAAATGTATTGGAATGATTTGTGAAATGGTTTGTGAAAGGGTTTTGAAATGGGTTGTTCAAAATATTGAAATGGTTTGTGAAAAAGAGTACATGGTTTACCTTGGGTACTAAGTTGTAGTTGGTCATCGTCCATAGTGGGGGTTCATTTTCTGGGATGTTCTATTTTATAAGAGTATAGATTAATTGGATCTAGGTGTGGTTAGGATTTTGGGTTTCACTTTTTGGGGTGTCACCCTGGTACTAGAGTGTAGATTATTGCCTTCTGGTACCCACACTGGCTTCTTATGGGCACAGGTAGTCTACTGCTGACCTTTTGTATTCCCTGGTAATGTGATGCTTGCACTGCTATGTTGTTTGTATTTTCATGGATTTAAACTCTTTAGCCTTGATATACATTCTGATTCTTATGTAAACGTGATATGGAAAATATTCTTTGAAAATTGATATACCTTCTTTTGGTTTTAAAACTATGGAAAAGGGAAATATTTACCATGTTTTCTATAAAACTACTTTACTTCTTATCATTCCAAGTTTTTTATTTAAAATGAGCATACATGAGTTTTTATATGGAGACTTGTTATGAAACACCTGGGTGGCATCCTACTAGACATGTTATCTCACACCATATGAACCGCTTCTGTGGTACATAGACCTTTGAATGTCTTCCAATGTAGGAAAATCCAATGGGCCATAGTGAGGCACTGTGGTTTAGTGTCAGTGGAGTTGGGTAGCTGTTGGTGAGATGGTGGGAGTTCGTCCATGCCATCAGTTGGAGTAGCTATTGGTTCTTAGTCCTTTGCAGTTGGACTTGTATTATGTAGTTTCGATTAATTTTTAGTTGTTGTTGCTATTTCCTCTATTTTTCTTATAGTTATGGCATTAATATTTATTAATCTTCTGTTTTTTCCTTCTCGCTTTATATATTTATATTCCATGTGTTTGTTCTGGTTGGGAAACAATTGTTCCCTCTAGTTTGTTATTTGATAACCGAGTGCTTATCACCAACCCATGGGGATTATGAGTGCCCTTCGGATATGTGAAAGATTGGGTCAGGTGCTGAATTCGAGGGTAACCTAGGTTAGTTCATTAAAATTGGTATCAAAGGAGGTCTACACTCAAGAATCCTTTTGTTGGGGAATTTTTGAGATTAGAGATATGATTTTTGGGACTTGAGAGGTATGTTGTGATGAGTGCCTGGCCATCTCTTTTCATGATGAAACTCATGTTCCCATGAGATGTTGGGATATGTTTCTCTAGTGTTGGTTTTTTTTAAATATCAATTTTTTCTTATGAGTTTTCTGGTTTGAGTTGAGATTTGTTCTATTGCCTGATCGTTCTTGTGTTTCAGAATGCATCAGTATGCCTCTGAGGCGTCATTTACAAGTTCCTCAGAAGGGAATAGCTGATTCTCCTCAATGGAATCTGCCTATAGATCGGAATATCATCGAGGATATAGTATAGGCAGTTCATATTGTTGATTAGAGTGTACCATGGGTTCAGAATGTAGTAGCCAAGATACAACCAGATGCTAGAGGAGAAAGAGATCGATCGCGAGAGTTCATATGCGAGAAGCCACTGACATTTAAAGAAATAAATGAACCTCAAGAGGTGGAGGATAAGCTAGACCGAATAGATCAAATCTTCGACTTACAGACGACACTTGAGAATATCAAGGTAAAGTGGGAAGCATTCAAACTAGAGGGATCCAACAAGAAATGGTGGGAATCTATGGTCCTAGAAGATAGACATGTGGACTTGGATTGAAAGGGTTTTAAAACCCTGTTATACCAATAGTTTTTTCTAGAGTTGCTGATGCTGGAAATGTCTTTGGAGTTCCTATCCATGTAATAGGGAGAGTGTTTAGTGGTGGAAACACCAACCAGTTTGCTGAGCTTGTTCATTTTTCTCTAGACATGGTAAAGGATGACCAGTTGAAGGATTATAAATACCTACAGGGTTTATAGTTAGATATAATATTTCAGGTGTTATTGCTGATGCTTTATACCTATGTGGAGATGGTAGACATAGCTATGATGGAAGTGATAAATATGGTAGGAAATGTTGGGTTTCCCAACCCCTCTCTTCCATCTGGTTGTAGCTTTGGTGGTGCGCATGGGTGGAAGAGGAAGTTCCAAGATCATCGTAGAAGTGGTAGAGGAGGGTCTCAATAGAGAGCCTCCTCAACACCACCAGCTACAACTTGTAGTGTGCCTCTGACTTGCTATCAATGCGGCAAGACCGGACACACCAACCATTTTCTTCATTCATCCAGGAAGACTTGCATCTTATGGATGTGTTCGACCCATACAACATTTCTGTTAGGCTTTGACTACACCTCATCATGTTCAGAATTCTTCGATTCCAAAGTTTACTGTGGGGCATTCATATTTTTTTAAAGACTATAGGGAAATAGCCACATGACTCAGAAGTGAGGCACTTTTATGTAGTAGATGAGTGTCTAGTGAAATTTGATGAAGGTACTATGATGGTGAGAGGTATTATCCTTATTTCATCTTCAATAGAAATTTCTTTATTTTATACTGGTGCCTCCCACTCATTTATATTTTCACATTTTATTGATGTTCTTAAACATCCAATGAAACTGATGTCCTTTAAAATGGAGTTAGTGACACCTCTTGGTAAGAGAAAAGACCAAGGGTTTTAGTGTCCTTTTTGTTCGTTGATGATATCCGATATAGAGTTGGTCCTAGATTTTCTCATTCTTGAACTCGATTTTTTTGATGTTATCATCGGTATGGATTGGATGGTATCTCATTGATATGACCTTTATTTTTATCATTATCATGTTTCATTTCCTACTACCAATGAGAGCTCTCGTGTGTTTTATGGAGAGTGGGACTCGAGGTATGGTCGTATAGGACCTTCCTTCCCAGAGCTCAAGAGTTTTTTATCTGTAGTTTTGTTTGATCATGATAATGTTTCTTATATTGTTGATCATCCAATTTTTATTTGGGGCCTTCTTGACATTCTCCCAGACGAATTCTCCAGTCTTCTTCCATAGAGAGAGGTACAATTTACCATTGACTTGGTGCCAGGTACGTAGCCAATATCGATACCTTCTTATCATATGGCCCTAACAGAGCTAAAAGAGATCAGGATTTAATTGGAAGACCTGTTGGAAAATTTTTTTATTCTCCCCAGCATTTCGCCTTGGGAATCCTCTGTGCTGTTTGCCAAGAAGTCAGATGGTTCACTTCAGTTGTGTGTAGACTATTAGATGTTGAAAAAGGTAATATTTAAGAACAAGTATCCTTTTCGTTATGTAAATGATTTTTTTGATCAGTTAATGGGGGAAAATTGGTTCTCAAAGATTGTACTTAGATCGTTTTACGATTAGCTCAGAGTTTACAAATCTGATATACTAAAGAAAGATTTCAATTGCAAGTATAGCCATTATGAAAATTTTGTGATTTTTTTGGACTAACTAACTCTCCTACAATTTTCATAGATTTGAGGAATCAGATATTTCATCATCATTTGTCACTTTGGTGGTAGTTTTCATGGATGATATTTTGGAATATTCAAAATAAGAGCGTGAGAATGAGGACCATATAATTTTGGTTCTTGAAATTATGTGAAGTCACCATTTGTATGGGAAGCTTTTGAAAAGTATTTTCTGAATTAAATAAGTGAAGTTCTTAGGGCACAAGATTTCTGAACATGGCTTATAGGTTGATCCTAAGAAGGTGAAGGCTGTCTTGACATTGAAAGAACTATAGAATGACTTTGATATACAAAGATTCCTTGGTCCTTCTAGATACTACCAATGGTTTGTAACAGATTTCTCAAAGATAGAAACACATTTGACTACTCTTACTTGGAAAGAAGTGATATTCCCTAGGGATGTGAAGTTTTAGTCCTCCATTGATGAACTATATCAACTTTGGATGTCAGCTCCAGTTTTGGTTTTACCCGAGCCTGGTAAGGGGTATGTGGTGTTTTGAGATGCTTTTGGTGCTGGTTTGGGATGTGTGCTTATGTAGGATGACCATGCCATAACTTACAACTCTAGTCATATTAGGCCGAATGAGAAGAATTACCCGACTCATATTCTATAGATTTCTGTAGTTATGCATGCACTTAAATGTTGGAGGCACTGTCTTTTTGGGGAAAAATTCACAGTCCTTTCTAATCATATGATTTAGAGTTATATCTTTTCTCGGAAAGGATTGAATCACAGACATAGAAAATGGGTGGAATACCTTTAGACATATGACATTGATATCGCCAACACCCCGGGGAAGGGGAATGTTATTGGAGACTCTCTTAGTTGGAATTTACCTTCATAGGCTGTTCTAGAATCGATGGAGGAGTAGATCCTTATGGGGATTTCCCCTCAGTTTCACTTGGATATTAAAAAGGATGTTTCAATAATGGTTCTGATCAGTGTTCAACTATCATCATCTCTCTTGGAGTCTATCTTGCAAAGTTAACAATAGGATGATGATTTTAGTAATGTTTAAAAAAGCCTTTATGGTGGGGAGACAGTTTCTGGTAGGTCTCATTCTTTAGATGGTATGCTCCACATTGGAATGTAGGTTACCTTCCCAATATTTGTGAGGAGTTTAGTCTTGTTTAACTATCGCAACTCTTCATGGGTCGTTCATCCAGGCACTAAGAAGATTTATTATGACATGATATGATGATTCTGGTGGCCGGGTATGATGCGTGACATCATAGGGTATGTGTCCCACTGTTACACCTACCAATGGATAAAGGTGGAGCACATGAAGCCCTATGGTTTTCTTTAGCCTCTTTTGGTGCCAGTTTGGAAATGGAAGGAGGTATCCCTATATTTTTTTTGTTGGATTACCATGGACTCCCTAACGGGGGAATTCTATCTGGGTAGTCATTGATCGGTTGACAAAGTCTGCTCATTTCATTCCGATCAAGGACTCTACTAAGGTTGAAGATCTGGGTAAGATATATGTGCAGGAGATTTTGAGGTTGCATGGGATTCTTTCATCCATTGTTTTGGATAGGGATCCAAGATTTTCCTTGAGGTTCTGGAGGAGTCTCCAAGAGGCAATGGGATCTTCGGAAAAGTTGGGCATGACTTACTATCCACAGATAGACGATAAAACATAGCATGTGATTCAGATATTATAAGATAGGCTTCATACCCATGTCTTGGATTTTATTGGATCGTGGGATATCCATATGGGACTTATTGAAATTTTTTATAACAATATTTATCAATCATCAATCAGAATGGATCCCATTGAGGCATTTTATGGTCACCTGTGCAGATTACCTCTTTGTTGGGCTAAGGTTGGTGAAACAACTTTGGTCGGACCAAGTTTGGTTTAGGAAACATCAATGAAGATTCAGGATGTGCGATGATGTTTGGTCATGGATCAGAGTCGATAAAAATCATATGCAGATCAATGGAATTTTCCATTGGAGTTTTTTGTTGGTGATTGAATTTTCATGAAAGTTTCTCCTCATTTGGGTCACCGTCAGCATAGAAAACATGAAATGTGGGATCCAAGATACATTGTAACATTTTAGGTCACTGAGCGACTTGTGTAGGTTTCTTATCTGTTGGAACTGTCAATTCATTTGATAGTTATTCAAGATGTTTTCCATATATCACAACTCAAAGAGTATCACCCCAATCTCGCTCATGTTTTGAGTAGGGAATAAATTGAGCTAGAGCCAGATGTTTCAGTTTTGGAGGGACCGGCTGAGGTCATTGAAACTAAAGTAAAAGTATTGAATGAGAAGTCAATTCCATTAGTTATAGATCTATAGAAACATGTATCATATTCTCATGAGACATGGGAACGTGGATCATTGGTGAGGGATCAATGGCCTCATCTTTTTCAAGGGATACATATTCCACATGACTTCCTGGGGATAGAAAGTCTTTATAATGGAAAGTTTGTAACATCCCATTACCCATCAATCCAGTACACCATTAACCTTGGTATGGTTTTCCTTTTTTATTCATGCATGGATGGACAAGAAGGAATTGATAGGAAACTGATAATGGTGGAGTCAGATATTTTTTGGATTCTCACGATTATCTGACATTTTCTGCAGGCTGTCGACGGATTTCATGACATGTAAATCCATTACACATTGTGTTATGGTTCTTGGATATAATTGATGAATTCATTGACGCCGTGAATGGTTACACTTCATGAATAAAGGATTTATGTTGTGAATGTTTTTAATAATAGACAATTAATCAAAGGCGATGTGTTTTTCGATGTATGTGGGATTGTAGAGGTGTCACAACATGAAACTATATCACACGTCATGAATCACCACTCTTATAGTTTTTAAAACAGAAGTATGGACTCTTTACTCAGTCATCTCCCTCCAAAATTCTTCCCACTTGACCCAAATTTCATCCTAGGTGATTTTGAGAGGCTCTCTCCCTTCGGGATCAATCGGTTTGGCATCATATCCTCAATACATCTGCGAGGCGTCTCTTCGGGTAAGCAGTCTTTATGCTCTTTTATTTCCATGGATCGTGGTATCATATTTGGATTTTATTATCAAGATCCATTGATCTAATATGTTGTTTATTCTTGGTTTCTTCTATATCAGTTGTGTGATCTTGCTCTGTTGTCCTTTTCCTTTGTTGGTCGAGGTGTGGAAGGTCTTCATCCTTGAGGTATGTAGGTTTCCACTTTTCCGTTGTCCCTATTTCTAAATTGAATCGATCATAATGTGTGGAGATTGTATTATAGGGCCATTTTTGTCCTCGTTGGGTTCTTCATTGTTGGTGGATCCTGTTGTGGCCTTGTACAACCTGTGTTTTGAGATTGGTGGTTCCATCTCTAGCCTATTTGAATTGAACCTTATTGTTCTATATTTATAAACTATTTAATACTAGGATTCGACATTATTTATTTGTTTATGATGAATAGGGGTTTTGAAAGAAAAATGGTATTTTCCTTGCTTTTGATAAATGGAAAATAAAGGGGTATTCTAAATGTATTGGAATGATTTGTGAAATGGTTTGTGAAAGGGTTTTGAAATGGTTTGTTCAAAACATTGAAATGGTTTGTGAAAAATACCACATGGTTTACCTTAGGTACTTGGTTTTAGTCGTCCATCTTCCACAGTGGGGGTTCATTTTCCTGGATGTTCCTCTCATACTAGAGCATAGATTAATTGGATCTAGGTATGGTTATGATTTGGGGTTTCAGATTCTGGGGTGTCTCTCTGGCACTAGATTGTATATTTTTGTCTTCAGGTACCCACATTGGTTTCTTATGGGCACATGTTGTCTTCTATTGACCTTTTGTATTCCTTGGTAATGTGCTTGTGTTTCTCTATTATTTGTATTTTATTTTATTTGAACTTTTTATCCTTGATATACATGTTGATTCTTGTTGGAATATGATATGGATAATATGCTATGAAAATTGATATACCTATTTTTGGTTTTCGAACTATGGAAAAGGGAAATATTTACTGTGGTTTCTATAAATTGCCTTACTGCTTATCATGCCACGTTTTTATTTAAAATTAGGACACATGAATTGTTATAAAAAGACTTATATGGAGCATCTGGGTGGGATCCTGTTGGGACTATTAGATCACACCATGTGCACCTCTTCGATGGTGGGTAGACCTTTGTATGTCTTCTAGTACAGGAAAATCAAGGCGCCATAGTGAAGTGGTGAGGTTTTGTGTTAGATGAGTTATGTAGCTGGTGGTGAGATAGTGGGAGTTCGTCCATTCCATCACATGGAGTAGCTATTGGTTCTTAGTCCTTTGCATTTGGACTTGCCTTGTGGAGTTTCGATTACTTTTTAGTTTTTGTTGTTGTTTTCACTATTTTTCTTATAGTTGTGGCATACATATATTTCTTATTCTTCTGATATTTCATTCTCACTTTATATACGTATATTCCATGTTTTTCTTCTGGTTGGGAAAAATTATTCCCTCTGGTTTGTTGTTTGATTCCTGGGTGCATTTCAGCAGCCCGTGGGGATCGGGAATGCCCTTCAGGTACTTGACGAATCGGGCCAGGTGCTGGATTTGAGGGAAAACCAGGTCATTTCTTTATAATTGGTATCAAAGGAGGTCTATCCTCAAGAATCTTTGTCTTGGGGTAGCTATTAGACTAGATATAGTATTTTCAGGACTTGAGTGGTATGTTGCAATGAGTTCCTGGCCAGCTCTTGTCATGACGAAACTCAAGTTTCAATGGTAAGTTGGGATATGTATCTCTAGTGTTGGTTTTTTGTTTTAAATATCAGTTCTTTCTTATGGGTTTTTTGGTTTGAGCTAAGATTTGTTCTATTGTTTGGTTGTTCTTCTGTTTCCGTATGCAATAGTATGACTCTAAGACATCTTCCACGAGTTCCTCAGGTGGGTGCAACTGATTCTCCTCATGGGAATCCACATATAGATCATAATTTCATAAGGGCTATAGTACAAGCAGTTCATTCTATTGATTAGAGTGTATCGTGGCTTCAGAACACAGTTTTCGATGTACAAACCGAGATTGGAGGAGAAAGAGATCGATCGTTAGAGTTCTTACGTGAGAATCCACCGTTCATTAAAGGAATGAATGAACCTCAAGAGGCTGAGTACTGGCTAGACGAAATCTATCAAATCTTCAAATTCCTAATGTCACCTGATAAAATCAATGGGAAGTTTTCAGCATTCAAACTCAAGGGTTATGAAAAGCAATGGTGGGATTCTATGGTCCAGAAATACATATGTGTGGTCTTGGATTGGAACGGTTTAAAAAAACTAATCTATAAGAAGTTTTTTCCAGAGATGCTAATGCCATAAATGTCTCAAGAGTTTTTATCCTTGAAACAATGAGAGCGTTCAGTGTCGGCATACACTAACCAGTTGGCTGAGTTCGTCAGTTTTTATCCAAACATGGAAAATGATGATCAGTTGAAGGCTTGGAAATACCTATAGGGTTTTCGACTAGACATCAGATTGTAGGTGTTTATGCTAAATATTTCTACCTATGTGGATACATAAGATGGATCTTTGATGATAAAGAAGTATATGGAAGGAAATGTTGGTTTTCCTAACCCCTCTCTTCCGTCTGGTGACATCTTTGGTGTCACGCGTGTGAGGAAGAGGAAGTGACAATATGATCTTAGTAGTGGTGGAGGAGGGTGTCTGCAATGAGCCTTCTTTGCACCACCTACTACATCTAGTAGTGTGCCTCTGACTTTCTATCAGTGTGGAAGGGATAGAAACACCAAATTTTTTTTCCCTATGCCCACGTAGACTTACAACAAATATGGATGTGTTGGAAACATACAGTGTTTCTGTCAAGTGTTGACTACACCTCATCATGGTAAGAGTTTTTCAGCTCTAAAGGCTACTATGGAGAAGTCAAGTGCTTCAATGACTATAGGTATCTATCCATAGGCCTCAATAGTTGAGAACTTTCACACAGTTGATGAGTGTCAAATGGAATTCAACACAGGTACAACAATGGCGATAGGTACTATCCTTATTACATCATCAGTAGAAATTGATTTATTTGATACTATTACCTCCCACTCATTTATATATCCATGTTTTATTGATGTTCTTAAACATCCAATGAAACTCATGACCTTTGAAATGGAGTTAGAAATACATCTTGGTAAGAGAAAAGAGTAGGGGTTTCAGTGTCCTTCTTATTCATTGACGACAACTGATATGGAGTTAGTCTGGGATTTTCTCTTTCATGATATTTATTTTTTTGACATCATCTTTATCGGTATGGATGGTCTTGTATCTCATCGAGCTGAGAATGATTGTTATCATCCTCATGTTTCATTTTTTACTACCAATGAGAGATCTCGTTTGTGTCAAGGAGAGTGTGATGCAAGGTCTGTTCATTTAGGACCTTCCCGCCCAGAGCACAGAAGTTTGTTATCTGCAGTCTTGTTTGAGCCTGATAACGTTTCTTCTATTGTTGATCTTCCCATTGTTGTTTCAGAATTTCCTGATGTCTTCCCAGAAGACATCTCTAGCCTTCCTCTAGAGAGGGAGGTATATTTTATTATTGACTTGGTGTTAGGTACGTATCCACTATCAATACCTTCTTATCATATGGCCCTAATGGAGCTCAAAGAGCTCAAGATTCAGTTGGATAACCTATTGGAGAAAGGTTTTGTTCACCCTAGTGTTTTTCCTTGGGTAGCCCCTGTTCTCTTTGACAAGAATTCAGATAGTTCACTTTAGTTATGTGTAGACTATCAGAAGGTGAACTCAGTGACAGTTAATAAAAGGTATTCATTTCCTCATGTAGATGATTTGTTTGATCAGTTTAAGGGGGAAAAGTGGTTCTCAAAGATCGATCTTCAGTCAGGTTATCATCATCTCTGATTTTCAGAGTCTGATATACAGAATATGGATTTCAGGAGTAGGTATAGACATTATGAATATATATTTATTCCTTTTGGACTGACTAACGCTCCTATAGTTTTCTTGGATTTCATGAATCAGATATTCCATCATCATCTTGACACATTAGTTGTAGTGTTCCAAAATGATATTTTGGTTTATTCAAAATATGAGCTTGAGCATGAGCACCATCTATGTTTGGTTCTAGATATTTTGATAAGTCACCATTTTTATAGAAAGCTTTGAAATGTAGTTTTTTGGATTCAATAAGTGAAGTTCATGGGGAAACAAATTTCTTAACATTGATTATTAGTTGATCTAAATAAGGTAAAGGGTGTCTTGAGATGGAAAGAATCACAGAATGTCATTGAGACATGGAGCTTCCTTGGTCTTGATGGATACTACTGATGGTTTTTAAAGGATTTCTCAAAGCTAGAATAACCTTTTACTGATCTTACTTGGAAAGCGGTAAAATTCACCTGGGATGTGAAGTGTCAGTCTTCCTTCGATGAAGTAAAATGAATTCTGACGTCAGCTCCTATTCTGGTTTTACCTGAGCTCAGTTTGGGGTTTGTGGTGTTTTGTGATGCTTTTGGGGATGATTTGGGATGTATTATTATTTCAAATTACCATGAGGTAGCTTATAACTCTCGTCATCATAAATTTCATGAGAATAATTACCCCACTCATGATCTAGAGCTTGATGTAGTTATGCATGTGCTTAAATGTTGGTGGAACCATCTTTTTGGGGAAAATTTTGTAGTCTTTTCTAATCATTTCAGTTTGCGTTATATCTTTTCTCAGAAATAATTGAATCACATAAAAAGACAATGGCTGTAATACCTTCAAAATTTTGACTTTTATATTGCCTAAGCCCCGGGGAAGGGGAATGTCATTTCATGTGTTGTTACTAGTAAAGTACCTTTGTAGGCTATTATGGAATCAAAGGAGTAGAACCTTATGGTTATTTTCACTCAATTTCACTTTCATACCCAAGAGGATGTTTTCAGAATGGTTCTGACTAGTGTTCAATTGTTATTTTTTCTCCTTGAGTCTTTCTTGTAAAGTGAACAATAGGATGATGAGTTTAGTAAAGTTCCAAAAAGCTTTTATGGTGGGAAGACCATTTTTGGTTGGTCTCTTTCTTCATATGGTATGATCCACTTTGGAAAGGGAGTTATCATCCCTACATTTGTGAGGTGTTTCGTCTTGGTTAACTATCACAATCATAGTCCATTAATCCAGGCTCTACGAAGAGGTATTATGACATGAGAAAATGATTCTGGTGGCCGGGTATGAAGCGTGACATCACAGAGTTTGTGTCCCACTGTTACACCTACCAACTGATAAAGGTAAAGCACTTGAATCCCTATAGTTTGGTTAAGACTTTTTTTTGAACGGGTTTGGAAATGGGAGGATGTATCCATGGATTTTTTTGTTGTATTACCATGGACTCCCTGAGGGAGGAATGCTATCGGGGTTATCGTTGATTGGTTGATAAAGTTTACTCATTTCATTCCGATAAAGTATACAACTATTTTTGAAGATCTGGGTAAGATATATTTCATGGATAATGTGAGGTTGCATGAGATTCCTTCATATTTTTTTGGATAGGGATCCTAGGTTTACCTTGAGGTTCTAGAGGAGTCTCCAAGAGGCAATGGGAACTTAGGTCAAGGTAATCACGACTTACAATCAAAAGAAAGACGGTCAAACAGAGCATGTGATTCAAATCCTGGAAGACATGTTTCATGCCTATGTCTTGGATTTTAGTGGATCATGGGATAGACATATGGAACTACTTGAATTTGTTTATAACAATAGTTATCAATCATCAATTCGAATGGATCCCTTTGAGGCTTTGTATGGTCACCCGTGCCGATCACCTTGTTGTTGGCCTGAGGTGGGAAAAACAACTTTGATTCGACCAGGTTTGGTTCAGGAAACATCAACAAAGATACATGATGTGTGATGACATCTGGTCATGGCTTAGAGACGATAGAAATAAAAAGAGAATCAATGGAATTTTCCTTTGTAGTTTTCCATTGGTGAATGGGTTTTCCTAAATGTTTCTAGTCATTCATGAAACCATCAACATAGAAAATAGAGAAATTTGGCTCCAAAATATGCTGGTCCATTTGAGTTCATTGAGTAGCTTCGGAAGGTTGCATATCAGTTGGAATTTCGAGTTCAATTGATAGGTATTCAAGATTTTTTCCATATATCACAGCTCAGGGAGTATCACCCTAATCCCGCACACATTTTGAGTTTGGAAGAAATTGATCTTGAGCTAGATGTTTCTATTTCGAAAGGATTATTTAAGGTCATTAACACTCAAGTAAAGGTCATTCATGGTAAGTTGATTTCATTAGTCATAGTTCTAAAGAATCATAGATCAGATTCTCATGAGACTTGGGAACACGATTCATTTGTGAGG
Organism: Viscum album; assembly: GCA_963277665.1. NCBI lineage: Eukaryota > Viridiplantae > Streptophyta > Magnoliopsida > Santalales > Viscaceae > Viscum > Viscum album. The sequence continues at coordinate 110,106,452 of OY728135.1, forward strand.
GAGCAGTGGCCTCATCTTTTTCCGGGGATTACATCTTCAACTTGACTTATTGGGGACAGAAAGTATTTATGGTGGGGTGTTTGTAACATCAGGTTACCCATAAATTAGGTACACCCTTATTCTTGGTATGGTTTTCCTTTTCAAGCCATCCATGGATAGACAAGAAGTAATTGGGAGGATACATATAATGGTGGAGTCAGAGATTTGTTGGATTCTCATGATTATACGAATTTTTTTGCAGGGTGCCAAGGGATTTCATGATGTGTTACTCACTTACACATCTTTTAATGGTTGTTGGATTTAAGTAATGAATGTAGTCACACTATGAATGGTTTCATTTCATGAATGAAGGATTCACACTGTGAATGTTAATGGAAAAATAATTGGGGGTGATGGGTTTTTCGGCATATGTGGGATCATGGAGCTATCTCGACATAAAACCCTATTACACGTTGTGAATCAGCACACATACAATTTTTAAAACACTAATTTGGACTCTTTAATTGGTACTCTACCACCAGACATCTTCCAACTCAGCCCAAAGTTCTTCTACGGTGATTTTGAGAGACTTTGTCCCTTCCAGATCGATCCGTTTGGCATCAGATCTTTATTGCAGTTATAGGGCATCTCTTCGGGTAAGCGGTCTTTCTGTTTCCTCTTTTCTATAGATCATTTTAAAAATCATTTCTTTCAATATCAAGACTTGTTGATCTAAGATGGTTCTTCTTCTTGGTTTCTTATAGATCTGTTGTGTGATCTCACTCCAGAGGCCTTTTCCTTTATTGGTCATGGTGCGACCAATGTTCATACTTGAGGTATGTAGGTTTCCTCTTCTCCGCTGACCCTATTTCTAAATTGAATTCATCCAAAGGTGTGAGGAATGGATTCTAGGGACTTCGTTTCCATCGTTGGTTTCTTAATTATTGGTGGATCTGATTGTGGGCTTGTACGACCTGAGTTTTGAGATAGGAAGTTCCATTTATAGCCTATGTTTATTCAACCTGATTGTTCCAGCTTTATAAACTATTTATACTTTGATTTAGAATGATTGATTTTATTGTGTTGAAAAGGGATTTTTAAAGAAAAATGGTATTTTCCATGGTTTTTCATAAATGGAAAAGAAAATGGTATTTTGAATATATTGAAATGATTTGTGAAATGGTTTCTGAAAGGGTTTTGAAATCATTTGGTAAAAACATTGAAATGGTTTGTGAAAAAGAGCACATGGTTTACCTTGGTTATTAGGTTGTAGTTTGCCTTCGTCCATAGTGGGGGTTCATTTTCTTGGATCGTCCTCTCATACTATAGTGTAGATTAATTGTCTCTAGATAAGGTTATGATTTTGGGTTTCACTTTCTGGGGTGTCTCCCCAGTACTAGAGTGTAGATTATTGGCTTCAGGTACCCATACTGCTTTCTTATGGGCACATGTAGTCTGCTGCTTACCTTTTGTATTCCCTGGTTATGTGATGCTTGTGATGCTCTATTTTTTGTATTTACTTGTCTTTGACTTGTTTATCCTTGATATACATGTTAATGCTTGTGGAAATGTGATATGGAAAATATGATTTGAAAATTGATATACCTTCTTTTGGTTTGAGAACTGTGGAAAATGAAAATATTTACCATGTTTTCTTTAAAACTACTTTATTGCTTATAATTAAATGTTTTTATTTAAAATGAGAATACAAGAATTTTTATATAGATACTTGTAATGGAACACCAAGGTGGGATCCTACTGGGCCTTTTATCTCACACCCTGTGCACCTCTTTTGTGGTTCTTAGACCTTTGTATGTCTTCCAATTCAGGGAATTGTAGGGCACCGTAGTGAGGTCTCGTGTCAGCTGCGTTGGGTAACTGGTGGTGATTTGGTTGGAGTACGTCCATGCCATCACTTGGAGTAGCTGTTGGTTCTTACTCAGTTTTAGTTGGACTAGAATTGTGGATTTTTGATTAATTTTCAGTTGTTGTTTTTGTTTTTTATATTTTTTATAGTTGTGGTATATATATTTCTTAGTCTTCCATTATTTTATTCTCACTTTATATATGTATATGCCATGTGTTTGTTCTGGTTAGGGAAAAATTGTTCCCTCTAGTTTTTTGTTTGATGCCCTGGTGCTTGTCACCAGCCTTTGGGGATCAAGAACACCCTTTTGGTTTTTGACAGATTGGGCCAGGTGCCGAATTTGAGGGAAACCCTGGCCAGTTCATTATAATAGCTAATCTTCTTTATTTATTATTAGAAGTTATAAATGGTATTTTCAACCATCAATTTAATATTTAAAATTTATGTAAAAGTTTTCCTATAATCACCTTGTTTATGAAATTACATGTGTTCCTTTATAATTCTTATCAATTTATGTGCAATTGTGAGGCAAGATATCATTTTATGTGCAAACTTACATCTGTATCCCCTGACATGTCATGAATGAATAGTTATGGTCATCATCTAGCTCATATGTGACATTCTACGCATTATGAGATTATGCACACACTTATTTCATTTTTCATATAATTATAGTTTTCAAATAGCAATGGTTATTGAAATCATGGGATTATATTAAATGGATTTAGAAAACTCTTTTAATGTAAAGTTCATGAAATGTTATAAGCAAAATTATTTCCTTAAAAATAAAATAATTCTATTTAAGTTATTTATACATTTTTTGAGTTAGAACTAATAAAGTTAGTTCCATACAAAATGTTATAGACAATGGCACTAGTATGAGGAATGTTTTGATATGGGGAGTGAAACCATAAGAATTAACAGAACGTTTTTCCATAAGAGTTATGTCTAGTGGCCATAAATTATGGTTTTTAATTATGAACTACCAAGTATCAGGGAATTATACAATAGAAAAATTTTATATTCAAAGGATAATTATCGAATGATTTTACAAATATAATTTTTTTATGAAATCTATATTAAAGAAATTATATGGATTTTCAATGATTTTGAAATCTACTTTGAAAATTATGTATTTAAATATATTTTAAAACAAAATATTATTTCAAGAAATTATACATGAAAGGTTTTTTATAATCATTTTTCAAAACCCCATTACTGGGTATATTTACTATTCACCCTGCATATTATAACCATGTTGACAGGTTTAGAAATCTTGTTGCAATGTATTTATTTTGTGGAGGAAAAACAATAAATAATATTTTGTTTATTTATGTTCATTTTGTATAGATATGATGAGATGTAACAATTGTATCTAATTCTCCAAAAACGTAGACTAATAAAGGTCCTCTATTAAATAATATATTGTGTAATTATTAATTTTATTTTATCAAGAAAATTACACAACATGTTTAATGCACCGGCTCTAGGAAACCGACATTGGGGTCTTTACATAGACTTTGAGGATAAATATATAATAACATCCTAGAATTTTGTTAAGGAGTAGATTATGTGGATCTTTCTCAAAAATACATCCCTATCTGGATACTACAAGTGGATGTGGCTCTGCCACATATGTACCTAGGAGTAATAACTCTAACAAGGAGTTTCAGGCTTGAATTGGGGTGACTGGATATATGAGAACATGCCTTACTGCACACCTGGTTTGACACTCCCAGGGGATATGCTTAGGATAATTTATATTTTCTTTAAAAACCATTATAATGGATTTAAAAGTAAATTTTTCCTCAAAGAAACCATTTTTATGATTATGAGATTAGATATTCATAAGATTTCAATTTATGTAAAGTATTTATCCAGTTGAGATTATACCTTATGATTCATAACCTAATCTAGTGTATTCTAGTTTTTAGAAATGGCACCTAGTGGAAGGAATGGAAATTGAATGAACGTGTATATCCCATATAGTGATTGCCCTCCTATGCAGGATAATGATGTTGCCTCTGGAGCTCTGACTGGTGTTGAGAAACTTATAACTACACTGAGACAATTGAATCAGGTTATAAAGAATAACCTTACTCGTATGGAGCATCCTGATCCACAACACGGAGGAGCAATATTAGAACACTATATACAAAAACTACCTCCATAATTCAATGGGAATATGAACCCATTTGTAGTGAAGCAGTGGATAATTTCTTTAGACAAGATATTTCTTGTATTAGGATTTAATGAAAGGGTGAAGGTTGTTATGGAAATTTTTCATCTTTCAGGAGATGCATATCAATGGTGGTCATTGATTCAAAACATGACGGAGGAGGAAGAAAAAGAAAATATGGAATGGATTGAACATAAATATATTTTCTTAGAAAAAAATATTTCTCTTGAACAATGAGTGGATATGGAAAGGAAGTTTCGGAGTCTGAGGTAAATAGAAGTTGATAATCTTACAATGTATGAAGCAAAAATCATAAGGTTATAAAGGCATGCTACAGACAACATACTTAATCCAAGGAGCATGATTGATCAATTATTTGATGCTCTAAATCCTTTCCTCTAATGGGAACTCATCTTCCAAAAAATCTCATCATACGAGCATATAGTATGATGTCCTATCAAGACAGAAAATGAATTCTCTATGTCTTATGACTTTAAAGGAGGGAAAGATAAGAAGATGAATTCTGATAACTCTAAACAAAATAAGTAAATGGGGAAGAAGGGAAGAGTTGGCATTCAAACTTGTGGTAATTGCGGGAAGAAACACCATTGTACTTTCTTAAAGGGTATGAGTGTTTTTTACAAGTGTGGACAAAAGGCCATCACTCTTGTGATTGATTGGGGAAGAATCAAGTGACCAATGTTCAATGCTACAATTTCAAGGAGAAATAATATTATGAAAATGATTGTCCTAGGTGTCAAGGAAACATTCCCCAAAGAAGGCCAAGAGAGTAAGACCAAGCTTATGTGATCACAACTGCTGAGATTGAAGTTCGTAATGATGTGGTGGCAGGAACTTTAATCGTTTTCTCAAACTTAGAAAATGCGTTATTTGATTTTGGATCATCACATTCTTCTATATCTTCCCATTTTGTCGATAGAATTAGATATTTACAATTTGATTTAATATAGGATTTGGTAGTAAAAACTCATAAGGGAAGTATCATTGCAACAAAGATGTGTTAATCAGTCCCCCTTACGACACACAAACATGCTTTAGTTGCTGATCATGTTATCATACCTATGATTGACTTTGATATAATCCCCAACATGGATTGGATTACAAATTATGATTCAAAAAACTATTGCAATAAGATGAAATTTACAATTTTTTTAGAAAAATGTAGAATACCTTATCTTTAGAGAAGAAACATCATCATTTTATTCTTATTTACATCCTCCCCTAGTAGCTCCACCTAATGCCATTTTTGGGAAGGATGAGAAAACAATATTTATGGGTGATAAAGAAAATATTTAAATTGAGGATGTACCTATTATGAAAGAATATATTGATGTTTTATAGAGGATTTGCATGGACATCTTCCTGATCGGGATGTTGAGTTCTCTATTGATTTAATTTCTTGTCCAAGACCTATATCCTATAATTCTTATAGAATAGACACTATCGAATTTGTAGAATGAAAGAAAAAACAAGAGGACTTGAGTGATAAAGGATTTAATCGCCCTTGTGTTTCTCTATGGGGAGCCCCTATTCTTTTCGTTAAGAAGAAAGATGGATCTATGAGGCTGTGAATTGACTATAGAGAGATCAATGCTATTATGATAAAGAAAAAGCATCCTCTTCCTCGTATTGATGACTTATTTAACAAACTTCATGGAGACCAATATTTTTCAAATATTACCTTCGATCTGTATATCATCAGTTGCATGTGGGGAAGGAAGATATTCCAAAAATAGTATTTAGAACCTCATATGGGCATCACATGTTTATAGTAATGCCTTTCAGACTAACTAATGCACCCTCTCTTTTCATGGATTTAATGAATATAGTTTTCAAGGAATATCCTGATGTCTTTTTGTGGTATTTATAGATGATATCATGGTATAATCTAAAATATATGAAGACCATGAGGATCACTTGGGCATTATTCTGAAAACACTTAGAAAAAATGAATTATATGGGAAGTTTAGAAACTGTTAATTTTAACTTCAATTAGTTCCTTTTCTTGGCCATGTTGTCTCTAAGGATAGAATCTTAGTTGATCCTATAAATACAGGGGCGGTTCAAGAATTACCCACTCTAATGAACATAACTGAGGTACGTAGTTTTATTCGTTTAGCAGGTTATTATTGGTGTTTCGTATGGAAATTTTCCCATTTAGCCAACCCATTAACAAGGTTACTCACAAAGTGGTTAAGTTATTATGGAAAAAAGAATGTGTAGAATGTTTTGAAGAATTAAAGAGTAGATTAGTGAATGCTCCAATCCTAACTCTACCATCAGGAATTGGTGGATGTGTGATCTATAGTGATGCATCAAATAAAGGACTTGGTTGTATCCTTATTCATATTGATAAGTTATATACTATGCATCAAGGTAATTACAAATTCATGAGCATAACTATCCAACTCATGATCTTGAGTTAGCAGCAGTAATTTCTGCTCTTAAGATATGGAGACACTATCTTTATGTCAAAATGTGTGAGATATGTATGGATTAGAAGAGTTTAAAATATATATTTCACAGAAAGAACTCAATATGAGGCAATGGTGATGGCTTAAGCTACTCAAGGATTATGATTGTTCCATGCACAACAATACAGGAAAGGAAAATAGGGTAGTTGATGCATTGAGGAGGAAGGATCATACAGTTTTAAAGAAAATCAGAACTGACCAGGATCCTATGTACATGGAACTAGCGATGATGGATATAGGAATTATTAAAGAAGGTGAAACATCACTATGTTTTCAATTGTTTTCCTAATAATCTTTATTTGAAAGAGATAAAACCTCTCAGTCTGATGATGAGAATCTTCAAAAGAAAATTAAATGTGTGAATTATGGGAAGTTGGATGACTTCGTGTGTGAAGATGAAATTCTGATATTTGGGAAGAGTCTATGTGTTACCTCTATACACGAGTTAAAAAGATAGTTATTAGGTGATTCCCATAGCTTTATGTTCTTGATACATCCTGGAATCACTAAAATGTATAGATATTTGAAGGAAAATTTCTAGTGGGACAACATGAAGAATGAAATTGTTGATTATGTATCAAGATGTTTAGTCTGTCAACAAGTGAAGGACAAACGATAACATCCTAGAGGAGTCATGCAACCTCTACCTATTCCTACATGGAAATGGGATGCAATGACTATGGATTTTGTCCATGGATTACCCAAAAATCTATTAAGGAGTGATTCAATATGGGTAATTGTTGATCAACTTACAAAATCTGCACATTTACTCTCTATAAGGGAGGATTTTTAACTTGAGAGCCTTGTATGAAACTATATCAATGAAGTTGTGTGACATCATGGAGAACCTATATCAATTGTTTTTGATCATGATCCACAATTTACATCGAAATTCTAGAAATTTTACTAGAAAGATTTGGATACTGAACTTTGTTTGAGTACAACATATCACCCTCAAACTGATGGGAAATCAGAAAGATTGATCCAACCATTAGAAGATATGTTGAGATCATGTTCACTTTACTTTCAGGGTATATTCGATTAGTATTTACATTTAGTGGAGTTTTCCTATAGTAATAGTTTCCATTCAAGTATTAAAATGACATTATATGAAGCATTGTATGGAAAGAGATGTCGCACACCAACATGTTGGGATGATGTTGGTGAAAGAAAGCTTTTGGGCCTAGAGCTTGTAGAGGAAACAATAGAGAAGGTAAAGAGTATTCAAACCCATATCAAAGATTCTCTATGAAGGAAAAATAGCAATGCCTATACTTTAAGGAAGGATTTGGAATTTCAAGTGGGAGATTATGTTTTCTTGAAAGCATCTCCATGGAAGGGTGTTATAAAATTTGGGAAGAAAGGGAAACTAAGCCCAATGTACATAGGTCCTTTTGAAATTCTGGAGAGAGTTGGAGCTCTGGCTTATCGTTTAGAGATTCCACCTATCCTTTCTATGGTACACAATGTTCTCCATGTATCATTGTTGAGAAAGTACATACCAGACCTAACACATGTACTCACTTTTGAAGGTATAGAATTGGAACCTGACATGTCTTGCCATGAAGAACCTATACGGATTCTGGACTATAAATTGCAGGTGTTGAGGAATCAGATGACTCGACTGGAAAACTTACTTTGGAAAATTCATAAAATTGAAGAGGTGATGTGGCAGCTAGAGGATATTATGATGAAGAACTACCCAAATCATTTTATGGGGTTAACATACTGGTAATTTTGGGTATGAAATTTTTGTAAGGGGGGAAGAATGTAACACCCCAAGGATTTACAAATAAATTTAATATAGAATTCATGCAACACCGAGTCTCAGTGAAATAAAAACTATTATTTATAGGAGATAGTTATAACCAAGACCTTTAACATAATTTTTCCACTTTTTTGTTTTGTATTTTGAAAAATGGATATAGATAGTTATGATCAGTAAGATATTTAGAGACTCATAAGATCAACTTACATTTTTGGTGAATATTAACTTGACCCTTATGAATAGTATTGTACCCTTTTTAATATTAATATGAATCTTATGAATAGTAACCTCATCCATGTAAGTATAAATAAAATTTAGGAACCTTATAAATTAAAGTATGATATAATGGTATAAGAAAGTGAATATTTTAAAACATAATAAAGTGTTGGTAATTTTGTGAGTAATAAATATTTAATTTTATATTTTTAATTAATTAATTCAATTAAATGAAAATTTATTTTTAAATAATGTATTCATAAATAAATATTTTTTAGTCCTATGATTTTAAGATAATTTAATAATACCTTAGTTAATTTTTCAGGGTGCTATAAAATCAGTTTTAAATTTAAAAACTGTAATTTTTGAATAAATGATGATTTTAATTGAAAATTAAATTTCTGATATTTTTAAAATTATTTTAAAAAACTGGAGTTCATTTCTTTGATTCTACACGTCCAAAAATGGTTACTATGTTTATTTGGAATTTTTCTGAAATACTTGAATTTCAGTGAATAGAAAAATACGGTAATTTACGGTATAAATACATTATAAGATAAATACACTATTACTTGAATCATGGATAATGTAAGAACACTTGGATCTAACTCACATTCACTTAACAATATTTCTATTCACATTAAGCAACACTATTTCTTGTCTTGACTAAAATAATTAAATAATGAACAAGGTATTCAAAAATCACCACTCTCCTCTGCTATAAAATCACCCTCTCTCCCCCTTCTCCTCACTCCTCTAAGCCCTGAAGCTCTTTAAAGTTCTACGCAAATAATCATCCCTAGTATCTCCACACATCCAAGAGCTATTGGTCTTTCTAAAAGATAAAAACCCCTTCCCTTAAGGATATTCCCAAGGAGGATTACTCAAGAGGTAAAACCCTCTTCCTTTTTCTTTTTAATTTCTTTTAAGTTCCTTCATTTATTATTATCTCCTCACCTTATCTATAAAAATGATCATGATAACTCCAGCATCATTTATATATTTTAATTACATCATTTTAATGGAACATCCATCATCAATCACCTTACTCACTCTCTTTTATTTTAAAAACGAAATCATAATCCGATAGGTGCTGATTTACAACCTTCGGGAATGACAAACATTTGTTCTTCAAATTATCCTTCAAGTACGGTAATGAAACCATTTTTATGGTTTTAAAAAACTATATTATATGTATTATAACCCATATAATGTTTTTTAACCAATATATATACATAATATTAATTCATACAAAAAAACTAGGTCATAATAATCTAAATATCTCCAAAATGATTTTCATTAATATTTCATCTAATAACTCATCCTCATACCATATAAACCAATGTATTATATAACCATTTAATCTCTTTAATGTTAATTATTATCATATAAAATCAATTTTGGTGAATTATACCCATTCCACATGAACATCATTACTTATAATCAAGAGAACCGATTATGAAACCAAGAAAACAAACACTTCAGAATGACAGAATTCAATCCTATAATTTATCAATAAAGACATAAGTGAACTTAACAAAACAATAATGAATAATATATATATATATATATTATTCTATATTAAATAATTAATGGATTTAATTTTATTATCCAGGAAACTAATGCAATGAGCATAAAACATTCGAACATAATGTAATAGTTTTCTACCTGAACCTCCATTTTCATTCGGGTTACTCTTATTCTCTACTCACCTCAATGAAATTCTTATTTATTCTTATTTAATCCTAATAAATTATTTTTTAATGTTCTATATATGTTTACCAACAAGAATATTTCTTTCTTTTATGGTGAGTTACATGTTTGAAAAGGGTCTTTCAAAAATTATTCTCGAAATACAATCCCAATTCAAGGGAATTTCTAGAATTCTTACCAACTTTCAAGGGCACTATATAATTTGTTTTCAGTAAAAATTATTTTTATAAAGTCACTAATTTTATTATGAAAAAGGAAACTAATTCACTTCTGGTTTTATTCAAATACTTTTTCAAAATAACACCTCTTTTAAAAGTAAAATAGTATTTATATCAAGAATTACTCAATTTTATAAGAGTATTGTCACCTATTTTAACCCTCTTATTGATTCTTATGTTTAAATGGGGTTAAAGTTTTATAATACCATCCAACATATTTTATTAAATTTATTATCATTATATTGATGGTGGATTTACAATATTGATACCATTCACCATATTACTTTTAATGATTGTGTTTATGTTTAATGTTTGGGGAATGTTATTTACATTTCATATTTTAGTTTTAGTATAAATGTATATGTTTTTTATGTTCATCCCCATTCACATGTAGAATGGAGTGGACTTATTATGTTATGGGTGGGGCCTGCTATAGCCCCTCAATGCATCTGTAGGTCTCATGAGACAAACTAGTTTGAGTTTTTTCCCGTATATGTATAGTCATGGGACAAGGCCTTGACAGAATGGTAATGATGTCCCATATTATGAATTACCTAATTTTGAAACTAGTAATTGATAGCCAATGTGGTTATTCAACTAATATAATACCAATGGGTTTTTTATTATGGAATTATTTATTCATCTCTTATTCATGCCATATTATGTTCATGTTTATTTTTTAATGGCATGTGTACTTTTAGTTATTCAACCTACCTTAATATTTATGTTTCTGTTGTATTCTTTACCCATAATAAGCATTTGAGCTAACCCCTTTCTTATGTTTTATTTTTCCCCGGGATATGAAGAAGTATATAATGAATGACTTGTATGTATAATCTTAGAGTTGTGGATGTTCCCAATGGGATTCATATGTCATATTTCATTTCAAGTTGTAATGTTTAACTTATGTATTCATCTGGTTGTCCAAAAATACTAAACTATTTGGTCCTTCTGGATACGAATTTCTTGTAATTATGCCAAAATAATAAAATAATGCACCAACTCTAGGAAAATGAGGTCAGGGTCTTTACAATAACATGAAGGTAATAAGAGATGTTAGAAAAGGCCTTTTAATGAGGCATAAAAGAACATGAATAATAAGGTATTATTTAGCATGATAATTATAACATGGGAAATGTGGGAACACCTTAAAACACTACATCATTAACATAAGTCAAAGATAAACTTCCAAGATTTCATAGTGGAAAAATGTCCCGTAACAGAATCAGGAAACCCCCATCCCAATAAGACATATCATGATACTAAACATTACCCAATGCATTGTAGCACTATTAGGGTGAACCCTTTATACTCATTTCAGTATCATGATTAAGTGTGACACATAGATCCTATAACATGGATTCAATCAACATCATAAGTTTTTCCATGATCAAGGAATGTGGAATACATACATGTAAGTCCCCAATCAATATGTGTATGTGCATAATGGTGAATACCCTTTATATTGATATGGGAAAGGTATCCACTACATGATGATTATGGCATGGAAAATCATTGTAAAATTTCAGCAGTATAATGACATAATATGGAAATTCATAAAATGGGTTGATGAGAGAGAAATAGGTATCTTAACATTTAAAAATGAAATAGATAGTATGAGGTATATTTAAGAACATATCCCAACATAGGAAAAAAGTAAATTTGGAGACATAACAGAAAAGGGATTCTTGATAAAAGAGGAAAGTGGAAGATCCCTTATAGAATTTAGGCATAGTAATGAGTGTACATAAAAGATAATAGGGGGGATAAATGAGATTTAAAGGATCTCTCATCATTTATACTTCAAATGGATAGTAAGGAGATCATGGAACATCATATACCTTACCTGGAGTTTTGAATCCAAAGGCTTGGGAGAGGCTTCTTAAGAGCTTGTGGGTGACTTGGGAGGACTATAGGGAGAGTTGGGAGGAGTGTAGATGAGATTCGAGGAGTTTGAGTGAGGAGAAATGGGATCTTGGGTTGGTTTATATTGGAATAAAGGGGGATTTCATTATTATTTTGGTTTTGAACACTACATAATAAAATATTCAAAACCACAAACCATCCCATGGTTTTTGCCTGTGGTTTCTCGAAAAGGGTAGTGTATTAAAATATTTTATAAGTACAAGGGATGAAGATATTAAAAAAATGCCCTTGCTTAAGTGGAGTTGATTCACACTCTCAAAGTAATGATTTTAAAATCTTAAAATATATTATAAGTCTTCGAGGTTTCACTATAACTTTATCAAATAAATCAAATAAAATTAAAATTACATTATTTAAATGGAAAAAATATATTTGTTTGATGAAAACTTTTATAGTATTTATTAGATCACTATTGGGATGTTATGATGTCATAAAACACACCATATATTTATATGGTATTTATTTTTTACCCAAAATTTGGTTGTGTCAGAAAATTATGAAAAACTCATTGTTGGAAAATTTTGACATTATGATTACAAAAATAATATTAATTTTATCTAAATGAATTTCTAAATATTTTAATTTTCTCTTTGAGAATAAAAACTGATATTTATTGAAAATGATGGGATTTGACAATGACAGTTTTCAAACCCTAATAAAAATTTATTTTGTATTCATAAAAATTATATGATCATTTATATTCAATAAAATATATTTAATAATAATATTTTATTAAAATATTATTTATTCCAAAAATCCAATAATTCATTTAAAATAGATATCTTAGTTGAATTTGAAAATTAACCAAAAATACCATTTATGATATAAAAATAATTTACAAAGTAAAAAAAATAGAATGAAAATATTTTCATTATTATATAAAAAAATAAATATACATATTCTTATTTCTAGGTTCTTGATACATATCCAATTATTACACCAGCATACATCCTAAGAGTAAGGTGCACGACGGTGGGGATTTAATGGGGTCGTTCAGTGAACATGGTTTGGGCCGTGATCTTGATGATCTTATACTTCTTCCATAAATGGTTTCCATTATACTTAAGTTATTGAATCTTGGATTGGAATTAGTCTAGGGAACATCTCAGAAGTGCTATCTCTGTAACACCTCGAGATTTTATGAAAAATATTCTTTTAATTTCATTAATGTCTTGTGTTGTATGCTACACCAAGATTACCTTGTGCTATATGCCACACCGTATTAGCTTGGAGTATACGCAACACTATTCTTGGATCATGTTACACAAAATTTTGATAATAGTTATTCTACACAACATTGAGTGTATATATATATATATATATATATTAAATTTATAAATCAAATATGGTTGGATTCTGTTATATGAAACAGCGAAGGATTCTTGCACAACACGCAACCCTGACTTGGCTTGCATTACACGCAATCACGACCTTCCTCGATAGCGTGTGTTGTACGCAATACCGAGTTTTACTAAACAATGATATATTATTATAATATTATTATGAACTAGACGTTATGAATATTATTAACTAAATTTTGAATTTTATAACATTATTATTCATCTTACAAATTTTCTAGAACATGGTATAAGAACAAAATAAATTTTTTCGGGTAAAATAAGTATTTTGCAAAAAATGCAGTTTTGCCGCCTTTTGATGGCGCACCCACTTTAAATATAGTTTTTTACATGTTTAAAAGTTCAATTTAACAAAATAAAATTCTTCTTTTGAATCAGGGTATAAAAATTTACATTGGATAATTTTTTGATTTTTTTCGGATAACTTTCATATTTTGATGAATAGTAAAAATATGATAATTTTTAATTAAAAAGAACTTTTTTCATTAAGATAATTTATATGGATAAATTATAATATTGGATGGTTTTAAAGTATAAATAGAATATATTTTTACCATTTGATATAATGTATGTCATTATCATTAATTTCACATTGAATTCATAGGTAAAAACATTTCAATCTTTAGCAATGTTTTAACTTCTAAAACCCATTTTCTTAACAACAGGATTTATTTTAAATTAATTACTGCAACTTAAATGTTTTTAATTTTGAAAAATTGATTCCATATTCAGAATCGGTGGGTCCAAATTATGTTAATAGGATACTTTTTATTTTTGGGCATTATGAATAGTAACTACGGTAAATTTTATTTACCATAGTTAAAGGTAAATCGGGTAATTAAGGGTAAAAATAAGATTATAAAATTACCCTAACACCTGCTAAAATCCTATTGGATGACTAAAAGTCGACCCATATCACCTTAGGGTCGGATTAGATTCATTTAATGGACTTTTGTCTATGAAAATGATTTAATTATTATTAAAACCAAAGAATGTGACAACATGTCACTTTCTTAAATCCTATAAGTATAATAATTTTAATTTGGTGATAAACATAATTAAACTTCGAACATGAATAATCTCCAGAAAGCTAATATAATTATCTATATCATAGGAATTTATTTATAATTTTTAGGGATTAAATAATTATCATTAATTATGACACAATAGTGATGTTGAAATTATTTTATTAATTAAAATATCAAATAAATTGTTTTAAAAATATTAAAATAAATATTATATGAACTATTTAATGTTCTAAACTAATTTTCTAGATACATATGAAATTTTATGAATCTATTAAGGCTTTTAGTTCTAACATATCTTCAGTATATATTTTATTTAAATTCAAATAAATGAATAGTGTCAAAATTGACACTATTGTTATTTTATAAAAATAACATATTATAAAATTGTTTAAAAATCATAAAAATATTAAAAAATTATAAATTAAAATTTATATGGTCTAAAATGTCATAAAGTTTCAATTTATGGAAAATTCACAACACATATGTAATTATTTTTAATAATTTAAAATTTAGAATATTATTACCACAAATAAAATTAAATTGATAAATAAGGATAAATCAAGTTGATAATGTTTAAAATAAATTTCTAACATGTCTAAATTTTATTTCTTGATGGGATTACAATACTATCTCATCTAATCATAGGATATGAGTCATTTTGGAAGTTTTTATGTGGGGTTGGGATTTAATATAATCTAATATTTCATATATTTCCAAAGGTACCCCTCTCCTCCCTTATAAAAGGGAACCTCATCCCTCTCCTCCTCACACAAATTTGAGCCATCAAGCTCGACCAAACCTTGACCATTTCACTTCCCCACTTCCCTAGAATCATCCTAGAGGTTCTGGTCTTCTTCAAAGACCAACCCTAGTGCCCTAAGAGGAGGTTAAGAAGAGGCGCATCAAAAAGAGGTAATATACATTACCGATCCTTTCCAAATTCTTTCTTCTTCAACGTCTTCTTATTTAGTTGTTTCATTATGAAGTAATAAAATCAGTATCACTCATATACTGATATGTTATTATAAGTATGAAACAACCATATTTCAACATCTATCCATCCTACGGAAAATGAAATCACCGCGCGTGCGTACGTACGGAATACCGTCTCCACGTCGTGGTGTAATCTATTTTCCACCACCACCTTACTTGGATGGGTATAATGGTGTAAATAATGACTATATTTGATTATTGTAAATTGATATTGATTCTGAAATAGTATACATACACTCCAATACTATTCCATGATCATGGGAACGATACCATCACTCGTGCGTACGTACGGAATACCGTCTCCACGATGTGGTGTGACTAATTCTACATGATCTTCATTGCATAATGATTATATAAATGAATTGAATAAATTAATATGATATATATTACACTAATAACATTCTAGAAATGAGGTATCTATAACATAAAGAGAAGAATAAGAATTTATTTGACAAAACACGCATAAGAACAAAAAGTAATAAACACCCGAATAACAAGTTGTAATGAAATATTACTAATAAGAAGCTAAGAATATGACCATATGTGATATCATAACAATGAGTATGATTCTGGAATAAGTCAATAACATTATTTAAATCATTATACCGGAGGTTCGGACATGTACAAAGCATATCGGACCTAAGGTAAGGGAAATATCACAATCTCATTTTTATCCGAGATTGTTTATACTTTGGCATTTACTGGGGTGTATTTTATCATACACATCCATGTTTCCTCAATATTTAATATTATTTCCATCCAAATACGATTTTTTAAATCCAATTTTACCCTTCGGTGAGTTTTTAGTAAAGGATACGAAAGGAATCTTTTGTCGTTTTTCGTACGAGGTACTTTTTGACTTTTCTGACAAAAGTTCGAAGAATGTTTTTTTTAACTTATACGGAATGAATGGATTTTTAAAACATTATTTCCAAGAAGCTTCCTTTACAAGTTTTCAAGTTTATTTTTAATAAACTTATTTTAGTTTTTAATTGTACGACATGTTAAGAAAGGAAAAGTGTTTTTGAAACATAAAGGATATTTTCCTCAAGAATGGAGTTCAAGTGTTTTATCAAAATTATTTTCCATCTAAGATAAAATAGGGTTCTGTTTCTATCCCTATTTTACATTTATTTTATTATGTTGTGATGGAATTATTTTTATGAATTCTTTTGACTTATATTAATTGTTTTATGATGTCACGATGTTCAAGATTCCCATTTTTATTACATGGGTTATGCCATGATGTATGGTTTATGATTTTGTGGCACACATAAGAATGGTATCATTAAGAGATGGGTGGGACATATATCTCCCTCCAATGCATTGGGTAAATATTTTATATCTCATGAGATAGACATGGCTGTAATGGCAGGTTAAACCGGTTCAGTGAAACAGGACTGAAACGAGGAGTGAACTCGGTTCAGAAATGGACTTTATCCACTAAGATAGTCTTGGCAATGAGTCTTGACTAACAAGAAATGATTCTCTATGATTATGTGTGTATTCCAAAAAGTTTCATGTTTTAAGTTATGATTATTGGGATTTCATTTCACTACTATGATTTATCCCATGTTATGAGATTATGATTTCTTTTGCAGGTTAAGATTTCCAAAAGTTATGTTCTTATGTATATGATGTGATTGATATTTCTTTTGTTTACCCTTACTGAGAATTTGAGCTCACCCTTTTTGTATGTTTTCTTTACCCAGGTCAGGAAGAAGGTTATTAAGTAAGATATTCCAAAAGGGACTATAGATATGATGAAATAAATGGGAGACAGTGTAGACGCTTTATGAACCAGTTGTTTATGTTTCCCAGTTTCTAAAGACACTATACCTATGCGGTCCTTTCGTGGTTTTTTATATGTTGTAATAAGTATGATTCAATTTTAAAGTATTAACAATGTTTGTAAAGTATGAGTAATTATGGTTGGTATGAGAGGAAAGGTTTAGTCAACCTTTGGAAACTAGGATGCGAAAACGTTAGTGAGATCCCTAGAGATATTTCTAAGGTATGTCTAGAGATGTCCCTAAGGATAAGTATACGTATAGGATATAGTCCTAGAACTATGGTAACAATCATAGAATTTAACCTAAGATGTTAGATATTGAGGATACTCCCCCTTTACTATGTTGTTTTCCCTAGCATGATTTTTTCCTCTCACACTATTCTTTTTGGGTTTTAGAAAATGGCTGGAAACAGAAAGATTCACGATAATGGAGGATATGATAGATAATGGAATGATTTTTGTCATGAGAAACCAAATGAAAGGGGATCTGGAAGTCCAAACATCTTTATTATGCCTAATCAGAAATCTCATAATATGATCAATAATCTCAACTTTGGTAAGTTTCCCGACTCAGATAATAAGAGAAAGATGGAGTTTCATGATGATCATAGAGGAAATAAAGTTCAATTTCCCTCATGTAAATCTTTTGGGAAGAGGCATCAGGGAGATTGTTTCAAAGGAACTGGAAGATGCTTTGGGTGTGGAAAAGAATGACACAAAGCCACTAAGTGCAAAGGAAAAGGTTCAGTTAACACCATGGACAAGGATAATGGTATTGCTACGACATCAAAAATGATTAGATGTTTTAAATGTGGAATGTAAGGGCATTATGCAAACCAATGCCCTAATGGAAAATCTCATGAAGAGAATCAGCATAGTCATATGGGTAGTATTTATGTGGATAATGATGAGGAGACTACAAATGATATATGAGCTGAAAGAAGTGTTGAAGCTCAGTGAGTTGTTTTAGAAGGTAGTGGAATGATTGTATGTTTATTGAGAGTTATGTTGTATAGCTAATGGTACTATGGAATAAAGAATCATCTAGGGATTGTTACACTATTGTTTTTCCTAAAAGTATTTGAAAGTATATGTTGAATGGTACCAGTAACCATGGAAGGTTATTCAGATATTTTTGTAAAGTAGATGATATGCACATAATGAAGGAATAAGAAGATAATGAGATGTTTGATTGTATTCATGAGCTCATGATTGATATAAGGACTATGTGATATCATGGTTTGAGTATATAGAATTTTTAGGATTTTGGTATGTGGAAAGTGTTAAATTTTAACTGCATTCATGTTTTCACTAAGGTTCAATGGGTATTCATTTTTCAAGAGAATACATGATTAAGGCCTTCGAATTTTTGGAATGTGACCAACAAGACATATCTTATGATATATGGGGATCAACGATGATATTAAACCTCTGGTAATCGTTTTCACTATATTATGAGAGTGGATTGCAGTATTATGGATAAGCCTAAAGATTGGAATGGATTATGATGGATATAAGTTAGTATTGTTTAAGGATAAACGTTTTTTTCGATATTATTGATGGGATGTTATAGTAATATAGTTTTAGAAAAAGGACAACCTGCAGGACGGGCGATAGCCCATCGCGTTAGACAAGGCTATGGGAATTGAACCAACAATCGAAGTGCGACTGGCCTTTATCGCCTACCACTGGCCTACAGGAAGTCCCTGGTTAGTATAAACTAGTTTTATTTTATTAAGCGGTATGATATATGAAGTATAAGTTCATTTTTGGAACCATATACGATTAATCTAACCATATGATGGACTTATAACGTTTGTTAACCTTTTGTTTGAAAGAGATGGAATGACCCATCATTCTATCACATGATCTGCTAACACATCACGAATAACAAATTCAACTTCATTTCTTTAAGGGATGAAGTGGAAATTGTTCAATTCACGAACAATAGTGAGATTATACCAAAATCATGTAAGTATTTCTTTCAATTCATCAACTTTAGGGAAATGATCTTGAAAACCAAAAATGTTTTTCTAGTTCCCTTATATCCGATGAATAAGATGGTACCTTAGATCATCACAAATCTATAGCTTTTTGATTGTTGGCTTTTTCATAGACATGTTCTCCACCACTCTCCATCAGAACTTGATGGTTAGATTTTTCTTCCATATCCATATTTTCACTTATGTTCTCCTCTGTGGAAACCCAGTGATGAGTTAATTTGGGTAACCATTACATTTCATACTTTAGTTTTTAAAGCCATGTTTTGGTATTCCTTTTTACGATGTGGGTTTCTATTAAACAAACTTTTGAGTAGTAAACCATTTATAACCCCGATGAATTTCGAGGGCGAAATTCATTTTAAGGGGGGTAGAATGTAACGCCCCGAGATTTTATGAAAAATATTCTTTTAATTTCATTAATTTCTTGTGTTGTATGCTACACCAAGATTACCTTGTGCTATACGCAACATCGTATTATCTTGGAGTATATGCAACACTATTCTTGGATCGTGTTACACACAATTTTGATAATAGTTATTCTATGCAACATTGAGTATATATATATATATATATATATATTAAATGTATAAATGAAATATGGTTGGATTCTGTTATATGAAACAACGAAGGATTCTTGCACAACACGCAACCCTGACTTGGCTTGCATTACACGCAATCGCGACCTTCCTCGATAGCGTGTCTTGTACGCAATACCGGGTTTTACTAAACAACGATATATTATTATAATATTATTATGAAATAGCCGTTATGAATAGTATTAACTAAATTTTCAATTTTATAACATTATTATTCATCTTACACATTTTCTAGAACATGGTATAAGAACAAAATAAGTTTTTCGGGTAAAATAAGTATTTTGCAAAAAATACAGTTTTGCCGCCTTTTGATGGCGCACCCACTTTAAATATAGTTTTTGACATGTTTATAAGTTCAATTTGACAAAATAAAATTCCTCTTTTGAATCAGGGTATAAACATTTACTTTGGATAATTTTTTGATATTTTTCTGATAACTTTCATATTTTGATGAATAGTAAAAATACGCTAATTTTTAATTAAAAACATCTTTTTTCATTGAGATAATTTATATGGATAATTTATAATATTAAATGGTTTTAAAGTTTAAATAGAATATATTTTTACCTTTTGATATAATTTATGTCATTAGCATTAATTTCACATTGAATTCATAGGTAAAAACATTTCAATCTTTGGCAATGTTTTAACTTCTAAAACCCATTTTCTTAACAACGGGATTTATTTTAAATTAATTACTGAAACTTATATGTTTTGAATTTGGAAAAATGGATTCCATATTCATAATCAGTGGGTTCAAATTATGTTAATAGGCTACTTTTTATTTTTGGGCATTATGAATAGTAACTACGGTAAATTTTATTTATCATAGTTAAAGGTAAATCGGGTAATTAAGGGTAAATATAAGATTATAAAATTACCCTATCACATAATAAAATCCTATGGGATGACTAAAAGTCGACCCATATCATCTAAGGGTCGGATTATATTCATTTAATGGACTTTGGTCCATGAAAATGATTTAATTATTATTAAAACCAAATAATTTGACAACATGTCACTTTCTTAAATCTTATAAGTATAATAATTTTAATTTGGTGATAAACTTAATGAAACTTCGAACATAAATATTCTCCAGAAAGATAATATAATTATCTACATCATAAGAATTTATTTAGAATTTTTAGGGATTAAATAATTATCATTAATTATGACACAATAGTGATGTTGAAATTATTTTATTAATTAAAATATAAAATAATTTGTTTTAAAAATATTAAAATAAATATTATATGAACTATTTAATGTGATAAAATAATTTTCTAGATACATATGACATTTTATGAATCTATTAAAGCTTTTAGTTAGAACATATCTTCGGTATATATTTTATTTAAATTCAAATAAATGAATAGTGTCAAAATTGACACTATTGTTATTTTATAAAAATAACATATTATAAAATTGTTTAAAAATCACAAAAATATTTAAAAATTATAAATTAAAATTTATATGGTCTATAATATCATAAAGTATCAAATTATGGAAAATTCACAACACATAAGTAATTATTTATAATAATTTAAAATTTAGAATATTATTACCACAAATAAAATTAAATTGATAAATAAGGATAAATCAAGTTGATAATGTTGAAAATAAATTTCTAACACGTCCAAATTTTTTTAGGTGATGCGATTACAACCCTTTCCCATCTAATCTTCGGATATGAGGCATTTTGGAAGTTTTTATGTGGGGTTGAGATTTAATATAAACTAATATTTCTTATATTTCCAAAGGTGCCCCTCTCCTCCCTTATAAAAGGGCACCTCCTCCCTCTCCTCCTCACACAAATTTGAGCCTTCAATATCAGAAAAACCCTGACCATTTTACTTCCACACTTCCCTAGAATCATCCTAGAGGTTCTGGTCTTCTTCAAAGACCAACCCTAGTGCCCTAAGAGGAGGTTAAGAAGAGGCGCGTCAAAAAGAGGTAATATCCATTACCGATCCTTTCCAAATTCTTTCTTCTTCAACATCTTCTTCTTTAGTTTTTTCATTATGAAGTAATAACATCAGTATCAATCATATATTTATAGGTTATTATAAGTATGAAACAACCCTATTTCAACATCTATCCATCCTACGGAAAATGAAATCACCGCGCGTGCGTACGTACGAAATACCGTCTCCACGCCGTGGTGTAATCTATTTTCCACCACCACATTACTTGGATGCGTATAATGGTGTAAATAATGACTATATATAATTATTTTAAAGTGATATTGATTCTGAAATAGTATACATACACTCCAATACAATTCCATGATCATGGGAACGATATCATCGCTCGTGCATACGTACGGAATACCGTCTCCACAATGTGATGTGACTCGTTCTACATGATATTCATTGCATAATGATTATATAAATAAATTGAATAAATGAATATGATATATATTACACTAATAAAATTCTGGAAATGAGGTATCTATAACCTAAAGAGAAGAAAGAATTTATTCGACAAAACACGCATAAGAACAAAAAGTAATAAACACCCGAATAACAAGTTGTAATGAAATATTACTAATAAGAAGCTAAGAATATGACCATATGTGATATAATAACAATTATTATGATTATGGAATAAGTCAATAACATTATTTAAATCATTATACAGGAGGTTCGGACACATACAAAGCATATCGGACCTAAGGTAAGGGAAATATCACAATCTCATTTTTATCCGAGATTGTTCATACTTTGGCATTTACTGGGGTGTATTTTATCATCCACATCCATGTTTACTCAATATGTAATATTATTTCCATCCACCTACAATTTTTTAAATCCAATTTTACCCTTCGGTGAGTTTTTAGTAAAGGATATGAAAGGAATCTTTTGTCGTTTTTCGTATGAGGTACTTTTTGACTTTTTCAACAAAAGTACGAAGAATGTTTTTTTAACTTATACAGAATGAATGTATTTTTAAAAAATTATTTCCAAGAATCATCCTTTACAAGTTTTCAAGTTTATTTTTAATCAAATTCTTTTAGTTTATAATTGTATGACATGTTAAGAATGGAAAAGTGTTTTTGAAGGAGAAAGGATATTTTCCTCAAGAATGGAGTTCAAGTGTTTTATCAAAATTATTTTCCATCTAAGATAAAATAGGGTTCTGTTTCTATCCCTATTATTACATTTATTTGATTATGTTGTGATGGAATTATTTTTATGAATTCTTTTGTCTTATATGAATTGTTTTATGATGTCACGATGTTTAAGATTCCCATTTTTATTACATGGGTTATGCCATGATGTATGGTTTATGATTTTGTGGCACACATAAGAATGGTATCATTAAGAGATTGGTGGGACCTATATCTCCCTCCAATTCATTGGGTAAAGATTTTATATCTCATGATATAGACATGGCTGGAACGGCAGGTTAAACCGTTTTAGTGAAACAGGACTGAAATGAGGAGTGAACTCGGTTCAGAAATGGACTTTGTCCACTAAGATAGTATTGGAAATGAGTCTTGACTAACAAGAAATGATTCTCTATTATTATGTGTGTATGACAAAAAGTTTCATGTTTTAAGTTATGATTTTTGGGATTACATTTCACTACTATGATTTATCCCATGTTATGAGATTATGATTTCTTTTGCAGGTTAAGATTTCCAAAAGTTATGTTCTTATGTATATGATGTGATTGATATTTCTTTTGTTTACCCTTACTGAGCATTTGAGCTCACCCTTTTTGTATGTTTTCTTTCCACAGGTTAGGAAGAAGGTTATTAAGTAAGATATGCCAAAATGGACTATAGATATGATGAAATAAATGGGAGACAGTGTAGACGCTTTATGAACCAGTTGTTTATGTTTCCCAGTTTCTAAAGACACTATACCTATACGGTCCTTTCGTGGTTTTTTATATGTTGTAATAAGTATGGTTCAATTTTGAAGTATTAACAATGCATGTAAAGTATGGGTCGTTATAATCTCCCTTAGAAGCTCCAATAGAAGAGATTTATAGGGTACAATCCTACTTGTTGAGGCCAAAACTTCCTTTTTCCGAGTCAAAAGGATTTTTTGAAATCCTATAACTATACAAGTCATTTGATCAATGTTCAACAGATATATTATCAATAGTAATGATAATTAATAGTCATATAAATCCAATAGGATATAATAAAACAAAATAAGTGCATTTTTTTCAATATCCATAAGACATTTAATTAAATCAAAAGAAAGGGAATTTTATTCATAAATGTATGGGTCATTACAAAAGGGCTTCCTTGGTTAGATTTCTGCCCAAAGGGATAAGGGATTTATTGGTTAATAGGATGAAGATCTTATTATTTTAGGGGTTGGACAAGGTAGATTGTTTTAGAGGTGTGAATAAGTGGGGGGGGGGATTGAGTGCCATTTTATAGTCAAGAAGGAGGAGGGGCATTCTTGTGAATATAAAATGGTAAACACTATTGGGAGGTCTTCCGGACATCATGCACCTCCCATTAAAATCTATTTTTGAGATAATGGAGTAAATGGTTGAAATATTTCCATAAAATGGAGTTTGAACAGATTTTTATTGTATTTGGCCCCTTTTGTTAATGTTTTACCACTAAGTAAACTCGTTTTTACCTTAATCTATTTAAATAAATTTAATTACATTCAATATCATTTTTGGTAAAACATTAAGTTTACCTTAATATAAAATTTTAATTATTATAATTATGATATGGAATCCATTTTTTCAAATTCTAAACACATAAAAAGATGAAATAAATTTAAAATTAATCCCACAACCAAGATGGGAAAGCGTGTTTTTGAAGCAAAAAGTTTTAAAAAATCAAAATATTATATATCCAATTTAAGTGTAAAATTGATTATAATGACCTAAATTGGATTTATTGTTATATTATTTAAATAGTTATAATTTTTATCTAATTTAAAATATAATTTTACTATATAAAATAAATAGATGAAAAAATAGTTTTCAATTAAAATTCAGTGTTTTTCATTAGTCATCATATATGAATATTCTCAAAAAAATACCAAATATTCACCCAATGTAAATATAGATATTCTTCATTGAAGAATATAGTTTAATATTTCAAATAAAAAAGTGTAAAAAATTAGATTTATAATATGTAAGCCATTAAAAGGTTGTAAAATTATCTTTTAAAAAATTCATCTTTTTATTCATAAAATTTGACTTATTGTTACCTTATACCTATAATATCTGTTGAATGAGTGTAAAATATTTTATTGAATATATAATATATAAATTTTATTAAAAATATTCATCAAAAGTGTTATGTTTAATTTATAGAGTTAAAATTATTTTTGTACATAGAAAAATAGTTTTCTTATAAAAGGAATTTCATTATTTTTAGAAAGTTCATACATTCAATTCTAACTAATTGCTAAAAATTTATTAATTTTATATACATGCGTAAATCATAATTTGGAAAGTTAGTTAATATTATTAGTTACTTCCATCCCAACAGCTATGTGGTAAGTATAATAATATTTTAATAATCGGTTTAATATTATATTTTAGTTTGGTAAAACTCAGCCTTGCATGTAACACATGATATCAAAGAAACTCGACAGTGTGTTTAACATAATAAAAAAATTGTTTTGAATTTACCACAAGATAATTTCAGTATTTCGTGTAGTGGTTTATTAATTTTGTACAACATTCAGTAAAATCCATCAATGAAATTTAATTTATTTGAAAAATAATATTTCATAAAAGATTGGGTGGTATCATGTGCAGGGGGAACACCCCTTATTCAAATAAAAAACCAGTTCAAGAGTCTCTCACTTGAACTATATGATATATCACTTCACTATGCTGATAACTTATGTGATTTTAGAGTCATACCCATTACTTACACTGGCTGGGATATGCATTAGAGAGAACCCACCTGACGACATTAGCACCAACACCAACAGACCCCACTAGTCAATGAGTGGGTTGATCCCATCCCACTGTGTTGGCCCTGGTCTAGAATACCTGGTTCTGATATCAAGGGAATGTTAAGAACCCTTCCCAACATGAGACTTCTTCAATAAGTGTTGTATCCCCCACCATTGTCAATGTACCTCATTATATTCCTACAAATACTGAGTGAGGGTATTTTTCACCCACTTGGAATCGAGACCCCATCAACCTTCAAGGAAGGATGGGTTGACTCTCCCAATTAGGAGATCCACTGGAAGAATTCATGGGTCATTCAATGATGACGAACATTACCATGGAGGTGCGCCTCTAATTACAACAAATTTCAAGGTGACCCCCCTCATGTTGAATAATGTCACTATCTTGAAGATATGTTATAGTATATGAGGATAAACAACCACTAAAGGGGCCCTTCTTGTAGTTCTAGCCACAATACATGCATTTAAAACTCCCATAACCCCATAGGCTAGTTCATGGGGAAATCCAATGTCAACGAATATAAGAATAGGGAAAGATCCATGTCACCATCAACCACTCAGTTTTTGATTAAACAAAAAATTCAATGATTGAACTCTCTCCCACATCACCAATACTAGGGGTCGAAACCCATTAACTAAGATTTCCTATCCATAAATCTTAGGTCCATAAAATTCCAAAATCCCACCATAAGTACCTATAGGTGGAGGTTGTTCTAGCCTCCCTCCAAGGGTTTGCAGTGCATCCATCTCTATAAACATAAAAACCCCTCCTCTTATCCTCTACATTAGAAGTTGGAGAGGTATCAGGGTCTAGATTTATGACCTTATATAATAGATAATACTCAATTGATACCAAAAAATATGTTTCCCCTCTTTACCATCAGAAGGTTAGGAAAACACCATTCTATCTAGAATTGGTCTTGAAATGGGATTCACCTTCAAGAAGACACCCAAATATTTAGAGGATGGATGGCCCACACAGACCCTTGTGTGGAATCAAATATCCTGGAAAATCAACAACAAACTAGGTCTGCATTAGTGCTACCACTAATTTCCTTGACAGTGAAAATTTGAGCTTAGGTTGACCAGGAGAAGGATAACCCTCTAGATAATGATAAAGCGTACCTGTGGGGGATCATAGAGATTGACTAGTTTCCAGTCACAATTTTTTCACCTACAACATTGAATGTTTTCATCACAAAGTACCTCATTGATGACCAGGTAGAATTATTTTTCTAGACTATATTGGAAATGGTCAACCACCTTTAGGACCATTACCTGACCCAACCAGAATTCTATAAAAATCTCTATACCATCCTACAACAATGAGGGAGGGTTGAAATTGTAGTTCTCCTGATAGATCATCTCCCTAAAGTAAAAATATAACGACATACATGTTAACAAAATTGCATCAAGAGATTCATTGCAATTTAAAAATTTATAGATGAGTCATCCCGATACATGCAGATTAGAAGATGATCATAGTAGAGTATCCTCCACTTTATCCCCATAAAAAAAAATGGAATCATCAGTCTGGTATTTTAGTAAGAACTAAAAGTTATACTATACCGACCACCACCATGAACGTCATTACCAATTATTCCCTAGAGAACCTAGGAAATTGGACCACTAAGGAAGATAACAGTAGGTTGAATTATCCTTAGGGAGAAATGTAGTATTAGACTAATCCTCAAATGGGAAGCTACACTCTTTAGCAGAGAAATTTTCTAGGCCTCTGGATTCACTATAATGAAATTTTCCCACCCTCCTGCTGACTTCTCTTGAATGGAAAGGGACCCACTGAGTGAGTTGGAGTATCCATGATTGCACAAAAGATTGAAACAGATGCCAAGATATCCACAATGCTCCATGATCTAGAAGGCTATAAGAAGTTCACTACTAAGTGTATGGTTGTATAGTTCTTTATTCATGACAATCTCAAATGGGATCTAGTCTATACACCAGTTGGATTCCAAGTCCTTATTAGCTAGGCTCCTAGATTTGAACTAGGTTTACCCACACATCATATTAGGGTAGAAGATGGGGAATATGAAAAATGATCAAGATATGAGTTACTCACTCTGCTTGAGTCATGATACTATTAGCCTTGATGTCAATACCACCCTGCAATATGATCTGAATAGACCATAAATGTATTGGTGGCCACAAATCCTCACCATGATGATACGATAGCTTCTCTCATCACCCACCTTAAGGCACTGGAAAATCCATAGATTGAGATCCCATATGTAGGAAAGCCATATATGGTGTGGGTAGATCATAGTTTTCTACCAAAAGAATTTGGAAACTAGATTTTTACCCCATTCAATGGTAAGGGTTATTTGGTGCTTCACCAAACCAATATTGCCACCCAATGAGGCCTAATTCTAGAAACACTAGAGAAGAAAGAATCTTCCACACTCCAATGTCTCTTCAAGACTCTAGATAGTCCCATTTTAATCTATTTTAGTGATTTTCCTCTAGGATCATTCCCTATTTGAGACAATCTCTATAGTAAGTTACTCTAACAAATAAGCTCTACCGTGTGCAAGACCAGCATCAAGAACTTCTCATAGTTCAATAAGAGATTTGATGAGAAAATGATTGACTTTATCACCTAAGGGAAGGGGATCAAAAACAATAATGATATGTATCTTTCCTAGGTATATCTACTATAAATGTGTGTAGAGAATTTCAAATATGATCCGGACCCAACCCTCATATCATTGAAATATCCTTGTGTTTGGAAAAATCCCTACAATAGACCAAGAAACTGTTTCTCCCATTACCCCTTCTATCTATTGTGTGAAGGGCTATGAGAGCATAGATAGCTTATTCTATACATGTCAAGGCTCTTGAGACTACTCACATACATGACCCTTTATAGGATGAACCATGCTGAGAGAAATTGTTACAAGCACTGCCTCACTAAGATAAAATTTCTTAGGTTCCACCTCCTAGGGAGAATGTTGCCCTACCTCCCCATCAGGGAGTGGTACCCATTGTTACTTTCAGAGATAAGAAGAATTATCACTACTATTTTAAATATGAATAGTACTTGGGGTATTTCATATACACCCTCGAGAAGTGAATCCCAAATATTCCAGAAAGAAAAAGGCCATAGGAGGTCGAACTCTCGGATCATGAAAATAACTACCTATAACACAAGATCCTTAGAAATAATATCAAATAATTATTTGTCTTTAAAGATTTTATTTATGATGAAGTGTACCATATCCTAGTAAAATTGGATGATGTCTTGACATAAGTAACACATGTCTCTGATAGCCCTGATAATGACAACAAAGAATCTAGTGAGCAGAAACACTCCTCTCTACCCGGGAAAATAGAATTACAACATCTGTTTATCTCACAAGATAGTCACACTCACCCATGGGATTAATAATTCCAACATTAACATAACATACCCTCCTTTGGTTTCTAAATCTCCTCTAACACCCACATCAGTATCTATGTCACAAACATCCTAGTCTTAGAAGATCATGCACCAATAGACCAAAGGCATCTGTAGTTCCCCTCTAGTGCCAAAACTAGATAACATCCTCAGGATTTCATAGCTCTTTAATTGGGAACTATGACTAGTTTTTGTCCAACCATGGAATATTCTACTAATGAGAAGAAATAGTACACCTATGTGAACACAATCAAACTAGTAGATCAATTAATGATATACAGTGATGGAGAGATCCATTAAAACCCATGAAGAACCTCTTGAAGATTCCATCAAAGGATAGGTAGGGGATGTAATGAAAGACATAATCTATGAGATAAAATCTTAGAATATACTTTCATGCTACTAAGACGAGATATCATGCCTCATTTAGGGATCAACATGCACATCCATCCTAGGACACTCCATCAAGAATGACTCCACAACTAACTGTATTGGTTGACTGAGAACCTTAGTCACAACCATGACATGATCAACCACATCTATCTAGTGCCCAAAATCATCCATATATTTCCCAACCATCATGTGTTCATTCCAAACTAGCTATCCAAAAGTAGAATTTGGTTCTATTAGTTAGGACCCAATGCCACATCCAACGACCCCTGCTTCACTCCCTGCAAAATAATAACACCCATAAAGTTAAGAACATTACCCTTGCATGGAGATATGATGTGATAAAGAACCCCAATGGCATACCATCAAGGATCTCTATCCTCAAGGTACTTTTCCACTCAAAAGATATGAATGAAGATTTTATCAAATCCATTAAGATGCCCCATCATTTTGAGACTGATCTAGATGTACCTGAGGACTATCGTGTAGAGGAGGCAGTGATGGAGGAGTGAAAATAAATCATTTTCTTTTTTTAGAAATATGATTGGGCTAATATTCATGGTAACACATGCCTACAGTACATCACTGGATAGTTTACTGGTATGGAAATACACCACTAACTAGTGTATACTGGATCTGGGATCAATCTCATCCCATCCCAAACACTCCATAATTTTAGACTCATAGAAGAAGATCTAACAATTTCTAAACTGACAATTTAGGGTTATGATAAGAGAATAAAAAATCCACAAGGAATGATTCAACTAAAGACTCAATTTTATTTCCCAGGTGGAAAAAACTAAATTTTTAGTAGTCTCATGGGATAATGTGTACAATTCACTTATAGAAAGGTCTTGGTTCCATATGCTTGTAGTTGTCTTGTATTCATAGCACTAGTTCATCAAATAATCCATTTCTAGTCGAGTATGGGTATTCTAGGGTGATGTATTCCATTTAATCTCTTGTGATATAAACTATTTTATTGTTTTGTGCTACAAAAGTGATGTCAAATAACATTATATCAATGGGGTCAAACATATCAGCAACTCAAAGGATCTGACAACCACTTCAGTGGATCTGTTGATAGACATAAATGAAAAACAAGTCCTCCCAATCCACCAAGTGGAATCTATTACCCAAAACCTTGGTAACCATTTATTCATCACTAAAAAATAATTCTCATAGGTTAAATTTCACTCTTACATGGGACAAGCTTATACAGCACCAGAAGACCTTACAACTATAGAATACCAAGGGCACCACCATATGGCTGTTGACCCATGGCACCACCTCATATTTTAAAATACAGGGTTAACATAGTAAAAGTCGACCCAACATCTGTACATTCATATCAAAATTGGACCTCTCAATAAGAAACAATGTTGGATAGGCTAGGTATTATTCATTTACACAATTTCCATGAAGCTAGAACCCCTTTCCAAGGATATTGCATCTACAAAAAAAGACTCTAGAGCCACCTTGGATATGCTAATCTATAAGAGTCACCTCCTTCAATTTCCCATATATCAGGTGATGAATAGGACTAGGATAATTAATTTCCTATGATTAATAATGGTTTCTCAACCACTATCAATGATTTAATGGGGGTAGACATTGATATAGATCAAGATCAGAGGCCAACATAGATTAACGCATCTATGTCATCATAAGATCACCAGTGGTATGTGGACATCCTAAGACAACACCAAAATGTGAGCTACTCAAGATATAGTGAGATGTCAGGACTCACTCCTTAGGTTTTCATTCATCACCTAGGACACCTAGTGGGTCACTTTGAGTTCAATGATCCTCCCTGATGGATTTACCCATCCCATGGTGACATGGTCGAGGCATATGTTGATAAACTTATTAATTAAAACTTTATAAGAGAGGTCCAATATCCTAAATTGATAGCCACCATTATCCAATTAAATAAGAAAAATTAGCAGATTAGATTCAACATTGAATTTCAAAACCTCAATCTCCATTACATGATGGACGATTTTCCCTTTCTAGGGATAGATTTGATCATTGAAATAGTGACTAGTTTACCAGATCTGTCTACCATGGATGGATATTTCAGGAACAATCTGATCCAGATACCCCTCAAGGATTAATATACCACTGTTTTTAAGGGATCCTTGGAAAATTTCTTCTATAGAGTGATTCCATTTAGTTTGAAGAATGATGGAGTTACATTTTAGTGATCTTTTCATTATATCATGACTCCAATCCATAGAATGTTGGTTTACTGTTACATGATTGATTTTGTGGTCAAATCCAAAAACTACTAGGACCATTACAATGACCTTGAAAAAGAGTTTGAATTACTACACTCTCATCACATAATGATTTAACCCTTGTTTTTTGCCATCAAGGTTACCTCTATAAAATTTATTATTGTCATCATCAGATATAGAGGCATTGATAAAAACATAGGGAAACTTACAACTATCAACCAAATGCCTCCCCCACACAACCTCTGGGAGTTGAGAGGACTCTATGGCCACATAGCCTATATTATGAAATTTATTATATGTCATTATGTCAAGTGTAATCCCAAGTTAAATATCATGAATAATGGTGCCACCTACAAGTAGGATAAGGATTAGAAAACTATATTCATGGAAATTATCCAGTTTCTATTACAGCCTTCGGTTATGATGTCACCACTTTGGGGAAATCCCTTGGTCCTTTATGTGACTACTCTAGAATGGTACCTTAGAACCCTTCCTTCCTATAAGAAAAATTAAGGTAGAAATAAAAACCCATATCCTCACAACAACATGCTCCTTGATATGGTTACTAGAAAATACCTTACCGAGAAAAGTTTCCTCATACTGGTCATCACAGTGTAGAAGTTTCATCATTATTTTTAGCATCATGAGACACATCTCATGTCCGATGTTGATCTACCAAAATACATTCTCAACTTCCCCATAATCATACAATGACTGGTTTTTTGGTTAGTAATTCTTTAGTATTCTGACATTTGGTTTTTTCCAAAGAAATATGTCAAGGTCTAAATGATGATATACTTTCTGGTTGTGCCACCTAACATTGAGGAGCTACCTTTATATGATTATTTCCATAATGAATCCATCCTATTAGTGGAATGGGTTGTACTAAGATATATGAATTAGTTTGATGGTGCCTCATGGTGTCTGATTTGTAGAAGGATTCATGATCCCAAACTCAGTAGGGTAGGCCTAGGGAGTGCTTTCATAAATTATTCAAAATACTTCCTTATGTACTCATACCTCTTGAAATAGGGGTTCACCAACAATGAAGGTGTGTATCATGACCTTAAAATTGGTCTCAATATGGACCTGAAGATTGATGTTCCACATTTTCATGTTAAGAGAGACTCTATACTGGTCATCAAGCATATCAACGATGACTATGTTATCATAAAATAAAAGCATGTACCCATACTGGAGTGGACTCATCAAGTAATGAATCAATTCAAATCTCAGTTGAAGGTGACTCATGTTCTGCGGTTATAGAACGACTAAGGAAGCACTATAGAAATAGTGGAAACACCTTCTTTATAACCTAACCAAGATAACCTGGTCATTCATGTGGCACATCTAAAGTTCATAACCCCTAATAATTTAGAAAGTGATGACCTACAATTTAATTAGTTTTATTCCTATACTTCAGCCCTGGGGAACTCAAATTCTCCCATAGTTGAAGAAGAACCTGATTTAATGACTCCCTTCATTTAGTATCTCCAGTATGGTTCTCTCCCACTAGGCTGATCTAAGAATATGAAAATCCTCTGACATGCAGTATTGTTCACCCTCCAGAGATTCTCTAACCCTGTGCATACTCTTTATAGGAATGGGTTTGATGGGATTATCCTCCATTGAAATCTTGGAAAGGAGATACCCCAGGTTAAGTAAGAGTTCATGGATGGAACCTATGGGGACCATTAAGCTAGACTAGAATAGTTCCACCACATCTGAAGGATAAGTTACTTTTGGACCATTATGCTTTATTATTGCATTGTATTCACCAAGATGTGTCAAGCATTATAGGAACATTCTAATTTGTTTTCACCAACTGATCAATCTTCTTAACACTGCCATGTATTCATGGACTTTTTTAGTTTAGGGACTCAACATTACAGGCCCTTACCCATCAACAATGACCTGATAGTTTATGTTTATTCCAACTTCTATAGTCTTATTCTCAATTTGGGTATAAGAAGATCCCCTCAAGGAAGCCAAAACCCAATACATAAATATATTATTGAACCCCAACATCATCCATTAGTTTGGGGTTGCTTAAAATTTTCTCAAAGACAATGGAACTATCTTTTGTGATACTGAGTTGAGAAAATTATATATCATGTGCAAAATATGGTATAACCACACTTTACACTATTAGGTGCTGGAAAATGGATAGATTGAGGAATTAAAAACCCCCCTCTAATATCCTTCAGAATATAAGAGGTTAAAAAAAATAAGTTTTCCAGATAATCTCCATAATTCCCTATGTTTCTATTAGATGATGACTTGAAGTTACACACAAGTGACCCTATATTCACTATTATATAGAAAAAAAGAAATTTTACTTATATAGGTTCTGTTCCTGTCACTCTGAATGGTCATTTATAACAAGTCATTTCTATAAGAAATAGCGGAAGTCCATCTTGTTGAGTTAGATTATCTTGAGGAAAATAGACTCCTAGTGCTTTATAACTTGGAGAGGTACCAGAATAGAGTTTCATGGGTGTTCACCATAATTATATTCCTTTGATCCTTCCTTGAATGATACATGGTATTGGCTCACAGGATGGTAATGATTATTGATAAGAAGTGGTTGAAGTTTTTTCCCATGATGGAGGTACTTTATATAATCCATAAGGTTTACTCAAATGGTGTAAAACCATTAATCATCATTGAAGGGGAGTGTATCACACCTCCCACAAATTCAATGGTTCTTAAGAAGTACTTCTTGTGAGATCTACATCACAGTCCATGCCATATGACCATAAAATAATAGCAACATTTGTCTTAGATTTATTAATTTAAAATAGGAATCCCAATGTCCTCAACACATTTTGTTAAACTAAAAACTTACACTATGTAATAAAAATAGGATTCCATATATGTTAAATATGCTACAACCACAAATTTTCTCATCAAAAGTTGTTAATCTATAGACTTAACTTGTTTGAAAAACATAGGATTCGACAAATTTCAAATATGAGATGACCAACAATTTCCTTAGAACATGATGTTAAACTATAGACATACCATCTGTATAAATATAGGATGCCTCATACGTTAAATGTCAGACAACCATAAATATCCTTAGCACAAGATGTCAAATTGTAACCTTACCCTGTGTGACAAACACATGATGCCTCATATTTAAAATATTATATGACCATAATCATCCTAAGAACACAAAATAAAAATATAGACATACCCTATGTAACAAACATAGGATGCCTCCTATGTCAAATATTAGATGACCAAAAATGTCCTCAGAACACGATGTTAATATTTTAGCCTTAGCCTATGAAATAAACACAAGATTACACATATGTTAAACATGAGATGGCTACAAATATCCTCATCCAATTATGTTAAAATAGTGTTACCTTGTTTTAAAAACATAGGATGTCTCATATTCTAAATATGAGATGACCACAAACATCCTCAGCTCATGAAATAATACCATATTATTACCCTTTTTAAAAAACATTGGATGAAAAATATGTTAAATATGAGACAACCAAAAACATTCTCAACACATGATGTTAAACTATAACTTTAAACTATGAAATAATCATAATATTCGTCATATTTCATATTTGGGATCATCACAAAGGTATTCAGAAGGCTATGTTAAACTATAGACATAACCTATATAACATACACAAGATGAATCATATGTTAAATATGTGATGAGAACAAACATCTTCAGTAGAAGACATTAAACTGTAACCTTAACTGGTGTAATATATACATGATGAACCATATGCTAAATATGATATTACCACAAACATACTTATCACATGATGATTAATAGTATCCTTACCCTGTGTGATAAACACAAGATGCCTCATATATTAAATTTTTTATGACAAAAACATCTTCAACACATGATGTTAAAAAATATCCTTACCATGAGTGATAAAAGGATTATGGCTCATGATAAAGGTGTGATGAATCAACACCCTCATTAGAGAGGATTCTACCCTTCCAATATTGTTATTCTACCATTCCATGTTCATGAACTACAAGTGGCTAGATTCCCTACCCATGGGATATGTAGTGACACTCAGATCTCATATCATGGGTCCTTCCCAACTGATAGACCATTTTAGGGCCTTCTCCATCATAGAAAAGCTCAATTATTTCCTATCAATTCATTTTTCTTGGGCATTTGAATATATGGAGAGGTAGTTACAAGGGTACTCAATTCCACTGAAGACATTCCCCACTTCCATTATACACACATTAGGATATATTATATTTGGGTACTTATCAACCAACTACTCTAAAAAGGCCCCCTAATGAAAATGGTGCCTAGATTCAATAGCTCGCATACCATCCATGTCATATTCCATGAAGGATATTTTAAGACATTTGGTAGCTTCTGTGTTTTGAATGTGGTCAATAGATGACCTCACAATTTGTTTCCCCTATACATGATTGGTGTAGTTGTGGGTCCTCTATTTCAAACATAGTCAACTATCAATCCATGATCATTTGACAACCCATTTCATTATCTAGGTTTTGGATGTCATGATTTACCTACCATTCCACCTCCCTTTTTTGGTAGAGTTTTAAAAGCCTTGCTATCATTTCACCATGTTTTTGGGTATGATGTCTATGAAATTTTTCATCATTAAAGGATCCCCATGATGGATTAATTTTTCATCTTACTATTATTTTACATTGAACTATTTAACTCCCTACAGATCCATATTTATCACATAGATCATGGATCACATGGACTAAAAAGATATGGTAGTACGTTTCTCATGCATGGCTGAAATGAAAAGGCACTCCTTGGATGGAATTCTTCCCCCTTCTCCAAGTATCATTCCTTTAAACTGTGTGAAAATTATCTTAGAGAGGTTTAATATGACACTGGGTGTCCTTGGGTATATCTTCACAGCAGGTTTCATTTCCTTCTATATCACAAAACATCCACGAGACACATCTTTCACCCATAGTCAATGATACACAACCACAAATTCCATTTACCCTTGGACAATTCTACCTGACCTTAAACTACAACAACCACTAGTCCAGGCATTATGACCTTAAACTATATAAAAATTTCCCTCCTATGGAACCCAAAATTCATTTGAATTGAATGACCTCTAGTTTTGGAAAACTAATGCCCCACCTATCATCCTCAATCTAGAATAATTCCCCATGTTTAATTTCTAAAAAACATTATGTTGCATGCACCATGGCCATAACCTTACTCTATCAGACCTCAATGCATTTCTGAAGTCTTCACTACCATGATTCTACACCACCAAAGATATTTTTGGTTTGATTTTTTTTAATTCCATTAGAATAAAAATTCATTCGATTACCATATATTTTATAAATTATAAAGTTATGATCAAAACAAAATCCAACTAAAATTTCCTTTAGTGTGACCATGGAATCATGGTACTTTTATTCCAATTCATCCATCTAGTTTTGACTCTTTGAGAGACAACCCTCATCATAGAGAATCCTTCTATTACCCTATTGATCTTCTATAAGATCATTTCTAAAGATTCTAAAGTTTAAATCTTCATTCTCTACTCTGAATTCATGCTGAATAGCAACACCATCCAAATATCCCATCAACTTGAACTGAAAAATCATAGATTCTTCTAATATATACTTTCTAGAATGTCATTCAGCTTTCACCGTAAATAAACTTCTATAACAATCCCTTTATGATTTCTATCATAATAATATAGTTAGCTTGCCTTCCAGAATTTTAGTATTCATCCATGAAGATCCAAATTCCACCTAATGAATGGAACATGATATACGACACTTGTATCCATAAATACATTAACTATTCTAGAAACACTACTGATACCACCACCATATTTTAGTGACATTATATCATATTCATTATAGAACAACTGACATGAGGAACTACATTAGTCTTCCTCCAAGAATTGAATGTCTCTAACAATGAAACATGCCTAATGAAATATGCTAGTTAACCATACTTTTGATATCCTAGAAACACATATAGAACCACCATTTTCTTCTATTAATTTCCTTTGAGTTATTTTTTTTCACCAAATGACTACCACTATTTTTTACAATTGAACACTTCAAACCACCTTTGATACCACATGTTGTGAATTAGGGATGGATGAGTAATATTTGGAACAATTGTAACAACTCGATATTTTATGATAAGTTTTCTCTTTAATTTATTTGATGTCATGTGTTTTATGTTGCAACAAGATTATATTGTGCTATACGCCACGTTGTATTAGCTTGAAGTATACACAACACAATTCTTGGATCGTGTTATACACAATTTCAAGTTCATTTGATAGAAGTTATTCTACGCAACATTGAGTGTATATATATATATATTCAATGTATAAATGAAAAATGGTAGGATTCTATTATAATGAAACAACAAAGTATTCTTGCACTATACACAACCCTGACTTAGCTTGCATTACACGCAATCACGACCTTCTTCGATAACGTGTGTTGTACGCAATACCTGGTTTTAATAAACAATGATATGTTGTTATAATATTATTATGAACTAGACGTTAGGAATAGTATTAACTAAATTTTGAAATTTATAACATTATTATTCATCTTACACATTTTCTAGAACATGGTATAAGAACAAAATAAAAATTTCGGGTAAAATAAGTATTTTTCAAAAAATGCAGTTTTGCCGCCTTTTGATGGCGCACCCACATTAAATCTAGTTTTTGACATGTTTATAAGTTCAATTTTATAAAATAAAATTATTCTTTGGAATCAAGATATAAAATATTACCTTGGATAAATTTTTCATATTATTCTGATAACTTTCATATTTTAATGAATAGTAAAAAACACGCTATATTTTAATTAAAAACAACTTTTTTTATTGTAATATCTTATGTGGTTAAATTATAATATTGAATGGTTTTAAAGTATAAAAAGAATATATTTTTACCATTTAATATAATTTATGTCATTAGCACTGGTTCCACCTTGAATTCGTAGGGTAAATCAATTCAATCTTTTGCAATGTTTTAAAGAAAAACCCGTTTTCTTTCGACAACGGGATTAATTTATATTTAATTTCTGAAACTTTTATGTATTTAATTGGGAAAAATGGATTCCATATTTGGAATCAGTGGGTCCAAATTATGTTAATAATCTACTTTTTATTTTTGGGAATTATGAATAGTAACTGTGGTAAATTTTATTTACCATAGTTAAAGATAAATCGGGTAATTAAGGGTAAATATAATATTAAAAATTACCCTAACACATGCCAAAATTATATTGGATAGCTAGAAGTAGACCCATATAACCTAAGGGTCAGATTAGATTAATTTTATGGACTTTTGACCATGAAAATTATTTAATTATTGTTAAAACCAAAGAAAGTGACAACATGTCACTCTCTTAAATCTTATAAGTATAATTATTTTAATTTAGTGATAAACATCATAAAACTTCGAACATGAATAGTCTCTATAAATATAATAAAATTATCTACATCATGTTAATTTATTTAGAATTTTTAGGGATTAAATACTTGTCATTAACGGTGATACATTAATGATACAGAAATTATTTATTAAGGGAAAAATCAGTAATATAGTTTTTATTGAAATAATAATACCCATTAAAAGGCCCCAAAACCTGACCCAAACTTATTGGTAGTGTATATATACACCATAATAATCCAATTACCTAATATATAACCGTTTTGAGGCTTATAAAAGTGATTATGACACTTATATTATTTTATTTTAAATGATGCCAAAGTTGTCACCTTCATAATTTAATAAATATAACAATTTAAATATTGTGATTTTAAGATGATAAATTCGAGTAAAAATATTATTTTGAAAGTTAATATATTTATATTTATCATAGTATTTTAGTTTTAATTTTTATGCAACAAATATGTATATTAAATATTTATACAAAAATGTTGTAGTAATTATCTTATTAAGAGTTAAACCAAATAAATGGTTTTAAAAATAAAAAATAAATATTATATAAACTATTTAATGCGATAAAAAAATTTTATAGATACATATGACATTTTATTAATCTATTAAAGCTTTTAGTTTGAAAATATCTTCTGTATATATAATTTATTTAAATTCAAATAAATGAACAGTGTCAAAATTGACACTATTGTTATTTTATAAAAATAACATATTATAAAATTGTTTAAAAATCACAAAAATATTTAAAAATTATAAATTTAAATTTATATGGTCTATAATGTTATAAAGTAACCAATTATGGAAAATTCACAACAAATAAGTAATTATTTGTTAAAATTTAAAATTTAGAATTTTATTACCACAAATAAACTTAAATAGATTAAAAAAGGATAAATAAAAATGATAAGGTTTAAAATAATATCCAAACATGTATAAATTTGATTGGTTGATGATATTACAACCCGATCTCATCTAATCTTAGAATATGAGTCATTTTTGGAGGTTTTTAAGGGGGGTTAGATTTATTATAAATAATATTTTTAAGAATTCCAAAGGTGCCCCTCTCCTCCCTTATAAAAGGGAACCTCCTCCCTCTCTTCCTCACACAACTTTGAGCCTTCATTCTAGGTAAAACCCTGCCCATTTCACTTCTAAACTTCCCTAGAAACATCCTAGAGGTTCTGGTATTCTTTAAAGACCAATCTTAGTGCCCTAAGAGGAGGTTTCAAAAAGGCATGTCGAAAGAAGAGGTAATATCCGTTACCGATTCTTTCAACTTTATTTCTTCTTCTACTTCTTCTTCTTTAGTTGTTTAATTATGAAGTAATAAAATCAGTATCAATCATATGCTGATATGTTATTATAAGTATGAAACAACCCTTTCTCACCATCTATCCATCCTACGTAAAACGAAATCACTGCGCGTGCGTACGAACGAAATACCGTCACCACGAACGCGATGAGATTCATTTTCCATGATTAACCATTCAAGAGTGATTATAAAGTATATATAATGAATAATATTGAAATATATGGAATAATAATTCTAATGGATTTATGTATATATATATGTATGTCATCTATTTAATTTCATTCAACTCAATAAGGAAACGAAAACAACGTTCATGCGTACGTACGGCCTACCGTCTCTATGAATGGTGTATTTCTTTCCATTTATCGATCTATTACATATATGTATATTATGAATATATATTATATATAAATCATGTTTTATATTCTAGAATTAATTAATCATGATATAAGTAATCATATGAATAATTACAAGTCAAAACACAAACGACAAATGAAACGATTTTAACCAAAACACTCTTTAACATGGAATTTACAAAAGAACGGGTAATATAAAGTCATAAGTGAACCATATATGATATCATAACAATGAATATGATTATGTAATAAGTCAATAACATTATTTAAATCATTATACAGGAGGTTCGGACACTTACAAAGAAAATCGGACCTAAGGTAAGGGATAATTTATAAATCTCATTTTTATCTGAGATTGTTTATTTGTAAGTATTTACTGGGGTTATCTTTATCATCCATGCCCATGTTTTATAAAAATGGTTTCATGCATGTTTAATGTCCTTTTTACCCATTTTTACTTTTACTACATGGTATGTAAGGAATCTTTATTTTGTTTACGTTACGAGGTACTTTTTGACTTTTCTGGTAAAAGTACGAGAAGAATGTTTTTTAACTTATACGGCACGAATGGATTTTTACGGTTTAATAAAGCCTTATTTTTATGAAGCCTCCTCCAAAATATTTCATGTCTATTTTCAAAAATATCCTTTTCTTTTAAAATTGCATGACATTTTTTAAAAAGATAATGATTTTGAAGAAGAAAGGATATTTTCCTCAAGAATTCATTTCAAGTGTTTTATCAAAACCATTTTCCATCTAAGATGACATTATTTCATATGTGTATGTTTCAAGTTTAATGTCTGTATGATTTACATGGTTTCACTTTTCTTATGATGAAATGATATCCATTTATCTTATATGGATTATGTTATGATGGCATGATGTTTAAGAATCCCATTTTTATTACATGGGTTATGCTATGATGTATGATTTATGATTTTGTGGCACACATAAGAATGATTTCATTATGAGATGGGTGGGACCTATATCTCCCTCCAATGCATTGGGTAAAGATTTATATCTCATGAGATATACATGGCTGGAACGGCAAGTTAAACCGGTTCAGTAATACAGGACTGGAATGAGGAGTGAACTCGATTCAGAAAGGGACTTTGTCCACTAAGATGGTCTTGGCAGCAATGCCTTGGCCACTATGGAAATCATATCATGTGCTTAATGGTAGCCACAATTACATGTTTTATTCCCATTCTATTTTATCATTCTTAATATTTCTTTATGATCAATGCCTTACGTACTTCCATGTTTTATGTCATTGCTCAAGCTTTTGATGTTTAAACATAATGTTCATGTTTTTAAGTTCAAATGTATATAGTAAGTTTTATTTTATCCATGCTTACCATTACTGAGCATTTGAGATCACCATTTTTATGTTTTATTTTCCCCAGGATATAAAGAAAGGTTTTAGGTAAGAAAAAAAGGGGAAGATCTTTATGGGATATGTTGAAGATCATTCACCACGATTAGAATATTACGTTCCAGGTTTACAAAGACACTAAACTATTACGATCCTTGTGTGTCTGTTTTTTTTATGTATTAATTATTTCACTAAAGTAATGTAATGTCTATTTACGTCAAGCCTTGGGTCTCTACAGTTGGTATCATAGGAAAGGTTTAGTCAACCTTTGGAAACTAGGATGCGAAAATGTTAGTGAGATCCATAGAGATATTTCTAAGGTATGTCTAGGGATGTCCCTAAGGATAAGTATACTTATAGGATATAGTCCTAGAACTATGGTAACGATATTAGAATTTAACCTAAGATGTTAGATATTGAGGGTGATCCCCCTTTACTAAGTTGTTTTCCCTAGCGTGATTTTTGCCTCTCACTCTATTCTTTTTGGATTTTAGAAAATGGATAGAAACAGGAAGATTCACGATAGTGGAGGATATGACAGACAATGGAATAATATTCTTCATGAGCAACCAAATGAAACGGGATTTGTAAGTCCAAACATCGTTATTATGCATAATCAACAATCTCATAATATGATCAATAATCTCAACTTTGGTAAGCTTCCCGACTCAGATAATAAGAGAATGATAGAGTTTCATGATGAT
Source organism: Viscum album (assembly GCA_963277665.1). Classification (NCBI taxonomy): domain Eukaryota; kingdom Viridiplantae; phylum Streptophyta; class Magnoliopsida; order Santalales; family Viscaceae; genus Viscum; species Viscum album. Next base: position 110,149,735 of record OY728135.1, read on the forward strand.
CATAGAGGAAAGAACGTTCAATTTCCCCTATCTAAATCATGTGGGAAGAGGCATCAAAGAGATTGTTTCAAAGGAACTGGAAGATGCTTTGGGTGTGGGAAATAAGGACACAAAGCTAGTAAGTGCAAAGGAAAAGGTTCAGTTAATACTATGTACAAGGATAATGGTATTGCTACGACATCAACAATGATTAGATGTTTTAAATGTGGAATGTATGGGCATTATGAAAACCAATGCCCTATTGGAAAATATCATGAAGAGAATCAGCATGGTCATATGAGTAGTATTTATGTGGATGATGATGAGTAGACCACAAATTAAATATGAGATGAAAGAAATTATGAATCTCAATCAGTGGTTTAAGAAGTTAGTGGAATGATTGTATGTTTATAAAGAATAATGTATGGTACTATGGAATAAATAATCATCTAAGGATTGTTACATTATTGTCTTTATTAAAGTATTTGAAAGTATATTTTGAATGGTACCAGTAACCATGGAAGGTTATTCAGATATTTTTGGAAAGTAGATGATATGCGCATAATGAAGGAATAAGAAGATAATGAGATGTTTGATTGTATTCATGAGCTCATGATTGATATAAGGACTAAGTAATATCATGGTTTGAGTATATAGAATTTTGAGGATTTTGGTATGTGGAAAATGTTAACTTTTAACGGCATTCATGTTTTCACTAAGGTTCAATGGGTATTCATTTTTCAAGAGAATACATGATTAAGGCCTTCGAATGTTTGTAATATGACCAACAAGACATATCTTATGATATATGGGGATCAACGATGGTATTAACATGCTTGTTATCTGAAATCTATGGTAATCATTTTCACTATATTTTGAGAGTGGACTGTAGTATTATGGATAAGCCTAAAGATTGGAATGGATTATGTTGGACATAAGTTAGTATTTTATAAGGATATAAGTTTTTTTCAATATTATTGATGAGATGTTATAGTAATGTAGTTTTAGAAAAAGGACAACCTGCAGGACGGGCGACAGCCCATCGCGTCGGACAAGGCTGTGGGAATCGAACCCACAACCGAAGTGCGACTGGCCTTTATCGCCTACCACTGGCCTACAAGAAGTCCCTGTTTAGTAGAAACTAGTTTTATTATATTAAGCATTATGATATATCAATTATAAGTCCATTTTAGGAACCATATATGATTAATCTCACTATAGATGGACTTATGTATTTTTGATAACTTTTATAACCTTTTGTTTGAGATAGATAGAATGACCCATAATTCTATCACATGAGTTGCTAACACTTCACGAATGACAAATTCAACTTCATTTCTTTAAGAGATGAAGTGGAACTTGTCCAAATAACGAACAATGGTGAGACTGTACCAAAATCACGAAAGTATTTCTTCTATTTCCAATTTCAACAACTTTAGGGAAATGATATTGAAAAACAAAAATTTTGTCCTAGTGCCCTTATATCTGTTGAATCAGATGGTACCTTAGATCATAAAAAATCTATGGCTTTGTGATTGATGGCTTTTTCATAGCCATGTTCTCTACCACTCTCCATCAGAACTTGATGGTTAGATTTTTCTTCCATATCCATATTTTCACCTATATTCTCCTATGTGGAAACCCAGTGATGAGTTAATTTGGGTAATTGTTACATTTCATAATTTAGTTTTTAAAGCCATGTTTTGGTATTCCTTTTTACGATGTGGGTTTCTATGAATAGTAAACTATTTATAACCCCGATGAATTTCGAGGGTGAAATTCATTCTAAGGGGGGTAGAATGTAATAACCTGATATTTTATGAAAAGTATTCTCTTTAATTTATTTGATGTCATGTGTTTTATGCTACAACAAGATTATCTTGTGCTATACGCCACACTGTATTAGCTTGAAGTATACACAACACAATTCTTGGATCGTGTTATACATAATTTCAAGTTCATTTGATAGAAGTTATTCTACGGAACATTGAGTGTATATATATATATATATATTCAATGTATAAATGAAAAATGGTTGGATTATATTATAACGAAACAACAAAGGAGTCTTGCACTATACGCAACCCTGACTTGGCTTGCATTACACGCAATCACAACCTTCTTCGATAGCGTGTGTTGTACACAATACCGGGTTTTACTAAACAACGTTATGTTATTATAATATTATTATGAACTAGCCGTTATGAATAGTATTAACTAAATTTTGAGATTTATAACATTATTATTCATCTTACACATTTTATAGAACATGGTATAAGAACAAAATAAATTTTTCGAGTAAAATAAGTATTTTTCAAAAAATGCAGTTTTGTCGCCTTTTGATGGCGCACCCACATTAAATCTAGTTTTTGACATTTTTATAAGTTTAATTTTATAAAATAAAATTATTCTTTGGAATCAGGATATAAAATATTACCTTGGATAAATTTTTCATATTATTCTGATAACTTTCATATTTTAATGAATAGTAAAAACACGCTATATTTTAATTAAAAACAACTTTTTTCATCGTCATATCTTATGTGGTTAAATTATAATATTGAATTGTTTTAAAGTATAAATAGAATATATTTTTACCATTTAATATAATGTATGTCATTATCATTGATTTTACCTTGAATTCCTAGGTTAAATCAATTTAATCTTTTGCAATGTTTTAAAGAAAAACCCGTTTTCTTTTGACAACGGGATTAATTTTAATTTAATTTATTCAACTTTTGTGTATTTAATTTGGAAAAATTGATTCCATATTTGTAATCATTGGGTCCAAATTATGTTAATAAGATACTTTTTATTTTTGGGAATTATGAATAGTAACTGCGGTAAATTTTATTTACCATAGTTAAAGATAAATCAGGTAATTAATGGTAAATATAATATTATAAAATTACCCTAACACATGCCAAAATTCTATTGGATGTCTAAAGGTTGACCCATATAACCTAATGGTTTGATTAGATTCTTTTTATATACTTTTTACCATGAAAATAATTTAATTATTATTAAAACCAAAGAAAGTGACAACATGTCACTCTCTTAAATCTGATAAGTATAATAATTTTAATTTAGTGATAAACATCATAAAACTTCGAACATGAACTGTCACCAGAAATCTAATAAAATTATCTACATCATGTTAATTTATTTAGAATTTTTAGGGATTAAATATTTGTCATTAATGGTGATACATTAATGATCCAGAAATTATTTATTAAGTGAAAAATCAGTAATAAAGTTTTTATTGAAATACTAATACCCATTAAAAGGGCCAAAAACCTGACCAAAACTTATTGGTAGTGTATACAGACACCTTAACCATCCAATGACCTAATATATAACCGTTTTGACCCTTATAAAAGTGATTATGACACTTATATTATTTTATTTTAAATGATGCCAAAGTTTTCACCTTCATAATTTAATAAATATAACAATTTAAATATTGTGATTTTAAGATGATAAATTCGAGTAAAATTATTATTGTGAAAGTTAATATATTTAACTTCATCATAGGATTTTATTTTTAATTTTTATGCAACAAATAATTATATTAAATAATTATACAAAAATGTTGTAGTAATTATTTTATTAAGAGATAAACCAAATAAATGGTTTTAAAAATAATAAAATAAATATTATATGAACTATTTAATGTGATACAATAATTTTATAGATACATATGACCTTTTATGAATCTATTAAAGCTTTTAGTTCGAACATATCTTCTGTATATATATTTTATTTAAATTCAAATAAATTAATAGTGTCAAAATTGACACTATTGTTATTTTATAAAAATAACATATTATAAAATTTTTTAAAAATAACAAAAATATTAAAAAATTTAAAATTTAAATTTATATGGTCTATAATGTTATAAAGTAACCAATTATGGAAAATTCACAACAAATAAGTAATAATTTTTTAAAATTTAAAATTTAGTATTTTATTACCCCAAATAAACTTAAATAGATTAAATAAGGATAAATCAAAATGATAAGGTTTAAAATAAGATCCAAAAATGTCTAAATTTGATTGGTTGATGCGATTAGAACCCTATCTCATCTAATCTTCTAATATGAGTCATTTTTGGAGGTTTTTAAGTTGGGTTAGATTTATTATAATTAATATTTTTAAGAATTCCAAAGGTGCCCCTCTCCTCCCTTATAAAAGGGCACCTCCTCCCTCTCTTCCTCACACCACTTTGAGCCTTAAATCTCGGCCAACCCCTAACCATTTCACTTCTACAATTCCCTAGAAACATCCTAGAGGTTATGGTATTCCTTAAAGACCAATCTTAGTGCCCTAAGAGGAGGTTTCAAAAAGGCGTGTGGAAAGAAGAGGTAATATCCGTTACCGATTCTTTCAACTTTATTTCTTCTTCTACTTCTTATTCTTTAGTTGTTTCATTATGAAGTAATAAAATCAGTATCACTCATATAAGGATATGTTATTATAAGTATTAAACAATCCTTTTTCACCATCTATCCATCCTACAGAAAAAAATCAACGCGCGTGCGTTCGTACAGAATACCGTCTCCACGAACGCGATGAGATTCATTTTCCATGATTAACCATTCAAGATTCATTATAAAGTATATATAATGAATAATATTGAAATATATAGAATAATAATGCTATTTTAATTATGTATATATATATATATGTATGTCATCTATTTAATTTCATTCAACTCAATAAGGAAATGAAAAGAATGTTCTTGCGTACGTACAGCCTACCGTCTCCATGAACGGTGTATTTCTTTCCATTTATCGATCTATTATATATATTTATATTCTGAATATATATTATATATAAATCATGTTTTATATTATTTAATTAATTAATCATGATCTAAGTAATCATATGAATAATTACAAGTCAAAACACAGACGACCAATGAAACGATTTAAACCAAAACGCTCTTTAATATGGAATTTACAAAAGAACGGGTAATATAAAGTCATAAGTGAACCATATATGATATCATAACAATTAATATGATTATTTAATAAGTCAATAACATTATTTAAATCGTTATACAGGAGGTTCAGACACTTACGAAGCAAATTGGTCCTAAGGTAAGGGATAATTTATCAATCTCATTTTTATCCGAGATTGTTTATTTGTAAGTATTTACTGGGGTTATCTTTATCATCAATGCCCATGTTTTCTAAAAATGGTTTCATGTATGTTTAATATCCTTTTTAACCATTTTGAATTTTACTACATGGTATGTAAGGAATCTTTCTTTGTTTACGTTACGAGGTACTTTTTGACTTTTCCGGTGAAAGTACGAGAAGAATATTTTTTTTAACTTATACGACACGAATGGATTTTTATGGTTTTATAAAGCCTTATTTTTATGAAGCCACCTACAAAATATTTCATGACTATTTTCAACAAAATCCTTTTATTTTAAAATTTCATGACAATTTGTAAAAAGAGAATGATTTTGAAGAAGAAAGGATATTTCCTCAAGAATTCATTTCAAGTGTTTTATCAAAACCATTTTCCATCTAAGATGACATTATTTTATATGTGTATGTTTCAAGTTTAATGTCTCTATGATTTACATGTTTTCACTTTTCTTGTGATGAAATGATATCCATTTATCTTATATGGATTATGTTATGATGGCATGATGTTTAAGATTCCCATTTTTATTACATGGGTTATGCTATGATGTATTATTTATGATTTTGTGGCACACATAAGAATGATTTCATTATGAGATGGGTGGGACCTATATCTCACTCCAATGCATTGGGTAAAGGTTTATATCTCATGAGTTATACATGGCTGGAACGGGAAGTTAAACGGGTTCAGTAATACAGGACTGGAACGAGGAGTGAACTTGATTCAGAAAGGGACTTTGTCCACTAAGATGGTCTTGGAGGCAATGCCTTGGCTACTATGGAAATCATATCATGTGATTAATGGTTTCCACAATTGCATGTTTTATTCCCATGCTATTTTATCATTCTTAATGGTTCTTTATGATCTATTCCTTACATACTTCCATGTTTTATGTCATTGCTCAAGCTTTTGATGTTTAAACATTACGTTCATGTTTTTAAGTTCAAATGTATATGGAATGTTTTATTTTATCCATGCTTAACCTTATTGAGAATTTGAGCTCACCCTTTTTATGTTTTCTTTTCCCTAGGATATAAAGAAAGGTTTTAGGTAAGAAATAAAGGGGAATATCTTTATGGGAGATGTTGAAGATCTTTCACCACGATTTGAAGATTACGTTCCAAGTTTCCAAAGACACTAAACTATTATGGTCTTATGTGTCTGTTTTTGTTATGTATTAAGTATTCCGCTAAAGTAATGTAATGTCTATGTACGTCAAGCCTTGGGTCCCTATAGCAATACTCCCTAAAATACCCCATGAATATGGTTCCTTGAACTATGAATTTTAGGCACCCTATCCACCACACTATGTAAGCCCTTTATCTGCATCTAGTCATAACAAGGTATTTATTTAGAGTAATGAACAACATGAGAAAAAACAACATGGAAAGAAAACAAACATGCAGGAAAAATGTATAAAACAATTCATAATAAGATTACATGGTTTTTAGTTTTATCTTTCATCCCAGTTTTACTAAAAAAATAAATTTAATTCAATGTGGAGAAACATCAGGGTTAAACGAATTTTCTACATCTAGGACTCATACTAGATCACCTAAGGATATTCCACCAAAACCTTTTGGTCATTGTATCTTCTGGATACCTCGTTTTTGTCTCCTCCCTTATGGGTCCGGGCCTTTTTCAATAAATCTGGTACCTCTGGAAGTTTTTATCCCTAGGATTAATTCCACATAAGGGGATCCACATATTACTTTTTCAATCCCTATTAGATATCATCATATTTACTCAAAATATTTCAATACATCTATTTTTATACACACAAAGTCCATATGCTAAATAAATATGTTGATCATTAATTTTGACATCCATTAATTTTATGAATAAACTCTCTATTCATGTTGAGGGACAAATCCTCTACTAATCTTGAGGTAAATCTCTCCAATAGTAAATTTATCTTTATACAATAAAAGGTATGGACCCAAATTAATTCAGTCATGAGAATTGTTTTCATAGATTGATACAAAAACACTAATAAAACAAAGATAATGATCTATAATTACTTTCAAACATTAGGGATATGATCAAAACCTCATGTGTGATGTATATTAATTGACCTCACATGAATCCGATAGATGATGTGTAATGTATGAATAAAAGTGCATGTTTTTAATATAAAAGTGTAATTTTAGTTTAGAACACACATCAAGTTTTAAAAACTGAGAAAATGAGGCTATATTGTTTAATAAATTTTAAAAAATGACCCATAATTCATTTATCACATATACTAATTGACAACATGTCAATTTTACACACGATGAAGATTTTATGAATAAATGTGCATGTATTATATATAAATGTCTCATTTTACTCTAAATTTTTCATCACATATCTATGACCAAGTAAATGAGCTCATATTGTCATGATACTTTAGTAAAATGATATGTAATTTATTTATTTTTTGTTGGAATTGACACAATGTCAATCAGACAAATGATGTTGCTAGTATGATTCAATGTACATGTTTTCAATATGAAACTATCATTTTAGATTATAATGTGAATTAAATTTTCAAAACAAAGATAAAGGGATAATATTGTTTTTCAAATTTATGATAATGGTCATTAAATTCTGTGTTATTTGTAGGATTCAACCACACATCAATCCGACATAATATGTGTTTGGTATAACTCAAAGTGCATGTTTTCAATATAAACATGTCAATTTACTTAAAAAAGAACAAGATATCTTCAAAATTAATAAAATGAGATCATATTGTTTTCAATGCTTTAGAAATTGATCCATAATTCATTTTTTATTTTTTCTAATTTACGGTGCACCAATCCAACACACGATATGGCTAATATGACTCAAAGTGAATGTTTTAAATATAAACGTGTCATTTTATATTCAAACAAGTGTCACATGGAAAAAAATGAGTGAATGAGAACATATTGTATTGAAACATTAGTATAATTATCATTAATTTATTTGGGAAATTTATAAATTAACAACACATCAATTTGACACATAATGTGGATGGTATGAATCAAAGTAAACATTTTTAAAATAAACATGTAATTTTGCTCTAAAATAATAGACACATATAAAAAATTAATAAAATGAGATTAGGTTATCCTAAAACATTAGAAAAACAATTCATAATTCAATTGTGATGTGGAATAAATGACCATACGTAGATCATACACACGATGTGGCCAATATGACTCAATGTTAATGTATTCAGTATAAAAGTATCATTTTAATTTAAAACACATTTTACATTGTCAAAAACAATAAAATTATCTCATATCATTTTCAAAAGATAAGAAAAATGATCCATAATTCATGTGTGATATGGGGTAATCAACCATATTCCATTCTGATATATAATGTGACTGGTACAACTCAAGGTTCAGTTTTTCACATTAAAAGTTCCATTAGTCACAAACAAGCATCACATTTCCAAAACCAAGAAAATGAGTTCAGATTGTCTTGAAACACTTGGAAAATGATCCAAAATTCATTTTTGATCTATATGAATTGATTTCATTCCAATAAAATACATTATGTGGCCGATACAACTCAAAGTGTGTGTTTTAAATATAAGAGTGTCGATTTTGTTTTAAAGGCATGTCACATTATAAAAAAAACGAAAACAAGCTCAAATTTTCTTGAAACATTATAAAATGTTCCATAATTAATTCTTGATGTTTAAGAATAAACTATGTATAAGTCCAACATATGATGTGTTTTGTATGAATCAAATTTAATGTTTTATTTCACTCTAAAGCATGTTTAACATAGAAAAAACTAATAAAACATGTTTAGTTTGTCTTGAAACACTAGGAAAATGCACTATAATTTGTTTGTGATTTGTAGGGATCTAATGAATTTCAATGTAACATACGATATGTTTTCTTTGATCCAATGTGCAAATTTTCAATATAAACATTTCATTTTAGTTTAAAACACATATCACATTGTCAAAACCAAGAAAACATGCTTGGATTGTTTTGAATCATTATGACAATGATATATAATTTTTGTGTCAAATTTAAGGATTTAATGCATGTAAAGATAACACATGATGTGGGTGGTATGACTCAAAGTGTGTGTTTTTATATTAAAAGGGTCATTTTACTCTATAAAATGTGTCACATAGGAAAAATCGAGTAAATGAGATTAGATTTTTTGAATCATTTGGAGAATGATACATAATTGATTTTGGGTGTTTAGGAATTTTCCAAACATCAGTGTAACATATGAAATGGATTTTAATATGAAATAAATTACATGTTTTCAATATAAGTATCATTTTAGTTAAATGATATAATTATTGGCATCTATTTATCAAATTAAGATAATTAATAACTTATAATATCATTAATATTTTCAATAATTAGAAACATAATTTATACAGATTATAAATGATCATTGTAATTAGTAATTCATAATATAATTATTAGTTAATACTATAATTAATAATTTATATATAATTAACAATATAATCATTAATAATATATTTACATTAGTTTAGGGGGAATACAATGAAAATGTATTAATTCTTAAAAATTACTAAAGGAGACTCAACCCTATGACCTCTCTAAACCCCTCGAAATCATAACCCCTATGCTATGACTCTAGGATCATTAATAATTTAACTAATAATATAACCAATATTATCAATAATATATTCCATAATTAAAAATATAATATTTTATATGTAGATTATATAAAATTAGAATTAAAATTTGTATATTTTTTTCACTATTACTAAAATCAATATTATTTTCTTACATAGACATGATTTTGTAGAGAGGTTGATCATTTGAAAAATACCAATATTAGAGTTTATTTGTATATTTCATTTTAATTTCTTTGATTAATATTAAATATTAAATGAATGTGAATACCTTTTATATAAATTATGAATTGAAATGACGATGCATTGTAATATTTAAATTCGAATATTGATTTCTATAATATTTTTATCTCAACATGGTTATGTTTGTAATATTATTTTCTATTGTAGGGATGCTTCAAGGATGTAGTTTCACAGTAGATATTATGGACTTTAGTAGGGATATCAAACGAATAAACAAAACCCACCTCTATCATCACATAAAAAAGTGCTAATAAAGTTTTCTTTTATCGGTTCTAAAAAAGAGCACTAATAAGTGTTCTCCATTGTGGATTTGGGAGAAGATCCCCAGATGATTTAGTAAAATTCTCTCAAACCGAATGATTAGAGTACCAATTTATTTGGTGGTCTAATTTTTCCAGAAAAGAGCACCAAATCATATGGATGTCTTAGCCTAAACAGTCGAGCATCAAATCATTTGGCACATTTTAGTCTAGGATAAATTAAAAAAGGCATACAAAAGTTTGATTAAAAATTGAAAAAAAAATCGTATTATGATAAAATTTATCATGTATCACGGTAAGGAAAAAAATGATCCTTAGGAATCATTTTATACATAATCATAAAAAATTGTAATGATGATAAAAAAATATTTGTATCTTTTGTAAACATTGTTAAAAAAACCTTAATTAAATATACTGTGTAAAAATCAATTTTAAGCCCGGAATATAGAATGTTAATAAATCATGTGTAACTATAAAAATGAAACTATAAATAAAATATTCTTACATAAAAATTATCTCATTTATGAAAGTGTCATTAAAGTGTTTAGAAAAAAGTTTTTAATACTTTATGTGCATAAAAATTTCCTCTTTTAAATAGCACGTATATGAGGGCCCTTTTATTTCATAAAAAGAGTAATCCCTCTTTTAAACTTGGTCGAGAGGTTATCCGAACATGAAACAAAGGCCTAGTGGGTAAAAATTCAAAATCAGAATGGCCCAAAGATCTTGTATCCTAAAGGCCAGATGAGATCTAAAGTCCTAAAAAGAGGAGACTAAATCATGCCAAGACACTAGAAAAAATTTTACGTTGCTTATGGAAAATGTAAATCAAACTCTAAACCCTATCTGATATATGTGTCTCCCCATACCATAAAATGTTTCACAATGACAAACACATAATTTTAGTACACCCCTCCATATAAATTTTTTAATGATGGACATATAAAAGTTGTAAGCACACCCATATCTCTTTTGAGATGGCCACCTGATGAGGATTGTGTTGACTAGTAATTAATATTACAAATTTAAATATATATTGATAATTCTATAAAATTTACAATAAAATTATTTTAGTTTTTTTTCTAAATATTGTAAAATTTAAACATGTTTAATCATTTAGTAAATGTTTTAAAACATGCATTCTCTCCTAATATAGTATATACTAATTTAGAATATTTAATCAATATGGAAACATTTAAGGGAATCAATAATGATTGAAATTGAAAATTCAAATATAAAAACTAATTATATATAAAAAATGTCTAAAAATATATAAAATATAATATGAACCCACAATTTTGAGAAGATATAGTATTTAAAAACATAAAACAATGTCAATTTTTCTAAAACATATAAAAGTATATAAAAAAAATTAACAATTATTAATAAAATATAAATATAATAAATTTCAGTTTTCAAAATATTAACATTAGTATAAATTATATTATAAATGGAATTTGTAAACTCAAAAATAAATATATTTTAGAAATAAGATATAATATCTTATAATCTTAATCTAGATTTCAAGAACAAAAATTATAACAAATACTAACCATAATATAAAACTATGAAATCATCATGTTTTGAAATTATAAATTCTCTTAAATTAAACACTAATTCATAGAAGATACCAATAAGTATCTGATATGATATCAAAATGTATTTAGACTAAAAATAATAATTAATCAAGTTAGATTAGGTTAAAATAAATAACCAAATAAAAAAAATAAGTTCAATTTTCAAACAATCAAACTACTTTCCATAAAAATAAACCATCTAGTCTTGATTTAGAAGTTAAAATAGATTTGGAAAATTCATCCTAATTTTAAACTAAGATAAAATGAATTAAAAATCATAAAATTATATTTATAAGTTGAAGAATACTTCCCTTAAATAGAATTATTCAATTAATGTATTCTAAGAAGCTACTAAATGAAGTAAACTCTTATGAAGTGTATGTATTGAAATTATTTAGAAATGAAATAATAATCAACACTTATGTGTTAAATGTGAATATTGTTAGTAAGTAAATCCAAGCATGTATATTATCCAAAAAAAATTTATATTTAAGCATATAACATTAATAAATTCTATAATCATTTCTTTTCTATTGGACAATCCTATCATAAATTTCGGAATGATTAAAAGTTTAAACAAACATGGGATAACTCCTCCATAATTCATTCATTTCTAAAGATAGACACAAAAAACATTAAATCATTAAATCTATATAATATTAACACATAATCAACACATGTGAAACTAAAAATTAAAACTAAATAAGTTACAACATTACTTGGTAGGTTTTTAAACCCAAAAAACACATTATTTTTTACCAAAATTAAGAACCCCCCCCAAATGAAATAATCCATTCAAACCTTTATTGAATGAATTTGAATAAGATTTTTAGGGAATAAAAAATTACCAATTTATTTTTATTATCATAATCCAAAATTTAAAAAATATTAAAATAAATTCATTGGACAAAAAAATATTATCTAGAGTTAATGATTATTCATGTAATATAAAAAATAAATTACCCAAAAACATTATAGACCATAATACACTAACCAATATTATGAATGAAAGCATACCAATTATAACACTTGAAACTGGATTTCCTAGACAACAACCAAGTGGAGATTCTATAAGAACTCATTCATGCCTCATACGTAGGAGGATATCAATTACCAACATGGTTCTAAGAATGTAGTGGTGAGACTATACCGTTGGAAACAAAATCTAAAAACAACATAAAAAAAGTAAAAAAAACCCAAATAAAATAAAATGGAAGGTAAAAAATATGCAAAAACTCCATGTCACTGAAAAATACAATATTACGTAACTTAGACCCCCAATGAGGTGGGTCAAACTAAGTATTAAAAAATGAAAAATTTAATAAATGAAACTAAAATAGTTTATAGTATTTCCTAACATCACTTTAGACTCCACGCCCCTGTCTCAGCATCTCCCAGTCATGGGACCCTTACCCTTCACCAGATTTGTGGTCATGAAATCTATAAGAACATTGAGATGCCCATTATAGGTGTGATTATAGCCCAATTGGAAACAAAAGATGCATTCCTAACATTAGTGCACATGTATATAGAGGTGTATTCCATGTTAATAAATAAATTAACACAGAATAAAACAATACCATACTGAGAATCCATGTGCTAACTAAACCAACACAAAATCTGACCATACCCACAATGGCTACACGTTGAATGAATATCTAAATAGTTGTGGAAACATTCAAAGAGGCGGAGCCATACACAAGGATTTTCAGTATAAATACATGCCTAAGGTCATAAAATCAATGCACTAAAGGTTATTATTCACCAAATTAATGCCCAATGCCATAGGTCAAGACACACAAGGCTATCACACCCCTTCTTGACTGCTATCTCTCAGGATAGTACACCAAAGACCATTATTCCCCCAGTTCAGGATACGCAAGGGAATCATGCCCTATCGACTAACCCAGTTAAGTCATCATCTTATATAAAGATTCTAAATACACTCCCCCTCTTGGGACACCAAGCTATGATGAGACCCATGTCACACTAGTATCATGCATTGAATAACAAAAATATTGAAAATACTAAATATATCACATGTAAAAATTTCATCATATCATTTTCATATATCCAAAGGAATAACACAATGAGAATGGGTCTCACGATATACACATGCACACAAATGCACAGTATATCACATAATGGTTATCTATGTTATGACTACACCTGAGCCAAAAAGTCATGTAACACAAGGAACCTGTGGATATTCAGGAAAATAAATCATAATATAGAGACCAAATAAATATAAAATTCTTATGGTAAGGAATTCATACATTTATCTTGTTGACTACAATCTCTGAGACCCATCACGATAAAATACTTGAGTCACACCCGTGCACTAACTGGATCAGTCCTACTCACTATGGTCTCCAAGAACAATTTCGATTCAATAAAATTTTGGTTTATTGAATTCGATTCAATAAGATTATATGTCCATGTGATTGTATCTACACTAAAATACCTCTCAGGATCTGCCAATGTCACTAAATCTAGGAATGATCAGAGGAAAACTACCAACACACCAGATTCGTCATCAATCTATCAACGGTCTAAGAAATTATCATTAGATGGAATCAAAATCCATAGACCCATACCTGAAATGAGAAATATATTAGTCATATCAAGTAATAATGGAATATATAAACCTAACGAATGAGGGTTCATAGATCACACACCTTAACCAATTCACCAACATTCTTGGATCCACAAGAATCAAGATTTGAAAGGAATGAAATTACTAACGAGAGCCTATAGAGTCTATAAGTTCAAGATGGATAGAATTAGGAAGAATAATTATTGTATTGGAATGAGTTCTCACCATTAAATACTATTTTTAGATAATTAAATCACATGCAAATGGTTTTCACGGACGGTATTCCAATCCATGTGCCAACATTACAAGGCTTTCTAACTATCTATGGAACCTGCATGGTCTAGTTATATAGTTTGGTAAACCATGTTCAAACATTTCTTTTATCCTCTTTCCTAATCCACATAGATTATAAGGAATGTTTCATAGTTTTCTCGAATTGGGTGCTAACCATGTTCACCCAACTATCTTTCTCCAATCAAGCTACAATGTTTCTTAGAAATAACTGAATAGTTTCTCAAACAATACTCCAATTATAAACCCCCATTATTTCCCCTAAAATACTTAAAAATCAACTAAAAACCTATGAAACACATCCCAATTGATTTATTGTTAAAAAATTCAATAATAAAGGATGAAATTATCTCATAATGAACCTGAAATAAAATTGATTTCATTTCATAATCCCCTATAATGTATCTTAATCCTTATGAAGAAACTCTAGGATTTATTTTTTTTTAAAAACTCATACCAATGGAACGTAATATCTTACTCCCACTTTGAAGATTCCTTATGGATCCAACCATGCGTTCATATAATCTAAAAAATTGTTATAGTCTCCCCCCCAAAAAAACATTCTTTAATCAGTCTGAGAAATACACTAGAATCTCCATAAATAATGGATTAGCCTCTAGCTCAACATTCTTGTAGTGGATCACATGCATAGGATCATGCATGCATATATGTATATGAGAAACATGGAATAAATAATTCTTAACAGGGAACCATGTAGGAAGATTCAAATAATTTTACACTATACTAAATCACTAAGTAATCTTGAATAATACAAAAAATCATGATTATACCTTTATTTTCTTCCACAGTCATCAATTCCCTAGTCAAGTAGTCACCTGCAAGAAAAATTGATCTCCCATATTGAACTACAATGGTATCATCCTACTATAATCATGTGATTTCTACCTACATTGAGTGGTGAATTGTCACTTCCAAATCCACTACACTCATTTAAATGTCTCTTATTCCTTGGTTTACCCCATAAAAACCACATCAACTTCCTCATTCCAACATACAAGTGACTAAAAATACTGCCCAAAAAGATCCTGAAAAGGTTCCATCAGTGTAGAATCCTTGAAACTGATATTGTAATAAAAATAAAAAAGGCTTTGTGATAATCCTGTGCTTAGTAAAATTTAAAAATTCATTCCCAAAATATAACCTCTAAAATTTGGATTTCCCTATATGAATATACATCAGTCTATAAAAGATATGATATACTCAGTTTTTTCTGGGAACTCAAAATCTTCTATAATCCACTCCAAAACCACAACATGAAATGCATGCCTTTAACTGATATGATTCTCACATGAGCTCCAAATAATCATTTAACTTCCCATACATATAGCTTCACCAACTCATCAACTAATAGGGTCTCCCAAATCAACATGAAATGAGAAACTTTATTCAACTAATCGATAATAACCTAGAAGGAATCATGACTCCTCAGGGTTCTGCATAACCCCATCAAGAATTCCATAATAATGTTACCCTACTTCCACAAAGGAACATGAAGTGTCTAAAGCAAACCAAAAGGATGATTACGCTTATTCATTATCCTTTGGTTGGAGATGAATTATAAGACAAACCTGATGATGAATCTCTTCATACCAATCCACCATGACTATATTCACATATCATAGTACATCTTCATCTACCCTAGATGCACTTTCTATTTTAAATCATGATGGTATCTCATCATCCCCTCTGTCAAGAAAAATAGCACAACTACCCTCCCAAGGGCATATATCACATCATCATCATATAAATACCACCCTAGAAATGAATCATCCCTAGAAAAGTGTTCTTTCACCACCACACACTTGAGATATAAATCATGGATCACATTAACTTAGACCACCAAAGAAGTCCTAATAAAAAAGGCCCACATGTAACATTACCATGATCCTCTAATGCATCCACTAGCCACTCCACCATCAAACTCATCAGATACCATTACTAATCAGATGGTTGTTTTCTATGTTCTTGAATCTCCAACATATTCCTACTAAGATAATCTACAATGTCATTACCTTTCCTAGGGGAATAATCAGTTTCATAGTTGAATTTCAGTAGACACCCCACCCAATGTATTTACCTATGATTAAGACCCTACAAGTAGAATATATATTAAAAAATATTTTGGTATGTTAAGAAAAACCTCTCAATAAAGAGATAGTGATTCAAATACATCAGGACATAGACCATAACTGCCAAATCTAAGTCTTTCAATGGCCATTTCTGCTCATGGGGTCTTAACTGACATGACCCGTAAGTGAAAACATGATCCACACACATCAGAGAACCCCCAACTAAATTCCAAAGGAATTATAATACATTATTTGTCTATTCTTATTTTCCAGAAGGGCTATAATTGGGGACATCATCAATCTCATCTTTATCTCTTGGAACACCACTATACACATATTAGAATACTCAAAAATAACCAATTTTGGGTTATCTATGTCATTAGCGTTGCCATGTTTGATTATTCATAAATAATTCTTCATGAAATATACCTTATTTGGGTCCACTAAAATCATGATCATATAAATCTCATTCACATTGAACTACACCTAGAGAAACCATATATCACACTTTGATAATTTGGAATAATGTTTATGCTCTTAATGTGTACTCAATAAAATCACAATGTTTATAGATTTCATGTTAAACACATTGGAATATATCAAGATACCAAACATGAATAAAATGATGAATGAGTCCAAATATTTGTGGAATATTATGTTCATGGGATCCATGAACACATCAAGGGAATTCATCAAACTAAAAGGCATGTTAAGGTACTCATAAATACTATAAATATTCCTAAACACTGTCTTATGAATATCATGCTCCCTAAATTGAAATTGATGGTAGCCTGAATGAAGGTCAATTTCAGTTAACTATTGGGCTCCATGTAACCAATCAAAGTGATCATGAGTTAGGGTTAATAACTACATATTCTTCACCATCTCCATGTCTATTTTTATATATAAAATATATATCCGTAGAAAATAGTTCATCTTCTAGTGAAATAGTATTTGAGGACCCCAAAATGATGTTACCACTATAATAAATTCATTCATTAAAAAATATTTATGTTTCACCTTGAGTTACATCAACATGGTCGGAACTATATGATAAGCGGGAATGAAAATATACTACACTACCAACATGAGTTCTATATCGAGCTCAACACCCATATATGTTGGATGACCTAAGAACACATCTAGGAAGATGTCAAAATAATGATCCACCACTATAGGGATAATAAAAGTCACTACTGCTAAATTTTTATCAAGAGTCAAGCCTACAACTTGAGGTATGATAACTCCAACTAGCTTCAAATATAGTTCCACTTTTCTAGCATCCACATCCCACTCACTGATCAAATACTACTCTTCTCCCTTATGAGAAATGATAGAAACTAGTCTCTGATAATATTCAATGTGATCATGATATCATTTAAACTATTCCATCCTTAATATCACATCAGAGTTAATCATATCATGGATTATAAAATTTCATAGATTTACAAAGTCAGTAACAACTAATAGGCACTTTGGGAACCTCTAGAGATGATCAACCTTCTTTCCCAAGGGTGTGTCGAGAGAAGGAAATGTAGAAGACAAATTAAATAGTATATTATAGAATGAAACAACATGATTAGATATAAATGAATGGGAAACCCCAATATTAAAAAAATAAATAAAAAGGGTTGAGGTGATCAAGAGTATACCATATACAATCGATGGTCCCCCTCCACTATCAGCCAAAAATTGTTCCAATGCATACACTTGACCTGCCTCTACTCCACAAACTTATCAATAATATGCCTAAATTTATTGAGTTATTATTTTTAAAGGGTGTATAAATTACTACTGAGAACCCCATATAGCCACATGTCTCGATTCCTATATCTGAATCAATCTATTTTGATGCCTCTTCCTCAATGCCTTCAAGTAAAACTCGATAGATGCCCTATCTTTAAACATACGTGGAGCTTCCTTTAGGGATCTAGGAAATATTTACTGTAATGTCCTCTCTAGCCATAGTTATAACATTGGGAAAAAATGTCTCCCCTAGATGGAAATAGAGAAGACCTGTCATGAACCATCTATCATTCACTACCATGATACTGCTCCTCATCCCTCCTTTTTTGTTGATGATAATATTGTATAACAATAGGAGATAAAAATTAGATAATATGTGTTTTAATTCTTCAAACTCCCATCTTGGAATAATGTGATATCTTTTTGTGTTTTAGATATAATTTATATATATATATTGGAAGTTATTCCAAGGGCATTTTGAAGATAGAAAAAATGAATGGTAGAAAATAAATATGTGGAAAATAGTTTTTAGGGTGTGTGTAATAAGGATTAGTAAAAAACTGGTTTATACAATGGCTCGTTGAATGTTTCACAATGACAAAATGTTTTTAGTTTCAATCTATGAAAGGTGATGTTTTTCCTTAAGACCATTTTTAGATAAAAAATGAAGATGTATCGGTGTGTGTCTATTTACATAGGTCTTTATGTGGTATTTTTAGTTCTGGTTATGTTATTTTATATATATTTTGTTCTCTATGATTATAAATAGATTTTTTCATATTTTCCCATGGTTTTTTAATCTTCCACATTGGATGGGATTTCCACATTAAAATATGCACCTCAATTTATTTTGTTATATTTATTATTTTTCATCTATTTTCATGGGAGATTCAAAAAATATTTTTGTCACATCTATGTTATTATCCTAAGGTCAATCTATTTCCTACCCAACAAATAGTATTAGAGAAGGTTATCCATGTTTATTTCCTATTGGATATGGGTGATTCACGCCATGGGTTTTCTTCCTACATCAAACTATCTTGAAGGAAAAATTATTTTCCTCTATGAAAACAATGATTAAAGAATATTTTGGTCTATGATAAGACAATGAAGGTCCGAAAGAAAAAATCTATAAATATAGAGACCATGAGCAATGTTAATTGGAATGATATAAGAGATTTTGTGATCATTACATTCCAGATGTATTTGAATGATAATACTCTTTAGGGGTGGTGAATTTGATGGATCCAGATGAGATATGAGAAAATTGTGAAAGTAGTTATAAATCAAAATTCCTCTAAAATATTTTTTATCTAAAAAAATGATTGTATCATTTGTAAGTTTATAAGAATGGAAAATTAGGTAACCATATAGTTGAGTTCACCAAACTTTCAATGGAGCTGTTTTCAGTGGCAGTGTTGATTGATGATAATGGAAATGTAGTACATGTTGAAATAGATGAAGATAATAAATATTTTCTCCAATTGGGTTCATTACCATATTATATGATAATATCATCACTAAATTTCTATTCAGAAAAGACACTGTAATTTGGGATGACATGATTTCATCATTGTTTTTGAGTGAGACATGGAGAAAGAAAAATGATGATAATTATTTATGCAATAGTGGTATTTTAGATTTGATACATGGATGTGATAATCAGAGAGGCCAGTCAAATTCAAAAATAAAATTCAACTTAATCTTTTGTGAAATGTAGTTCCAGGTGTATAGAAACCACGACACTATAAATAAGATTATGGAAGAAAAGAAGAAACATGGAAAATATTCTGAGGATAATGGAAAATGTATTATATATAGTGAGGGAAATAATCTTTGAGTTGTCATTGATTGTATCTGGTCAGATCTATAAACAATTGGCTGGTTGATTACGTGCTGTTGTTCCATATTTTTCCAAACTGGAAAATGTTCGATTCATATGAATAAGGTGAAGTTGGAAGATTGAAGATGGGAAATAGAGATTATACTGATTTCATTAGGGTTGGTGATATTTTTATCACTTTGAATGTTGGTTGTGTGCCATTGTTGTGAGATTTGTGACATGTTCCAGTTATACAATATAATTTTTTATCTACATGTACTTTTGATAATTATGGGGTTAGGTGAAAATTTATAAATGAAATTTGGACATTATACAGAGGATCTATGGTATATAAATGATACAGAATGGTTGAGAAAGCATATAGGACCAATGTAAAGGTGTGTGTTGAAGTGAAGAATACAGTTACGATGATGAATTTTTTGATTTATGGAACAAATGATCATTTTTCATGAGTTTAACACCATCGAAAAGGATTATGAATGTTTGGAAGATGAAGCTAGTCAGGTCAGTATTTTAGGTCTTATAACTAATTCCATTTCTTTAGAGAGTTACCCTAGTAAAGAAGGAATTGAAATCAAAGAATGAGGTGATTCACTGAGAGTTATAGACTACTCAGGGAATGTTGAGTAGATGGAGAAATTAGTTTTTAAAGGTACTACTGATTATGTGACCCTCACTTTTATGGGGGAATCTACTATTGTTGGCTCTAGTATTATTCAATAGATATGTTTAGAAATAGGTATGAAATATACTTCACCATTTTTATTTCTTTTTCATGGTGATGTTTCAGGTTTCTGTTAATGTTGTAAAAGATCATCATCATATTTTCTATAAAGAATGGTAGTTTTTGTAATGCCAACCAATTTTCAATCCATATGAGTATATTATATAATATTTCTTTCCTTTATGGATTGAAGGGGGATATTTTTCAAGATCAACCAATATCTTTATTGGAGATAAAAATGGAGATAACATCATTTTTAATTTTTGAAACTCCCATATTTTCATCATATGATATCTTTTATTCTTTGACATATAATTTTTATATCATTTTTGAAGGGATTACATGGGATTATAAAAGAGAGAAAAAAGTAATGTAAAAATATTATTATGTGTTTGATTATTTGCTGGGGTGTGAAAAGCAAAGAGTGGTGAGAATTTAGGTTATGGAATGACTTATTGAAGGTGCCACAATGACACCATGTGTTCAATTTTGATTTCTATGAGGCGATGTTTTTTCATGAGAAATTTTTTTATAAATAATATGGAGGCATATGAGGGTGTAGATTATCAGACAATTTTTCTACACTATATTATCAATTCATGTTTTGGTATATTACTTGGATTTTTTAATTTTTGATTATTATTGGAATTTTCTAAAAATAATTAGTGGATTTTAAATCCTCTACATTGGATGGGTTTTCCACATTAAAATAAATATCTAAATTTATATCCTAATATTTATTCCTAATATTCTATTTTTATTTGATATTTGGAAAATATTTTGTCAAATATCAATTATTATACTAATACTAGTTGATTTCCTCCTTGAAATGTATATACCACCAGAATAAGTACTCATAGTAGCACTAGGTAGTCTACTAGTCGATCCATTGGGAACTTGAAAAATACCTGCTACAGAGTCCAACTTCAACCCCTTCTTAATGTTGAGATCCTTGGGAAACCCCTCAGGTTAAGTAGTTAGTTTGATATTCCTCACCTACCCTATAAGATATGAATGAAGACTTAACTCGAACATTCTCAACTTTTGTGGTTCATTCCTAGAAAGGAGACAAGAAAAATGAATAAAATTTGTGAAATAAGCTGAATTGAAAGATACTGACATCATTACTACAAAAACACTATGAACTCTTACATTTATTCCAACTTCCCTGAGTTTGGAAAGAACTTCTCAAAGAATGAATCCATACAGTAATTCCATGTGAAAGACTAATATCTTCTATTTTGGTTCATGATAGTCCTCCATCTCCCCAAGGTTCTTTGAAACATAAAGGCAAATAACATAACCTTCCAGTCAGTAGAAGTATCTACCATATAGAATATTCCATCAATAATGTTAATCAATCCAAGAAATCCATGGGACCATTAGTTACCCTGAATACAATGGGTTCTAGAGCAGAAAATCGTAGGCATTATCAACCATGGTCCTCTGTGTACCCTCTCCATGAATGGGAAAAATCCAAAAAACTAATGGATTTATTGGATCTTCCTCCCGAATCATGAGATAAGGTTTAATTATATAATCATATTATTATTCTTATATATTTTTTGGTATCACAGGTGAGTTCTCCCTTACATGATCATTTTGGTCCACTTTTACAGGTGGTCCCTTCAGAAGTCTTTGAGGTATCATTTTTTAAAATTTCAAAAGAATGTTTCGATCACCTACAATTGGTTGATTAATAGATCATATTAATTTTATTTAAGTAACAAATAAGATATTTCTATAAGAATATCCTTCTTAGGATACACACACACATAAGGTATAACCGTCTAAGTTCTTCCCAAGGTCTTAGCCTAGTCCTCTATACATTCAACTTAGTCATAATAAAATACATGCACAACAACATGTTAATGTTAAAATATGAAAATCCATACAAGTATATCATATTATAAGAGACTATAGATATATTTATTAGAAGTTATAAAAACCCATGAAATTTAATTAATGAATTTCCATACAAAATTCACCAAGTATATATACTGATTGTGATACTCTGTTCTTATATATGATTAATGAATGAACCCAAATCCCTAACAACTCTAACAATAATCCAATCATCAGTAACATAGAGGTATGTGGCATGTGAGCTAGAAGAGAACATGGAAACTGCCCAACCTGATCTTCACATAGCCTATATCCTTTCTACCATATCCTCAAAGTAGATGAACAAAATAAAACCTTAGTCATTGAAACCATTCTGTACCACCCCTACCAAGATATCCCAAATAACAACCAAATGGAGATGTTACAAGACCACGTATATGCCTCCCCATAATAAAGGGTAAACCAACTAGTGACAAGGGACTATATGTGTAGTGCAAAGACTGTACCCTAAATAAAAAAAATCTGAAAAACTATGTAAAAATAGTAATAAAATAAAAAAAGTATTGTGTAAGGTAACTAATATTCAGAAACACCATGTCACCCTAACATACAATGTTAGGTAAAATAAACACCAAATTTTGTAGCTCAAACCAAGTATCACGAAATATAAAATTTAATAAATGAAGTTGTAATTGTCTGAAGTATGTCTTGACATTTCCTCTAAATCCAAGCCTCTATCTCCTCAACTCCCTATCACAGGGCCCTTTCTCTTCACTAGATCCTTGATCATGAAATTTATACATGAATCGAGATTCCTAGGAAGGGTGCGAGTATAACCTAGTAAGACACCACCAATGAATCTTTAACAAGTGTAGATATATATAGCGAAATATTACAAGATAATAAATACATACATATATAGAAAAACAATACCATATTGAGCATTAATGCACTTACCAAGATACAAAGGACCCAACTGTACCCACTTCAGATCTAGGCTTTAATAATAACAAAATGGTCATGTGAACTTTATAAGTAGAGGAGATATCCACAAGGCTACTTAGTAGTAGTATATACCCAAGGCCATAGTTCAATCCATATATGGCTATCATGCCCCATCTCCAGGACCATGACAATAGGTCCTTCTACAGAAGGTTATCATGACCCATTAGCACTACTTCCACTTAGTTATGGTTACTAAAATACATAATCCCCCCAAGTCAAGGAATAATATTTAATTATACAATATTGATTAACTCAGTCCTATAATCATGTCACATGCAGTGTATGAATATGATTCCCTTCTAGGGCCACCGATCCATGATGTGTCCCCCTATCCCTTTTTACAATGGATGGAGAAACAAAAATATAGAATATAAAAAATACATTACATGGAAATAATTTCATTATACCATGCACAGATATCCATATGAATATAACAACTACCATGGCTATCATGGGTTATATTCACACACACAAGCATTCAATGTCACATAATGGTTCAATGTGCTATGTATATACAAAGACTAATATATCATGTTGTTCAGGGAACCTATTGATATGCATGAATATGAAAAAATACATGAAAAAAAAACGAAAGATCAAGTCCCTGTATTTTAAGGATTTCTAACAATCTTCTTATTGATAACAATCATTGAGACCTGTCGAGAGACAATACCTAAATCCCACCTATGCACCAACCAGATCATGCCATCATGCTATGGAAACATATAAATTATCCCAATTAAATCCCACATTGTGTTATATAATGATATTTAAGAATATTTTATTTATGGGGATTGGATCTAAACCAATATACCAGTCAGGATTGGCAAAAATATCTAGATTTGGGATTGATCAGTGGAAGGCTGCCAACAAAATAGATCCATCACTGATCTAACAATGATTTAAGAATTAATCATTATATTGCTTCATAATACATATATCTATAAATGATATGCTTTATCTTTGATTTTTATCAATGGAGTAAGGTTAGATCTAGACAAAACAAGAAGAATGGAGTTTCAAAAATCATACACCATAATTCCCAAATCACTAACACACTTGGATCCATTAGAATTGATCTCATACATGAATAAATATAATAAATAGATCCTATAGAGTCTCTAGGATTGATAGGGATATAATTAAGAAAAATAGAGAGAAAATTATGATTAGTTGTATGCATTAAAGTGTATTATTAGATCGTTAAATCGTGTGTACATGGTTTTGTCACATAGTTTTCCAAACTATGCACCAACTGTCTAAGGATTTATGACTCTTCTGGGCCATCTTATTGTGTTGGTATATGTTTTAGTAAACCATACACCAAACATGATTTTCTCTTCTATCCTAAGTTACAATGTATTTGGTGTATGTAACGGTGCGATAACCGTGTGCACCCACTTTCCTCTTCCAAATAGGCCGCACAGTTTCTAGGAATTAAACTTATTGTTTCCCTTGACCGTTCACCAATCGTGAACACCTTTTATGGCCCTTAAGACTATCCAAATCAGCCATAAAACCCTGAAAATCACCCCAATCAATTCATAGTTCAAAAACACATAAAAAATGCATAAAATAAACTCATAACACAAATGAAAAACCAATTCCATTAAAAAAATTTAGAAACAAAAGTTGATATTAATGCTCAATAAATGAAATACTCACTTGGGTAGATAAAATATCTAAGATAGTATAGGATTTTTGTAAGAACATTTGTGTGTAGATGTTTCATACAATATAGTAACCATATAACTCATCGATGATGTTGCATAAAATATAGACTACTTTTACCTAAGAAGCTATATAATACAAAAAGAACAATATGAAGAATAATGTCCAGGTAAACCGCATATAATTAAAGTGAAAATGAATACCCAACATTCCATTTATTTCTATTATAATAACATTTTTCAAAATAAGGAGGCCTACCCAAGTTAAAATTTGAAATAGTTTTATCAATAAATGGATTTTTCAAACTGTTTTGTTCCTTTGTGAACTAAAATATGTCATTTTTCAATGTTTAATTTTCATTTGGAATAGCTTTCAAATCCTTATAGACATTTTCACATGTAGATAAAACTATATGTTTGAATCTATCAATTTCTTCTTTAACTTTAAATAACCTAGATTCAAATTTCATTTAGTATTACTCATTATGGGAAATAAGAATCTTTATATTTTCATTTTCTTCTTTAATATTTTCATTATATTTTATAAATTTAATATTATTACATTTTAAATATCAATATTTTTCAAACATTTTGATACTATATTTCAATAATTTATTTGTTTCTTTATATAGTTTTTTAACATTAGAATTCAACGAATCAGAATCAAATCTAGAGTTGTACTCATAATTTGTTTCTTTTCTATCATAATAAACTGAAAAATTATCAATATTTGTTGGTGATAATGTAAAAAGAGAATCATGCTATTGAAAATGATTAGACATTACACAAATATTAACATGTTTTCAAGCTATGTAATGATTGAATAAGGAACCTCACAGTGTGTATCCATTAAAGAAAGGTTCTCTATCTCTTGTTAACTTCCTAACTGACTACTCAATTTTGATGTATCTAAACAATCATATACTCTAAGGAATTATTGCCTATATGTTATCATGTTATCCATATAATTATTTGAATGCTTGAGTTTAGGATAGTTTCACATAATAATTCTTTTCTTCATGAACACATATCAAATTAGATTTCAATAAATTATTTTAACATTTGAAATACCATTTTAATTGGAAATATTATTTATACTAGTTTCTATACTTTTTTGGATTTCATTCCTTTTCCATTTTCTTATTTGGACACTCCAAATTCACTTTTACATACTTCATACAACTAATAAAAACTTGTTTCATAGAATTGTTATTCTCAAATATAGAATATTCGAATTTGTTTCTTGATTTTATAAGAAGTATTGAATCTAAAAATTAGTTACAAAATATTTACATAAATGGAGTAATAAATTATATTCATAAATTTTAAATTAACTACAATCTTAAATCATTCAAACCATTCAGGTTACTAGCATCAGATTAAGGTATATCATATGGATTTATAAAAATAACCCAATATATAATATTAATATTTTATGGTAATATTCTATGATAATATTCCACTAAATATAATTATATCCATTATTATATAGTGTGAGTATAGGACTCAAACAATTATAATTATTTTTTTTTCCTATCATCTTTAAAATCATTCCATATGCTGGTAGGTCTAGGATAATGTTAGTACAAAAAAAATAGATCTTTAACATTTCTAATGAAGACAAGCTCTAATACAAATTTTAATTAAAATACTAAAACTATCAGAGATGATAAA
Organism: Viscum album; assembly: GCA_963277665.1. Taxonomy (NCBI): domain Eukaryota; kingdom Viridiplantae; phylum Streptophyta; class Magnoliopsida; order Santalales; family Viscaceae; genus Viscum; species Viscum album. The sequence continues at coordinate 110,177,041 of OY728135.1, forward strand.
AAATATATCCTTACAAGGTCTATTACTTTGAAACCAATTGTTGGTCTAAGATTGATGGAAATAGTGGACTAGAGGGGGTTGAGTGAATAGTATATTTAAAACTTTTAGTAAATTCTTTTATTATCAAAGTATATTTAAAATATTTAATGAAAGTGAAGTGGTATTTAGAGGATAATGAAATCTAAAATAAAAAATATGAACACTTTATTTTTGTAATGGTTCGGTTTAAACTAAACATACATCAACTCTTCAATCCCATCTTCATCTCAAGAGCATCAGTACCTAATAAATATGAGGCTTTTTTATAGTTTTAGACTCAACCTAGTCTATTATAGGACATACCGTACCATTCCCATTTTTGGGTTCAAGAAAAACCCAAACATTTTCCAAGGCGAATCCCATATCTATGTTTTTACTCAATTTCAAGAGAACCCTAGTCTATTTTAAGGACCGAATAATCTGATGAACACTATTTACTTGGTGAATGAATAATCTGCATTGCAATATATTTTCATCCAGTTTATATTACAAATAAAAATATTTTTCTTTGATGTATAACAATGTATGTGATATAAATAATCACTATCTCTCCGATGAAAAAATAAAACAAAAGAACAAGTTGAAAGATGTTAAAGAATCATGCTAGTGTAAAATGAGTTGATTTAGCCATTCAAGAAAGATGATTTAAAATGATGAAGTTCCAGTCAACAAATAATAACTTATAACATTGGCACAAAATTTCTTGAATGACTATGCTCTCTCAAACATAGGAGCACATCAAATGGATTTCTTCATAACTTGTTTCTATTAATACGTTTTCACATACTCAATTTATAGATAGAATTATAAAATGACTACTTCTATTTAATTATATCTCAATGTTTTTCATTGGATGTTTAAATTTTCCTAAAAACTCCAGACACCTTGAAGACAATGGTTTGAAACAATACACTTGAAAATACAACTGAAACAGTAATTTAAATTAGGTGTACATAATTAATGTTGTTACTCAAGAATTAGACAACTTCAAAAACAATTATAATATATTTTTCACAAATTATAATTATTTTCAAATTCAATAAAACAACAAAAACATTTTGAATATAATTGTAGTAATTAGAACTAACAAAATATTGATAAAATATTGTATCAAAAGAAATATAAATCACTAATAATATATTCAATATTAAATTTTCATTTTAAAAAGTATTAAAATAAATAAAATATATTTTAATGATTTTCAATATTTAAAAGAATGAAAATTAATTACTAAATAGATAAAAAAATTATATTAACCACATATAATTACGGAAAAAGATATATAAAAATATGAATAATTTTTTTTAAAAAAAATTAATCAATAGAATATTTCAAAAACAATTACAACGATTAATAATACTTAAGAATTATAATATTTTGAGATCCTAAAAATATTGCTTTTCAATAATTGAAATACTAAATTTTTAAATCTTCAAGAACTCTTCACATAACATTATGTAGAGTATAGTATCATGATTCCCTAACTACCATATAAGTAGCATGATTATCATGAATTTATTTGCTTCTAGAGTGATGTATGAGGTAGTATGCATGAGTTCATCTACAATGCTACATTTTGGGTCAACATCCTTAATTTGAGGAAGATGTAAGTCATATGCTACACAATATAGCTAGAGTTACCCAGTGGGAAAGATTCACCACTATAAAATCATGAATATTTAGTGGTACCCTTTATTAGCACCAAAAAAATAATGATAACGAGGTCGTTTTATTATCTCTAGAAAGAATCACCGATAAAGGGTATCTTTATTAGCATAAAAACAAGTACTAACAAAATTACCACCTTTATCCGCATGTTTTATAGTACTGATAAATGGTGATCTCCTCAAAAAAATATATTATTAAAATCATATTTAAAATTCATATATATTTATATTAATATATATATATATATATATCATTTTCTTAAATATGGTTTATATAACAACAAATATGTATTTACACTTATAATGTCATATATTTAGTGAAAAATTAGTTTCAAGTTAAATGAAAATTAATATTAATTTAAAATACTGACTAATTTATAATTATATACATTTAATAACATCAATTTATATCATTTCCAATTGTATTTTTAAATTTAAAATATATATAACTTGTGTATAAACACATGATTATTTTCAAAAGTACATATACATAATTAATTTAATTTTTTATTGAAACAGACACGCATAATTAATTAATTTTTAATATGATCATTTTATATTTTTAGTTATTAATATTTAATAATTCATATATTCTATTTATAATAATTAAATTATATTTTTTTTTATGTTTTAATTTAATATAAAATATATTTTACTTTTTAATATATATATATATATCTAATAATTTATAATTTATAATTTTTATTTTGTTTGTATTTTTACAATTGTATTCATTATTAAAATATATTTATATATTTTTATTGATTTACATTTTACATTTTTAATATGGGTGTAATTTACATAATTAATATATATTTTCATTTTCATTTTAAAATATATTCAATTTTTATTCTTTTAAATTTACATAACTAATAAATCTTATTTATTTTTTAATATTTTTTAAATCTATTTTTTTAAATAATTTTCACTAATTTTTAACATTCACTCATTTAATATTATTTATTCACTAATAAATTTCTTTATTACTTTTTTTATAATTTATTCATTATAAATATTTATTTGTTTAATATTTTTTTAATTTATTCCTTTTTATTATTTTTTATACACATTAATTCGTCAATAAATTTAATATTTCAAATATTTATATATATATATATATATATATAATACTTCCTTAGATATGATTTATATTTAATGAAATATGGATTCATAATTTATTATCCATATATTTAGTGAACAATGAGTTGTAAAATAATTAAAAATTAATATTAATAAAAAATATTGACTAATTATTATCAAGTAATAGACATTTAATAACATATAATATAAATATAATTTTTTTTCAATTTTAAAAAAAAATCAATTTTTTGTAATATATATACACATTCATTCTCACACACCTATACATAAATAATTCAATTTTATATAGAAACACACACACACATATAATATTTTGATAATTTATTTAATTGAGAAAATAAATTTAAAATTTTTATTTATTATTATTTAATATTTAATATATTATGTTTTCATTTGTCATTTAATTTTTATAAATTTTTATATTTTTATTTAATTCATCCTATTTATTAAATTTAAAATATATTTTCTAATTTATTGATTTTTAATATTATTTATTCATTAATAATATTAAATATTTTTTAATATTGTAGTAATTTATCTATTTTAATGTAAATATGTTTATTTGTTTTATGTTTTATTGATTTTTATTAATTACTTATACATACTAATTCCTTAATATTTAATGATTTTAATATTATAGTAATTTATATAATTAATTTGTATTCATTTTCATTTTAAGATATATTCATGTTTAATTTTTTTATAATCTGTATAATTAATAACACATATTAATTTTTTGTAATATTTTCATAATCTATTAATTTTTTAAAATTTTAATGTTCCCTCTTTTCTAACATTCATTTATTAAATATTATATATTATTTTATAATGTAAATTAATTTTTACTTTTTTTTTAATTTTTAATTTTTTATATTTATTTGTTTAATATTTTTGTATGTTATTCATCTTCTATATATATATATATATATATATATTAATTTACTAAAATTGAATTTTTTTAATACGGTTGTAATGTACACAATTAATATGTATTCAATTTCAATTTAATATATAATCATTTTAATTTTTTTAATAATTTATAAAATTGATAAAACCTACTCATATTTTTTATATTTTTATATTCATTTTTAATGATTAAATTTCATTCATTTTTAAGAATAATTCATTTAAAATGATTTATTCAATAATAAAGTTAATTATTTATTTTTTAAAATTTAATAATATATTCATTTGAAATTATAGTTCATTTAATATTTTGGTAAATAAATTTATATAGGTTTTATCATTGCTTCAAAAAATCACTCATAAAAAATTCTTTTATAATCACTTTACTGAAAGGAAAGATAAAACTCTTTCTAGTATTTTAAAATCATCCCAAATTGAAATCCCACTCACCCATTCCATTCAAGGTCACGCGAGCTCGACCTCTACTACCACTCTCCCTTGAATTTTTTAGATGAATAGACCCTCCCGTAACTAAAGGTATGTGACTTATTGTACTCCTTTTTAATCGATCTTGTATTGTTTCAAGATTTTAAGTTCTTCTTATCTGATAATTGATATCTGAATCCCTATATTTGAATCCCCTTTTTCAATAGTATTTTGAAATGTGTGTTGAGGAATTTTTTTCATAGATCCATGGGGTTTTCAATTTGGATTTATAGGGTTCCCTTTGTTAATCAATATTATTTTCAATGTCTTTGTATTATCTTCAAATAAAAAATAAATGTGTATCCAAATGATTGTATATTGTTTCACAAGGACCATGAATCACTCATAAAATTCCCTAAATGTGGTGTGTCTCAATACAAAAAAGATTAACCAATTCCCTAGAATGTTGAATGGTACATTCCTATATTTCCAAGGTTTATAAAACTATATAGATTCCAAGATAATGACAATAAATTTACATGGAACTCATATACAAGAATTAATGATGGGAAAAAATATCACCCATAAGATACTCCTCAGTGGAAAAACATTTATTATGAGTATCCTAAATTTGGAAATGAGTAGAGACACCTTTTCATGCATTATCTACAGATGGAATGAATCATTTTGGTGTATAAAGAGGTACTAATAGTATATGTCCAGTTATGTTGGTAAAATATAAATTTCCACCATGGTTATGCATAAAGCACAAATAAATTATTTTGTTTATGCTTATATTTTAAAAAAACAACATGTTAATGAAATTGAAGACTATTTGGCTTCATTGATTAAAGATCTAAAATTTACATGAGATACAATTGTTACATTATATGATTCTCATAGATGTGAAGATCTCACATAGAGATCCATGGTGTACATGGTGATAATTGAATTTCTAGCTTATTGAAAATTTTCAGGATATAACATTAAAGTAATATTTCGGTGTCCCATTTGTGAAAAATGTATACACTCAAGTAGGATGAACCATTCCATAAAGACTGTGTTTTTTAGAATTTGTTTTACACTGATGATATAAATGATGAGTTTATATGACATCATTAAATAGTTATAAAAATCATTTTACAACACCATCTCTACAAATTGGTGATCAGTAGTTCACGAATGTAAATGATATTGACACTATTTTTAGTAAAAATAAGAAAAACCATACACAATTAGGTTGGAAAAAGTGATCAATTTTCTTTGAATTATCATACTAGTTCTTTTTGTGCATGATAAATTGTCCTGATCCCATGCATGTAGAAAAAATGTGTGTGATATCATTTTTGTAATGTTACTAAATATACCATACAAAATAAAGGGTGAAATTAAGGATAGATTAGACTTGATTAATTTAGGGATAAGGGAAGATTTGGCACCATTGAAGGGTTAAATATGAACTTTTCATCCACCTGTATCTAATACTCTATCCAGAATAGAAAATTCTCAATTTTTTTATCTTCCTTAAAATTATAATATTTTTAGAGGGGTATTAATAAAATTTTGAGAATGTCATTTTGATGACTAATTTAAAGTTAAAGGGTATAAAATCATATGTTTTTCATGTTTAGACAAAGGATTTAATACATGTGGCTTTACATTACATTCTACTGAAAAATATATGGCATACATTAAGCAGACATTTTTTCTTTTCCAAAGACACTTGTTATAATATTAGAGACCTAGTGAAGGTTCCAGTCATGAATAACGAATTTATAGTCATATTATGTGAATTGGAAATATTTTTACCATAACTATTATTTAATATGATAGTCTACCTGATGGTTCACATTGTTATTACAATTCAACTATATTGTCTTGTACATCATATATGGTTTTACCACATTGAGTGTTATATGATGATTTTGAAAGGGTACATCATGAATTAAATTTTCCTTGAAGATTTTAATTCAAAGTGGATTATTGTTGAAGAAGTTGTACAATTATGTACTTATTACCTGTGAGATTTTGATAGCATTGGCCTCCCAAAATCTCCTCAGGATGGAAGTCTTGTCGATGAAAGGATTTTTGGAAGATATTTTGAAACAATTACCCTTATAGAGGAGGAGCAAGAACGCCATTAAATTTTAAATATTAGAGCATATTTTCCACCAGATGTTAAAGATCAAAAATTAATTCTTATACATTGTAACCCATAAAGAACTGAAATATGAATATCAAATATGCACGATCCACATTTTATAAGATTATTTTGAGATCATATTTATAAGTATCTATCTAAAAATATGATTTCAATTGTTTAATTACATTGATTTATATCTATAGGACCAAGTTTAAAAGTATTATCATACAATGGTCATGTAATTAATGGCCATATGTTCCATATGAAGGAATAATATGAAAGTAATATGATGAATAATAGAATAGTTATTCATATTCCCTAAGTGATATGTGTATTCAGTTCCATGGGTAAAAATCCAAATTATGTGAATATTTCATACATTGGTATCATCAAAAAAATATATATGTTAGATTATAGAGCATTTCAGGTGCCAATTTTAAATTGAATATGGGTTGATAACAGGTTTGTAGTTAATGTCAATGACTTTTTCTTTGTAAAGATGAATTTTAGTATAGAATGGAATAATGATGTGCCATTTAAAATGGAGTCACAAGCTGTGTAAGTATTTTATGTCCCATATCCTACAAAAATAAATTGGTCAATTATTTTGTTGGAGACTAAAACAACTGAAAATCTAGATGAAAATTCAACTATGGATGACTTTTTATTTTGAGATCAAAATCATCCCACAATTTTCCCAATATAAAAATAGTATTTTATGTTATAGGGGACTACATAGAGGGGATTTTGATACTCAGTAGTGAATCCAAAACCCTTCAACCTTTAAAGAAAAGTAGAGAGTTTAATGAATTTTTTAATTTGGTTTTAATTATACTATGATTTACACATAAATTATTTTGGATATACTATATTTAAAAAATATAAATTAATATTTATACTAGTCATGTAGATAATGACTTCTCCACATATTGATGTTACCAATCCCATGGAAGAAGACAATATTAACACTAAATCTGATGAATTGTTAATAGATAAAAAAATGTGGATTAAAATATTGTGATAAGTTTTTCATCACCATGGTAATTGAATTTATTAACTGAAGAAGAAATGGTTAGAATTTTGGGGATTGATGGAATCAACGTGGCTATCCTGTTGAACATAACAAGTCAATGTTCATTAGTAACTTTAGGGTCACAATTCTAACGAATATACAGATTGATATAGATAAATGAAACCATTCCATGAATTCATTAAGAATAATCATTTGGGATGATATTAGGGTAATTCCATGATATAATTTTCCCATTTTACAAGAAAATTATATAATGAAATATTGATTTAATTTTCATTATACCTTATAGAGATCATTTATTTTAGATGACTTCCATAAAAAATTTGTATTAATGGTTTCTTAAAAATCTCATAGATCATTTCAAAAACATTTGAAAAAGTGGTAACTCAGGGATACTGGGGGGAAAAGTAAACCCCCACCCACCAGCTATGTTAATACACATTATTTACCATGAAACATGAAAATATTTAATTAGTTTCCATAATGAAGAATCCTTTTAGTTGGATTATAATTGATAATATTTTCTTTTACATTACATATTTTATCCACTATTGATGATGAAAGATACATGTTATAAGATATTTTAAGGAATAAAGTAGAATTTTGATTTGATTTGGGGCTAAAAGGATTTGAAAATCCATCTATGGGCCTTAGTCCGCAATGGTCAATAATATTTGTTTAAATTGAACTTTTTGAAAGTCACCACACACCATGGAGGATTGAGGTGGTATCCTCAGCATAGCGTATGTCTATTCATGGATTTTATCAGCCACCATAGTGGTTTGAGGTGGTATCCTCCACGCAGTATATGTCTGTTCACAGAACTCTCCAACCATTGTGGAATTTATAATCTTCTGTTAAAGTCACTATCACTTACAAAACCAATCTCCTCACCTTCAATGATCCTATAAATACCTCCAACCATCTTAATTTTTAGGGGAATTGATCTTTTAAATTCCAGTAAAATCCATAAATTTTTCAAAACTTAAACCTTTATGAGCCAAAGATGATATGTATTTACCAATGTAGCTATCTTTTGCAAACCATCCTCCCATAGGTTCCTGAGTACTTCAGACCATGTTAGAGATACCTTTCATGAAGCTCCTTGGCCTTCAAGAAAAAAGATATACCTTCATGGTTCTTGGGGATTCATGAGATAATTTTTCTTTTTGAAAGCATCCCTAGAAGAAATAATCCTTTACACTAAATCAAATAATCTATGTTTCATGAAAGGCTTTTCTTTGCGAGATCCTGAATTTAGTGACATCCTTGACCTTCAAAAACTTTTCCTTCATGAAACCCATCGACCAGGCCTATCAATGGTGCCTCATTTTATCATATATAATTTCATGAATGTTGAGATCATAGTTACCCCATTCCCATTCAAACATAGTCCATACACACATCAACGTTCAGTGTGACTGGTATCATTAGCCCTCATGCCCAACCTCTCTGGATCATGAAAAAACTAAACAATTATTCCTAATTATTCTTATATCCATAAGCACCATAATTTATCTTTCTGCTAAGCATAGTCACTTGAACATCAAGAACCATGATTTCCAATTCTCTATGGTATTGTTTACACCACGCACCAACTAAAGGAATCTGTACAGTGGAAACATAATCCCCAAAAGAGGCATCATCAAGGGATGATCCTATTATAATGATAAGCTCACATTCATATGTCCCACACCATCCTTTCCGACCATGGGATGATCCATCTACTTTGAGCAACTCACATGCATAAGTCCCTACACCGTCCTTCCCCATAAATGGAATGATCCTACTGCTTTGGGAATCCCATAGGCATATCCCCACCACATACCTCATTAATGCTTCTTCCATGATGCGAGCATCCTTACCGAATGATGTTAAATGGTATGGACTATTCCATTCACATGACCTCAAATTTTGGAATCTAACTACGTGGGATTTGAACCATGTTTATTAATAGTTTTTATAGGATGCCTTCCTATGTTCCAACCATAACTAGGATACCTCTCTGAGTTTCAATAATAACTACCAAAAATACCCGGGATGCCTCCCTGAGGGTCAATCATGATCCCTATAATCCAATCAAATATTCATGTCATCACATTGAAGAACGACAACACAAAAGTGTGATCATATTCTTAATAGGAACACACTTAAAATAATAAACCATAATGTGTGATCATATTTCCCCTAGGAACACACTTAAAATCTCAAACACTAATGTGTGATCATATTCCCCCTGGGTACACACATAAAATCTCAAACCCCAATTTGTGATCATCTTCTCCCTATGAAAACACATTAAATAGAAAACCCTAATGTGTGATTACCATCTCCCAGAGAACAAACATATTTTTATCAAACTCCAATGTGTGATCATGTTCTTGCTGGGAACAAAATTATCTTCTCAAACCCCAAAGTTGGAAAATTTCCCCCTATGGGTACATACCTGTCCTCATAACATCCAGATACATTTCCACACAAGATGTTAAACCTGTGACTAACCTATCCACATAAGACATTAAACCGATGACCGCCATATGATGTTATTCCTGTGACCAACCTATCCCAAAAACACAATGAACTTATGACCTAACGTAGAATATATACCCCATAAAATTAACATGAGAATCCTAAGGAAAAAAATCTTTATATGTATTATTCCCTTAGAGTCAACTACTTCATGGATGGCATGAGATGCCTTAGATACAATACCTAAGATGCCTTAAATAAGAGAGTCTAATTAATTTAAAAGGGGATGAATTTACAGGTGCAAAACCTTACCCATTATCTAGAGATTTTCGTACATTCTCAATGTTACTATCTACACTAACCAAAGGATGTTTCCCTATCGAGGTAGATGAAACATAATTAATATGTGTCCACCTCGATATGTTACTGGGAATGGGTTTCATGAACATGAATCAATTATACCGGGGAGGCATAGACTTGGAGACATAGTTAATGTTGGAATCCATTGAAGGAGGAAATTAAATATTGTCATACTATTTTCATTAAGGAGACTACAACTCCAAATTATGATGATGGAAGCCACTTGCCTTTGGAATGCAGGAATGAAGGAAAATAACAGAATGCCACCACCAGACGATGTGCACACTGATGGAATGGTTTTAGAAAAAAATAGTGAACCCAACATGAATCTATTCTCCTTTAACTATGAGGATTCATAATGTTAAGGAACTCTCAGATTTGTATTTCATTGAATCTAGATATTCAACACTAGGTCCCTCCAAATAAGCATTAGCCTCAACATGAAACTCTCATGTGACTTTGGGTAGATGAATTTAGGCATCCTAGGTCTATGAAATCATTAAAGTGGTTACTTTTATTGACTTAGAGATATTGGATGTTGATGGTGCATTGGGAATCACATTCATTAGATCTATACAGACAGTTGATTCCATATATCTTACATGACTAAAGCTATATGAGATAGATGACCAAATGATACTAGGATTAGGGTAATAGGAATGTTGGTGTTAAAATCCTATACAACAATATCACTTCTATGGAAACCACCACATCGTTAATTAATTGGTCCCCATGTCCCATTTCACTATCCATGATCATCCAAAGGAGGTTGATCTATGCCCTTGTTTATTGATATCAAAGAGAGGGTGTTATTCCCACAAGGGACATAGACACAAAAGAACATGAAGCATTGGTACCTCACTGACAAAGCCATCCCCAAGGGATAACCTATAGAGACCTAGGCTTAACATACATGTATATCACATCATTTTAGATGAATACTCATCACATTATAAATGTACATGACTGAGGACTATAATTGTTTAGTGTCTTTGAAAACATGGAACAAAATATTCTAACTTGGTGAAATATCTTTAATGTTTCACACGAAAATCATCCCATTTAGTACTCCTACTTAAAACCATTAATCATAAACTGGGAAAAGGAATCATAAGAAAGGTTGAGATCAGATGCTCAGTAAGGGTAAATTTAAGAGATATGTAAGAATAACAAAAGAATAAGGGTATGACAATCGGATAATAACATTTGAAAATTGTACCCTACATATCAAACAATAAAAACAGGAATCATGGCATAAATATTGGGAGTTCATAAGACATGAGTCATAAGGGAATAAAAAATAATAAATGAAAGAAGAACTTAGGAATATGTCATGGATTTTTTAGCATACAAATATTCTTGTAAAATCATCACCTATAAATCAGGGCTCATTACCACAACTTATTAGGGAACTTCATGGGGGCTACACCTACTACCCGAGACACACCACTATCCCTAGTCACAACCCTTTATATATAGTAGAATGGGTTCACTCCCAAACCATATTAGAAGTCAACGATAACTCTTAAGACCATATTATTAGTCATGGTCCACTCCCAGGACCATCTTAGTAGTAAAGGTTAACTCCCAAGACCATCCTAGAGAAAAAAGTCCTTTACCAAACCGAGTTTACTCCTAGATCCATCTATCCCTATCTCATGAGATATAAATATTTACCTAATGAAATAGAGGGAGATATAGGTCCCACCCATCACATAATGAAATAATAAATACATGTGCCATAAGATCATAAGAAATCATACTATAACCCATGGAATGAAATGGGTATTAAAAAAATGTCATCAAATTATAACTGGTGCAAAAGAGATAGGTTTCCAAATAATTTCATTAAATCATAACCCATTAAAAGAAGAGGGATTCATAAGAATATAACCCATGAAATAGAAAAAGGTTTCCTAATAATATAACCCATTAAAGGTAAATAGGTTTTATAAAAATATAACCCGTGAAATAGAAACGAGTTGCATAAATATAATTCCATGAAAACATAAACCACTCAGAAAAATAAAATTAATTGAACCCATCAATAATATCCCCAGTAATCCATGAGTAACACCAATATATTTAATCTTAGATGGAAAATATTCTTGAATGATATTTTAAAACCATTTATTTAGGAAAATGTTCTTTCTTCTTTTAAAATTGATTTTTAAAACAAAGAACCTTTCAAAAACTACTCTCTTTGAAAATAACCTGAAAAAATTATAATGGAAGATTTAAAATCATTTTCAAAACCCTTTTACATGAAAACTTATAAATGACACTTGAAAAAAATTTAAAATTATTTTTAAAAATAAAAATATTTTGAAAAACCTTTTCTTTGAAAATAGATTTGAGGACTTATAAGGTAAGTTTCAAAATATTTTGAAATCCCTTTTATTTAAAAAATTAAAAAGAAATATTGAAATTTTTTTGAAAATATTTTTCATTGAAAACATATTAATTATTCTTGATGATCATTTTTAAAACCTTTATCCTTGAGAACTTATAAAGGAGGCTTAATAATCATTTAAATAACCTTTTAAACATAATTTGTTTTGAAAAAATTTCACTTTTAAAACCACTTTCAAAAAATGAATATCTAGAATATTCAGAAAAATATTTTTCATAAGAAATTAAACTTGTAAACTTTAAAAGTAAGACTCATTTAAATGAAAATCATGCCTATTGATAAATCAATACATTTCAAACATTCATTTTTCCTCTAAAAAGATTAGAAAAGTGCCTCGATTGAAATATGAAAAGAAGATTCCTTTTTTAAAATTTTTTGTTTAAAAGGTAATCCATGGGTATTAGTGTATTTTAATGGAATTATGAGAATGTAATAATATTTTTGGGAACTTTTTTATAAAATATGGTTTTTAATGAACACATATTTCTGACATGAGAGAGGGATAAAGTTGAATTTTCATAAAAACACTTTCTTAATTATCATAAGTACCAAAGAGTGTTAGAATGTTACTATTATATGAAGATACCGTGAATTAGAAGAGGATAATAAATTCCATGAGGGTTCTTGGGAGATGGATTATAAGATTTCATTATTGAAATCATAATCATAGACAATCCTAATAAATGATGAGATTGTAGTAATAAACTGTTACAACTTTGGTAACTTTGAATCATAATCCCCAGGAATGATTAACATTACATGAATCTTGAAATATCATGAAAATATTAGATTCATGATATAACTTGTCAAAGGGAATTATGTACACCTTGTATAATATTATAGGCACATAACATTCCATGTGACTCAAATAAGGCAAATTGAGGTAAAACTACTTTACCGATTTGGTAATATTTGAACCATAAAACCACATAAAATAGAGATCATCAAATATATATGTAAATAATCATAAATTTAATTATAATTGTCATATAATACATTTATGTTATGTATATACATGACACAAAATAAACGAGTGGTGAATAAGGCATTTGTCTCACAAGAAATAAATGTAACATTAGAAACCCCTTAATACTTTAGTAACTTTTTAATCATGTGACCTTTGTAAGAATAACATTAATTGAAAATTTAGTATCATTAAATGAATTAAATCAATGGTAAAACATTTCTTAGGGAAGTATATACACCACAAAAAAGAATAATTGGTGAATATATCATATATCTTATAGAAATAAAACTGAAACAAAAAGACCCATACATTAAGTCATGAATTTCATTTTACACGTTCAGTCATCCTGTATAATAAATATAAGTTTATTATACATCTAACAAATAACCATATTCATATATATAATACTACATATTATTTGATTATGACCTTATCACTAGTGTATAAAGTGTTTTTAACGTCAGTTTTTCATTATTTTTAATTTTAGTTATAATGAAACATTATTACAGGAGACATTGTAAATAACTTTATAACACTGGTTACAAATGTTGACATTGAAAATGAATTATTTAATTGTGTTTTTAGTCCAGTTAATTAATAACATATGTGAAAAACCAGTTTTCCACATTGAATATTAGATTACCAATGTCAAAAACCAATTATTCAAGTTGGTTATAGAATAACCAACATGGAAACCCTCATGATTAAGGTTTTTTCACATCAGTTATTTGATTAAAAACATGAAAAAGCCCATTAATATTTTTTTTGATGTTGGTTGTCAAAAAACCAATGTGAAAAACAAAATTTTTTAAATGATTTTACTTTTAACTCACCTCTCAACTAAAGATAAGAAAACAAACATTAAAAAATAAATACGAAACTGATAAACATAAAGAGAAGAAAAACAACCAACAAAAACCATCTATAATTACAACAATAAAATTTATAATATTGAGTTAAAAAAACTATAATTAAACCAAACATATAAAAATATTTTCCCATCCAAACACATTTACAATTACAACTTTAAACGTTACAATATAGAGTAAAAACAAACTAAAATCCAACCAAACCTGTAAAATGATTTTCCCATTCAACTTTTAAGTAAATGAGATCTTGTGACTATAAGTCTGAGGGTCATCAAAAAGATAAAAGTTTAAAGGAGAGAATTTTACAAGTATTATGAATTAAATGAAACAATTATGGAAATGTAAATAAAGAAATCTGATATAGTGGTACTTCGTAACTGTCCTAGTTGAAATTATTTCATACATAAATCTTAACACATATTATCCACACTGTTTTCCATGTTCTAATTTAGTAAAATGTTGTTTAAATGATTTTGTCAATTAAAAATAATATTATTCAGTAATATATCCAAAATACACTAATTATAAATAAAAATTCACATTTTCTTTTACATATGTGATCTTAGTGCTCTTTTTCTTTATGGTCACTCGAAATAAATTGTATGCCCTATTAGAAAATAATAAGAATTAAATAAATTAAAAATTTATTATAATATAAAAAAGTATTAATATTTTCAAACATATATTTCCAATACATCCTTAAACTTTTGTCGCATATCTCCATGGATAGAGTATAACCAGTAATGTGGTCTCTCCCTTGGACATAAATCACCTAACATCCAACATCCACTAATATAAAAGAATGTTTAATGTTATTCGTTATTATATTAAAATATTTATAAAACATTGTGAAATATCTGTTTTATATTCTTAAAGGTAAGGAAACATCCAACACGAAATAATCACATCCTTTTGAATTCTTACAACAATATAAATTATTCTTTCTACTTTAGTCAATGTCCTCATTAGAGGTGAAATGAAATGTGGGTCCATAAATCTGTATACATCAGTCTTGTCATGCCCCTTAAACATTGTATAAAAACACCAAATACAAAATAAACATATGTATAAATTTGCAATAAACTAAATGCATAGAAAGTCTTATAGTAAAACTTACATGGAGAAAATTGCATTGTGTTGATGCCCAACTACTATCTAGTTACAAGCTCCATGATATCATTTTTCAAAAGTACCATAATCGTTGCATTCCCACAAACACAAAATTCCACTAGAATCTCATAAACACCTGACAAAAAATTTGAATATCTTGAAAATCTATCAAGACTACTAGAATCTGTATCTCAAGTCATATCTTTTTGTATTTGTTATTGTCTATATAGTATTTTTTTAACATTAAAAAATTATTGTAAAAAAATAAATATATATACTTTAAAATGTTAAAATATATTTAATAAAAATGAAATAAAATATAAAATATACACATACCACTATGGTAATATGTCACAGAAGTCTAGGTGGGAAAACTAAAAAGTGGTCAAAAATTTTCCAACTATACTCACCTCATCTATAAGTAATGGTAATCATATTGATATATCTATAATATCTTGTATAGTGAACCTATAATACTCCATCTCTAACTGTTGATGATGAATGGTATCTACAATATAAAATATCATCCTATATGCAATAATATGATTCTGCGGATCATCAACATATAACTCAAAATAATGGGGACACTCTGGAGGAGGGGGTGCAGAAGTAGGATAAGGAGTGGGGTCTACAGCCGGAGGTGGAGGAGTAGTCTGAAACTGTATTTGCATATCTATAGACATCTACTGTACCAAAAATATGTTCTTATCCTCCATCTTTACATAAATATCCTGAAATTTATCCTCCCAAGATTATATTTTTTTTATAAAAACCCTTTATTTAAAAATCGGAATAATGTGAAAATAATTTTTCTACTGATAAACTTATAGGGTACCCTCATACATGATCCATGTGTTCAGGTTTTCCCAATGTTGTATCTAAAATATACTTCCCACCCTCAGCTTAAAAGTCCCCCTATGTGTTCTGATCCTCAAGATAATCTTGAATGAATTATTTGAAACATTCAGTAATGAATCAAAATATATAAAGAATTGAATTAACTTAAACAAATAAATAAAGTAAACATTTTACCATCCTCTCATCTACAATCCTCAACTCTTTCATAAGATACTGTCCTTTTTTTCTCATCTGAGCCCTCTTCCACATTTCATGTTTAGCTGGGGGTGTAGGAAAAACCTTTGTAGAGCTTGAAGACTCAGCTCTTGGTTTTTGAAAATTTTCGTCCATAATTTGTTCTTCCAATAATGTATACCCTCATAGAGATAACGTATGAAGGTATATGTTTCTAGATTGGATCTCCTAATGAGATATCCTCAATTGTTAGAAATTAAGAATAAATAAATCAATAATAAATCATTATGAAGATCAATAATATAAAAAAACCTTATAAAAGGTAACATTGCACTTACCAAAATGCTTCTTGTATTTTACTTTAATAAAATCAATTTCATGTATCTTCATCTATAAATGGATATATATCAAATGGATTATGATTTTTCCAATACCAAAAAATGAAATCTGATGTGAGGGTTGATTCGAAATCCATCTATCTTTTATCATTCAATGATTGACATTTCCTTCTGACTCCTTCCGTGTTAGGTATATCGTATTTCATCCGATAAGAAGGAAGAAAACATATAATAATATAAAACTTTCAAGTTACATAAAATAATAACAAATGACCTTACCAAAACGGTCACTATCAATTGATATAGTTCTAATTTTTCAACAATTCACCAATCATCAATCAAAATACTAACTTTTCTTTTATCCTGAACTAATGCAAAACTCTTGAATTATTTTAAATGAGGACCTCTTAGAATATCATTATCATCAAAGTCTACCAGTATCCTCTTGTCCTGGCTATGGGGAACTGATAATTTTGCTAAATGTGTGCTACCACGTTTACCAACCATTGAACTCATTTTTGGTACTATGTGAGTAGGTGTCTTTAATAAAGAAGGATGGGGATCATCAGGAGGATCATATGCATGTTTCTCCCAAGAGGTATGAGTACGATCATCTTTAGAGTAATATGGTTGATCGGTTGATTGATCTTTCATTATCCTATAAATAAATTCAATCAATTAGTACAAAAATATGAAATTCAACTTTTATAATACTAATATAAATAAAAACGAAAAATTATCTTATAATAAAGTAAACTAAATTAAACTTAACACATTTATATATATATTTTTTATAAATCAATAAAATGCTAGAAACAATAATGAGATATGAAATTTCATGTAAACTAATGAAAGAAAATCCAAAAATGGTGTGTGAATATTAAAAATTCTCCAACCTAGAAATCATTTTTTACAAAAAAGTATTTTTTTCAGTATACCATTATAAAATATTTTTGTTTCTATTTACTATATTAGATTTAAAATAATTGTATTTAAACAAATTCAATTATAAGATAAGTTACATAAGGGTAAACATGTTAATATAAAAAAAACTAAACTAATATAAACATACAATTTAACTTATTAGTTAATGTATGTGTTTTAATAAATAAAATAAAATCAAATTAAAATATCTAACATTTTATGAAATTTAAAAAATTATTCGAGAAATAATCACATGTTAAGACCTATAATATTTGGAATGTACTAAAGTTTTATTTTCCCAAAGTCCTTAATCATGATCATTTTGTAGTGCACAAACCATGTTTACAACGTGCTCATCAATATTATATGTTAATCTTTCACTGGAAGTGGGGATCTCACATAAATAAAAATCATCACCAAGTTTATCATCACCAACATACTTTTTTCCCTTGTAAAAAAAATCCACTACATATTAGATTGATTTGGAACATAGAAAATTTGTTTTCCATGTGCTTCCATTATAAAAGTACCAACTGTGTATTCCAATCTATTCAGATTAATAAGTATCATTCCAAGTTCATCATGTCTGACACTGTTGTTACTGACAAACCATTTGAAATTAAATAATAGAACATAAAATTTAATGTAATCAACCTCCCATATTTCATCAATGACTCCATAATATTCACTTTATGCAGAAACTGGGTTTTTTCCTTTAGCACTTGAAAAAATCCATTACTTCTCGAAACACCATACATTACTATTTTGAACTGCACTTATATTGTCATGATCTCTCATGTGAAATGTATATCCATTAATGTCATACCAAAACCATGTCATCAAATTTAAACTTTGACCACCCACTAATCATCTCAATGTTTCTAATTTAGCTAATCTACCAAGTACGATCACATTAAACCATGGAGAAAATTTTTTTTATGCTCATTCAAAATCCACATATCTTTCTTCTTTGTATAAAATTATTTTAACACATCAATAGGAAATGTTATATATGGTTGAGCACCATCTAAGTTATTCAAGATGTATAAATATACCTTCTTTATCTATTCACCTATCAAAGATGTGACTTTAAAGACATGGTCACCCTTTCCCTTATAATTAACTCGTTCATAGTGAGATGGAGGAAAACCAATGTACTCCACTGTATAAAAATAGATTGCACAAAACTCTACAGCCTCCTTCGAAATATAATTTTCAATAATGGAGTCTTAGGGACGATATGGATTCTTAACATACCCCTTAAATACCTACACATACCTTTCAAAAAGATACATCCAACGTAGATATACAGGTCCACAAATCATTATTTCTTGATCAAAATGAACCATTAAATACACCATGATATCAAAAAAAGATAGAGGAAATTACATTTCCAATTGATAGATTATAGAAATTTCTTTGTTTACCAAATTGTTCAAAGAATTTAGATCAATCAAATTATTAAAAATTGAATTGAAAAAACAATACACATTCATGATATTCATTTTGACATGGATGGGAAATATTTCATGCAATGAAACCTATAAGAGTTATTGCATCATGAAATTAAAATCATGAAATTTTATACCTATCATCTTCAAATCATTTAAAGTCACAAAATTTTTTACATTTGAAGAATATCCCTGAAGCACTTTGATATCATGAAGACCCTGAAAAATACAATTTTATCCCTCATAGATAATGTATGAAATTTCGGTGGATGGAATTTTCACCTTCCATCATGAGTGGGAGGTAACTCCAAACATATTCTCATTGAGAGTAAGTACAATATTTCATTCAAACATTCTTTATTCATTCCATTAATATCTAACAATTTTCAAATAAATCTATCAAAAATAATATTCTCTACATGCATGAAATCAATTTTTTTATTTGGCATCATGATATCCCCAATATGGTAGCTCAAAATATATTAACCATTTCTTCAAAATATTTCTATCATTACTAGATTTATGTGTCTTTTCAAATGTCACATCAAGGGTTTTCACCCTCTCAAAATACTGATCAGTGGATAAAGTTTTTGGATCAATACCAAATTATTATAATCCATTGAATTATTTTTTAATATTTTATAAGAGTGATCTATATAAAAAAACTTTTGATGACCCATCTTTATTGTTTTACTCCCATGATGTAGTTGATAATATGAAGTTTATTGTTAAAAAATTAGACCTGTTTTATTCTCCTTAACACTGTATCCAGAAAAATTTCAATATGGTAGAATGTCATATTAATAAACATAATCATTGCATGTAGTTGAAAATATTCCATTTTATAACAATCATACACCCTAATACCATCCTTAAATATGAGTTTAAAATCATCAATTAATGGTTACTAGAAAACATCAATATCACTTCTGGGCTATTTTGGTCCAGTGATCATTAGACTCAACATGACATATTTGTGCTTAATAGAAAATCTAAGAGATAAGTTGTAAATTTCCAATAAATAGTCCATGAAATATCTGTGCTACTAAAGATTTTACTTATATTCATTCAATCCCTCTTTAGTCTAAGTTTGAGATTTCTAAATTGATTCTTGAATATAGGAAACTACTGGTCAAATTTATCACACTGTGGAAAATCATATGCATAACAAAAATTTCCATTTTATATATGCTAATAAAAATGCCATCTTAACCTTTTTTTAGTATGTGAATTTTAAAATAATTATTTCAAATGGGGAATTATAGGAAGATACCAAAATTCCTTAGAATGGGTCTCTGTAACTACTAAATTAGAATGCAATTTTTCTTTTAACTTATACCGTGTCATCCCACATTTATGACACTTTGATAGAAATTCATATTCCTTCCTATATAGAACACATTCATTTAGGAAGATATGTATTTTTTATACCCTAATATCATAGGGCATAGTATTTTCTTTACATTGTAACGTGAATCAGGATGATCATTATCATTAGGAAGAATATCTTTCAACAATTGTAGCAAATTAGTAAAACTTTTTTCACTCCTTGAATGTTTTTCCCTCAAGTTAATCAATCTTAACACTAATGATAAAAACATAAATTCCATATATCTCAGATACAATGGTATTTTATCATTACCATATTGACTCTCAATTGTTGGTTCTTTATCAATTGTCTCTACTTCAATATCACGAATCATTTTTTCACTTTCATCAAAGTTATCATCTTGCAAAGCATTATCATCAATAGATCTAAAATTTTTCCCCAGTTTCACCATGAAAAATCTAACTACTATGACATGGATTAAAACCATGAAAAATCAAATAATCTTTGATCTCTCTTCTTTTAAACTTCTCAGGTTTAAACATTTCTGGAATGGACAAAGACAAGTTATTATTTGGAACATTTCATTTAGAAAATTCTAAATAATCACTAACAGCTTACTCATATTCATCACTTATTTGAAGTTCCATAATCCAACTACGACTCATTATTATCTATAAAAATATCAAAAATAAATATCAATAATAAATATCTTATCAAAAGAATATTGTAGTGATAAAAGTGAGTTAGAGGGCCAAATAGTATATTATTTCACTGATAATCATGTTAGTAAATTAATAGAATGTAAAATTTCCAAACCCCATTAAAGAAAATAGGGTGTCAAATACACTAATATATTTCCAATAATTTGGAGGGATATAATAAATACACTGATCAAATAATGATTAAAGTTACAATTTACTAGAACATAATTGAGAAAATAATCATAATCGGAACATATCATACTTTTAACAGGATAAATAAATTTAATTAAAAAGGATTTCAAAAAAATTGATCATAATATATACAAAAAAATAAGTTGGGTGGTGTCATTAGAGTATATATCATGTGGAGAATAAGAATCATTAATCGGTTTTGATGCAGATGAAAATTACATTATAATATCATTATATATTTACATTGAAAATTAAGAAGATACTACAATTAATTTTTTTAATCCTTTATTACATATATATAGTAATTTATAAAATATTGAGATTAAAAATGACATTGAAAAATATAGAAAAAAGGGGAAACATTACAATGAAAATAGAAAATTTTGATGAGAAAATTCATTTGTGTGGAAGGAATTAAAAAATAGATTCCGTTTAAACATTTATAAAGTGAAAATTAATGAATATAACCTTATGTAATAATAAGAAAATGTAAATTATTACCTTATCTTATTTTAAAACAAATGTAACCTAATGTAATTCAAGCTTTCATAAATATTTACCTCCATAATTATCTTGTTTCCTATAACCAAATATCTAATATTTGATAATATTTCATACATCATATACGTTCCTATAACACCCTCACATTGAAAAAATATTGGATACCAAATAATATTAAGGATTTTTATTGGATTTGAATCTTGTTTAATTAATATATATCTTGAAAAAATATCAGATATATATTAACAACTAGATTTTAATTTTTTAATTTTTTAAATATATTCTACAATCATTAAAAGGTGAAAATCAATCAACATTACAATAAATATTATGGAAAATAAATTCCTTGTTTTATCTTGATCCTCATGCATATATGAGTGAACATGAAGTTCAGAAGATTATAAAATTTTCAAATTAGGAAAATTAGTTAAAATTTGAATTTATTGATTCAAAACATGTCACAATATCATATATATACCTAATATGAATTATATATAAGGTGAAAATATCCATACAGTACAAAATGATGGTTTATCAACAACGCCTCTAATTCATTCTTTAAGAATTGGAGACCACTCAGATCAGGAGACAAATATAATCATATATGGAAGGATAACAACCTGTGTTGGTATAAATAAATTAACCATATAGTAATGTAAAATAATTTGATCATGTAATTACTCAAGAAATCAATGTACCACAAGTACCTAATCAAGACCATGCTAAAATATAAATAATTCCTAATAGATATTATGACGACATACCTTTGGGTGAACTAGTTGGTGTTGAAAAAATATATATTCAAACAAAAAATGATGAGGCTGATGAAACTATAGTTTATATGAATATGGTAATGTGAGATTGGAGTCCACCAAATATAAAAAATAGGGGTTAGGGATCCCACACCATGGAATGATCAAAAGAGAGAAACGATAATGTGTTAGGGTTATGAGAGAGATGAGGAGATCAATCTTTGATGCACAATGATGAGGTTGATGAAACCTTATGTTTTATGAAGATCATAATGAAAGATTGAAGTCATCTAAATATAATAAATTATCGAGTTAGGGATTCCATGTGAGAGAAATGAGAGCTGTAATCACAAGAATGGTAGACTGAGAAATGATTCCATTGACAATTCATAAAATTTTAAATGGTTTATACTATCAGTTATTTATTAACTGATGTTATAAAGATGTATACATTTATTTTTCACAATGTTTATTTAATAAATGACATGAAAAAGTGGTTTTTATTGTTAGTTATTTCGAACTGATATTAAAAACCAGTGAAAACTTTTTTTTAACATCGGTTCTTTGATAATCGAAGCGAGAAACATGCGAAGATTACTTTTCCACATCGGTTATATAAGAACCAACGTGGAAAAAAAAATTTAAAAGCTATTAATGTTGATTCTAAATAATCCAAATTAAAAAATAGACATTAAAAATAGTTTATTACTAGTGTAAATTACCTTCTTATTAATAATTCCATGTCAAGGTTATGTTTTGTGTAATAACCGATTTGTTTCTCAAACATGTTTTCACTTATTATTCTTGGTCCTTATACATAGACCATGATTTAATTATTTAAAAAATACAAAAAATGATATAAATATCATATATATTCAGTATATAAGTATTTATAATAATCTATAAATGATAAAAGTAGTGAATGAAATACACCGTTCATGGAGATGGTAGGTTGTACGGACGCATGAATGTTGTTTCCATTTTCTTGAAGTTTTGAATGAATGAGAAGTAAATGATATATCTATATAAATTATCATTATAATAGAATTAATATTTTATAAATATCAAATATTTATAATAAACCCATACTTAAAACATTCCATCTAATGTGTGAAGGAATCACATCACTTTGAGGAGGCGGTAATCCACAATCCCACAAATGATATTATCGTATTCCCACAAAATAAAAATAATGAAGGTATGTGTTATATAATAATACAAGAAGTATAAATTAATAATAAATATCATATATATCATATATAAATAGTAATTAAATCATAATTATTAACCATAATAGGAGGTAATGGATGAATGAATGACATTATTTTGTTGGGGGGTTGTTCGTCGTACACACAAATCAGGATTGTATATCCCATTTGATTAATATTTGTGTGAGTGTATGTATACCCCATAACAGAATTTTTTTTTAATAATTTTGGGTATACTTAGGTTATTACATAATAATATAATAACAAGAATCTAAGGGATGTAGAAATAAATAAAACAAAAGTTCTTGTTGATGGATGTTACTTCTTTTTTGGGAAACTACTTTTGGTTTTCACCAAAGTGATTACTTAGCAAGATTTCTGTTTAAAAAGGGCATTCTATGTTGATATTATTTGTGTTTTTATATTACTTGGGTAGGGGTTGGATTATTTAAATTGTTTTATAGGTGTAAATAATGGGGGGGGGTAATGTCCTTTTATAGTGGAGTAGGAGTGATATACTTGTAAATATGATTAGGTAAACACTATTAGAAGGTCTTCCTTACATAATTTTCCTCCCTTAATTTTAAATTTTTGAGAAAAGGGAGGATATGGTAGAAATATGGGCATAAAATGACTTTTTAACATCTTTTTATGAAATTTGGCCCTTTAAGTTAATGTTTAACCACTAAGTAAAATCGTTCTTACCTTTATCTTTGTAATTAAATTTAATTACTTTTAATAATCTATTTGGTCAAAAAAAAATTGAACTTAATAGAAATTATATATTATACAGATTAAAACTATTAAATCCATTTTTACAAATTCAAAACATAGATGTGGTAGAAATTAATTTAATATTAATCCCACAATGGTAACGAGAAAGGGGGTTTCTGATGTAAAAAGTTCAAAAGAAACAAAGGTTTTTAAATCCAATTTCAATGTGATATTTATTAAAATGAACTAAATTAATTTTTTTTATAATTTAACTAATTAAAATTTAAAACTAATCTAAAATATAATCTAACTATATAAATAAATTAGATGAAAAATTGGTTTTTTATTAAAATTCTGTATTTTTTACTATTCATCAGAAAATGAAATTTCCTAGAAAAATACCATGAATTTACCAGAAGTAAATTTTGATATTCCTATTTCAATGATGAAGTTTATTTTTTAAAATAATTTTTTTAAAATTTAAAAATTATTTTTTAAAATAGGTTCTCCATTAAAAGGCCGTAAAATTACCTTTTAGAAATATACATCCTTTTATTTGTGAAATTGGATTTTCTCTAACCTTATACCTTTAAAATATATTGGATGAGTATAAATTTTTTTTATTGAATATATAATTTACATATTTTATTAAAAATATTCATCAAAATATATTTTTTTAATTTATTGAGATAATTGTTTTTATACATAGAAAAATAGTTTTCTTAGAAAAAAAATTTCTTTATTTTCAGATAGTTCATACTTTAATATTTAACAAATTAATAACCAAATGATTCATTTTATAAATGTGTGTAAATAATATTTTTACAATTTAGTTAACATTATTCATAACTTTCATTACAACATATAGGTGGTAACTATAATAATATTTTAATAAAAATATTAATAGTATATTTTAGTTCGGTAAAACATGGCGTTACATGTAATACATGTTATTGATGAAACTCGACAGTGTGTATAACACAAGACAGACAGAGTTTTGTGTGTAGCATAAGATATTATAAGTGCTGTGTGTAGTTAAAGATAAAATTTGTGTTACATTCAATGCATTATATCAATGAAATTGAATTATTTCAATAAAACATTAATTCCTAAAAACTCAGGGTGTTATATTCTACCCCCTTAAATAAATTTCACCCATTATATTCTTATAGTTCCTTAATAGTTTAATACTTGAAAGTTCTTTTTATATAAACCCACATAATTAAAATGGATAATGTAACTTAACCTCAAAAGAGAAATATAGGAACATCACAGTTACCCAAATTAACTAACAACTAGGTTTCCACATAGAAGAACATATGTGGAAAAAGGAAATATGGACGTGGAAGAGAAATATAACTAAAATGTTTTTATGGAGAGTGACAGAGAATAAGGTTAGAAGGAAGTTAAATATATCAAATCCATAACCTAAAGAGGCTTGAAAAAGGTCATTGATATCATAAGAAATGATGATAACATGAAAAAAATTGAATTTCAAGACCCTTTTTTCTAAAGTTAATGAATTTTCATGAGAAGAAATAATTACATGATTTCAGGAGAACCTCCCCCTTTGTTATGAATTGATGAATTTCCAATTCGTCTCTCTATTCTATGAAATTAAGGTTGATTTTTCATTCTAGAAGCATTAGTAGATCAATATATTCATAAATAGAATGATAGGTCATTACACCTGTCTTTATCAAAAAACATGGTTAGAACAAGTTATCCAATATGCATAAATCCTCACATGGTGAGATAATACCATAATATCTAAAACCTCATCTAATGTTTAACATAATCCATTCCAAAAATTGTTTACATTATAACCCTTCCAAAATATGGAAGTCCAAATCATTATAGAGAAGGTCACTAAATTTGTCTACATTTTCTTAACATTAATCCCCTATATATAATAAAGTAGATCTTCGTAGTCATATACCATACATGTGAATACCTTCATCTTTTATTCTCTTTAAACATGGTAATAACCTAAATTTCCATAAATCATTATTAAAAGAAAACATGCTTCTTCATTCTTTACATAAAATAGTGGTTATTGGATATATTCCAAAAATCCAAAAAAATGTTATAAAATTCATCAATGATAGTTTAAACCACTTTTTCAACAAATCATTAATCAGTTCCAAGATAATCAGTACCATACAATTTTATTTATCCAAACATCATTTTATTACTATGATGAAAATATTAAGGGTTACCATTCTTATGATCATGTGTTTCCCATGAATATCAACTTTCCAGCAAATCACAGTTTTTGTCCCTGAGAACCATTCAACATATTCTTCTAATTACATAGTAAAAATACATAAACTGAAAAATCATTATATATTTAACAATTCATATAACCTAATCCATTAAACCAAATAGATAAAAAATCGATTATTCCTATTCACCCAAAATACATTACAAAGAATTCCTAATCCTACTACTTAATAACTATTTCCTTTCACATTTAACTTATAATATCATAATCAAAAACAATATAATCATTAATTGCACCACCTTACAGATTGTCTTTGTGAGATTTCCTCTTAGGACATCGATTTTTCATAATGCCCATTAATTCCACATTTAAATAATTTAACTATAAATGATGTATTAGGTAGTCCATTTTCTTCATTCATTGTGTTAACCGAACATTTCATTTTCCCCTTCCATTTATATTCGGTGTGTCCTTCTTTCCCATAGTCAAAACATCTTACTCTTCAACTAAGGCATTCACTTGGTTTCTTCTTGTAACATTCTTAACATGTAGGAAAATAAATCTTCTTTCTTATATGGTATAAATTACCGAAATTCTCAATGAACACTTACATTATCTTATTTAGTGAGAATGAGAGTTGATTTAGGTAAACATTGTTAATCATGTTTTATGAAAACTGATTAGGCATGACCAAAATGTCCCTCACTCCAGCGATCATCCCATTTGACTACTCATCGACAATGTTTTTGTCACATTCAATGGTAACCCGGTTCGTTCTAGTTACCACCATTTAATAAAGCTAGAAATCATAGTATGACAAATAAATATCATTGTATAAAACCACATAATATTAAAAAATAAGTTATATGATGTTTAATTTATGACACATTCATCAATCGATGAAAAATTAGTCTTATCCATAGGGTCATCCCAATACATATCCTTAGAAATATCCCTATGTATCTCACTAACGTTTTATCATTTGAGATTCTGAAGGATGACTAAACCATTCAATTGATACCAACTATAGATACCTTGGCTTAACATACATGGATTTTACATTCATTTAGGAGAATATTCATCACATTACAAAATTACATGCTCGAAGAGCTTAATAGTTGAGTATCCTTGGAAACATGGAACACAATATTTTATCTTTTTGTATGATCTTAAATGATTCCCACAATGAAATACCCATTTAGTAATCCTTCTTAAAACATTTCTTCATATCCTGGGGAAAGGAAACAAAAGAAAGTGTGAGTTTAGATGATCAGTAAGTGTAAATTAAATAGATATGTATGAATAAAATAATCATAAGGGTATTAGAACATGAGAAAAAAGTTTTAAAATCATACCCTTCATACCATGTAACACAAACATAAATCATCGAATAATGATTAGCAGTTCATAAGACATGAATTATAAGGGAATCAAGTGAATAATACATGAAATAATAACATGGTAATAATACATGGAATTTGTGGCATACACATAACCATGTAAAATAATTCCTTATAAGTCAAGGATCATTTCCAAAACATACCAGAGAACTATATACAGGATACACCTACTGGGTGGAACACACCACCATCCCCAGTCACAAACCTTTCCTTATACTGGAATAAGTTCACTCTCCAAACCATCTTAGTAGTAAATATTCACTCTCAAGACCATTTTAGTATCCATGGTTCACTCCCAAGACCATCTTAGTAGTCAAGGATCACTCCCATGGCCATCTTGGTGGAAAACGTCCTTTACTGAACCAAGTTCACTCATTTTTCAATCCATGTAAATATCATGAGATATAAATCATTACTGAATGCATTGGAGGGAGATATATGTCCAACCCATCTCATACTGAAATCATATATACGTGTGATATATGGTCATAAATGATTATATCATAACCCATGAAATGAAATGGGTATCATAAACATGTCATCATATCATAACTTATGGAAACGAGACAGTTCTCATAATCATTTCATCAAATAATAACCCCTAAAAAGAAGTGGGTTTCATACGAATTTAACCCAGGAAATTGAAAAGTGTTTCATAAAAATATAACCCATTAAAGAGAAATGGGTTTCATAAACATATAACCTATGAAGAATAAATTGGTATCATAAAAATCATGCCATAAAAACATAAACCATTCAATGAAATAAATGATTGGAACCCTTTGATCATATCCCTTTTAAGTAATGAGTAATTAAAATGGATTTCATCTTATATTGAATATAATTTTAAAATATATTTTAGAAACATTTATTTAGTGAAATAACCTTTTATCTTTGAAAAATTCATTTTAAAACATAATTTTTTTAAAAGCATTTTCCTTGAAAATAACCTTTAAAATTATAAATAAATCTTGAATATAATTTAGAAAACCTTTTTATATGAAATAATATAAATGAATATTGAAAATATTTTTAAATATTTTTTAAACATAAAAAAATTTTCAAAAACATTTATCTTTAAAAATTACTTTGGAAACTTATAAAGGAATCCTGAAACCATTTTGAAAAACTTATTCCTTGAAAACATATAATGGAAGCATGAAAAAATTTTGAAAATATTTTTCATGGAAATCCTATAATGGAAGCATGAAAATCATTTTGAAAACCTTTTCCCTTGAAAACTTCTAATAGAAGTCTGAAAATCATTTAAAAAACTTTTTAAACATAATATATTTTTGTAATCCATATTCATTTGAAACCATGTTAAAAATAATGAATTCCTATAATACTAGGAACAAATATTTATAAAAAAATCTTGTAAACTTCACAAGGAATCTTCATGTAAATGACCATAATGACAACAGATAAATCTATATATGTCAAACATTCCTTTTACGTCAAAAAAATTTAGAAACTTTTCATGATTAGAAAATCATAAGAATATTCCTTCTTAAAAGAAATTTTATAAAAAAGGTAAGACAATTGCAAAAATATATTTTAATTTTCATATGAGAATAGTAGAAATTTTTTTAATAAATTTTTATAAAACATGGTTTTGAATGAACACACATTTCCAATTGAAGAGATAGATAAAGTAAGATTTTCGTAAAAATACTTTTTTAATTATCATAAGTAACCAAGAGTGGAAGAATGGTACCATTACATGAATATATATGAATAAAAAAAGGATAAGAAAATTCATGAGATTTCTTGAGATGAATTATTACATTTCATTTATGGAATCATAATAAAAAACAATCCCGATAAACGATGAGATTGTAGCAATAAACTGTTACCACTTTGCGATCATTGAATCTCAATCCCGATGAAATAATAACATTAAAAGAAGTTTAAATAAACACTAAAAGAATTATATTCATGATATAACATGTCTATGGGTAGTATATACACCTCGTATAAGAATAAAGGTTCATAACATGACATGTGACCCAAAGAAGGAAAATAGAGACAAAATTACATTAACGATTTGGTAACATTTGAACCGTAAAACCATATGAAATATATATCATCTAATGGATATGTAAATAACGATAATTTTAAGGATAAATATCAAATAATAAATTAATGGTAAGAATATACACCACAAAAATGTGAAATGAGTGGTGAATAAGGCATAAGTCTCATAGAAATAAAAGTGACACTAGAAAAACCCTTACAAATTGAAAAACTTTTGAACAGTGTGCCCCGTAAAAGAACTACATCAGTTGAAACTTTTCATATCATGATAAAAAATTAAATTAATTATAAAATAAGTCATAGGTATGTATATACATTACATAAATTAATATGTGGTTAATGTAACATATACCACACGAAAATAAAAGCGAGAAAAGAAAACCCTTGCCCTAAGTCTCGAATTTCTTCATACAAGTTACAAAATACACTCTAATAAATATAAGTATATTATACATCTAAAAAAACCATATTATTATTTATTATGACAAATATTATTTAATTATAACCATATATTACTTGTTTATTAACAATTCCATATTATGGTTTTGTTTCGGGTAATAACCACATTGTTTTTTAAATGTTTTGACTATTTATTCTTGGTTCGGTTAATTAGACCACAATTTCCTAATTTATAAAATCTAAAACAAGATATAATTCTCATATATGTATATTCATTTTGTATTTATTTATAATAATCTATAAAACATAGAAATATGAAATGAAATACACTAGTTATGGAGATGGTGGACAATACTTACGAATGAACACTATTTCCATTTTCTTATCTTATTAAAAGAAAGAGAAGTAAATGATGTATATATATATATTATCATTCATGTAGAATTATTGTCTCATAAATATAAAATAAGTTTAATAAAACCATCCTTAATACATTCTATGTAAATCATGAACAAATCACATCACTTTAAGGAGGTGGTAATCGACACATCCACAAATTATGTTATCGTATTCTGATAAAATGGAAATCATGAATATATGTGTTATATAATAAATTCATAAGAATAAGTATATAATAACTATCATATATATCATATAAATATATTATGTCCATCGTTACACCCAACATTAATAGGTGGTAATGGAAGAATGAATGACATTAGTTCAAGAGGCAGTAGTCCGTCGTACGCATGAACAATGATTATGTACCCAATTTGATGGAAGTGTGTGTGAGTGTAGGTGTCATGATCCAACCCAAGCCACGACTCAAGCCACAACAACCCCAAGCCCACCTCCATAGGCCAGGGGGAAACAAATGACGAAGGCACAACTAACTTCCCTTTGCCTAAGTACCAGCATATACACACACAAACACAGCTAACTCAATTCAAAAGTATAGATGGAATGTATTAAAAGACACAACATTGCTATAAATGAACCAAACATGCATATACCTCTAAATAGTACAATGTCTGATAGTGTAAACTAAAAATAAAAGGGTAAAAATATACTCCCAACCAGAATAGTGTCCCAACACAATAAAAACTAGAAAAGTAAAACTAATGAGAGAGCCCTGCTCCTGGATCCCAAGCTACGACCACTATACACAGTCCAAGAACGCCATATCTCTAAGCTCCTATGAAGTCATGATAAAAATGTCTTCTGTTTACATAAGACACGACACATGAGAGCAAAGCCCATATAGGGGTGATTATAAACATACCCAGTAGAACACCCTGAAAGGGTTAAGGGGGATCAGTAAGAGATACAACTGAAGAGAAAAACAGTAGATAACATAAGGTATAGAGAAAGAGTAAAACATGAACCAATAAGATAGTAAAAGTAAACTCATCCAAACACAATGTCCTAAACCCAGTGAGAATATGAACCTCTCATCGAGTCATCTCTACCTATAGTAGGAGAGAAGACTCATTCAACCATGAGAATATAGACACAGAAACCACGTGGTAAAACCCTTTCATCTTCACCTCTCCTGGAAAGAGAGTAACAAAAAAACAAGGAGTGATTACTAAAGAAGGATATATATATATATATATATATTCTTAGTCAAAGAATCCTAAATGAGAGAGTAAGGGTATCTCCATTTCACAGCTTTGTCCAAGAATAAGCATAGACAACATATCCAAGGACCATCTACGATGCCCAACACCTCATATGTCTTCCCTAAAAACAGAAGTCTAAGGGACTCAACCACCACACCTTGATACTATCCTCTTTGGGAGGAAATATCTCACCTGCATAGATTTAGGTCGCATCCCAAGGATGCATCTTGATGGGGAAAGTGTTCTTCATTCTCGTGAGTCCAAAGGTGTGTCAAACTATGTCTCGTCACTATGCTTCATAGTTGAGGGGGGAAATTTCCAAGTAGAGGACCCACAACCTATACAAATAGGGGGATTCAAGTCTATGTCTATAAAACAAGTATGGATGACCCACACCCTAGTATGACAGGTGAGTACCGTCTCCATAGATAGAGGACCCACACCCTGGTGTGATAGGGGAGTGTCGTCTCTATCTATAAAATGAGTATGGAGGACCCATGACTTGATGCAATAGGGTAGTACATTATCCATGGATAGAGGAACCATACCCTGGTTTGACAAGTAAGTACCGTCTCTATCTGCAAAATGAGTATGGAGGACCCATGCCCTGATGCGATAGGGAGTACCATATCCATGGATAGAGGACTCATACGCTGATACTATAGTGGATTACCATCTCCACCATGATAAGAAATATGGAGGACCTGCACATTGATATGATAGTGGAGTACTGCCTCCATGGATAGAGGACCCGCATGCTGATACGATAGAAGAGTATCGTCTCTACCTCGATAAGAAATGTGGAGGACCCGCACGCTGATATGATAGCAGAGTACTATCTCCCTCGACAGAGGACCTGTATACTGATGCGATAGTGGAGTACCGTCTCTACCTTGATAAGAAATGTGGAGGAACCGCACACTAATATGATAAAGGAGAACCATCTCCATAGATAGAGGACCCACACACTGATATGATAGTGGAGTACCATCTCTATCTAAATTCTATGAAAATACTTCCTGATCACTACCATTATCAATAACCTCCTAAAGAACCATCACACCCAAAAAATCTCACATCATATCTCAAAATCCATTATAAAAGAAAACCATCACATTCTAGATGTAAAAACACTTATGATAGGCTACTCATGGGCCAAAATATGAGTTCAAAAAACAGTATATACGGAACATTGAAGTTTCTTTAAAAAGAGGAAGAAGGCATGTTGGGGACCCACACCGTGTGTGGTCCTTCTCTATTGCCTAGTTTTGTCCTCGCTAGAATACGACCTGTTTCCCATAGAGCACTAGACAATGTGTAAGCATACTACATGACGTTTCTCAGTCAAATTCCTGATGAACGCTCAAGCCACATCCCCGATATGAGGGGAAATATGTAATTTCCTTGATATTCATCTTCAAACAAACCAAGATTGCCAAAAGGATCACTCCATTGAGATCTTCACAGAAAAATGATCGGGATAGACTATTCAATTTCCTTAATTGGACACCCGATGATAATGTTTCATTTCACCGTATCACACATGAACGGTACTTCATGGGCCCAATCCATGAGCCTGAATTAAATACCCAGAATTGGTCATGAAATGTCCACCTTAATTTCAAGTTCACAGTGTCGTATATGATTTGTCATTCAGATACCGAATGAGAGAGATATATTGGATACAAGATCCCACAATAATAATAATTTTATTATTATTGGGTGTTTTATTGACCTGAGAAATGAGTACAAAAAATGTATCCAACATCAGTCTTAAAATGACTGTGTCAATTCAAGGATCATGTTGTCGCTGCCAGCGCATCAATCTGACATCGCATGAAGACGTTTCAACTGAATTTCAGTTTGATAACCACAATAAATAAAAACAATATTATATTATTATTTATTTTTATTATTAATTTCACATGTGGAGCACACTAAGGGGGTTCATGCCTCCTCTCAATTCTACTATCTTTTTATTCAATTCTTTTAAACAATAATTATATAATTTATTATGTTAAGCCAATTTTCAATATTCTTCATATCATTAATATTATGAACAATATTAATAATATAACTCCTATTAAATTAAGAAAATTTAATTTAAATTGGGTTTTCTTTATTAAATTAAAATCATTTCATTTAATTAACCACACATTTTTTATTCCACCATTTATATTATTATTTAAATTAATAATAATAACAAATCTTCCTTTAATT
The DNA here is from genome assembly GCA_963277665.1 of Viscum album. Lineage (NCBI taxonomy): Eukaryota > Viridiplantae > Streptophyta > Magnoliopsida > Santalales > Viscaceae > Viscum > Viscum album. The sequence goes on from OY728135.1 coordinate 110,211,589, forward strand.
TTTATCAACTCGTCGCCATTCTTTTTATTATTAATAATAATTTATTAATGCACGTCATGTTGAACAAATCCAACCACCTCATCAAAGATGTTAGTCTAGCCATCATCACATCCACACCAAACAACATCTGCTATGAGATCACATGGATAACCTCCTCTTGAAACCGACCATGTCTACCATGCATGTCATCATTATGCCCCAACCGGGAAAATGAGGTTTACTCTCCCGATCCTAAACCACCTCCAATCAGAAACACACACTCTAGGTGCCAATTTGATCCATTCACCAAACAACACCCCTCTTGTTTATCAATCCTTCTTGAAACTATTGTTTCTCATGTTGTTCATGCCACCACAATGAATCCGGGGGTTCTACTGTATTTGAACACGCCCCAACAAAGTCAAATCATGAACCTGTGGTCCAATGATGAAGAACATGAAAAATGGTGAGGGAAAAGCACTAATAACAAAGGTGATAAAAATCATTGACCAAACATTCATGGAAAATGATTTCATAGTAGGGAATATGAGGGTGAAAAACATGGCATAATAAGAAATAAATTGAAAGAATAATTTATTTTGATACATGGGCTCCTAAAATGGCTCAAATTAACACAGATCAAAGAGAGAAAATTTATAATGCTCATTATTTTATCCAATAGGGGAGGAAACCACAATTGAAGAGTCCTACCTCTATTTTGGATTGATCATTGGTGAATAACATACTTTCATAATGATTGAAAGAAGATGATACATTCATCGTGCTTCGATTTGCCTTGATCTATAGGTTTATTGTTGTTTGTCGAAGGGTTCTCCAATAAAGGAGGGGAGGAGAGGTTTTCCCACTGTGGGGGAATTATGATCCAATCCTACAAATTATCCATAAAAAATTCTTAATTAACATATTATAAAGTCAAGGATTAATTAAGTAATTATTTAAATCAATTAATTAATCCACTTAAACACACCACTAATGGGCGATGGGTCTGAATTTTCTGCAGCGACTCATTTTATGTTGCTCTTAGGGTAAACACAACATTTAGGACTCAATTGTGGTCTCGGAATTTTGATCTGATCAACTATTTAAGATTTATCTCATTTTCTTTAATTAACTATGTAGAAAATATAAAATATATTTTAATATTTTTATAAAATTAATTCCAGGCACATCGGGCCTCAGAATTGGACACTGTCTCAGTGCATAGCCTTGGAAATATATTTAGATGTTTTTCAAAATATTATAAAGAAAAAACCCGAAATCTATATCATTACCTCATTCATGCTTTTAATCCCTAAAAATAAAAACTAGGAAAAACATTCGGGATACCGAGACTACATCTGGCTCTCCCACTCTCAGGAACTCTCTTTCATATTCCTTTCTACCACAACACGTGAACCAAACAGATAGTCCATCCATGTAAAGTCCGCACCTGGAATATGATGACATGATTCCCTCCATCAGAATATTCATCTGGTGAATCAATTGTGGATATTTGATCACGTAAGACCTAAAAGTTGATGTATCCCAGTTGGGACTCCCTTGTATTCTCGAGGAGAGAAGGAGGCCACACCATTGACTGAAGAAAAGTTGTACCCTCCTACTTCACTAGGGTCTGATGTAGGGACGCTAACTAACCCAAAGATTCTTGCACTAGGAAAGCTTGGGACTTCCTACTCAGGGAATCTGCAAGAACATTTCCCTTCCATGGAGTATAGACTATTTCAAATTCAAAGACCTATCGGATCTCCCACATGTGTCATTGTCTCAGGTTCAAATCTCTCTATGAACTCCATGATCAAAATTCCATTCTTGTAAGTATCCATCCTAAATCATGTCGATGGAGTAGAATGTAAGGTCAATGAATCTCGCCACATACTTAGCCACCATCATCCCTCTCTGATGATGCTCTAGATGCTCTTGGATTAAGACTAAGTGTATGAAAGAGTGGTAGTACACTTCATGGAATAGTCACTTGAAGTCCCCCCATGTGAGTGTCGACTAATTATGCATCTTCATAACTAGGCTCCACCAATGCCTAGCTAATCTGTGGAAAAGTCCAGCCATCAGGGCCACCACCTAATCCACCAGGATCCAAATAATTCTAATGATTTGGACTATAGACTCTAGCCAATACTCTACTTCCTGATGATCTAGCTCGCCACAGAACCTCAACGGTCCCGGACGCTGGAACTCATGGAGTGCACTATGCCTATGCATGTCCTCATCCCTCTAAGTAGGAGAAATCTACTACTCAACAGGGGGAGGTGATACTAACTTTCCACTTAGAAGTAGGAGATCGTGGGATATACCCTAAACTGATTCCCCATCGCTCATAGGGTCGTCATCATGAACCAGAGCTAATATCCTGGATGGCTGTCATCATGGAAGTATCCTGAATGTTTTCAATGTGTTACGTTGTTAGATGAGAATATATATATATATATTACAACAACAATGGCGAGCTGACTCATGTAAGCCAGTCTAAGACTCAATCCTATATGATTCATGTAAAATTAAACCCTCCATAAAATGACTCAACTTGCTGAGTCGACAAGCAGGTAGTCAAGGTCACGGTGAATGGATATGTCGGCCTCACATTCCATCACTGGACTCCCTAGCCTGAGATCCCCTGTCAAGACAGTTTTACACTTTTTCCCTAAACCCTACAAATTCTCTTAAGGGGAAATGTCCAAATAGTGTACTATGGAATGAACTTACTCTGATACAAATCTATCACAACTAGACCCAAGCTGTGACATGAGCCACAACTATTCCAAGCCTTCATCCATAGGTCGGGGTGTGGAGACAAGTACTAGAGGCACAATTAACTTGAAGAGGCCTTCTCCTTAGTACCTGTACACATGTACACAACCAACCAAATGAAAAAGTGTAGAGGGAAATGAATAAATGATGTAACACTTTAAGAGATGAACGAAACATGCATGAACCTCTAAACAGTACAACATATTGTAGTGTGAAATGAAAAGAAAATGGAAAAGATAAATGCACAATAAGAAAAGTGTCCCAACCTAACAAAAATTGTAAAAGTAAGAGTACTGAGAGAACCCCACTCTTGGATCCCAAGCTATGACCACTGTACATATTCAAAGCACCACCTATCACTGAGCTCCTATGAAGTCATGATCAACCTATCCATCATCTGTATAAGACACGAAACATGTGGGAAATGACCATACATGCATGATTATAAACATACCTAGAAGAACACCCAAAAAGGGTGAAGGGGGAGAAATAAGAGATAAAACTAAAGAGGAAAACAATTGATAGAATAAGGTATAGGGAAAGAGTATATCCAAACCCAACAAGAGAGTGAAAGTAAACTCATCCAAACATAAGGAGATCAACACGGTGAAAATATGAACTTATCATCGAGTGTTTTCTACCTATACCAAGAGAGTAGACTCATCCAACCATGAGAAGCTAGACATGGAAATCACATGAAATACACTACACATCTTCACCTCTCATGGAAGGAGAGTAACCAAAACCCAAGGAGTGGGTACTGAAGAAGGATATATATATATATATATGCTCAGTCAAAGAAGACCAAAAAATAGAGTAAGGGGACTTCCTTCTCCCAGACCAGTTCAAGAAGAAGAGTAACCAACAGTTCCAAGGTCTATCTTTGATCTCCGAGATCAGTCCAGGAAGAAGAGTAGCCAAAAGTCCCAAGGTCCATCGATGATGTCCAGCACCTCATACATCTTCCCTAAACACAAATGTATAAGGGAATCAATCACCACACCTTGATACTATCTGCTCTAGGCAGCACTGACTCGCCCACACAATTTTAAGTTACATCACAAGGATGTATCTCAGTGGAGAAATCAACCCTCTTTTTCAAGAGTCTAAAGGTATGTTAAACCACGTTTCATCATTGTGTCGTGCGGTCGAGTGTGTGTGTGTGGGGGGGGTACAATTTAAAAATAAAGGACCCATGCCTTATACAGATAGGGGGATTCAACTCTGTTTATGTATGACAAGTATGGAGGACCTGACCCGGGTATGATAGGGGAGTACCATCTCCATATATGGAGGACCTGAACCCTGGTGTGAGAGGGGAGTACCATCTATATCTATAGAAAAATTATAGAGAACCCACACCGTGATGTTATAGGGGATTACTACCTCTATGGATAGAGGACCCATGCCCTGGTGTGATAGGGGAGTACGGTCTCTATCCACACAACGAGTATGGAGGGCCCATTATCTGATGAAATAGGGGAGTATCATCTCCATGGATAGAGGAACTGCACACCGATATGGCAACAGAGTACCATCTCTACCTCGATAAAAAATATGGAGTACCTATATGCTGATATGATAATGAGGTTCCATCTCCATGGATAGAGGACCCACATGCTGATACGACATCATAATACCATTTTTACATTGATAAGAAATGTGTAAGACCCACATGCTGATAGAACAACAAGTATTGTGTCCATGGTTAGAGGACCTGGGTGCTGATGCGATATTAGAGTACCATCTCTACCTCTGTAAGAAATGTAGAGAACCCACACATTGATGTATCAACAAAGAATAATATCCATTGATAGAGGACCCACATGCTGATATGGAAGCAGAGTACCATATCTATCTGAATTATTTGATAATCCTACCTGATCACTGCCATCGTTAAGCATCACATAAAAAATCACCACACTAGGAAATATCACATCATATCTCAAAATACACTACAAAGGACACCATCATGTTCTACATGAAAAAAAAATTAGGATAGGCTACTCGTGGAAAACAATCAGAGTTCAAACAAAAGAGATATGGACCTTTCATGTTTTCTTAAAAAGCGGTACATGACATGTCGAGGACCCACACAACGTGTGGTCTTACTCTTCTATCCAACTATTTCCTCAATAGAACATAGGATTCTAGCCATGTAGTACTACATTCCATTTATGTGTACTACACAACATGTCTCGACCATAATCTTGATAAACGCATGAGGCTCATCACCGATCCAAGGGAAAAAATATAATTTTACTGATATGAATCTTTAAATAGCCCAGTATAGAAAAACAAATCAGACTACTACAATCTTCATGTAAAAATCCTCAGGATTGACTATTCACTTGACTCAATCAAACATCAGGTGAAAAAGTCACATTTCACCGCATCAAGCACAAATGGAGCTTTGTGGTTCCGTGCCACGAGGCCAAATTAAATACCTGGGGTTCTGATATGATCTTTTCACCAAACAATGTCCCACTTGATTATCTATTCATCCCAAAACCATTGATTCACATGTCACTCATTCCACCACAAGGAATATGAGGGGTTGACTATGTTCGAATCCTCCCCAGAAATGTCGAATCCTGACCCTGTGGTCCAATGATGAAGAATACAATGAATAGTGGGGGGGGGGGGAAGCACTAATAACAAAAATGATATGAATCATTGGCCAAGAATTCTTGTCCAATGATTTAATAGTGGGGGAAATCAGGGTATGAAACCTGTCATAACAAGAAATATGAATGAATAATTTATTTTGATACACGAGCTCAGGCAATGGCTCAAATTAATGCAGAGTAAAGAGAGGGTGTAACGACCCAAAGTTTCATTAATGTAAATCCCTATTGATCTAATTAAATGTCCCTTTATGTTTATATAAAGAGTCAACTTATTTGGTTTTATGTAAGAATTTTGATCGTTGCTAATATAGTCATTGAACAGTGATCACATGATTAGTATAAATATAGGGCTTTAACACATCCAATTTTACTCAGACAAAGGAAGCGATGGCCTCATCTAGTAGAATTTCCCCATATGAATCCCATTTGTCAGAGCTTGGAAAATAGGTGGCGTCTTTGGGCTTCACCCTTCACCAAGCCCAAGATGATCTTCATCATGTCAAGCTCGAACGTGACTGTCTACAGGAAAAGTGGAAGTTGATTGAAATTACCACTTGAGCGATGTTATCTGAGCCACCCCAAGGAGTCTGTCACCATCCCACACCTTACCCTTAGGTCTTATATGGCTGTTTTAATAGGTTATGTAATAAATAAGTAGTACTATGTTCATGTAAATTATTTTTTGTATATAATAATGAATATAATTTCTAGTCATTTTTGATACATTGTAAATATTTTTTAAAGTACAAATGGTGTTTTTAGTTATTATTTAATTAAGAAATCTATTTTATTAAATTAAGGGATTTTTGAATCAAATAATATTTTAATAAAATAATAATAATATTATTAAATTATTTTTAATTAAATATAAATGATCTTATAATTTTATGAATGCAATTAAAATTTTTATTAATGTTTGAAAGCCATTTCTGTCAAAACCCGTGAATTTTCGATAAATGTCGGTTTCTATTTTAAAAGTGAAAATTCACATATTTAGAAAATTATTTAGATAAAATAAATGTTATTTCTGGAATCAGGATATTAAAATTATCTAATGGTGAGTTTTTCATAATTTTCTGAGACAGTCAAATTTTTGGTTAAAAATTAAATACCATTTAAATATATAATGTGTTTTATAACATCATAATGACCCAATAGTGACGTAATAAAATTCTATAATCTTTATGTTCGGCCAATATATGTTTTACCATTAAAATTATGTGATTTTGGGTTTGTTCGACTTACTTTTCAAAGCATTAATGGACCCCTCAAGAAATATTCAACACTTTTCCCTTTTAAATTAATTTCCATGGGAGTGTGACTCACCTCCACATAAGCAACCTTATTATTTTAAGAGGTCCGGACATTGGCCTTATGAAATATTGTTTTCCTATTACCTTTTCCAAAAACCATGGGCAAAAAACATGGGATGGTTTGTGGTTTGGATTAATTTAATGTAAGGGGACCCAAACCTAAATAATAAAGAATTCTCCCACCTTTCCTATATAAACCCTCCCAAGATCCCACTTCCTCCTCACTCAAAGCTCTTGGAGTTCGTCCAAACTCTACCCTACTCTCTCTATAATCCTCCCAAGGTGCCCAAAGCTCCCATGAATCCTCTCACAAGCCTCTCTCTAGCCTTTGGAAGCACACTTCCAAGTAAGGGTTTTTTCTTCCTTTCTCATTTTTGTCCAACATTCTTTATGATGTTTTACCCTTTTAATTTCAATTATGAATGTTGTGGTATGGTTTATCACCTCCCACATACTTCCCTCTTTTTGTTTGAATGATGGGAGACCCTTTCTCTCTCATTAAATTCCTCCCATGTACACCCGTTACTATGCCGAAATTCCGAAAGGAACTTCTCCCTCATCTTTTACATTCAATCAATACTTTTGTATCATGAATCTAAATTCCATTACAATTTTTGGGACATGTATCTATATGACCTCCTTACTGTCCATTACATGTAAATATGATTAGTAACCCCTTTCTCTCTCATCAACCATTTTTACGAATTCTTATGTCACGTAGTTACGCTGCCGAAATCGCACCGATTTTCTAAGCCAATGCCATTGTGTAGTGAATACCATGCCCATTTCTCCATCAAGGGTATTCACCTTTATGCACATTTACTTATATATTATAATGTTTCATGTATGAATTCCAAATTTCTTTATCATAAAATAAATGATTATGTTTTATGAATCCAGGTTTTATGATCCATGTGACACACTTATGCATGAGATGAAATGTTTAAGAAGGGTGCACCCTTATAGCACTCCAATGCATTGGGTAAAGTATATTATCATGATACGTCATGTGCAATTAGTGTTGAATCATTCTATTTCAAGTGCAATGAGGGTTTACTCGTACTTTATGTGTAATGAGGATTTAGTCATGCTCCATGTGCAATGAGCCTTGGCTCATGCTAATTCTATGTTAAGTGTTCTTGCCACATTTCCATGTTATGATTATCATGCTTTATCATGCCTTTATGTTCATGTTTCTTTTATTCTCTATTGATATTCCTATTGTCTAACATGTATTTTACTCCTCATGTTGTTCCATATGTACTCCCTTATTGGGCTTTATAGCTCACCCTTTTCTTATGCATGTCCTCAGGTTATCCTATGCAATGCTAAGTACGAGGGAATGTAGTGGTCATGTAAATAAAGTTTTCAATAAAGATGTTGTATTTCATGTTTTAAGTTTTTATGTAATGTTCCTAAGACCCAAAGACACTAAACCTCTCAATCTTTCTTGTTGTATCAAGTGAAGTTTTATGTAATAAATCATGTTTAAGTTGTAATAAAAAGCAGGGTTGTAATAGTTGGTATCAAAGGATAGGTTTAGTTATTTTTGGTATTAGGAAACCCTAGTAAAGCCTTAGATACAAGACTAAGTATAATAAAAACATCCCTAAGTATTGGTAAGTACTGATCAAGTGGTTCATCAAACAAATACGTCCCTGTCTGGATATGAGCAGGTAGAGGCGGCTCTAGCACAGACGTATCCTAGGGGTAAAACATGAAAACACCGCTTTGATCTAGACTCGAATGAGAATTGGTGCATGACAACGGGCCTTGCTGCACTCTTGGTTACGACACTCCCGAGAGATATGTTTTGATAAATTCAAAAGCTTAGTATGAACCCTTATTAAGGGAATTTAAAAAATGTCCCTATGAATATATGTTAGAAAGTAGATCATGAAAAGCATATATTTAAGCCTATAGACTCTTGAGTAAGGAAATAAAAGTTTATTTATAAGTCATCAACTTTTGTCTATGGATTACACTTTATGTGTTACCCCTAAATTTCTTTTTATTCCAGCCAATGGCCGGTAATAGGAGGACTCAGGCTAACAAACGTTGTGAAGATTAGTGTGATGACTGTACTAATGAGATTCCAAATCCAATGGGAGCAGGAATTGTGAACTTTGTCACGCTTCTATTTCAGCTAACTCAAGTTTTGAATAGAAAAACGAGTCAATAGTAATGTTCAACCCCCCCTAAGAAAGAACAAGTTTATATCGAGAGCTTCATAAGTCAAAGGCCTCCTACTTTTAGTGGATCATCTGATCCCACGATCGCTGAACAATGGATCAACTCCATTGAAAAGATATTCTCCATCCTCCAATGTTCTGAACAAGAGAAGGTTCTCCAAGCGGCTTATCGTATGGAGGGTGAAGCTGATCAATGGTGGAAGTTGATCAAAAATACGAAGCCTGAGGAGGAGATCGAGGCGTTGGAATGGAAGGATTTCCGGAAGATGTTTTTCAATAAATTTTTTCCACGCACCCTCTGGCTTAAGATAGATAGGGACTTCCTTTCCCTCAAGAAAAAAGATGAAGAATCTGTTGGAGCGTATGAGGAAAACTTCACAAGGCTTTCACGATAAGATTCTGGCTTTGTTGTTACCCCCGAATTCAAGGACGACTGCTTCTTTGGTGGGCTGAAGCCTAGCTTGCGGAAAGCATTAGCGATCCATGACTTCGACAGCTATGAGGAAATTGTCTGATGTGCCATCAAGGTTGAAATAGAGATCAAGGAATCTCAAGGGTATCATGCGGACAAGAATCGTAAGTTGGACTTCAATACTGGTGGTCCGATGGATAAATCCAACGGTGGTAAGAAGATCCAGCACCCCACTTTCCAAAAGTGCGGAAAGAAGCACCCTGGAAATTGCCTGAAGGGGAAGAGAAAATGCTTCCGGTGTAGGAGAGAAGGGAACCTTGCTGTTAACTATCGGCATGAAATACCCACGACTGCGACAGAGGAGAGGAACGCTCCATTCGAACCTCAACATGTTGTTCAATGCTACAAATGCAAAGAACCGAGTCATTTTTCAAATTAGTGCCCTAATCCAAGGGTTTTCAGAGGCAACCAAAAACCTCCAAGACAAAAAGGAAGAGCTTTTGCCATCACTTCTGCCGAAGTGAACCCCAACAACGAAGTGGTGACAGGTACGCTAGTTATTCATTCAATAATAGTGAACGTACTTTTTGATTCAGGTTCTACGCATTCTTTTATATCTCAAAAGTTTAGTAGAACAATCCCAGCACCACCAAAAATCATGGAAGTAAAGATGTCGGTGAGTACAACAAATGGGAAAATCATTGCATCCCATGAATATAAGTCCTCCCCTATTATAATCTATGGATTAAATTTCCCAGAGAACCTCATCATACTCCCTCTGGTGGAATTTGATGTAATTCTTGGCATGGATTGGCTTTCCTTATATAGAGCCAACATAAATTGTCAGGAGAGGGAAATCACACTCCATATGGAGAATCGACCCCCAATTCTTTACAAGTGTCGGGAGGAAGATGAATCTCCTTTAGCTCCATCATCTCAAGCATGGATATTACTACCCTATGATCACACGTATCTAGCTCAAATGATTGAGTCAAAAGAAGAAACCATAATTGAAGAAATGCCTATTGTGAGGGAATTCGCGGAAGTGTTTCCCGAGGAACTGCCTGGTCTTCCTCCTAGAATAGATGTTGAGTTCTCAATTGAACTTATACCTGGGGTGCTACCATTATCCAAGACTCCATATAGAATGGCTGTTATAGAGCATGAAGAGCTGAATAAACGACTACGAGAGAATTTTGATTAAGGGTTTATACGCCCAAGTGCATCACCATGGGGTGCACTAGTCCTCTTCGTCAAGAAGGATGGGTCAATGCGACTTTGCATAGATTATTGTGAACTTAACAAAATCATGATAAAGAAAAAGTATCCTCTCCCAAGGATTTATGACTTTTTCTATCAGCTGCGTGGAGCACAATACTTTTCCAAGGTGGACTTGCGGTCTAGATATTTTCAAGTAAGGGTGAAGAAGGAAGATATCCCCAAGACTACTTTTTGCACAAGATACGGGCACTATGAATTCATTGTAATGCCTTTTGGACTCACCAATGCTCCAGAAATATTCATGGACTTGATGAATAGAGTCTTTAGAGATTACCTTGACAAATTTGTGGTAGTCTTTATAGATGATATTCTAATATACTCCAAAACCAAGGAGGATCATGAGGATCATTTAAAAACTGTACTAGAGACATTGCGCAAGGAGAATCTCTATGAAAAGTACAACAAGTGTGATTTCTGGTTGAAGGAGGTCTCATTCATGGTCCATATCATCACAAGCAATGAGATATCTAGGGACCCCTCCAAAAAAGATGCAATTGAGGGATGGTTGAGGCCATCATCGGTAACAGATATCCGTAGCTTCTTGGGGTTAGCTGGATATTATCGATGATTTGTGAGAAATTTCTCACGATTGTCCAACCTTCTTGCCAAGATAACTTGAAAGGGAGTAATGTATTCTTGGAGTGATGAATGCGAAGAAAGCTTCAAGGAGTTGAAAAGGAGGCTTATCGCTGTACCCGTGCTCACTTTACCCACAACTGGGGGGCTTTTTGTTGTTTTCAGTGATGCTTCAAAGAAGGGATTAGGCTGTGTGCTGATGCCGAATGATAAAGATATATCCTATGCCTCAAGGCAGTTGAAAATACATGAGAAAAACTATCCAACACATGATCTGGAGTTGGCGGTGGTGATCTTTGCCTTGATAATCTGGCGGCATTATCTCTATGGAGATAAATGTGAGATATATACTGACCACAAGAGTCTTAATTATATATTCACACAGAAAGAGCATAATATGCACCAGAGAAGATGGATAGATCTTATCAAGGATTATGACTGTTCAATCAATTACCACCCTGGGAAAGCGAACAAGGTGGGAGATACCCTAAGTAGAAAGGATCCAGCGATTCTATCAATGATGAGAATTGAGAAGGATCCAATCATCTTAGACTTGATGAAGATGGATGTTGGAATCATAAAGAAGGGAACATCATCAATACATTCACAAATTATTTCTCAACCTTCTCTTTTGGAATGGTTAAAGGATGCTCAAAAGGATGATGTGGGAATTCAGGAAAAAGTGGAAGCTATCAAAAATTGGAAATCCTCAGAGTTTAATGTTAATGAAGAGGGAATTGTGTTGTTTGGGAAAATACTATGTGTTCCATCAAGTCCGGAGCTGAAGAAGGAACTTTTGGATGATGCACATAGTTCAAATTTCTCTATTCACCCAGAGAGAACAAAGATTTATCGAGATCTCTAAGAAAACTTTTGGTGGGTTAATATGAAGAAGGAGATCACTGAATATACAAAAAAGTGCCTGGTGTGTTAGAAAGTGAAAGAAGAGAGGCAGAAGTCTAAGGGGATGATGCAACCATTTCCCATACCAGAATGGAAATGGGAGAACATCACCATAGACTTTTTCAATGGACTTCCAAGGACATCCAAAGGCAACAATGCAATCCGGGTTGTTGTGGATCATCTTACAAAGACCACAGACTTCATTGTTATTTAGGAGGATTTTTCTTTGGATCAACTGGCACAGATATATATCAGGGAAGTGGTAAGGTTGCATGGAGTGCCACTATCTATTGTGTCTAACCGAGATCCAAGATTCACCTCTATTTTTTGGAAGAGTCTTCAACGTGCTCTGAATACTGAACTGAACTTCAGTACGGCCTATCATCCTCAAACTAATGGCCAATCCGAGTGGACTATCCAAACACTTGAGGATATGTTGAGATCATGCTCAATGTACCTTAAAGGAGGATGGGATCAACATATTCCTCTAGTTGAGTTCCCTTATAATAACAGTTTCCACTCAAGCATCCAAATTGCACGATATGAAGACCTGTATGGGAAAAGGTGCAGAACTCTTGCATGTTGGGATGTGTTCGGTGAATGCAAGCTGTTTGGACCAGAAATGGTCGAAGAAATGGAGGAGAATGGTGAAAACCATTCAGCATCATATCAAGGCAGCCTAGAGTCGATAGAAGAGTTATGCAGATAATCGTCGACGAGACATTGAGTTTAAAGTTGGAGACATGGTGTTTCTATGCATATCTCCATGGAAAAAGGACATGAGGTTTGGAAAGAAAGGGAAGTTAAGTCCAAGGTACATCGGCCCCTTCGAGATTCTTGATCTTGTTGGGGTTGTGGCCTATCGACTAGCACTTCTACCTACCATGGCCAAGGTGCATGATGTATTTCATGTATCCCTCTTAAAGAAGTACACACCAGACCCTTCACATGTACTCTCTTCTGAGGTGGTACAATTGGAAGACGATCTTTCTTATCAGGAGCAACCAGTGAAGATCTTAGATCATAGAGAAAAAGTTCTATGAAATAAGACAATTCCCCTCATCAAGGTTTTGTGGGGAAACCACAGGTTTGAAGAAGAGACTTGGAAATCGGAGGATATGATGAAGTTGAGTTACCCACATTTGTTTTAGTGTGGGAAAAGGAAAATTTCAAGGGAGAAATTTCTTAAGGGGGAATATTGTAACGACCCAAAGTTTCATTAATGGAAATCCCTCTTGATCTAATTAAATGTCCCTTTATGTTTATATAAAGTGTCAAATTATTTGGTTTTATGTTAAGAATTTTGACCGTTGCTAATATAGTCGTTGAACAGTGATCACATGATTAGTATAAATATAGGGCTAATTTTACTCATACAAAGGAAGCGATGGCCTCGTCTTGTAGAATTGACCCATACGAAGTCCATTTGTCAGAGCTCGGAAAAGAGGTGGCGTCTTTGGCCTTCGCCCTTGACCAAGCCCAATCTGAGCTTCATCATGTCAAGCTTGAACGTGACCATCTATGGGAAAAGTGGAAGTTGATTGAAATTACCACTCGAGTGATGTTATCTGAGCCACCCCAAGAGTCTTTCACCATCACACACCTTACCATTAGGTCTTATGCGGCTATTTTAAGGGTTTATGTAACAAATTATTAGTACTATGTTCATGTACATTATTTTTTGTATATAATAATGAATATAATTTCTAGTCATTTTTGATACATTGTAAATAGTTTTTAAAGTACAAATGGTGTTTTTAGTTATTATTTAATTAAGAAATATATTTTATTAAATTAAGGGATTTTTGAATTAAATAATATTTTAATAAAATAATAATATTATTATTTAATTATTTTTTATTAAATATAAATGAACTCATAATTTTATGAATGCAATTAAATTTTTTACTAAGGTTTGAAAGCCATTTCTGTCAAAACCCGTGAATTTTCGATAAATGTAGGTTTTTATTTTAAAAGTGAAAATTAACATATTTAGAAAATTATTTAGATAAAATAAATGTTATTTCTGAAATCAGGATGTCGAAATTATCCAACGGTGAATTTTTCATAATTTTCTAAGACAGTCAAAATTTTGGGTAAAAAGTAAATACCGTTTAAATATATAATGTGTTTTATGACATCATAATGACCCCATAGTGATGTAATAAAATGATATAATCTTTATGTTCGGCCAATATATGTTTTACCATTAAAATAATGTGATTTTGGGTTTGTTTTACTTACTTTTCAAAGCATTAATGGACCCCTCAAGACATATTCAACACTTTGCCTTTTTAAATTAATTTCCATGGGAGTGTGACTCACCTCCACATAATCTACCTTATTATTTAAAGAAGTTTGAACTTTGGCCTTATAAAATATTTTTTTAGTCTTCCCATTTCAAAAAACCATGGGCAAAAACCATGGGATGGTTTGTGGTTTGGATTAATTTAATGTAAGGGGACCCAAACCTAAATAATAAATAATTCTCTCACCCTTCCTATATAAACCCACCCAAGCTCCCACTTCGTCCTCACTCAATGCTCTTGGAGTTCGTCCAACCTCTACCCTACTCTCTCTATAATCCTCCCAAGGTTCCCCAAGCTCCCATGAAGCCTCTCACAAGCCTCTCTCTAGCCTTTGGAAGCACACTTCCAAGTAAGGGTTTTTTCTTCCTTTCTCATTTTTTTCCAACTTTCTTTAAGTTGTTTTTACCTTTTAATTTCAATTATGAATGTTGAGGTATGGTTTCTCACCTTCCTCATACATAACTCTTTATGTTTGAATGATTGGAGACCCTTTCTCTCTCATTAAATGCCTCCCATGTACATCTGTTACTATGCTGAAATTCCGAAAGGAACTTCTCTCTGCTCTTTTACATTCAAGAAATACTTTTGTATCATGAATATAAATTCCATTAAAATTCTTGGAACATGTATCTATATGACCTACTTACTGTCCATTACATTTAAATATGATTAGGAACCCCTTTCTCTATCATCAACCATTTTTATGAATTCTTATGTCACGCCGTTACGCTGCCGAAATCACACCGATTTTCTAAGCCAATGCCATTGTGTAGTGAATACCATGCCCATTTCTCCATCAGGGGTATTCACCTTTATGCACATTAAATTATTGATTATAATGTTTCATTTATGAATTATACATTCATTTATCTTGGAATAAATGATTATGTTTTATGAATCCATGTTTTATGATCCATGTGGCACACTTATGCATGAATTGAAATGTTTAAGAATGGTGCACCCTTATAGAGCTCCAATGCATTGGGTGAATTATAGTATCATGATACGTCATGTGCAATGAGTGTTGACTCATGATAATGCATGTTCCATGAGGTTTTACTCGTTCTTTATGTGCAATTAGGATTTACTCATGCTTCATGTGCAATGAGCCATGGCTCATGCTAATTCCATGTTAAGTGTTGTTGCCACATTTCCATGCTATGATTATAATTCTTTATAATGCATTTATGTTCATGTATCTTTTATGCTCTATTGATATTCTTATTGTCTAACATGTATTATACTCCTCATGTTGTTCCATATGTACTCCCTTACTAGGCTTTATAGCTCACCCTTTTCTTATGCATGTCCTCAGGTTATCCCATTCAATGCCAAGTACGAGGGAATATAGTGGTCATGTAAAGGAATTTTTCAATAAAGATGTTGTATATCATGTTTTAAGTTTTTATGTAATGTTCATAAGCCCCAAATATATTAAACCTCTCAATCTTCTTTGTTGTATCAAGTGATGTTTTATGTAATAAATCATGTTTAAGTTGTAATAAAAAGTAGGGTTATCGTAGAGGGAAATGATCATGATCAATATTTTAATCAAAAGGGTCATAAACCATAATTGATGAGTTTTACATCTGTTTTGGATTGATTTTTGGTGAATAATGTTCTTGTGTAAATATTTTATGAAGATAATGCATTCATCATGCTTTGATTCACCCTGATCCAGAGGTTTATTGTAGTTCATTAAAGTGTTCGCCAATGGAAGAGGGGAGAAAAAAATTTTTAGGTGTGGGAAAATTATGAGCCAACCCTATTAATTATCCTTAGAGACATATTTATAAACATATTTTTAGGTCAAGGTTTAATTAATTAATTATATAAATTAATTAATTAATCAACTTAAATGCACTGCTAAAAAGAGAGAGGTCTGAACATCCCCTAAAAACTAATTTTATGTTGCGCTTAGGGTAAATACCACATTCTGAAATAAACCATGGTTTTTTGATTTTTGATTCAATCAACCATATAATAGTTACACCAATTTATTTAATAAACTACACACATAATATAAAATATATTTAATATTTTTACAAAATTAATTACGGGCACACTGGGCCTCGAAATCACAAGTCGTCTCACCGCTAAGATCTAAAAATATATTTAACTAACTTTCAAAGGATTAAAAGGAAAAACCCAGGTCTCTACAGTATGTCTTACCCACAACACATCAAAATATCAGTATATTTTGTATTCTAAAGTTATTATTTAACAATGTAATTAGAATAATTGAGGTTATGGATAAATAAATAAAACAAAAGTTCCTATTGAAATATGTTACCTATTCTTTTGGAAAATCCTTTTGGTTTTTAGAAAAGGAGTAACAACCATGATCTTTATTTTATATTTAATCCAGAATTATTACATAAAATTGTACTTAATAAAACTAAAAGATTGAGAGGTATAGTGTCTTTGTGGTATAGGAACATTACATAACAACTTAAAACAGGAAATATAACATCTTTATTGAAAACTTCCTTGACATGACCAAAAAATTCTTTCATACTTAAGACTACATGGGATTATGTAAGGATGTACATAAGAAAGGGGTGAGCTAAAAAGTCCATTAAGGGAGTAAATTTTGAATAACATGAAGATAATATTACATGTTAGACAAGAAATAACAATGAGCCATAAAGGAACACGAATAATAAGGAATGATTTATTATGATAATCATAACATGGGAAATGTGGCAACAACCTAAAACACTACATCATTAACTTAATCCAAAGATAAAAAACCAAGAATTCATGGTGGAAAAAAGTCCAATAAATAAATAAGGTAAACCCCCATCCCTACACAATGTATCAGGATACTAAAAATTACCCAATGCATTGGAGCGCTATCAGGGCACACAGTTCATTATCATTTCAATCCCATTCTTAAGTGTGACACATATATCATATAACATGGATTCATTCAACATCATATGTTATTACATTAACAATTAATGTGTAATACATACATGTAAGTCACCAATAAATAAGTTTATGTGAATAAAGGTGAATACCCTTGATAGAGAAATGGGTAAGGTATTCACCACATGATGATTTTGGAATAGAAAATCATGGTGTTATTTCAGCAGTGTAACAAAATCATATATGAATTTTTAAAATGGGTTGATGAGAGAAAAAGAGGTATCTCACCATATAGACATGAAATGGATAGTTTGAGGGATATTTAAGATCATATCTCAAAATATGAAAATAGGAAAGTTGGAGATATAACATAAATGGGATGCTTGATAAAAGAGGTGGGTGGAAGATCCCTTACAAAATTTCAGCATAGTAATGGGTGCTCTTAAAGGATCATAGGGAAGCTTAATGAGAGTGAAATGATATTTAAAATTTTTTAAATCAAATATACAGTAAAGGGATCATGGAACATCATATCCCAACATATTAAAATGGAATTTAAGAACAATAATATAAAATAAGTTCTTGAATGGAAATGAGAAGAGATAAATCTAATAAATGAATGTGTGACTCCAATTGTCTGGGAGAGGCTTCTTGGGGGATTTGGGGTTCCTTGGGAGGACTCTAGGGAGTATAGTTAAGAGTTTTTATGAGCTTTAAGGGGTTTGAGTGAAGTGAAATGAGAGTTTGTGTGGATTTATATAGGAAAGGAGGGGGATTCATTTATTATTTTTATTTTGGAGACAACATAATAAAATATTCAAAACTACAAACCAACACATGGTTTTCATAAAATTACAGTGTCTTAAATTATTTTATAATTCAAAGGGACGAACATATAAAAATATTTTCCTTGCTTATGTGTAGGTGAGTCACAACCTCAAGGAAATTATTTTAAAATATTAAAATATATTATAAGTCTTTGAGGTTTCACTCTAGATTTATAAAATAAATTATATAAACTTAAAATAACATTTCTGAATAGAAAAATATATATTTGTACAAGGATACCATTTATAGTTTTTATTACATCACTATTGGGCCATTATGATATCATAAAACACATCGTATATTTATACGGTAGTTAATTTTATCCAAAAAAATCATCTGTCATTGAAAATTGTGAAATATTTACTGTTGGATAATTATGATTTCATAATTAAAAAATTATTATTCATTTTATCTAATTAATATTTTAAATATGTATCTTTTCAATTTTAAAATAAAAACTAACATTTATTGAAAATGACAGGTTTTGACAATGACAGTGTTCAAACCCTACTAAAAATTACGTTGGACTTCATAAAAATTATATGAACATTTATATTCAATAAAATTTATTTAATAATAATATTTTATTAAAATATAATTTATTCCAAAATTCCAATAATTCATTTAAAATAGATCTATTTTTTAAAATTTAATATTAACCAAAATACTATTTATGCTTTAAAAATCAATTACAAAGAAAAAAACAATAGGATGAAAATATATTTATTATTATAAACAAAAATAAATGTACATATTTTTATTACTATGGTATTGATATATATCGCTTATCACACCAGAATACACCCTATGAGTATGGTGCGTGATAGTGGGGCTTTCATGGGGCCGTTCAGCGAACATGGTTTTGGCCGGGATCTCAATGATCATGAACATCTCTTGTAAATGGTTTTTCTCATGATTAAGTTATTGAATCTCAGCTTGGGCTTGGTCTAGGGAAAATCACATAAATGAAATTTCCCTTAGAAGCTATAATCGATGGGCTTCATAGGGTATGATCCTACTGGTTGAGGCCATTACTTCCTTTTTCTGAGTCAAAAGGATTAGTTAAAACCGTATACTTATACTAGTCATGTGATCACTATCCAATGACTATATTATCAATGGTAATGATACATAATGGTCATCTAATTCCAATTGTATATAATAAAACAAAATGAGTTCATGTGTTTTCTATATCCATAAGATATTTAATTAAATAAAAAGAAGGTGAATTTTATTCATAAATGTTTGGGTCGTTACAATCTTTTCCACTCAAGAAATTTCACCCTCAATTTTTTCCCACACAAAAATAAATGAGGGTAACTTTGCTTCATCACCTCCTCTTGTTCCCACATTACATCTTCAAACATGTGGTTTCTACACAATACTTTGATGAGGGGCATTGTCTTATTTCATAGATCCTTTTCTCTATGGTCTAAGATCTTCACTGGCTGATCCTCATTGGAATGGTCATTATTTAATGGTACCACATTTGGATTTAGTACATGTGATGGGTTTGGTATGTACTTTCCTAAGAGGGATACATGAAATACATCATGTACTTGAGATAGGTTTGGTGGGAGTGCTAGTCGATAGACCACTACTCCAATGCAATAAAGGATCTCAAAAGGGCCATTATACCTTGGACTAAGCTTTCCCTTCTTCCAAAATCCAACCACTCTCTTCCATGGAGAAATACATAGGAATAACATGTCTCCAACATCAAAATCTAGTCCTCATTGATGATTATTAGCATATATATTTTTTCAACTCTGAGCATCTTTGATGTGCTACTGAATGGTTTTAACCTTATACACCATTTTTATAACCATTTCATGACCTAGAAGTTTTTATTCCCCAAATTCATCCCAAGATGCTGGTGTTCTTCACATCTTCCCATATATGGCTTTATAAGCAGCCATTTGGATGCTCGGGTGGAAGCTGTTGTTGTATGAGAACTCCACCAAAATAAGATGTTGGTCCCATATACCTTTGAAGTTCATTTAGAAATCTCCCAAAATGTCCTCAAGTGTATGGATAATCTACTCAAATTTTCCATCAGTTTGAGGGTGATAATCCATACAGAAGTTCAACTTAGTGTTTACAGCATTCTAGATACTTTTTAACAACTTAGAGGTGAATCTTAGATCTTGATCATACAGAGTCTATAGTGATACTATATGAAGCCTTACCAATTCTATGATGTATATTCGTGCTAATTAATCAAGTAAAAAATCCTCTTAAATTGTAAAGAAGTGTGCAGTCTTCGTTTAGACAATCCAAAACAACCTAGATATCATTGTTTCCTTTGGATTTCTTCCGAAGTTTGGTGAAAAATTCCATGGTGATTTTTTCCAATTTCCATGTTGGTATAGGTAATGGTTGAATTGTTCACTTAGACTTCTACATTTTAACGTTCACTTACTTATGTACTAGAAAATTTGACGTATTTTCTGTAATCTCCTTCTTCATGTTATCCCACCAATATTGCTCTTAGATATCTTGATTCATCTTTGTGTTTTATAGGTTATTGGAAAAAATAGAAATATTTTCATCATCCAAAAGGTCATTCTTTAACTCATGATTTGATGGAACACATAGTCTTGACCAAAATCTCACAATTCCTTCTTCATTAACATTTGACTCTGAGGATTTACCTTTTCTTATATTTTCCACATTCTTCTAAATTCTTAAATCATCTTTTTGATCATCCTTTCACATTTCTAAAAGAGATGCTTGATAAATCAGCTGTAAAAGGGTTGATGATGTTACTTTCTTTATAATTCCCATGTACATCCTCTTCAAGTATAGAAATATCAGATCCTTATCAAAACTTATCAATGATAAAATTGTTGGGTCCTTTCTACTTATATCATCTTCTACTTTGTTCGATTTCCGAGGATGGTAGTGGGTTGGGAAGTCCTAATCCCTAAAAAGCTCTAAACATCTTCATTTGTGAATATTTAACTCATTTTGTGTGAATATATATTTGAAAATTTTGTAATATATATATATTTTTCACTTTTCCCCAACGAGGTAATGCCACTAGATTTTCAACGCAAAGATCACTGATGCTAACTCCCGATCATGTGTGGGATAGTTTTGCTCATGGATTTTCAACTTCCTTGACACATATCCAATAATTTTATCATTTTGAATCAACATACATCCCAATCCCTTCTTTGAATTATAGCTAAAAATTATGAAAATATCCCCACTTGTTGGTAGTGCGGGCACAGGGGTAGTGATAAGCCTCCTCTTTAGCTCCATGAAGCTTTCTTCATATTCAACATTCCATGAAAAGTTTAATCCCTTTTGAGTTAGCTTGGTAAGAGGGTTTGGAAATCATGAGAAATTTCTCACAAATCGGTGATAATATCAAGCTAAACCAAGGAAACTACAGATATATATGAAAAATGTTTTCCATGGCCATACCTCAATTGCTTTTGTATTTTATGGATCCACAGATATACCATCTCTTGTGATTATATTCCCCATGAATGAGACTTCTTTCAACTAGAACTCCCACTCTTTGTGCATTTCATAGAGCTTGTCCTTTCGAAAGGTCTCTAGCATAGTGCTTAGATTCTTTTTATGCTCCTCCTTGGTTTTGGAGTATATTAGAATATCATCTATAAATACTCCCCCAAAATTTTCAAGTTAATCTCTAAAGACTCTATTCATCAAGTCCATGAAGATTACTAGAGCATTAGTTAGTCTTAATGGCATCACTATGAACTCATAGTGCCTATAACTTGTACGAAAATTAGTCTTCGGGATACCCTCCTTCTTCACCCTTACATGGTAATATCTTGACCATAGATCCACCTTGGAGAAGTATTGTGCTCCACATAGCTGATCGAACAAGTCATCAATTCATGGAAAAGGATACTTATTCTTTATTGTGATTTTTTTTGAGCTCACGATAATCAATGAAAATGTGCATTGACCTATCCTTCTTCTTGGTGAAGAGGACAGGTACAACCCACAGTGAAACACTTGGGTGTATAAACACTTCTCAAGATTCTCATGTAGTTGTTTCTTCAATTCCTCAAGTTTCAAAATAGAAATCCTATACAAATTCATGGATATTATAAATTACCTATGAATAAGATTGATTAAAAATTCAACATCAATGGTAGGAGGAAGACAATGAAATTCCTAGGGAAACTCATTAGTGAATTCCCTCACAATAGGAATGTCCTCAATGATAGTTCTTTATTTAGACTCAATTATCTTAGCATGATACACACGATTAAAGGGTAGTAATATCCAATCTTGGGATGATGGTACTAAAGAAGATTCATCCTCCACATTCAAAATGTATAGAATTAGAGGTTGATTCTCCATATGGAGGATGATTTCCTTTTCACAACAATTTATGTTGGCTCTATATAGGGAAAGCAAATCCATGCCCAGAATTGCATCAAATTCCACCAAAGGGTGTATGATGAGATTTTTCAGGAAGCTCATCCCACAAACATTGATAGGGGAGGATTTATATACATGGGCTGCAATAATTTCCCCATTTTCCATTCTCACCAATATCTCTACTTCCATTCTTTATGGTGGTGTTTGGATTATTCTACTAAACTTTTGTGATGTAAAAGAATTCATAGAACACGAATAAAAAAGTTCATTCACTATTCTTGAATGAATAACCAGCGTACCTATCACCACTTCTTTGATGGGATTCACTTCAGTGGTAGTGATGAAAAAAGATCACTCTTTTTGCCTTGGAGGTTGTTGGTTGCCTCTAAAAACCCTTGTTTTAGGGAACTGGTTTGCAAAGATCCCTAGTTCCTTGAAGTTGTAGCAATGAATAAGGAATTGAAGGTCAAACCAAGAATTCCTTTCCCCTATCACATTTTAAGGATTCTCATGTCATCAATCATTATCCAAGTGCCCTTATCTTCAACACCTAAAGCATTTCCTTGTTCCCCTTAGGAAATTTTTGGGGTTCTTCTTTCCACACCTTTGACAAGTGGTGTGCTATAATTTCATACCACCATTGGATTGATCAATCAGAACTCCAAAATTAATGTTTTCTTTCCTATTATTTATCCCCATGATACCCCTGGGATTCACCAAACTCCATCTCAACAATGAGGGCACATCAGACAGTTTCCTCATAGCTATCAAAGCCATTGATTTCAAAGTCTTTTATTAGGCTAGGGTTTTTGCCACCAAAGAAACAGTCAACCTTTCATTTAGGAGTAATGAAATAACTGGAGGTGAATCGTGCATGCCTTGTGAATTTTTCTTTGTACACCCCAAAAAATTCATCATCCTTTTTCTTGAGTACAAGGAAATCTCTTTGCATCTTAAGACAGAGGTTGCTGGGAAAATATTTATCGATTTTTTTCTAGAATTCCTTCCACTCCATTGACTTGATCTATTCATTAGGCTTCATATTTGTGGTCATTGTCCACAAATGATCAGCTTCATATTTGTGGTCATTGTCCCCAGATGATCAGGTTCTCTTTTTCAGAACATTGAAGGATAGAGAATATCATTTCAATGGAATTGATCCATTGCACTGCGATTAAGGGATCAGATGATCCACTAAAAGTAGGAGGCCTTTGTCACATCAAGCTCTTGACTACAGGTTTCTCTCTCTTAGGAGGGTGGGGGGGGGCAGGGAACTTCTTATGGTCTAGGTTTCTATTTATAACTTGAGTTAACTGAGAGATTATCATGAAAAAGTTTTTGATTCCCACTCTCATCGGGTTGGTCATCTCATTGGGGAAATCCTTTCACTTCCCTTTTCATTGATTGTTATCACAATTCCTCCTACTTTCAGCTATTGTCTAGAATAAAATTAAAATTAGGGATGATTCTTTTGAATTGTTAAATGGATAAAGGGTAATCCAAAAATATTAAAGGGATAAGTTATAAATTACATTTATCACTTTAACTTATGAGTTTCTAGGCTTCAGTTTATGTTATCCATGATCTACTTCCTAAAATATATTTTTATGGAAATTTTTGTTCCCTTAATAATGGTTTGTAATGAGCTTATGCATTAACCAAATTATATACCATGTGAGTGTAAAACTAGGTGCACAGAAAGGCTTGTGGTCATATACAAGGTTACACCGAGTCTGTCCCAGAACACCTTTTCTGAGTTGTTACTCCTAGGCACATCTGTGCCAGAACCACATCCCCATATAGTATCTCAACATGTTTTTTTTTTCATGATACACCACCTACTCTGTACTTACCAGAATTTTGGGATGTTTTCTTACACTTAGTCTTATCCCTAAGGGTTTTCAGCAGGGTTTTCTAATCCCAATCCCAAAAATAACTAAACCTATCCTTTGATACCAACTGTAACAACCCTAATTTTTTATTTTTTATTTGATCATGATTTATCACATGAAATTTACCTTAATATAACTTAAGAAGATTGATAGGTTTAGTGTCTGTGGGATTTAGGAATATTACATAACAAATTAAATCATGAAATACAACATCTTTATTGAAAATTTCCTTGACATGACCAAAACATTCCTTCATAATTAACCATTCTTGGGAATATATTAACACATTTGACTTTGATATCACCTAAACCACAGGGAAGGGGAATTTCATCACAGATGCTCTTTCAAGGACAGTACCTTCACAGGCTATTCTGGAATCGAAGGGGGAGTGGAACCATATAGGGCCTTTTTCTCAGTTTCACTTGGATACTCCGAACTATATTTAAGGAATGGTTCTGACCAGAGTTCAGTTGACATTATCTATCCTGGTGTCTATCTTGCAGATTCAAAAATATGATGTTGATTTTAGTAATGTTCGACCAAGCCTTTATTGTGGGGATACAATTTCTTATATGTCTCTTTCATCAAATGGTATTCTCCACTCGGTAAGATTGGTTTTTTTCCCAACATCTGTGTGGAGTTTAGTTTTTTAACTATCAAAACACTTCATGGTCAATTCATATAGGCACTATGAAGATGTATTATAAAATGAGACAATAATTCTTGTGGACAAGTATGAAGATTGACATCATAGAGTATGTGTCCCACTGATACACTTTCCAACAGATAAAGGCGTAGAACTTGAATCCCTATGGTTGGGTTCATCATCTTTTAGTGCCGGATTGGAAATGAGACAAGGTATCCATGGATTTTTTTGTTGGATTACCATAGACTCCCCAAGAGAGGAATTATATCTAGGTAGTCATTGATCAATTGAAAAAGTCTTCTCAGTTCATTCTGATCAAGTATAATACTAAGGTTGAAGTTATGGGTAAGATATTTTTGCACAAGATTGTGAGGCTACACGAGATTACGTAAATTACAGTTTTCGATCGGGATCCTAGGTTTTACTCATAGTTTTGGAGGAGTCTCCAAGTTGTAATGGTAACTCAGTTTAAGTTGGGCATTACTTACCATCCACAGACAGACGACTATATAGAGTGTGTGATTCCGATCTAGGATGATATACTTTGCGACTGTGTCTTGGATTTCAGTGGATCGTGGGATATCAATCTGGGAATAATTTAATTTGATTATTAAAATAGTTATTATTCATCAATCAAAATGGCTTTCTTTGAGGTGTTGTATGGCCCCCGTGATGATCACCTCTTTGTTGGGATGAGGTGTGAAAAATAGCTATGTTTGGTCCTTGTTTGGTTCATGAGATGTTAGTGAATATTTAAGATGCGAGATGCTGTTTGGTCATGGAGAAAAGTCGATAGAAATCATATGTGGATCAAAAACATTGTCATTTGTAGTATTCCATTGGTGACTAAGTTTTCCTGAATGTTTATCCTCTTTTGGGTCACTTACCACTTTTAAAACTGGTAAAGTTGGATTCAAAATATGTTGGACCATTTGAGGTCACTGAGTGGCTTGGGTAGGTTTCATATCAGTTGGCATTTTCAGTTCAGTTGATAGGTATTCATGATGTTTTCTATAAATCCTAGCTTAGGGAGTATCACCCTGATCCTACTCACATTCTGAGTTGGGAAGAAATTGAGCTAGAGCCAGATGTTTCTATTTTGTAGGGACCATTTGAGGTCATTTATAGTAAAGTAAAGGTCTTGCATGGGAATTTCATTCCATTAGTCAGAGTTCTATTGAAACATATATAAAATTATCATGATAATTGGGAATGTGAATCATTATTGAGGGAGTAGTGGACTCATCTTTTTTTAGGGATTACATCTTCCACATGACTTCCCGGGGACATAAAGATATTATGGGGGAGGAGTTTGTAACATCCCATTACCCATCAATCAGGTACACCCTTCACCTTGGTATGGTTTTCCTTTTGTAGTAATCCATGGAAGGGGAAGAAGAAATTAGGAGGATACCTATTGTGGTGGAGTCAATGATTTGTTGGATTCTCAAGATCATTCAACTTTTTCTATAGGATACCATGGGATTTCACAACGTATAGCTCCCTTACACGTCGTGTAATGGTTGCGGGATATAAGTCATGAATGCAGTCATGTTGTGAATGGTTACATGTCAAGAATGAAGGATCCACATGTTGAATGTTTTTAATAATGGATAATTAATTAGAGACGATGGGTTTTTTGGTGTATGTGGGATCGTGGAGGTGTCACGACCTAAAACCCTATTATATGTTGTGAATAAGCACATGTATAGTTTTTAAAACACACATTTGGACTCATTAATCATTCCTCTCCCTCCAGTATTCTTTCTACTTGAACCAAAGTTCTTCCAAGGCGATTTTGAGAGACTCTCACCCTTCCAGATCGATTCGCCTAGTATTAGATCCTCATTGCAGCTGAAAGGTGTCTCTTCGAGTAAGATTTATTTCTACTTCTTCATTTCCAGGGACTGTGGTATCATCTTTTTCATTAATTATCAAGATCCATTGATCAAAGATGGTGTTTATTCTTGGTTTCTTCTAGATCTGTTGTGCGATCTCACTCTATAGTACTTTTCCTTTGTTGGTCATAGTATGATGGGTGTTCATCCATTAGGTATGTAAGGTTCCTCTTATTTTCCGACCCTCTTTCTAAATTTAATCGATCCTAAGGTGTACATATTGGATTTTAGGGCATTCGTTGTCATCATTCAGTTCTTCGTTGTTGGTGGATCCTTTTATGGGCTTGTATGATCTGATTTTTGAGGTAGGTGGTTCCATTTCTAGCCTATGTTAATTAAAAAAGATTATCCACACTTTATAAAATATTTTATACTTGGATTTAGAATGTTTGATTTGTGTGTGTTGAAAAGGGGTTTTGAAAGAAAAATGGTATTTTCATTGGTTGTTTATAAATGGAAAATAAAATGGTGTTAATAAAGTATTGAAATGATTTGTCAAATGGTTTGTGAAAGGGGTTTGAAATGGTTTGTTCAAAACATTGAAATGGTTTTTGAAAAAGAGCACGTGGTTTACCTTGGGTACTGTGTTGTAGTTGGCCATGATCCATAGTGAGGGTTCATTTAATGGTATTTTCTTATTATACTAGAGCATAGAATAATTATCTCTAGGTGCGGTTAGGATTTGGGTTGTCACTTTCTTGGGTGTATCCCTGGTGCTGGAGAGTTGATTATTGGCTTCAGGTACCCACACTGGTTTCTTATGAGCACGAGTAGTCTACTGCTGACCTTTTGTATTCCCCGATCATGTGATTATTGTGCTTGTCTTTGGTTTGTATTTTCTTGGAGTTGAACTATTTATCCTTTATATACATGTTAATTCTTGTGGAAATGTGATATGGAAAATATTTTTTTGAAAATTTGTATACCTACTTTTGTTTATAGATCTCTGCAAAGGAGAAATATTTACCATGCTTTCTTTAGAATTTTTTTACTTCTTATCATGACATGTTTTTATATAAAACGAATATATAAGAATTTTTATATAGACACTTGTTATGGAACACCAGAGTAGGATACAACTGGTTCTGTTAGCTCACACCTTGAGCACATCTTTGGTGGTTCATATACCGTTGTATGTCTTCTAGTGCAAGGAAAGGCAAGGCGTTGCAGTGAGGAAGTGAGGTTTTGTGTCAGCTATGTTGGGTAGCTGGGGGTGAGATGGTAGGATTTCATCCATGCCATCACTTGGAGTAGCTATTGGTTCTTAGTCCTTTTCATTTGGACATGTCTTATAGAGTTTTGATTACTTTTCAATTGTTGTTGTTGTTTTCGATATTTTTCAAACAGTTGTGGCATATATTTTTCTCAGCATTCAACTATTTCCTTCTCGATTTATATATGTATATGCCATGTGTTTGTTCTGGTTGGGAAAAAATGGGTCCATATGGTTTGTTTTTTGAGGTCCGGATGCTTGTCGCCAACCCGTGGGGATCAGGAACACCCTTCGGGTACATTATAGATCGAGTCGGGTGCCAGATTTGAGGGCAACCCTGGTTAGTTTTTTATAATAGCTAATCTTCCTTATTTATTTTAGAAGTTACAAATGGTATTTTTAACCACCAAATTATTGTTTAAAATTTATGTAAAATTATATTTCCTATAATCATCTTGTTTATAATATTACACGTGTTCCTGGATAATTCTTATTATTTTATATGCAATTATGAGTCAGTCTATTATTTTATGTGCAAACATGAATCTGCATCCCCTGACATGTCATGCATGAATAGTTATGGCCATCATCTAGCTCATATGTGACATTCCATGCATTATGAGATTATGCACACACTTTTTTCTTTTCTCATACAATTAGAGTTTTCAAATAGAAATGGTTATTACAAGCATGAGATTCTCTTAAATGGATTTAGAAAACACTATTAATGTAATGTTTGTGACATGTTATAAGAAAAATCATTTTCATGACCGGAAAATAATTATATGTATGTAATTTAGAAATGTTTTGGGTTAGAACTGAGAAAGATAGTTCCATAGAATTTTTTTTAGAAAATGGCACTAGTATGATAAATGCTATGATATGGGGAGTGAAACCTTAAGAATCAAGGGAAATTTATCCCACATGTGTTTTGTATAGTAGCCTTACATTATGGTTTTTATTCATTTTCTTCCAAGTATCAGGGAATAATCCTCCAGAAAATTTTTATTTTCAAAGAAGAATTCCTGAATGATTTTTCAAATATAATTATTTTTTGAAATCTATATTTTAAAAATTATAAGGATTTTCAATGATTTAGAAATCTTTTTTGAACTTCAAGTATTTAAATATATTTTCAAACAAAATATTATTTCAAGAATATATTCTCGACAGGTTTTTCATAAAAAAATTCCAAAACACATTTACTGGGTATATATAATGCTCACCTTGAATATTATAATCATTTTACATGTTTAGAAATATTGCTGTAATGTAATTATTTTGTGGAGGCATTGCACTAAATCATCTTATGTTTATTTATGTTCATTTTTTTTAAATATTATGAGATGAAATAGTTGTGTCTAATTATCCAAAACCGAGACTGGTAAATGTCCTCTACTGAATAATATGTTGCGTAATTATTTAGTTTATTTTATAAAAAAAATTAAACAACATGTTTAATGCACTGGAACTAGGTAACTGGGGTTGGGGTATTTACATACACTTTGTGGATAAACATAAAAAAACATCATATAATTTTGGTAAGGAATAGATTATGTGGATATTTCAAGAAAATATATCACTGTCTGGATACTATAAGTGGATGTGGTTCTAACAGAGATGTACCTAGGAGTAACAACTCTGATAAGGTGTTTTAGGCTTGACCTGGGGTAACCTGGTACACAAAAACCAGCCTTACTACACATCTCTTTTGACACTCTCAAGAGATATTCTTAGTGTAATTCATATTTTCTTTACAAACTATTTTGAATGATTTAAAAGTAAATTTTTCCTCAAAGAAACCTTGTTTATGATAATGAGATTAGCTAAGCATAGGATTTTGAATTATGTTATGTATTTTTCTTGTTGAGATTATACATTATGATTGATATCCTAATCTAGTGTATGCCCATATTTAGAAATGGTGCCTAGTGGAAGTAATGGAAACTGCATGATCATGCATATCACATGTAGGAATTTTCATCCTATGGAAGATAATAATGTTGGCTTTGGAGATGTGACTTGTGCTGAGCAACTTATAACTATACTGGGAAAATTGACTTGGGTTATGAATAATTACCTTAACCTTATGGAGCTTCCTGATCCACAATGTGGAGGATCAATGATAGACCTCTTTATATGAAAACTACCTCTATCATTCAATGGGACTATGTACCCACTTGTAGCAAAGCGGTGGATAAGTTCTTTAGAGACAATATTTATTGCTTTAGGATTTAACGAAAGAGAGAAGGTTTTTATGGAATCTTATCATCTTTTTGGGGATACAGATCAATTTTGGTCATTGATTCAAAACATGAAGGATGAGGAAGAAATAGAAAACATGGAATGGAGTGAATTTAATGAAATTTTCTTAGAAAAACACTTTCCTCATGAACAATGACAGGATATGGAAATGTAGTTTATGTGTCTGTGGAAAATAGAATACAAGATTGTTGGAATGTATGAAGCTAACTTCAATATATTGTCAAGGAATGCTATAGACTATATACTTAATCTAAGGAGAAATATTTTTCGATTCTTTGATGTTCTAAAGTCATTCCTCTAACAGGCACTAGTCTTCCAATTTTTCTCATCATATGAAGATATAGTCTGATTTGCTATCAAGATAGAAAATGAATTCTCTATGTATTATGGCATTAAAGAAAATAATGAGAATAATAGGGATACTAAAAACTATAGACAAAGAAATAATTAAATGGGGAAGAAAGAAAGATTTGACTTTCGAACCTATGGTAATTTTGGGAAGAAACACCCAAGTACTTTCCTGAAGGATATGGGTGTTCATTACATGTGTGGATAAAAATTCCACCACTCCTATGATGGTAAGGGGAAGAATAAAGCGACCAATGTTCAATGATATAATTTCAAGGAGAGGTGACATTATACAAATGATATTCCTAGGCATTAAGGAAACATTCCCTAAAGAAGGTCAAGAGAACAAGGCCAAGCTTATGTGGTCTCAACTACTAAGGTTGAAGTTCCTAATGATGTGGTGGAAGGTACTTTAATCATTTCATCAAACTCATCAAATGATTTATTTTATCCTTGATCATTTCATTCTTTTATAAATTCCTAGTTTCCCAAGAAAATTAGAAATTTCCAATTTGATTTAATAAAGGTGTTGTCAGTCAATACTAATAAGGGAAGTATCATTGTAACAAAGATGTATCAATCAGTCCCTCTTATGACACATAAACATGATTTAGTTGCTAATATTGTTATCATAACAATGATGGAATTTTATGTAATCCTCGACATGGATTGGATTTCAAATTATGATGCAAAAATCTATTGCGAGAAGAAGGATGTTAGAATTTTTTAGAACAATGTAGATTCTGTTATCTTTAAAGTAGAAACATCATCATATGATTCTTATCTACATCCACCCCTTGTTGATCTACCCAATTCAATTATTAGGGAGGATGAGAACACAATATCTATAGGTGAGGAATGAAATCTTTAAATTGAGGATGTAACTATAATGCAAGAATATACTTATGTTTTTTCAGAGGATTTACCTAGACATCCTCCAAAGTGGGAAGTTGAGTTTTCTATTGATTTAATTACTTGTTCAATACCAATATCAAAGACTCCTAATAGAATGGCCACCATGGACCTGGTAGAACTAATGAAAAAAAGAGGAATTGAGTGATAAATGATTTATTCACCCTACTGTTACTCCATGGGCTGCCCCTGCTATTTTTGTTAAGACGAAAGATGGATCTATGAGACTGTACATTGACAAAAGGGAGATCAATGTTATTTAGATAATGAAAAAGTATCATCTTCCTTGCATTGATGATTTATCTGACCAACAAAATTGAGCGAAATATTTTTTAAGATTGAACTTTGATCTGGATATCATCAGTTGTGTGTGATGAAGGAAGTTATTCCAAAAAACCATTCTGAACCTGGTATGGGCATTAAAGGTTTACAGTAATACCTTTTGGACTAACTAATGCACCCTATGTTTTCATAGATTTAATGAATAGATTATTCAAGGAATATCTTGATGAATTTTTAGTGGTATTTATTGATAAATATCCTAGTATACTCTAAATGCTATCAAGACCATGAGAATGACTTTTGTATTATTCTGAAAACTCTTAGAAGAAATGAATTATATGGGAATTTTAACTAGTGTGAATTTTGGCTTTAATTAGTATATTTTCTTGGAAATATTTTCTCTAAGGATGGAATCTTAGTTGATCCTATAATGTCATAGGTGGTTCAATAGTGACCTACTCCAAGGAACATACCCAAGTTATGTAGTTTGATTGGTTTAGTAGGTTATTATCGACATTTTTTATATAACTTCACTCATTTACCCAACCCGTTAACCAAGAATTCTTGTAAGGGGGTAAGTTCATATGGAAAAAATAATGTGAAGAATATTTTGAAGAATTGAAGAAAATATTAGTAAATGCTCTGATCCTAACTCTGCCATTGGGAAATGGTGGATTTGTGATCTATAGTAACACTTCAAAGAAAGGACTTGGTAGTGTCCTCATGCAGAATGATAGAGTTATTTCCTATGCATCAAGACAATTAAAAATTAGTGAAAAGAACTATCCAACTCATGATATTGAGTTATCATCTATAATCATTTCCATAAAGATGTAGAGACACTATCTCTATGGAGAAATGTGTGAGATATATATGGATCACAATAGTTTAAAATATATCTTATCATAGAATGAACTCAACTAGAGGCAAAGCTGATGGATCGAGATACTCAAGGATTACGATTGTTCCATACACTACCAACTAGGACAGGTAAATAAGGTAGCTGATGCATTAAGCAGGAAGGATCATGAAGTTTTAAACAAAATCATAATTGACAAGGATCTTATGTACATGGAACTAGTGAGGATGGATATTTGAGTTATTAAAGATGGTGAAACATCACTACTTTTTCAATTGGTTTCCCAACCATATTTATTGAAAATAGTTTAAACTTCATATTATGATGATGTGAATATTCAAAAGATAATTAAAGGTTTGAATGATGGGAAGTTGAATGACTTGGTGTTTGAAGATGTAATTATGAAATTTGGGAAGAAGCTATGTGTTCCCTCTATACCCGAGATAAAAATGGAGTTATTGGATGATTCCCATAGCTCGAATTCTTATAAACACTATTTTAGCACTAAAATGTATAAAGATTTAAAGGAACATTTCTAATAGGACAAAATTATGTGGGAAATAGCTTATTATATATCAAGATATTTAGTCTGTCAACAAGTGAAGGATGAAAGACAATATCCTTAAAGAGTCACGAAACCTCTACCTATTTCTATATGAAAATGGGATGACATCATCATGTATTTTGTCACTGGATTACCCAAAATTCCAAGAAGTTATGATAAAATTTGGGTAATTGTTGACTATCATTCAAAATATTTACATTTCCTCATTAAAAGGGAGGATTTTCCACTGGAGCACCATGCATGACTCTATATCAATGAAGCTGTGATACTTAATGGAACACCTTTATCAATTGTTTCGGACTATGATCCACGACCTAAATCAAAATTCTAAAAAAGTCATCAGAATGATTTAGATACTGAACTTCGTTTGAGTACTGCTTATCACCCTGAAAATGATTGGAAATCAGAAAGAATGATCCAAAACATTAGAAGACATGTTGATAACATGTTCACTTGACTTTCAGGGTATGTGGGATCAATATTTACCTTTAGTGGAGTTCTCTTACAATAATAGTTTCCATTCAAGTATTTAAATGGCACCATATGAAGAATTATATGGATAGAGATGTCATACACCAACATGTTGGGATGAAGTGGGTGAAAGGAATCTTGTGGGACTAGATCTTGTGGAGAAAATAACAATGTTGGTAAAAACTATCCAAACATATATCAAAGATACGCAAAGAAGTAAACAGAGCTCTGATGATAATAAAAGAAAGGATTTAGAATTTCAAGCGGGGGATCTTGTTTTCATGAAAGTATATACATGAAAGGGGGTTATATGATTTGAAAAGAAAGGGAAATTGAGCCCGAGATATGTTGGTAATTTTGAAATTCTGGAGAGAGTTAGAGATCCGGCTTATCATTTGGTGATGCCACCCATCCTTTATAAGGTAAAAAATATGTTCCATGTCTTATTGTTGAGAATGTACATGCCATAGTCAACACATGTACTCACTTTTGAAGGTACAGAATTGGAACTTAACTTGTCTTACTATGAAGAGACTATCCAGATGCTGGACACTAATCAACATGTTTTGAGGAATCATATGACTCGGCTAGTAAAGGTAATTTGGAAAAATTAAAAAATTAAAAAGGTTACATGAGAGCCTTATGAACTTATGATGAAGAACTACCCAAATATTTTTATGGGGAAACATTCATGTAATTTTGAGGATGAAATCCTTTTAATGGGAGAAGAATGTAACACCCCAAGGATTTACAAATAAATATAATATTGAATACATGCAACACTAAGTCTCTTTGAAATAAAAACATTTCTATATATAGAAGATAGTTATATCCCAGGAATTAAAAATAATTTTTATGATTCTGTGCTTTAAATTTTGAAATATGTACATACATGGTTATGATCAGTAGGATATTTAGAGACTGATAGGATCAAATTACATTTTTGGTGAATAATAACTTGACCCTTATGAATATTATTGTATCATTATTAAGATTAATATGACCCATTATGAATAGTAACCACACCAATGTAACTATAAATAAAATTTAGGATCTTTTTAAATGGATGTATGATATAATAATATAAGTAAGTGAATATTTTAAAAATAATTAAGTGTTGGTATTTTTGTGAGTAATAAATATTTAATTACAACATTTAAATTAATAAATTGTTTTAAAAGAAAGATCACTTTTATATATTGCATTCATAAATCAATATTTCGTTGTCCTATGACATTAGGATAGTTTAATAATACCTTAGTTAATTTTATAGGGCATTATAAAAAATATTTTAAATTGAAAAACCCTATTTTTTTAGTAAATGATGATTTTAATTAAAAAATTAAATTTCTTATATTTTTATAATTATTTTGAAGAAATTGAGTCTATTTTTGGATTCTACACATTTATAAATTTTTAGGGTTAATGTTTTGAATTTTTCTGAAATTCTTGAATTTTTTGTGAATAGTAAAATACAACAATTTATTGTATAAATACATTACAAGATTAATACACTATTCCTTGAACCATGGATGACATAATCACACTTTTTTCAAACTCACATACACTTATAACTATTTGTTTGTCATAATAATCAATACTATTTGTTTTCTTGAGAAAAATAATAAAACAATGAATAAAATATTAAAAAATCACCCCGCTCCTCCACTCTAAAACCACCCCTCACTCCCTCCTCTCCTCACACCTCTAATCCTTTAATCTCTTCAATATTATTCCCAAATATGCTTCCCTAGTATCTCCTAACATCCAGGAGCTCTTGGCCTTTCAAATAGACCAAAACCCCTTCCCTTAAAGATATTCTGAAGGTGGATTGCTTAAGAGGTAAAATCCTCTTCCTTTTTCCTTTTAATTTCTTTTAAGTTCCTTATTTGATTATTATCTCCTCAACTCCTCTATAAAAATGATAATTTTAACTCTAGTATCACCTATATATTGGAATTAAATCCTTTTAATGGAGAATCCATCATCAATCTCCTTACTCTCTCTCTTTTATTTTAAAAATGAAATCGTTATCTGAGAGGTGTGGATTTACAACCTTCGTGGACAACAAACCTCCATTCTTCATATTTTCCTTATATTATGGTAATGTAACCATTTTTATGGTTAAAAAAAACTATATTATAATTATTGTAACCCATTTAATTTTTTGGAACCAGTATATATACATAACATTAATTCATACGACAAAACTAGTTCGTAATAATCAAAATATCACCAAAATGTTTTCCATTAATGTTTCATCTAATAACTCATCCTCCTACCATATAGCCAAATTAATTATATAACCATTTAATCTCAATAATGATCATTAGTATCATATAAACTAAATTCTTGAAAATTATACCCATTACACATGAAATTCATTACTTATAAAAAAGAGAACTGATTATAAAAACCAAGAAAACAAACACTCCAGAATGAAGGAATTCAATCTTATAACATATCAATAAAGACATAAATGAACTTCAAAAAATTATAATAAATCAAATATATTTATATAAGGTTCTTTATTAACTAATTAATGGATTTAATTTGATTATCTATGACATTAAGCTCAAGATAATAATACATTCGAAGATAAGGTAAGGGTTTTCTACCCGAACCTCCATTTTCATTTTGGTTACTATTGTTATCTACTTACCTAAATAAAATTCTTATTTATTCTTATTTAGTACCCATAAATTCTGTTTTAATGTTCTATATATTTTTACCAACCATAATTCTTCATTATTCTATGGATAGTTACATGTTTTAAAAGGGTCATTCAAAAATTCTTCCCGAAATACAAGCCTAATTCGAAGAAATTTCTCAAATTATAACCTTATTTAAAAGGGAAATCTATATTTTTTAGCAAAAATTATTTTTCAAAAATCAAAAATTTTATTTAGAAAAAATAAATTAATTTACTTTTGGTTTTATAAAAATATTTTGTCAAAAGAACTTTTATTTTTAAAGCGAAATACTATTTATCTCAAAAATTACTCGATGATTTTATAAAAGTATTTTCACCTATTTCAACACTCTTGTCGATTATTATGTTTAAATGGAGTTAATGTTTTATTATATCATCCACCATATTTTATTTAATGGTTTATGATTTGTTTTATGGTGGATGTACTATATTGAAACCATTCACCATATTATTCTGAATGGTAGTGTTTATGTTTAATGTTTAGGGAAAGTTATTTATGTTACATAGGTTAGTTTAAATATAAATTTATATGTTGTTTATTTTTATCCCAATTCACATGAGGAATGAATTATACTTTTTATGTGATTTTTTGAGCCTTCTATTTTCCCTCGATGCATCGGTAGGTCTCAAGAGACAGACTAGTTTGAGTTTTTACACGTTTATGTATGGTCATGGCCCAAGGCTTTGGAAGAATTGTTATGATGTCCCAAAATATGAATTCCCTAATTTTAAAAGTAATTTATAGTCCATGTAGTCATTCAAATAGTAGAACGTAAGATCCCAAATCTTCATTTCAGTTATGGATCTTGATTCCGGGTTATTTTTGTGGAAAAAGGGAAAAAATGGTTTTTCTAAGTACATTTCTTGTACCTAACTCACCATGCTCTAGATGAGTAATGGGAGAGTACATTATGTGTGATGACCTGGCTGACTCCTCTTTTTTAGGAGGCCATTTAAGGGTACTACACTAAGTGTAGTTCAAAGAACACACCATGTACTTTTATTTTTAATCGATTAATCAGAATGGGGTCGCATCTCATTCACATAAACACCATCTTAATTCATTGTGTTGTACAGGAGAATATGGATTTGGTGATCGAATCCCAAGCCACTATTTCTCCATCCATTGTACAAATAGAATCAAATTGGTTGCTTTATAATCCCCTCAATGAGTCCTCAATTATTCAAGAACATATCTTCCGAATTCTTGCACTCTCGTGAGATATCCAAGGTTGATAATTTTTTATTTTTTTATAGATCTACCTCTTTTTAAGCTGATAAAAACACTGATGTTCAACTATATCGATCGTACAAAATCGAGGTAGGTGGTTTGTGCCTTTCATAGATTGTCTTTCAATTATATAGGCTAAAATTTCCACATAACCATGTTTTGGGTATTGCGTGATTTGGAAATTAACCCTAATATTACCTTCTATTGTAAATTGTTTGATTAAGGGTTGTTGTTAAATGAATATTGCTAGATTTCTTGTAAATGGGACACCCATGGGTGTTTCATCCCTTGTTTTCTTGTTAAGCCAGTTTGGTCTAGGTTTCCAAGGAGACATGCCTTGTTTCCATGCCTTGATTGATTAGGATGAAGTTGGTTGTTTAATTGATTATATGAAATGACTGTGATATGCACTGTAAATGTTTATCCATGTAGTAGATTCAGATTACTTTGGGATTCTTGATATCGTATGTGCATGATAGTTTTATATAGGGCTATGAGAACCTTGGTGTAGTTATACCATATGGGGAATTAATGTTGAGGGCTTCCCAAGAGTGTCTGTTGTTTACCGTTGCGAGACCACAGGAGGAATGAACATTTAGTGCTTCCCCAGAGTGTCTGTTATATATTAGTTTGAGTCTATATGGGGAATGGATGTGAGTGCTTCCTCAGATTGTCTATAGTATATCGTAGCCAGACCACAATGGGAATTTATGGAAAGTGCTTCCTCATAGAGTATTTTATATCATTGGAATTCTTGACTATAGGGGCTGGACTGTGTGCGCCACCCAAAGGGTCGTTATGAATAATTTAATGTTTGTGATGCATCTACCAAGACAAAGCACAAGCTTGGATTTAGTCTTTCTTGTTAGTTTTCTGAGATGTTTTTTATACTTGCTTTGCACTGGGGTAACTTCATTCAACTATTAAATATTAAATGTTAAAAGAATATAAATGAAATTGTATGATTGTTTAATTTTGTGTAATTCTAGTTCTTTGCATCATTTTTTTATTACCTGCTATATATATTCACTGACAGTTAGGCACAAATAATTTGGTGGTTTCCTACTGGAATTCATTTCACACCCTGTTTGGGTCATGATGTGGACCCAAGAAGATTATATTATTGCAGTGTAGATAATGGCAAGAACATTTTTTCCTCAGGTACATGATTTGCAGTTAGAGTTGGAGAGCATGGGACTAAACTTATGCATTCAATGCTTTAGAGTTTACTTGTATTCTTTCATACATTGGATTCAGTTGTATTTATAGCATTGTTACTTTTTTGGATATTTTCTTAGATACATATAACAAAAATCATTTATATATATTGGATTCAGTTGGTTTTACTTTCATCCTTCCACTGTTTACCTTTCTTGTTGGTATTTAATGCTTCCTCTTTGATTATTATTTATATTCCACCATGTATACTCAGCCAAAGAGGGCATATTTTCCCCACTATCAGACCTGGGCCCTCGCTTCTAGGTGGAAACCTCGGGCATTTGGGGAAATGCGCTTGAGGTGATATGGCGTACCGGATATGGGGCACCAGTTGACTGGAACCAGGATCTGGGACATTATAATGTTGTATCAGAGGAGGTTTTTTCTTTTCTGTTTTCTTTATTGTTTAGGAATAATTGATAGGGATAAGAAGGAATATGTAGTTGGTAATAATATGTTCTCATAAGTAGGTAACCCATGTACAAGGAAAAACTATATTACCATAAAATTTCAATGTTTTGGGTTTGGAAATTTTAATTGTTTATTTGATTTCACCATTGGGTGATACACATGGATTATGCTGTTATGATTTATATTATTGTGGTTTTATTCTGTTGCAACCCGATTAGATGAGGGTATGGAATCCCATGCATCATATAGGCACTTGTTAGAAATAACATTTCATGCATTCATGCCATGCCATTTAAAGAGCATTACTGATTGCATGCTATTATGATAGTTGTTGTGCTAAATATGCATACTACTGTGATAGATTCCATGATAAAACACCTTCTATTTTGATAGGTTATTTTTAATTGTAATGTTTCTTCTAGATGGATTCCATGATTTGGTCCATGAGGTGTTATGGGCCCTCTTGGATCAGAATTTGGTGGATCATGTAATAGATTACCCTATTTTGTAATGTAATGTACAAAATGATATCCAAACAATGATTTTATGGTAGTATGGCCCCCCATGGATCAAAATTTCACACAACATTTTTTTATTTTTAGTGTTTTGGGGGTTTCAAGGTGTTTTCTGGGCTTACTGTCCAGAAACCCAGAAAACATGGCATGTGGTGACATGAACACAAGGCATGTGTTATTCTATTTGTGAAGGAGAAATTTTTTTGTGAGTACACTCCATATACTTATGATTACATTTCGTGTGGGTTAAACCGTGTTCCCATCCATGTGACTAACAACACAGATAGATTGAGCATTGGATATACACACCGTGTCTAGAGGGTGCACACCATGTAGAGATTAACTAGGAGAAAACATGTAGTTCTAGCCATTTAGAAGTACCTGGGAAGGAGGGAAGATTCAATTACACACTATTTTATTGAGAGAAACATGTTGTGTGTATGGGTGTTACACAGCCAGGTAGGCAGGGGTACACACCCATGTAAGGGCTTAAGGGAACATGTCATGTTGTGGCTATACACGCCATATAAACAACTTTGTGGTACTCAAATTATCTTCATATCCTATACCATTTTT
This sequence comes from Viscum album, assembly GCA_963277665.1. Taxonomy (NCBI): domain Eukaryota; kingdom Viridiplantae; phylum Streptophyta; class Magnoliopsida; order Santalales; family Viscaceae; genus Viscum; species Viscum album. The sequence continues at coordinate 110,252,050 of OY728135.1, forward strand.
TCTCTTCTGAGTTTCAAAAATTAATATTCTTGAACTAAGGTGTGCGTTTGACCTTGTAGAGTCATGCCAATAAGATTTCCTCCAGTCATATGCCAGGAATAAGGCGGTGACCATACACTAGAGATGATAGATCAGGGACTTCCAGTAGCTCCTCTGGTTATGAATTTCATGGAACCAACCATTATTTTGGAAATAGGTGCTGATTCACAGTTCCAAGAAGGCTTCATGAGGTTTATGCAGATCTTCTAGGGAGCACCGCATCATGCCCCATCTATGGCAGAGTTGACACGGGTGTTTCAGCAGCAACATCCTCCCAATTTTTCTGGGGATGGAGGAAAACAGGATGCAAAGTAATTGTTGGAGGCCATTAATTATATATTCATGAATCTATAGATTCCTCTTAAGAGGAGGGTGAAGCTCGTGACTTACATGTTATGTGATTCCTCCATGAGATGGTGGGATGTTATTTCAGAGGCAGGATACCAGCGGGTCATGAAATGGGATGAGTTTTAGAAGACATTCTATGATTACTTATACCCTAATATGTTGAGGGATGATCGATCCTGAGAGTTCATGAATCTAGAATAGGGAACTCTTTCAGTCATGGAGTTTTCTTCTATCTTTATGGAGCTGAAATGTTTTGCACCCGTTCTGGGGGGTGCCGAGTTGTTTTTGGTTATGCGGTTTGAGGATGGTCTCAGAAATGACATCTGATCCCAGGTGAATTTTTTTTGGTTGACTTTCATATATTCTATACTGAATTAGGTGCTGATTTATGAGTGAAATCTGAGGGAGTCTGGAGCTGTGATCTAGGGCAGTTCAACATCCAGAGTTGGTATTTTTGGACTGATGGTAGGAAGCACCACAGAGAGTCTATATATGGGGATCTGAGTAGATGGGATGTTCCCTCAGATAGCCCGATGGTGTGCTACAAGTGAGGAAAGAGAATACATAAGATACTTTAGTACCCGAATGACCCATTTGAGTGCCGATCTTGCTGCAAAATGGGTCATATTCAGTGTTTCTACAAGGCATTTCCTCCAGGAGCTAGTGATGGAGGATCTTTTTTGACTCCTTGGATAAAAGTAGGACCAAAAGTTCGTCATCAGACTGGGAAATAGTGTTTGTCAAGCCGAGGTTGTGGCCATGGAAATAGCTGTTAGACACAGGGTTTTCAGCAACAACATGGTAGATTTGCCCAGGGATCTCAGGCAGGGTTGCGGGGCCACAATACAGGTTAGACTTTTGCTATATAAAATACCTAGCAGGAGCAAGATCCCGAACCCTCTATGGTTAGAGGTACTATTCTAGTTTCCTTAGTTTTAGCTTATTCCCATTCAAATACAGGGGATTCCCATAGATTTATATCTATGCCTATTGTGGAGAGCCTTGGTTTTGGTATCTTTAATTCTAATGATGTTATTATGCTAGACCCTATGTTGGGGATTAGGAAGACTAGTGTACGTCAGTGCAAGGAGTGACCTCTAGAGGATGGTGAGTGTCAGTTCTTGTGGGATATTTATATCATAGAGATGACATGCTATGATTTCATTCTCAGAATGGAATGGTTATTTTCATTCTAGGACTTTGTTGATTGCTATCACTATAGGGTGAGTTTCACATCACTAGAGGGTGGATATTTTCTATACAAGGGAAAAAGGGATGTTTATGTGAGAATAGCTGGAACCGAGCATCATGGTTTAAGAGGTTTCACAACCAAGATTTCTAGTTTGTATATTGATGACCATTGAACTTCACAAAAGTATTTTCCTCCAGTGGTCGATCATTTTGTGGATCTCTTTCCAGAGGACTTTTCAGGTTTACCTCTAGAGATAGAGGTAGATTTCTCTCTTGAGCTTGTGCCAGGAGTGACAACGGTGTCTGTTACACATTATAGGATGACTACACTAGAGTTACAAGAGATCAAGAAGTAGTTGGAGGAGTTGCAGGAAAAGGGTTTCATCCAACCCAATACTTCTTCTTGGGGTTCACCTGTCCTTTTTGCGAAGAAGGCGGATGAAAGTCTTTGACATTGTGTGGATTATCATAAGTTGAACTGGCTGACGGTCTAGAACCGATACCCCTTACCGAGGATTGATGATCTATTGGATCAGTTTCGAGGAGCCCAAGTGTTCTAGAATATTGACATGAGATCCTATTACCATCAGATTTGAGTTAGGCCATTTGATATACCTCTTACAGCCTTTCTGAGCAGGTATGCCCCATATGAGTATTTGGTTATACCGTTCGGTCTCATGAACTCACCAACAATTTTCATGGCACTGATGAACTGAGTTTTCTATCCTTACTTGGATTCATTCATGGTGGTCTTTCTGGATTATTTCTTGGTGTACTCTCACACTCGACATGACCATTCCATCCATCTTGAGATCGTATTGAGTACACTGAGAAAGCCTCAAATATATGCCACAGATTCACTTTTTGGGTTATGTTATCTTAGATACAAAAGTATCAGTGGACCTAGAGATGGTGAGAGCAATAGTTTCCTAGGAAAATCCAAAGAACATCCTTGAGTTGCAGAGTTCCTTATGGCTGGCTAGTTACTACAGATTCTTTATATAGTACTTCTCACGCTTAGCAGCACCGTTGATGGGCTTGACTAAGAAGGGTATGAAGTATGTTTGGTTCGATTCCTATGATACAACCTTTTAGTATTTAAATGGAAGATTGAATTCAACACCGATACTTATTTTTCCAGAGTCGGGAAAGAGTTAGACTGTCTTTTGTGATGCATCGGGTATTGGGCTGGGAGAAGTTCTTATGTAGGAGGATCGAGTCATTGCGTATGGGTATCAAAAGTTGAGGCCACATGAGAGGAATTACCCGACACATGATCTCGAGTTGGTTGAAGTTGTTCATGACTTGTTTTTTCGGAGACATTATCTTTTGGTAGAGCATTTTGTGGTGTACATAGAACAAAAAAGCCTCAAGTATATCTATACATTGTGTGATCTAAATCCAAGGTAGTAAAGGTGGGTGGAATACCTTCAGTCCTCTGATTTTTTGCCTACCTACACACCTAGAAAAGGTAATAGAGTGGATGATATTCTGAGCAGGAGGACTCAGATATAGGCAGTTCCAGAGGATAGTAGTGAGTGTCAGCTCATGGATCTATTCTCTATGATGCATTTGGAGGTACACGACAGAAAAGGGAAGAATTTTCATTCTTCATTAGCATTTACCTCTACCCTACTAGATAGTGAGTGAATGAGGAAAGTTTCAGATTCTGAGGGACTAGTCCTATAGGAGGGTGTGTCAGGAGAGTGCCCTAATCCTGGGTGGACCGTAAGCGATGATGAGGTTTTACATTTCCATGGTCAGGTATGGGTTTCTTTGGATATCCATGAGGAGCTGATGCAGGATTTTAATTGTTTGTCATGGGAAATTCATTTTGGTTTCACTATGATGTATCAAGATTTTCATCATCAGTATTGGTGGATAGGTATGAAAAGAAATGTAGCTGGTTTTTTCATGAGGTGTTCCACCTCTCTATAGGTGAAGGCATAGAATTAGTGACCAGTCGGGATTTTAATGTAGTTACATATTCTCAAGTGGAAGTGGAATGATGTCGTAATGGATTTTGTGACAGGTTTACTGAGGTCACATTAAGGGAATGATGCAGTATGAGTTGTTATTGATAGGATTATTATGGTTTCTCATTTCGTGTCGATTAAGGAAACCTTCAGTGTTGATGATCTTGGAAGGTTGTACATCCAAGAGGTTGTACGATGGAATGGGGTCCTGAGTACTATCATTTCATATAGGGATTCCCACTTTACTTATCATTTCTGGAAAGGGCTATAGAGGGATTTGGGTACACAGTTACATTTGAGTATAAGTTACCATCCCCATATAGATTTCTAGTTAGAGTGCACGATTCAGGTGCTTGAGGACATACTTCAAGCATTCGTTCTAGATTTTGGGGGTTCATGGGAGAACATATACCCTTAGTGGAGTTTTCCTACAGTAACAGTTTTTAGTTAACGATTCAGATGACCCCTTATGAAGATTTGTATGGTAGGCCATGCTGATCACCCCTATGTTGACTGGAGGTAGGATAGGTAGATATGGTAGGACATCATCTTGTCAAGGTGACCACAGAGTTGGTGGAGTGAATTTGGAAAAGGATGGCTGCTGCACAGTCTCGGAAGAAATCTTATGTTGATTGATGTAGACGAACTCTAGAGTTTGAGGTCAGAGATCAGGTTTTTCATATGTGCTACCTTGATATTGGGACACAAGACGATTAGGATAGAAAGAAAACTATCACTGAGAAATTTCAGGCCATTTGAGGTGTTGGAGAGAGTTAGGCCAGATTCCTATAGGTTTCATTTACCTTAGAGGTATAGGGAAATGCATGAAGTCTTCCACATTTCTCAGTTGCGACATTACTTTTTAGACCTATCTTATGTTTTTCAACCCAAGGAGGTTGAGATAGAGGTAGATGCATCATTCAAGGAGCATCCTATTCAGATTGTGGATTACAACATGAAATTTCTCTGTGGTTGGTCTATTCCTTTGGCATGGGTGCTATAACCGCACGACCGAGTGCAGGATGAGACTTAGAGGAGTGAGACCGATGTGCGATCACTGTGGCCAGAGATTTTCGCAGATTCTTCTTCGCCACCCTTGTATGGGAAATTTGGGGAAGAATTTTTTTAAGGGGGGAAGTTTGTAAGAACCCAAATCTTCATTTCGTGTATGGATCTTGATTCAGAGTAGTTTCTTATGAAAAAGGAAAATGAGTTTTTTCAAAGTACATGCTGTGTAATTTTTAGTACACCCCGTGTACATAACTCCCCATGTTCTAGCCATGTAACAACCGAGTACATGCGGTGTGATGAACTGGATGACTCTACTTTAGTAGAAGGCAATTTAAGGGTACTACACAGCATGTAGATCAAAGAACACACAACGTACATTTATTTTTATTCTTCAAATTTGAAGGGGGTCGTGTCTTATTCACAAAAACAACTCCTTCATTCCATGTGTCATACAAGATCATGCAGAATTGGTGGTCAGATCTCAAGCCACCATTTCTTCATCCATTCTCCGTAATCAAACACTATTGGCTATGCTGGAATCACCCCGGTGAGTCCTCAATTCTTCTTTAACCTCTCTTCCTGATTCTTCCTCTCTCATGAGATATCTGAGGTTCATAATTTTCCATTTTTTGTAGATCTTCCTCGTTTTATGTCGATTTAAGGGTTGACATTCAACTATATCAATCGTACAACATTAAGTTAGGTGGTTTGTGCCTTTTTTAGATTGTCTTTGGATTATATAGGCTAAAAGTGCTTGATATGCATGTTTTGGGTATTGCGTGATTTGGATATTAACCATGATATTACCTACTGTTGTAAATTGTTTGATTAAGGGTTGTTGTTAAATGTGGATTGCTAGATTTCTTGTATATGGGACACCAATGGTTTTGTTATCCCTTATTTTCTTATTATGGTCGTTTGGTCTAGGTTGCCTAGAAGGCATACCTTGTTTCCTTGCCTTGTTTGATTAGGATGGAGTTGGTTATTTAATTGAATTTATGAATGCTTTTGATATGCATTTTAGATGTTTATCCATGTAGTAGTTTCAGATTACATTGGGTTTCTTAATACCATATGTGCACAATTGCTATACATAGGCCTATGAGAACCATGGTGTAGTTAGACCATAGGTGGAAATGATGTTCATGGATTAATTAGAGTGTCTGTTATTTACAATTAAGAGACCACATAGGGAATGAAAGTTGTGTGCTTCCTCAGAGTGTCTGTTATATTTCGATTCCAGATTATAGGGGGAATGGATGTGAGTGCTTCTTTAGAGAGTCTGTAGTATATCGTTGCAAGAACACAAGGGGAAATAATGGAGAGTGCTTCCTCAAAGTGTCTTTTATATCATTAGAATGCCTGAAAATAGGGGTTATACTGTGTGACCCACCCAGAGGATCATTTTGAAAAATTTAATGGTTGTGGCATGCCTGCCAATCTAAAGCACAAGCTTGGATTCAGTCTTGCTTGTTAGTCCTCTGAGATGTCTATTATACTCTCTTTGAACTAGGGTCACCTTATTCAACTTTTAAATATTAAATGTTAAATGAATATAATTGAAATTATATGATTGTTTAATATTGTGTACTCCTCTTTATTTCCTTAATTTTGTTATTACCTGCTATATATTTTTACTGAGAGTTAGGCACAAATCTTTTGGTGGTTTTCTATTGGGATTCGTCTCACACCCTGTTTGGGTCCTGCTTTGTACCCAAGCAGATTATATGATTCCAATGTGTAGATAAGGGAAAGTGACGTTTTTTATCAGGTAATTGATTTGCAGTTTGAGATGGAGATCATGGGACCAACCTTAGGCTTACGATGCTATGGAGTTTACATGTTTTATTTCATACATTGTATTCAGTTGTATTTACAGCATTGTGACTTGTTTGGCTATTTTCTTAGATACATATGACATGCATCATTTTTATATATTGGCTTCAGATGGTTTTACTTTCATCCTTCTGTTGTTTACCTTACTTGTTGGTGTTTACTTCTTTTAATTTGATTATTATTTATATTCTGCCGTGTATACTCAGCCAATGAGGGCATAGTTTCCCCACTATCAGACCTGGGCCCTCGCTGCTAGTCGGCAGCCTCTGGCATTTAGAGAAATGCGCTTGAGGTGATGTGGAGAACGGAGTATGAGGAAACATTTGAGTGGCACCCAGATCTGGGAAATTACATATAACACCTATGGTTATGTTTTATTATGGAATTATTTGTTCACCTCTTATTACTATCATATTATGTTCAATTTTACTTTTTAATGTCATGTGTACTTTTAGTTATTCACCTTAAAATATTATTTATGTTTCTTTTGAATTGTTTTCCCATTCTTAACATCTAAGATCACCCCTATCTTATGTTTTATTTTTCCACAGGATACGAAGAATTATAATATGAATGACAAGTAGGGATAATCTTAGAGTTGTGGATGTTCCCAATGGGATTCATATATCATATTTCATTTCATGTTGTAAGGTTGAACATATGTATGCATCTAGTTTTCCAAAAATAATAAACTGTTTGGTCTATTAGGATAAGAATTTCTTGTAATTATGCCAATGTAATAAAATAAGGAACCGACTTTGGCCAACTGGGGTTATGGTCTTTACAGTTGGTATCAAAAGAAGTTTAGTAGAAAACATGGAAACTAGATTTAGAAAACGTAGTTTAGGGATCCAAACACTAATATAGACTGTAACATCCTAAGATTTCCAAACTTATTTTTATTATATAAATATTTTATTAAATTGATTTAGTTATAATTAAAAACAAGTAATAATATTTTTGAGACAATTTTCATTGAGAATAATTTGTGAAATCAAGTGTTTTAATTAATTTAATTACAATGATTATAATTAATTATACCTATTATTTATAGTTTTCATATTAATATTCTAAAGAAAACTTTGGTTTTGATTTGTTAAGAAAATATTTTAAAATAAGTCTTCTTATTATTTTTTAAAGTAAAAATTATTTTTTATCAAAAAGGTTATTTAATATAATATTTTATTAATAATATTATTAATAAAGGTTAATTTGTTTTGAAAATTAGTATTATTATTTTTAAGATAATATATTTTATAAATATATGAAATATATTATGTATTTGTTTTATAAAATTGATAAATTTAAAAAATATAATTATTATATTATGATAAAAACATATTATATTTATATTTTAAATAAAAAATGTAATCTTAATTATTTATATTAAGAAAAAAAATTATATACTTATTTTTTTAATATAATATATTTTATAAATATATAAATTATATTATCTTTTTGTTTTATAAAATTTATAAATTATAAATATAGAAAATTATTATATTATGAAAAAACGTATATTATATTTATGTTTTAAATAAAAAATGTAATTTGAGTTATTTATATTAAGAAAATTAATTATATATATATATATATGGATGCTAACATGATATACATAAAAAAATGGAATGTTTTTGGGTTAATAATAGTAAATAAAACAATATAAAAATAATGATAATAATATATAGGAGGTGTGACCAACGGAGAATCACGATTGAGGGAAAACATGATCCTCAACATTATAATATATTACTATATAATTATAACGATAATGATACTTTGAAAAAATTAAGATAAGAATGAAAATAGGGAAACCAGTGGCTTTTAAAGAGAAATAGAAAAGAAATATAAAAATTTAAAAAATATTATCCTTGGTCGTGTTTTTCGGGTGTTTGTTTGTTTTTTGTTTCAAAAAAAGGAAGCCAGACTCTCTCAAAGGGTTAAGTCTCCTATAAGTTTTTATAAATACGAGACTTTGGCAGAACCCATCCTCTATGGTATAAAAGATCCGAGCCAAACCCATTCTTAGGTTCAGGTCAGCAGTGGACATGAGATTTCCTTCGCCTTCAGTTTCTTCAAACAGGTAAGGATATAATTATTTTAAATCAAACTATGCTATTTTACAAGATATATATATACATATGTATATATTAATTTTTAGGTATCTAAATAACATAATATTTCAGATGTTATAAGTTAAGGGATATGTTTTATATTCTATCCTTAAACTTATATTTTTGGGCTCATTCTAGTTCTTCAATTTTAAAACTGTTTTAAGAAGGTGATATATATATATTTGTGTGTGTATTTATATAAATGCATATATACTCATATATATATATCAATCCATTTCAGTATATATAAGTATATATATAAAGGGTTCTTTTTTAAACTAAATTTCTAAAACTGATGTTTTGTAAGGTTTTATTTTATCTTATCAATGTATTTTTGTTTTAAAAAGTTATATATATAAATATGTGTGTGTGAGTGTGTGTGTGTTCATGTGTGTGTGTTTATGTATATATACACATATATAACAATCAATTTTCATAATAGATGAAATTAGGGTATTGTTTTAAAAACATAATTCCCAAAACCTACAGTTGTAAGGGATTTATGTTTTAAAGGTTTTCAATCCATATATATATATATATGTTTAAATATATACATATACATATATATGAATATAAATAAACATGTTTATGTATAGCTATGACATCCGATTACCCATCAATCAGGTACACCATTAACCTTGGTATGCTTTTCCTTTTCTAGTCATTCGTGGATGGCCAAGAAGGAATTGGGAGGACACCAATAATAGTGGAGTCAGTTATTTGTTGGATTCTCATGATTATCCAACATTTTTTGTAGACTGACGATGTATGTTACAATGTGCAACTCCCTTACACATTGTGTAATGGTTGCTAGATATTCATCGTGAAAGTAGTCACACTGTGAAAGGTTACACGTTGTGAATGAAGGATTTATATCATGAATGTTTTTATTAATGGATAATTAACCGGTAGTGATGGGTTTTTTGAATTATATGGGATCGTGGGGGTGTCACGATGTAAAATCCTATTACACGTCCTGAATCAGTACACATACAATTTTTAAAACACGTCTTTAGAATATTTACTATATCCCCACCCTCAAGAATTCTTCCCACTCAATCCAAAGCTTGTGCTAGGTGATTTTGAGAGATCCTCTCCCTTCTGGATCGATATATATGGCATAATATCCTCATTGCAGCTGCATGGCATCTCTTCGGGTAAGCGTTCTTTCAAGTTCTTTATTTCCATGGATCATGGTATCATCTTTCACTTTGGTTATCAAGATCCTTTGATCTAAGATGGTGTTTCATCTTTGTTTCCCTTATATCCTTTATGTGATCTTGCTACATATACCTTTTCCTTTGTTGGTCATAGTGCGACATGTGTTTTTCCTTGAGGTATATAGGTTTCCTCTTCTCAGCGGACCCTCTTTCTAAATTGAATCGATCCAAAGGTGCGCAGATTGGATTCTAGGGCCTTCATTGTCATAGTTGGGTTCTTCTTTATTGTTGGATCCTGTTGTGGGCATGTACGATCATAGTCTTGAGGTAGGTGGTTCTTTCTCTAGCCTATGTTAATTGAACCTAATTGTTATAGATTTATAAATTATTTTATACTTGGATTTGACATGATTGATTTGTGTGTGTTGAGAAAGGGTTTTGAAAAAAATGGCCTTTTCCTTAGTTGTTGATAAATGGGAAAGATAGGTGTATTTTGAATGTATTGGAATGATTTGTGAAATGGTTTGTGAAAGGGTTTTGAAATGGTTTGTTAAAAATATTGAAATGGATTGTGAAAAAGAGTACATGGTGTACCTTGGGTACTAGGTTGTAGTTGGTCATCGTCCATAGTGGGGGTTCATTTTCTAGGATGTTCTATTTTATAAGAGCGTAGATTAATTGGTTCTTGGTGCAGTTAGGATTTTGGGTTTCACTTTCAGGGGTGCCACCCTGGTACTAGAGTGTAGATTATTGTCTTCAGGTACCCACACTAGCTTTTTATGGTCACAGGTAGTCTACTACTGACCTTTTGTATTCCCTAGTAATGCGATGCTTGCACTTCTAGGTTGTTTGTATTTTCATGGATTTAAACTCTTTAGCCTTGATATACATGCTGATTCTTGTGGAAATGTGATATGTAAAATAATCTTTGAAAATTGATATACCTGCTTTTGGTTTTAAAACTATGGAAAAGGGAAATATTTACCATGTTTTCTATAAAACTACTTTACTTCTTATCATGACAAGTTTTTTATTTAAAATGAGCATACATGAGTTGTTATTCAAAGACTTGTTATGAAAAACCTTGGTGGGATCCTAATGTACATGTTAGCTCTCACCATATGCACCGCTTCTGTGGTACGTAGACCTTTGAATGTCTTCCTGTGCATGAAAAGGCAATTGGACATAGTGAGGCACTGTGGTTTTGTGCAGTTGAGTTGGGTAGCAGGTGGTGAGATGGTGGGAGTTCGTCTACGCCATCAGTTGGAGTAGCTGTTGGTTGTTAGTCCTTTGCAGTTGGACTTGTCTTGTGGAGTTTCGATTACTTTTTAGTTGTTGTTTCCATTTCCTCTATTTTCTTATAGTTGTGGCATATATATTTATTAATCTTCTATTTTTTCCTTCTCACTTTATATATGTATATTCCATGTGTTTGTTCTGGTTGGGAAATAATTGTTCCCTTTAGTTTTTTATTTGATGCTCGAGTGCTTATCACCAACCCATGGGGATTGGGAATGCCCTTCGGATATGTGACAGATCAGGCCAGGTGCTGAATTTGAGGACAACCTGGGTCAGTTCTTTAAAATTGGTATCAAAGGAGGTCTACCCTCAAGAATCCTTATGTTGGGGAATTTTTGGGACTAGAGATTTGATTTTTGGGACTTGAGAGGTATGTTGCGATGAGTGCATGACTATCTCTTGTCGTGATGAAACTCATGTTTCCATGGGATGTTGGGATATGTGTCTCTAGTTTTGGTTTTTTTTAAAATATCAATTTTTTCTTATGGGTTTTCTGGTTTGAGTTGAGATTTTTTTTATTGTCTGATCGTTCTTGTGTTTTGGAATGCATAAGTATGCCTCTGAGGCATCATCTACGAGTTCCTCAGGAGGGCGTAGCTGATGCTCCTCAAGGGAATCCACCTATAGATCCGAATATCATCGAGGATATAGTATAGGCAGTTTATTTTGTTGATTAATGTGTACCATGGGTTCAGAATGCAGTAGCCAAGATACAACCAGAAGCTGGAGGAGAAAGAGATCGATCGTGAGAGTTGTTAGGTAAGAAGCCACCATCCTTTAAAGAAATTAATTAACCTCAAGAGGTGGAGGACTAGCTAGACTGAATAGATCCAATCTTCGACTTCTAGACGACACCTGAGAATATCAAGGTAAAGTGGTAAGCATTCAAACTCGAGGGCTCCAACAAGAAATTGTGGGAATCTATGGTCTAGGTAGATAGACATGCGGGCTTGGATTGAAAGGGTTTTAAAACCATTTTATACCAGCAGTTTTGTCTAGAGTCACTGATGCTGGAAATGTCTCTGGAGTTCCTGTCCTTGTAATAGGGAGAGTTTTCAGTGGTGGCGTACATCAATCAGTTTGATGAGCTTGTTCATTTTTCTCTAGACATGGTAAAGGATGACTAGTTGAAGGATTATAAATACCTGCAGGGTTTATAGTTAGATATCAGATTACATGTGTTATTGCTGATGCTTTCTACCTATGTGGAGATGGTAGACATAGCTATGATGGAAGAGATAAATATGGTAGGAAATGTTGGTTTTCCCAACCCCTCTCTTCTATCTTGTGGTATATTTTGTGGTGCACATGGGTGGAAGAGGAAGTTATAGGATTCTCGTAGAAGTGGTAGGGGAGGGTCTCAATAGCGAGCCTCCTCAACACCACCAGCTACAACATGTAGTGTGCCTCTGACTTGCTATCAGTGTGGAAAGACCGGACACACCAATTTTTTCTTCACGCACCCATGAAGACTTAAAATTCTTATGGATGTGTTTGACCTATAAAACATTTCTGTCAGGCTTTGACTACACCTTGTCATGGCCAGAGATATTCGATTCCAACAGTTACTGCGGGGCAATCATATTTTTTAAAGACTATAGGGCACTAGCCACATGCCTCAAAAGTGAGGCACTTTTATGTAATAGAGGAGTGTCTAGTGGAATTCGATGAAGGTCCTATGATGGTGAGAGGTATTATCCTTATTTTATCTTCAATATAAATTTCCTTATTTGATACTGCTGTGTCCCACTCATTTGTATTTTCATGCGTTATTGATTTTCTTAAACTTCCAATAGAACTGATGTCCTTTGAAATGGAGTTAGAGACACCTCTTTGTAAGAGAAAAGGGAAGGGGTTTTAGTGTCCTTTTATTCATTAATGATATCCGATATAGAGTTATTCCTAGAGTTTCTCATTCTTAAACTCTAATTGTTTGATGTTATCATCGGTATGGATTGAATGGTAGCTCGTTGATCTGAGAATGATTGTTATCATTAACATTTTTCATTTTCTACTACCAATGAGAGATCTCATGTGTTTTTGGGAGAATGGGACTCCAGGTATGGTAGTTTAGAACAATCCTGCCTAGAGCTCAAGAGTTTTTTATCTGTAGTTGTGTTTGATCATGATAATGTTTCTTATATTTTTGATCTTCCAATTGTTATTTGGGGCCTTCTTGACATTCTCCCAGACGACTTCTTCAGTCTTCCTCCATAGAGAGAGGTACAGTTTACCATTGACTTAGTGCCAGGTACATAGCCAATATCGATACCTTCTTATCATATGGCCCTAACAGAGCTAAAAGAGATCAAGATTTAATTGGAAGACCTGTTTGAAAAAAGTTTTGTTCTTCCCAGCATTACACATTGGGAATCCTCTGAGCTCTTTTCCACGAAGTCAGATGGTTCACTTTAGTTGTGTGTAGACTATTAGAAGTTGAACTAGGTAACATTTAATAATAAGTATCCTTTTCCTTGTTTAAATAATTTGTTTGATCACTTAATGGGGGAAAAGTGGTTCTCAAAGATTGTACTTAGATTGTGTTACCATCAGCTCAGTGTTTACGAATCTGATATACTGAAGAAAGATTTCAATTGCAAGTATAGACATTATTAATATTTTGTGATTCCTTTTGGATTAACTAAATGTCCTAAAATTTTCATAGATTTTATGAATCAGATATTCCATCATCATCATGACACTTTTGTGGTAGTTTTCATGGATGATATTTCGGATTATTCGAAATAAGAGCATGAGAATGAGAACCATCTAATTTTGTTTCTTGAAATTATGAGAAGTCTCCATTTGTATGGGAAGCTTTTGAAAAGTAGTTTCTGGATTCAATAAGTGATGTTCTTAGGGAACAAAATTTCTGATCATGGCTAATAGATTGATCTCGAGAAGGTGAAGGCTGTCTTGACATGGAAAGAACTATATAATGTCTTTGAGATACAAAGCTTCCTTGGTCCTGCTAGATACTACCAATGGTGTGTAATAGATTTCTCAAAGATAGAAACACCTTTGACTACTATTACCTAGAAAGAAGTGATATTACCCATGGATGTGAAGTTTTAGTCTTCCATCGATGAACTAAATCGACTTTGGATGTCAACTCCAGTTTTGGTTTTACTCAAGCCTGGTAAGGGGTATGTGGTGTTTTGCGATGCTTTTGGTGCTGGTTTGGGATTTGTGCTTATGTAGGATGACCATGCCCTAACTTACAACTCTAGTCATCTTAGGCCGAATGAGAAGAATTACCCCACTCATATGCTATAGATTTATTTAGTTATGAATGCACTTAAATGTGGGAGGCATTATCTTTTTGTGGAAAAGTTCACATTCCTTTCTGATCATAAGATATGGAGTTATATATTTTCTAAAAAAGGATTGAATCACAGACAGAGAAAATTGGTGGAATACCTTCAAACACATGACTTTGATATCACCAACACTCTGGGGAAGGGGAATTCAGTTGGAGACTCTCTTAGTAGGAATGTACCTTCATAGGCTATTCTAGAATCGAAGGAGGAGTAGATCCTTATGAGTATTTTACCTCAGTTTCACTTGGATACTAAAAAGGATGTTTTAGGAATGGTTCTGATCAATGTTCGGCTGTCGTCATCTCTCTTGGAGTCTATCATGCAAAGTTAACAATTGGATGATTATTTTAGTAATGTTCAGAAAGGCCTTTATGGTGGAGAGACAGTTTCTGGTATGTCTCTTTCCTTAGATGTTATGCTCATCTTTGGAAAGTTGGTTACCTTCTCAACATCTGTGAGGATTTTAGTCAAGTTTAACTATCACAACTCTTCATGGGCCGCTCATCCAGGAACTAAGAAGATGTATTATGACATGAGACGATGATTCTGGTTGCCGGGAATGAAGCATGACATCATAGAGTATGTGTCCCGCTGTTACACCTACAAATGGATAATGGAGGAGCACTTGAAGCCCTATGGTTTTCTTTAGCCTCGTTTCATGCCATTTTGTAAATAGAAGGAGGTATCTATGGATTTTTCTGTTGGATTACCACGGACTCCCTGAGGGGGGAATTCTATCTGGGTAGTCATTGATCGGTTGACAAAGTATGCTCATTTCATTCCGATCAATGATTCGACTAAGGTTGATGATCTGGGTAAGATATATGTGCAGGAGATTTTGAGGTTTCTTGGGATTCTTTCATCCATTGGTTTAGATGGGGATCCTAGGTTTACCTCGAGGTTTTGGAGGAGTCTCAAAGAGGCAATGGGATCTCCGGTCAAGTTGGGCATGACTTACTATCCAAAGATAGATGGTAAAACATAGCATGTGATTCATATCCTATAAGATACGCTTCATACCCATGTCTTGGATTTCATTGGATCGTGGGACATCCATATGGGACTTCTTGAATTTGTTTATAACAATAGTTATCAGTCATCAATCATAATGTATCCCATTGAAGCATTTTATGGTCACTTGTGCACATTACCTCTTTTTTGGGCTAAGGTTGGTGAAAAAACTTTGGTTGGACCAAGTTTGGTTTAGGAAACATCAATGAAGATTCAGGATGTGCGATGATGTTGGGCCATGGCTCAGAGTCGATAAAAATCATATGCAGATCAATGGAATTTTCCATTGGAGTTTTCTATTGGTGATGGAATTTTCATGAAAGTTTCTCCTCATTTGGGTCACCGTCGGAATGGAAAACATGGTATGTTGGATCCAAGATACATTGGACCACTTTAGCTCACTGAGCGGCTTGTTTAGTTTTCTTATATGTTGGAACTTTAAATTCATTTGATAGTTATTCATGATGTTTTCCATATATCACAGCTCAGAGAGTATCACCTCGATCTTGCTCATGTTTTGAGTAGGGAAGAAATTGAGCTAGATCCAGATGTTTCGGTTTAGGAGGGACCAGTTGAGGTCATTGAAACTCAAGTAAAAGTCTTGCATGGGAAGTCAATTCCATTAGTTAGAGTTCTATAGAAACATGTATCATATTTTCATTAGACATGGGATTGAGGATCATTGGTGAGGGATTAGTGTCCTCATCGTTTTCTAGGGATACATCTTCCACATGACTTCCTGGGGACAAAAATTCTTTATAGGTGAAAGTTTGTAACATCCCATTACCCATAAATCTGGCACACCCTTAACCATGGTATGGTTTTCCTTTTTTAGTCATTCATGAATGGCCAAGAATTAATTGATAGGAAACCTATAATGGTGGAGTCAGATATTTTTTGTATTCTCACGATTATCTGACATTTTCTGTAGGCTATCGAGGGATTTCTTGACATGTAACTCCATTACAAATTGTGTAATGGTTCTTGGATATAATTTATGAATTCAATGACGTTGTGAAAGGTTACACGTCATAAATAAAGGATTCATGTTGTGAATGTTTTTAATAACAGAAAATTAATCAGAGATGATGTGTTTTTCGGTGTATGTGGGATCGTAGAGGTGTCACGGCATGAAACTAGATTACATGTTAGGAATCACCACTCGTCTCGTTTATAAAACACAAGGCTGGACTATTTACTCAGCCCCCCCTCCAAAATTCTTCCCACATGACCCATAGTTCTTCCTAGTTGATTTTGAGAGGCTCTCTCCCTTCAAGATCAATCAGTTTGGCATCAGATCCTCATTAGAGCTGTGAGGCATCTTTTTGGGTTAGCGGTCTTTATGATCCTTTATTTCCATGGATCGTGGTATTATATTTGGATTTTTTTATCAAGACCTATTGATCTATGATGGTGTTTCTTCTTGATTTCTTCTATATCTGTTGTGTGATCTTTCTATGTAGGCCTTTTCCTTTGTTGGTCGAGGTGTGGAAGGTGTTCATCCTTGAAGTATGTAGGTGTCCACTTTTCCGTTGTCCCTCTTTCTAAATTGAATCGATCATAATGTGTGGAGATTGTATTATAGGGTCATTTTTGTCATTGTTGGGTTCTTCATTGTTGGTGGATCCTGTTGTGGCCTTGTACAACCTGTGTTTTGTGATTGGTGGTTCCACCTCTATCCTATTTGAATTAAACCTGATTTTACAAGCTTTATAAACTATTTAATACTAGGATTCGACATGCTTGATTTGTGTATGTGGAATAGGTGTTTTGAAAGAAAAATGGTATTTTCCTTGCTTTTGATAAATGGAAAATAAAGTGGTATTCTAAAAGTTTTGGAATGATTTGTGAAATGGTTTGTGAAAGGGTTTTGAAATGGTTTGTTCAAAACATTGAAATGGTTTGTGAAAAAGACCACATGGTTTACCTTGGGTACTTAGTTATAGTTGGCCATCGTCTATAGTGGGGGTTCAGTTTCATGGATGTTCCTCTCATACTAGAGCATAGATTAATTGGGTCTAGGTACAATTATGATTTGGGGTTTCACATTCTTGGGTGTCTCTCTGGCACTAGAGTGTAGATTTATGGATTCAGGTACCCACACTGGTTTCTTATGGGCACATGTTGTCTTCTTTTGACATTTTTCATTCCTTGGTAATGCACTTGTGTTTATCTATTATTTGTATTTTATTTTCATTGAACCATTTAGCCTTGATATACATGTTGATTCTTGTTGGAATGTGATATGGAAAATATGCTATGAAAATTGATATACCTACTTTTGGTTTTAGAACTATGGAAAAGGGAAATATTTACTATGTTTCCTATAAAACTGTCTTACTGCTTATCATACCACATTTTTATTTAAAATTAGGACACATGAATTTTTATAAAAAGACTTATATGGAACATCTGGGTGGGATCCTATTGGGCCTATTAGATCACACCACGCGCACCTCTTCGATGCTGGGTAGACCTTTGTATGTATTCTAGTGCAGGAAAAAGCAAGGTGCCATAGTGAAGTGGTGAGGTTTTGTGTTAGATGAGTAATGTAGCTGGTGGTGAGATTGTGGGAGTTCGTCCATGCCATCACATGGAGTAGCTATTGGTTCTTAGTCCTTTTCATTTGGACCTGCCTTGTGGAGTTTCGATTACTTTTTAGTTGTTGTTGTTGTTTTCACTGTTTTTCTTATAGTTGTGGAATACATATATTTCTCATTATTCCAATGTTTCCTTCTCACTTTATATACGTATATTACATGTTTTCCTTATGGTTGGGAAAAAATCGTTCCCTTTAGTTTATTGTTTGATTCCTGGGTGCTTTTCACCAGCCCATGGGGATCAGGAATTCCCATCAGGTACCTGATGAATCGGGACAGGTGCTGGATTTGAGGGAATCCCATATCAGTTCATTATAATTGGTTTCAAAGGAGGTATATCCTCATGAATATTTTCCTTGGGGCAGCTGCTAGACTAGATATAGGATTTTCCGGACATGATAGGTATGTTACGATGAGTTCCTGGCCATCTCTTGTCATGATGAAACTCAAGTTTCAATGGTAAGTTGGGATATGTATCTCTAGTGTTGGGTTTTTGTTTTAAATATCAGTTTTTTCTTATGGGTTTTTTTGGTTTGAGCTAGGATTTGGTATATTGTTTGGTTATTCTTGTGTTTTGGTATGAAATTGTATGCCTCTAAGACATATTCCACGAGTTCCTCAGGTGGGCGCAACTGATTCTCCTCACGAGAATCCACATATAGATCAGAATATCATGAGGTCTATAGTACAAGAAGTTCATGCTATTGATCAGAGTGTATCGTGGCTTCAGAACAAAGTTACCAATGTACAACTTGAGATTGGTGGAGAAAGAGATCGATCATTAAAGTTCTTATGTGAGAATCCACTTTTCATTAAAGGAATGAATGAACCTCAAGAGGCCGAGTATTGGCTAGATAGAATCTATCAAATCTTCAAATTCCTAATGACAATGGATAAAATAAAGGGGAAGTTTGCAGTATTCAAACTCGAGGGTTCTAAAAAGGAATGGTGGGATTCTATGGTCCAGAAAAACATACATGTGGTCTTGGATTGGAAGGGTTTAAAAAAACTATTCTATAAGAAGTTTTTTCCAGAGTTGCTGATGCCAGAAATGTCTCTAGAGTTTCTATCCTTGCAGAAATGAGAGCGTTCAGTGTTAGAATACACCAACAGGTTGGCTGAGATCGTCAGTTTTTCTCCAGACATGGAAAAGGATGATCAGTTGAAGGCTTAGAAATACCTGTAGGGTTTTGACCAGGCATCAGATTGTAGGTGTTTATGCTAAATATTTCTACCTATATAGAGACATAAGATGGAGCTTTGATGATAGAGAAGAATATGGAAGGCAATGTTGGTTTTCCCAACCCCTCTCTTCCATCTGGTGACATCTATGGTGTCACACGTGGGAGGAAGAGGAATTGGAAATATGATCTTAGTAGTGTTGGAGGAGGGTGTCCGCAATGAGCCTCCTCTCCACCACCTGCTACAGCTAGTAGTGTGCCTATGGCTTTCTATCAGTGTGGAAGGGCCAGAAACACCAAATCTTTTTTTCTTATTCCCACGTAGACTTACAAAAACTATGGATGTGTTGGAAACAAACAGTGTTTCTATCAAGCGTTGACTACACCTCATCATGGTCAGAGTTTTTCAGCTCTAAAGGCTACTATGGGGAAGTTAGATACCTCAATGACTATAGGTCTCTAGCCACATGCCTCAAGAGTGAAGCACTTTCACACAGTAGACGATTTTCCAATGGAATTCAACACAAGTCCAGCAATGGTGAGAGGTACTATCATTATTACATCATCAGTAGAAATTGCTTTATTTGATACTATTACCTCCCACTCATTTATATATGCATGTTTTATTGATGTTCTCAAACATCCAATGGAACTCATGACCTTTGAAATGGAGTTAGTAACACCTCTTGGTAAGATAAAAGAGTATGGGTTTCAGTGTCCTTCTAATTCATTGACGATAGCTGATATGGAGTTAGTCTGGGATTTTCTATTTCTTGATCTCTATTTGTTTGAAATCATCATCAGTATGGATGGGATTGTATCTCATCGAGCTGAGAATGATTTTTATCATTGGCATGTTTCATTTTTTACTACCGATGGGAGCTCTTGTGTGTGTCAAGGAGAGTGTGATGCAAGGTCTGTTCATGTAGGACCTTCCCACCCATAGCTCAGAAGTTTGTTATATGCAGTCGTGTTTGAGTCTGATAACGTTTCTTCTATTTTTAATCTTCCCATTATTGTTTCAGAAATTCTTGACGTCATCCCAGAAGACATCTCTGGCCTTCCTCTAGAGAGTGAGGTATATTTTATGATTGACTTGGTGTTAGGTACGTAGACAGTATCAATACCTTCTTATCATATAGACCCAATGGAGCTCAAAGAGCTCATGATTCAGTTGGATGACCTATTGGAGAAAGGTTTTGGTCACCCTAGTGTTTCTACTTGGGTAACCCCTGTGCTCTTTTCCAAGAAGTCAGATAGTTCACTAGAGTTACGTGTAGACTATCAGAAGTTGAACTGGGTGACAGTTAAGAAACAGTATTAATTTACTCATGTAGATGATTTGTTTGATCAGTTAAAGGGGGAAAAGTGGTTCTCAAAGATCGATCTTCGGTCAGGTTATCATCATCTCTGATTTTGGGAGTTTGATATACAGAAGATGGATTTTAGGAGTAGGTATAGAAATTATGAATATCTTGTGATTCCTTTTGGAATGACTAATGCTCCTATAGTTTTCTTGGCATTGATGAATCAGATATTCCATCATCACTTTGACACAATAGTTGTAGTGTTCAAAAATTATATTTTGGTTTATTCAAAATCTGAGCTTGAGCATGAGCACCATCTAATTTTGGTTCTAGAAATTCCGAGAAGTCACCATTTTTATAGAATGCTTTTTAAATGTAGTTTTTTGGATACAATAAGTGAAGTTCATGGGGAAAAAGATTTCTGAACATGGATTATTAGTTGATCTAAAGAAGGTAAATGGTGTCTTGAAATGGAAAGAATCACAGAATTTCATTGAGACATGGATCATCCTTAGTCTTAATGGATACCACTGATGGTTTGTAAAGGATTTCTCAAAGCTAGAATCACCTTTGACTGATCATACTAGGAAAGCAGTGAAATTCACTTGCTATGTGCAGTGTCATTCTTCCTTCAATGAAGTAAAATGACTTCTGATCTCAGCTCCTATTCTGGTTTTACCTGACCTTGGTTTGGGGTATGTAGTGTTTTTCAATGCTTTTGGGGATGATTTGGGATGTGTTTTTATTCCAAATTACCATGAGGTAGCTTATAACTATCTTCATCTAAGGTTAGATGAGAAGAATTACCCCACTCATGATCTAGAGCTTGATATAGTTATGCATGTGCTTAAATGTTGGTGGCACCATATTTTTGGGGACAAGTTCGTAGTATTTTCTAATCATTTGAGTTTGAGTTATATCTTTTCTCAGAAAGACTTGAATCACATACAAAGACAATGGCTGTAATACCTTTAAAAATTTTACTTTTATATTTCCTATGCCCCGGGGAAGGGGAATGTCATTTCAGGTGTTGTTACTAGTAAAGTACCTTTGTAGGCTATTCTGGAATCAAAGGAGTATAACCTTATGGGTATTTTCACTCAGTTTCACTTGGATACTCAAGAGGATGTTTTCAGAATGGTTCTGACCAGTGTTCAGTTGTTATTCTCTCTCCTGGAGTCCTTCTTATAGAGTGAACAACATGATGATGAGTTTAGTAAAGTTCCAAAAAGCCTTTATGGTGGGGAGACCATTTTTGGTTGGTCTCCTTCTTCATATGGTATGCTCCACTTTAGAAATGGAGTTATCATCCCTGAATTTGTGAGGAGTTTTGTGTTGGTTAACAATCACAATCATGGTCCATTCATCCAGGCTCTACGAACAGGTATTATGACAGGAGACGATGATTCTGGTGTCCGGGTATGAAGCGTGACATCGCAGAGTTTGTGTCCCATTGTTACACCTACCAATGGATAAAGGGAAAGAACTTGAATCCTTATAGTTTGGTTAAGACTTTTTTTGTACCAGTTTGGAAATGGGATGATGTATCCATGGATTTTTTTGTTGGATTACCATGGAATATCTGAGGGAGGAATGCTATCAGGGTTATCGTTGATTGGTTGATAAAGTCTACTCATTTCATTCCGATAAAGGATACCAATATTTTTTAAGATCTGGGTAAGGTATATGTTTAGGAGAATGTGAGGGTGCATGAGATTCCTTCATATTGATTTTAGATAGGGATCCTAGGTTTACCGTGAGGTTTTAGAGGAGTCTCCAAGAGGCAATGGGAACTTAGGTCAAGCTGATCACGAGTTACCATCCAATGAAAGACGGTCAAACAGAGCATGTGATTCAAATCCTGGAAGATATGTTTCAGGCATATGTCTTGGATTTTATTGGATCATGGGATATCCATATGTTACTACTTTAATTTGTTTATAACAATAGTTATCAATCATCAATCAGAATGGATCCATTTGAGGCTTTGTATGGTCACCCATGCCGATCACCTAGTTGTTGGCCTGAGGTGGGAAAAACAAATTTTATTGGAACAAGTTTGGTTCAGGAAACATCAATAAAGATACAGGATGTGTGACGACATCTGGTTATGGCTTAGAGTCGAAATAAATAACCAGATAATCAATGGAATTTGCCTTTCTAGTTTTCCATTGGTGAATGGGTTTTCTTAAATATTTTTACTCATTTAGGTAACCATCAACTTGGAAAATAGAGAAATTTGGCTCCAACATATGTTGGACAATTTGATGTCACTGAGTAGCTTGAGAAGGTTGGTTATCAGTTGGCATTTTGAGTTCAATTGATAGCTATTCAAGATGTTTTCCATATATCACAGCTCAGGGAGTATCACCCTGATCCCACACACATTTTGATTTTGGAAGAAATTGAGCTTGAGCCAGATGTTTCTATTTTGAATGGATTATTTAAGGTCATTGAAACTCAAGTAAATGTCTTTTATGGTATGATGATTCCATTAGTCATAGTTCTAAAGAAACATAGATCAGATTCTTATGAGACTTGGGAACGCGATTCATTTGTGAGGGAGTAGTGGCCTCATCTTTTTTCAGGGATTACATATTCAACATGACTTGTTGGGGATAGAAAGTATTTATGGTGGGGTGTTTGTAACATCAGGTTACCCATAAATCAAGTACACCCAAATTCTTGGTATGGTTTTCCTTTTCTAGCCATCCATGGATGGAAATGAAGGAATTGGGAGGATTCATATAATGGTGGAGTCAGAGATTTGTTGGATTCTCATGATTATACGACTTTTTCTACAGGGCGCCAAGGGATTTCACGATGTGGAACTCACTTACACATCGTGTAATAGTTGTTGGATATAAGTAATGAATTTAGTAACACTATGAATGGTTTCATTTCATGAATTAAGGACTCACACCATGAGTGTTAATGGAAAATTAATTGGGGGTGATGGGTTTTTCGACGTATGTGGGATCGTGGAGCTGTCACGACATAAAACCCTATTACACGTTGTGAATTAGCACGCGTACAGTTTTTAAAACACTCATTTAGACTCTTCACTTGGTCCTCTACCTCCATACATCTTCCCACTCGACCCAAAGTTCTTCTATGGTGATTTTGAGAGACATGAACCCTTCAAGATTGATATGTTTGACATCAGATCCTTATTGAAATTAAAGGGAATCTCTTCGGGTAAGAGGTATTTTTGTTTCTTCATTTATATTGATCATTTTATAATCATTTTCTTTCAATATCAAGATTTGTTGATCTAAGATGGTTCTTCTTCTTGGTTTATACTAGATCTATTGTGCGATCTCACTCCAGAGGCCTTTTCCTTTATTGGTTATGGTGTGGACAGTGTTCATCCTTGAGGTATGTAGGTTTCCTCTTCTCTGATGACCCTATTTATAAATTTAATTCATCTTAAGATGTGAGGAATGGATTCTAGGGACTTCATTGTCATTGTTGGTTTCATAATTATTGACGATCCCATTGTGGGCTTGTACGACCTGAGTTTTCAGATAGGAAGTTCAATTTCTAGCCTATGTCTATTGAACCTGATTGTTCTAGCTTTATAAATTATTTATACTTTGATTCGGAATGATTGATTTGTGTGTGTTGAAAAGGTCTTTTGAAGGAAAAATGTTATTTTCCATGGTTGTTGATAAATGGAAAAGAAAAGGGTATTTTGAATCTATTGAAATGATTTGTGAAATGGTTTGTGAAAGGGTTTGGAAATGGTTTGGTAAAAAAATTGAAATGGTTTATGAAAAAGAGCACATGGTTTACCTTGGTTATTAAGTTTTAGTTTGTCATCGTCCATAATGGGGGTTCATTTTCTTGGATCTTCCTCTCATACTAGAGTGTAGATTAATTATCTCTAGATTTAGTTATGATTTGGGGTTTCACTTTTTCAGGTGTCTCCCCAGTATTGGAGTGTAGATTATTGGCTTCAGGTACCCATACTGGTTTCTTATGGGCACATGTAGTCTGCTGCTGACCTTTTGTATTCCCTAGTTATGTGATGCTTGTGATTCTTTATTGTTTTTATTTTCTTGTCTTTGAAATATTTGGCCTTGATATACGTGTTGATTCTTGTGGAAATGTGATATGGAAAATATGATTTGAAAATTGATATCCCTTCTTTTGGTTTGAGAACTGTGGAAAATGAAAATATTTACCATGTTTTCTTTAAAACTAATTTATTGCATATAATTCCATGTTTATATTTAAAATGATAATACAAGAATTTTTATATAGAGACTTGTTATGGAACACCAAGGTTGGATCATACTAGGCCTATTATCTCACACCCTACGCACCTCTTTGGTGGTTCTTAGATCTTTGTATGTCTTCCAGTTCAGTAAATGGTAGGGCACCATAGTGAGGTAGTGAGGTTTCGTGTCAGCTAAGTTGGGTAGCTGGTGGTGATACGGTTTGAGTATGTCTATTCCATCACTTGGAGTATCTGTTGGTTCTTACTCAGTTTTAGTTGGACTAGTATTGTGGAGTTTTGATTAATTTTTAGTTGTTTTTGTTTCCGATATTTTTTTTATAGTTGTGGAATATATATTTCTTAGTCTTCCATTATTTTCTTCTCACTTTATATATGTATATGCCATGTGTTTGTTCAGGTTTGGAAAAAATTGTTCCCTCTAGTTTGTTGTTCGATGCCCCGGTGCTTGTCTCCAGCCTTTGGGGTCAGGAACGCCCTTTGGGTATGTGAAAGATTGGGTCAGGTACCGAATTTGAGGGAAACCTGGGTAGGTTCATTATAATAGCTAATCTTCCTTATTTATTTTTAGAAGTTATAAATAGTATTTTAAACTAAAAATTTAATATTTAAAATTTATGTAAATGTTTATTTCTTATAATCACCTTGTTTATGAAATTACACATGTTCCTTTATAATTCTTATCATTTTATGTGCAATTATGAGTCAAGCTATCATTTTATGTGCAAACTTACATCTGCATCCCCTGACATGTCATGAATGAATAGTTATGGTCATCATCTAGCTCATATGTGACATTCTACGCATTATGAGATTATATACACACTTATTTCATTTTTCATAAAATTATAGTTTTCAAATAGAAATGGTTATTCTAATCGTGGGGTTCTCTTAAATGGATTTAGAAAACTCTTTTAATGTAAAGTTCATGAAATGTTATAAGCAAAATTATTTCCTTAAAAAGAAAATAATTGTATTTAAGTGATTTAGATATATTTTGGGTGGAACTGAGAAAGGTAGTTCTATACAAATGTTTTTAGACAATGGCACTAGTATGATGAATGTTTTGATATGGGAAGTGAAACCATAAGAATTAACAGAACATGTTTCTATAAGAGTTATGTCTAGTGGCCTTACATTATGGTTTTTAATTATGGACTACCAAGTATCAGGGAATAATGCAATAAAAAATTTTATATTCAAAGGAGAATTCTTGAATGATTTTACAAATATAATTATTTTATGAAATCTATATTTAAGAAATTATATAGATTTTCAATGGTTTTGAAATCTACATTGAACTTTATCTATTTAAATATATTTCCAAAAAAATATTATTTCATGAAATTATTCTTGAAATGTTTTTCATAATCATTTTTCAAAACCCCCTTACTGGGTATATTTACTGTTCACCTTGTATATTATAATCATCTTTACTGGTTTAGCAATCTTGTTGCAATGTATTCATTTTGTGGAGGAAAAAAAATAAAGAATATTTTGTTCATTTAAGATCATTTTGTATAGATATGATGAGATGTAACAATTGTATCTAATTATCCAAAAACCTAGACTAATAAAGGTCCTCTATTAAATGATATATTGTGTAATTATTGATTTTCTTTTATCAAGAAAATTAAACATCGTGTTTAATAAACCAGGTCCAAGAAAATGGCATTGGGGTCTTTACATAGACTTTGAGGGTAAACATATAAGAACATCATAGAATTTTGGTAAGGAGTAGATTATGTGGATCTTCTCGAAAGTACATCCCTATATAGATACTATAAGTGGATGTGGCTCTGCCACATATGTACCTATGAGTAATAACTCCAACAAGGTGTTTCGGGCTTGACCCAGGGTAACCAGATATATGACAACATGCCTTACTGCACACCTGGTTTGACACTCCCAGGGGGGCATGCTTAGGTTAATTCATATTTTATTTAAAAACCATTATAAAGGATTTAAAAGTAAATTTGTCCTCAAAGAAACCATGTTTATGATTATGATATTAGATATGCATAGGATTTCAATTTATGTTAAGTATTTATCTAGTTGAGATTATACCTTATGATTAATAACCTAATCTAGAGTATTCTATTTTTTAGAAATGGCACCTAATGGAAGGAATGGAAACTGAATGAACACGCGTATCCCATATAGTGATTTCCCTCCTTTGCAAGATAATAATGTTGGCTCTGGAGCTGCCACTGGTGTTGAGAAACTTATAACTATACTGAGACAATTGACTCAGGTTATGAAGAATATCCTTACTCGTATGGAGCATCCTAATCCACAACACGGAGGAGAATTATTAGAACACTATAAACAACAACTACCTCCATCATTCAATGGAACTACAAACCCATTTGTAGCAAAGTAGTGGATAAGTTTTTTAGAGAAGATATATCTTGTGTTGGGATGTAATGAGAGGGTGACGGTTGTCATGGAAATTTATCATCTTTCAAGAGATGCATATCAATGGTGGTAATTGATTCAAAACATGAAGGAGGAGGAAGAAATTGATAATATGGAATGGAGTGAACTTAAATATCTTTTCTTATAAAAATACCTTCCTCTTGAACAATGAGTGGATATGGAAAGAAAGTTTCGAAGTCTGAGGTAAATAGAAGTTGAGAATGTTGAAAAGTATGAAGCAAACTTTAGAAGGTTATAAATACATTCTACAGACAATATACGTAATCCAAGGAGCATGATTGATCAATTCTTTGATGCTATAAATCCTTTCCTCTGATGGGCAGTCATCTTCCAAACAATCTTATCATATGAACAAATATTATGATATGCTATCAAGATAGAAAATTAATTCTCTAAGTCTTATGACTTTAAAGGAGGGAAAGAGAGGAAGAGGACTACTGATGACTCTGAAAAAAATAAGTAAATGGGGAAGAAGGTATGAGTTGACATTCAACCTTGTGGTAATTGTGGGAAGAAACACCATTGTACTTTCCTAAAGGGTATGAGTGTTTTTTACAAGTGTGGACAAAAGAACACCACTATCGTGATTGCTTGGGGAAGAAATAAGTGACCAATGTTCAATGATAAAATTTTAAGGAGAAATTATATTATGAAAATGATTGTCCTAGGTGTCAAGGAAACATTCCCCAAAGAATCCCAAGGGAGTAAGACCAAGCTTATGTGATCACAACTGCTGATATTGAAGTTTGTAATGATGTAGTGGCAGGAACGTTAATCGTTTCCTCAAAATTAGCCAATGCTTTATTTGATTTTGGATCATCACATTCTTTTATATCTTCCCATTTTGTCGAGAGAATTAGATATTTCCAATTTGATTTAATATAGGATTTGGTAGTAAAAACTTATAAGGGAAGTATCATTGCAACAAAGATGTGTCAATCAGTCCCCCCTACGACACACAAACATGCTTTAGTTTTTGATCATGTTATCATACCTATGATTGACTTTGATATAATCCTCAACATGGATTGGATTAAAAATTATGATTCAAATAACTATTGCAATAAGATGAAAGTTACAATTTTTTAGAACAATGTTGAATAACTTGTCTTTAGAGAATAAACATCATCATTTGATTCTTATTTAGATCCACCCCTAGAAGCTCTACCCAATACAATTTTTGGGAAGGATGAGAGCACAATATTTATGGGTGTTAAAGGAAATATTTAAATTGAGGATGTACCTATTGTGTAAGAATATATAGATGTTTTCTAGAGGATTTACCTGGACATCCTCTAGATCGGGAACTTGAGTTCACTATTGATTTAATTTCTTGTTCAAGACATATATCAAATAATCCTAATAATTTCCACTATCGAATAAGTAGAATAAAATAAAAAACAAGAGGACTTGAGTTATAAAGGATTTATTCACCCTAGTGTTTCTCTATGGGGAGCCCCTATTCATTTTGTTAAGAAGAAAGATGGATCTATGAGGTTGTGCATTGACTATAGAGAGATCAATGATATTATGATAAAGAACAAGTATCCTCTTCCTCGCATTGATGACTTATTTAACTAACTTCATGGAGCCCAATATGTTTCAAATATTGAACTTCGATCTGTATATCATCAGTTGCATGTGGGGAAGGAAGATATTCCAAAAATAGTTTTTAGAACCTGGTATGGGCATCACATGTTTATAGTAATGCCTTTCTGACTGACTAATGCACCCTCTCTTTTAATGGATTTAATGAATAGAGTTTTCAAGGAATATCCTGATGTCTTTTCTGTGGTATTTATATATAATATCATGGTATACTCTAAAATCTATAAATACCATGAGGATCACTCACGTATTATTCTGAAAACACTTAGAAAAAATGAATTATATGGAAAGTTTACGAACTGTAAATTTTGACTTCAATTAGTTTCTTTTCTTGGCCTCGTTGTCTCTAAGGATGGAAACTTAGTTGATCCTATAAATACAGGGGAGGTTTAAGAATGACCCACTCCAACGAACATAACTAAGGTACATAGTTTTATTCATTTAGCAGGTTATTATTGGCGTTTTGAATAGATATTTTCCCATTTAGCAAACCCATTAACCAAGATTACTCACAAAGTGGTTAAGTTCTTATGGAAAAAAGAATTTGTAGAATGTTTTGAAGAATTAAAGAGGACATTAGTGAATGCTCCAATCCTAACTCTTCCATCATGAATTGGTGGATTTGTGATCTATAGTGATGCATCAACTAAAGGACTTGGCTATGTACTTATGTATATTGATAAGTTATATCCTATGGATCAAGGTAATTACAAATTCATGAGAATAACTATCCAACTCGTGATCTTTATTTAGCAGTGGTAATTTTTTCTATGAAGAAATGAAGACACTATCTTTATGTCAAAATGTGTGAAATATGTATGGATCATAAGAGTTTAAAATATATATTTCACAAAAATAACTCAACATGAAGAAATGGTGATGGATAAAGCTACTAAAGAATTATTATTTTTCCATGAACAATAATACAGGAAAGGTAAATAAGGTAGCTGATGCATTGAGCAGGAAGGATCATGGAGTTTTAAAGAAAATCAGAACTGACAAGGATCCTATGTACATGGAACTAGAGATGATGGTTATGGGAATTATTAAAGAAGGTGAAACATTACTATGTTTTCAATTTCTTTCCCAATCATCTTTATTGGAAAGAGATGAAACCTCTCAGTTTGATGATGAGAATCTTCAAAAGAAAATAAAATGTGTGAATTATGGGAAGTTGGATGACTTCATGTGTGAACATGAAATTCTGATATTTGGGAGGAGTCTATGTGTTACCTCAATACCTGATTTGAAAAGATAGTTATTGGATGATTCCCATAGCTTGATTTTCTTGATACATCTTGGAAGAACTAAAATTTATAGAGATTTGAAGGAAAATTTCTGGTGGAACAACATGAAGCAAGAAATTTCTTATTATGTATCAAGATGTTTAGTCTGTCAACAAGTGAAGGCCAAATGATTACATCCTAGAGGAATCATGCAACCTCTACCTATTACTACATGGAAATGGGATGCCATTACTATGGATTTTGTCAATGGATTACCCAAAAATTCAATAAAGAGTGATTCAATATGGGTAATTGTTGATCAACTTACAAAATCTATACATTTCCTCTCCATAAGGGAGTATTTTCCACTTGAGAGCCTTATACTAAACTATATCAATGAAGGTGTGGGACATCATGGAGAACCTATATCAATTGTTTCTGATCATGATCCACAATTTACATTGAAATTCTAGAAAAGTTACCAGAAATATTTGGATACTAAACTTTGTTTTAGTACAACATATCACCCTTAAGCTGATGGGAAATCAGAAAGAATGATCCAAACATTAGAAGATATGTTGAGATCATATTCACTTTACTTTCATGGTATGTGTGATCATTATTTACCTTTAGTGGCATTTTCATATAGTAATCCATTCAAGTATTAAAATGACACTATATGAAACATTGTATGGAAAGAGATGTCACACACTAACATGTTGGGATGAAGTTGGTGAAAGGAAGCTTGTGGGCCTAGAGCTTGTGGAGGAAACAATAATGAAGGTAAAGAGTATTCAAATACATATCAAAGCTTCTCAATGAATGAAAAATAACTATGCCGATACTCAAAGGAGGGATTTGTAATTTCAAGTGTGAGATTATGTTTTCTTGAAAGCATCTCTATGGAAGGGTGTTATAAAATTTGGGAAGAAAGGGAAACTAAGCCCAATCAACATTGGTCCTTTTGAAATTATGGAGAGAGTTGGATCTCTGGCTTATCGTTTGGAGATTCCACCTATCCTTTCTATGGTACACAATGAGCTCCATGTCTCATTGTTGAGAATGTATATACCATACCGAACACATGTACTCACTTTTGGAGGTATAGAATTGGAACCTTACTTGTCTTGCTGTGAAAAACCTATACGGATTCTGGACACTAAATAGAAGGTGTTGAGGAATCGGATGACTCGACTGGAAAAGTTACTTTGGAAAATTCATAAAATTGAAGAGGTGATGTGGGAGCTAGAGGATCTTATGATGAAGGACTACCCGAATCATTTTATGGGGTAACATACTGGTAATTTTGGGTAAGAAAGTTTTGCAAGGGGGGAAGAATGTAACACCCCAAGGATTTACAAATAAATTTAATATAGAATGCATGCAACACCGAGTCTCTATGAAATAAACACTATTATTTATAAGAGATAGTTATAACCAAGCCCTTAAACATAATTTTTCAACTTTTTTATTTTGTATTTTGAAAAATGGACGTAGACAGTTATGATCAGTAATATATTTAGAGACCCATAGGATCAACTTCTATTTTTGGTGAATAGTAACTTTACCCTTATAAATTGTATTGTACCCCTTTTAATATTAATATGACCCTTATGAATAGTATCCTCTCCCATGTAAGTATAAATAAAATTTAGGAACCTTATAAATGGAAGTATGATATAATGGTATAAGTAAGTGAATATTTTAAAACATAATAAAGTGTTGGTATTTTTGTGAGTAATAAATATTTAATTATATATTTTTAATTAATAAATTAAATTAAATGAAAATTTATTTCTATATAATGTATTCATAAATAAATATTTTTTTTCCTATGATTTTATGATAATTTAATAATACCTTAGTTAATTTTTCAGGGTGTTATAAAATTGGTTTTAATTTTAAAAACTGTAATTTATGAGTAAATGATGATTTTAATTGAAAATTAAATTTCTGATATTTTTAAAATTATTATTAAAAATTGGAGTTCATTTTTTTATTCTACATGTCCAAAAATGGTTAGTGTGGTATTTTGGAATTTTTCTGAAATACTTGAATTTTAGTGAATAGTAAAATACGGTAATTTACGGTATAAATACATTATAAGATAAATACACTATTATGTGAATCATGGCTAATTTAACCACACTTGGATAGAACTCACATTCACTTAATACTATTTTTATTCACATTAAGAAACACTATTTCTTGTCTTGACTAAAATAATAAAATAATGAACAAGGTATTCAAAAATCACCCCTCTCCTCCGCTATAAAAACACCCTCACTCCCCCTTCTCCTCAGTCCTCTAAGCCAAAAAGATCCTTAAGTTCTACCCAAATACTCTTCCCTAGTATCTCCCCACATCCAAGATCTCTTGGTCTTTCCAAAAGATAAAAACCCCCTCCCTTAAAGAGATTCCCAAGGAAGAGTACTCAAGAGGTAAACCCCTCTTCCTTTTTACTTTTAATTTAATTTATGTTCCTTCATTTATTATTATCTCCTCACCTTATCTATAAAAATGATCATGATAACTCCAGTATCATTTATATATTTTAATTAAATCATTTTAATGGAACATCCATCATCAATCACCTTACTCACTCTCTTTTATTTAAAAAAAGAAATCATCGTCCGAGAGGTGCTGATTTACAACCTTCAGGAATGACAAACATTTGTTCTTCAAATTATCCTTCAAGTACTGTAATGAAACCATTTTTATGGTTTACAAAAACTATATTATATTTATTATAACACATATAATGTTCTATAACCAATATATATACATAATATCAATTCATACGAAAAAACTAGTTTGTAATAATCTAAATATCACCAAAATGATTTTCATTAATATTTCCTCTAATAACTCATCCTAATACCATGTAAAACAATGAATTTTATAACCATTTATTCTATTTAATGTTCATTAGTATCATATAAAATCAATTTTGTTGAATTATAACCATTCCACATGAACTTAATTACTTTTAAACAAGTGAACCGATTATGAAAACCAAGAAAAAAACACTCCAGAATGACAGAATTCAATCCTATAATTTATCAATAAGGACATAAATGAACTTAACAAAACAACAATGAAGAAAATATATGAATATATGATTATATATTAAATAATTAGTGGATTTAATTTTATTATCCAAGACATTAATGCAATGAGAAGAAAAAATTTAAACATTATGTAATGGTTTTCTACTTGAACCTCCATTTTCATGCGGGTTACTCTTATTCTCTACTCACCTCAATGAAATTCTTATTTATTCTTATTTACTCCTCATAAATTCTGTTTTAATATTCTATATATTTTTACCAACAATAATCTTTCTTTCTTTTATGGTGAGTTACATGTTTTAAAAGGGTCTTTCAAAAATCATTCTCGAAATACAAGCCCAATTCAAGGGAATTTCTAGAATTCTTACCAACTTTCAAGGGCACTATATAATCTGTTTTCAGTAACAATTATTTTTATAAAATCACTAATTTTATTATGAAAAAGGAAAGTAATTCACTTCTGATTTTATTCAAATACTTTTTCAAAATAACACTTCTTTTAAAAGTAAAAGTGTATTTATATCAAGAATTACTCAATGATTTTATAAGAGTATTTTAACCTATTTTAAGACTCTTATTGATTCTTATGTTTAAATGGTGTTAATGTTTTATAATACCATCTACCATATTTTATTAAATTTGTTATCATTATATTGATGGTGGATTTACAATATTGATACCATTCACCATATTACTCTGAATGCTTGTGTTTATGTTTAATGTTTGGGGAATGTTATTTACATTTCATATGTTAGTTTCAGTATAAATGTATATGTTTTTTATGTTCATCCCCATTCACATGTATAATGGAGTAGACTTATTAATTTATGGGTGGGGCCTTCTATTTCCCCTCAATGCATCATTATGTCTCTAGAGACAAACTAGTTTTAGTTTTTTCCCGTTTATGTTTGGTCTTGGGACAAAGCCTTGACAAAGTGGTAATGATGTCCCATATTATGAATAACATAATTTTGAAACTAGTAATTGATAGAAAATGTGGTTATTCAACTAGTATAATACCCATGGTTTTGTTTTATTATCTAATTATTTATTCAGCTTATATTCATGCCATATTATGTTCAAGTTTATTTTTTAAGGTCATGTGTACTTTTAGTTATTCACCCTACCTTAATATTTATGTTTATGTTGTATTGTTTACCCATAATAAGCATTTGATCTCACCCCTTATGTTTTATTCTTCCCCAGGATTTGAGGAAGTATATTATGATTGACTTCTAGGGATAATCTTAGAGTTCTGGATGTTCCCAATGGGATTCATATGTCATATTTCATTTCAAGTTGTAATGTTTAACTTATGCATGCATCTGGTTGTCCAAAACTACTAAAATATTTGGTCCTTCAGGATACGACTTTCTTGTAATTATGCCAATGTAATAAAATAAGTCACTGGCTCTAGGGAAATGAGGTTAGGGTCTTTACAATAACATGAGGGTAATAAGAGATGTTAGAAATGGCATTTTAATGAGGCATAAAATAACATGAATAATAAGGTATTATTTAGCATGATAATGATAACATGGGAAATGTGGGAACACCTTAAAACACTACATAATTAACATAAGTCAAAGATAAACTTCCATGATTTCATGATGGAAAAAAGTCCCATAATAGAATCTGGTAAACCCCCATCCCAATAAGACATATCATGATACTAAACATCACCCAATGCATTGTAGCACTATTATGGTGAACCCTTCATACTCATTTCAGTATCATTATTAAGTGTGAAACATATATCATATAACATGGATTCAATCAACCTCATAAGTTATTCCATGATCAAGGAATGTGGAATACATACATGTAAGTCACCAATCAATAAGTGTATGTGCATAATGGTGAATACCGTTTATATTGAAATGGGTAAGGTATCAATTACACAATGATTATGGCATGGAAAATCATGGTGAAATTTCAGCACTATAACGACATAATATTGAAATTCGTAAAATGGGATGATGAGAGAGAAATAGGTCTCTTAACATTTAAAAATGAAATGGATAGTATGAGGTATATTTAAGAACATTTCCATCATAGGAAAAAAGTAAATTAGGAGACATAACATAAATGGGATTCTTGATAAAAGAGGCAAGTGAAAGATACCTTATGAAATTTCGACATAGTAATGAGTGTACTTACATGATCATAGGGGGGATAAATGAGATTGAATGGAGCTCTCATCAATTATACTTCAAATGGACAGTAAGGAGATCATGGAACATCATATACCTTACCTAGAGTTGTGACTCCAAAGGATTGGGAGAGGCTTCTTAAGAGCTTGAGGGTGACTTGGGAGGAATATAGGGAGAATAAGGAAGAGCGTGGATGTGATTCAAGGAGTTTTAGTGATGAGAAATGGGATCTTGGGTGGGTTTATATTGGAATAGAGAGGGATTTCATTATTATTTTTGTTTTGAACACTACATAATAAAATATTAAAAACCACAAACCATCCCATGGTTTTTGCATTTGGTTTCTTGAAAAGGGTAGAGTATTACAATATTTTATAAGTACAAGAGATGAAGATATTAAAATAATCCCCTTGCTTACGTGGAGTTGATTCACACTCTCAAAGTAATGATTTGAAAATATTAAAATATATTATAAGACTTTGAGGTTTCACTATAACTTTATAAAACAAATCAAATAAAATTAAAATCACATTATTTAAATGGAAAAAATTTATTTGTTTGATGATAAATTTTAAAGTATTTATTACATCACTATTGGGCGATTATGATGTCATAAAAGAAACCATATATTTATATGGTATTTATTTTTTACCCAAAAATTTGGTTGTGCCAAAATATTATGAAAAAATAACTGTTGGATAATTTTGACATTATGATTACAAAAATAATATTTATTTTATCTAAATGAATTTCTAAATATTTGAATTTTCACTTCTTGAATAAAAACTGATATTTATTGAAAATGATGGGATTTGACAATGATAGTTTTCGAACCCTAATAAAAATTTATCTGGTCTTCATAAAATTTATATGATCATTTATATTCAATAAAATATATTTAATAATAATATTTCATTAAAATATTCTTTATTCCAAAAATCCAATAATTCATTTAAAACAGATCTCTTAGTTGAATTTGAACTTTAACCAAAAATACCATTTATGATATAAAAATAAATTACATTGTAAAAAAATAGAATGAAAATATATTCATCATTATATAAAAAAATAAATGTATATATTATTATTTCTAGGTTCTTGATACATATCCATTTATTACACCATCATACACCCTAAGAGTAAGGTGCGCGATGGTGGGGATTTAATGGGGCCGTTTAGTGAACTTGGTTTGGGCCGTGATCTTGATGAGATTATACTTCTTCCATAAACGCTTTCCATTATGCTTAAGATATTGAATCTTTGCTTAGAATTAGTCTAGGGAACATCCCAGAAATGCTATCTCCCTCAAAATCTCCAATAGATGGGATTCATAGGGTATGATCCTACTAGTTGAGGCCAAAAATTCATTTTTCCGAGTCAAAAGGATTTGTTGAAATCCTATAATTATACAAGTCATTTGATGACTGTTCAAAAGATATATTATCAATAGTAATGATACTAAATAGTCATTTAAATATAATTGGATATAATAAAACAAAAGAAGCTCATTTTTTTTCAATATCCATAAGACAATTAATTAAATCAAAAGAAAGGGAATTTTATTGATAAATGTATGGGTCATTACAAAAGGGAATCCTTGGTTGGGTTTCTTCCCAAATGGATAAGGGATTTATTGGTTAATAGGA
Organism: Viscum album; assembly: GCA_963277665.1. Lineage (NCBI taxonomy): Eukaryota > Viridiplantae > Streptophyta > Magnoliopsida > Santalales > Viscaceae > Viscum > Viscum album. Next base: position 110,288,826 of record OY728135.1, read on the forward strand.
TGTACTGTGGATCTTATTTTGTTAGGGGTTAGACAAGGTAGATTGTTTTAGAGGTGTGAAGAAGTGGGGGGGGGGGACTGAGTGCCATTTTATAGTGGAGAGGAGGGGCATTCTTGTAAATATAAAATGGTAAACACTATTGGGAGGTCTTACTTAAATCATGCGCCTCCCATTAAAATTTATTTTTGAGATAATTGAGTAGATGGTTGAAATATGTCCATAAAATGGAGTTCGAACATATTTTTATTGTATTTGGTCCCTTATGTTAATGTATTACCACTAAGTAAACTCGTTTTTACCTTAATTACTTTAAATAATTTTAATAACATTCACTATCCTTTTTGGAAAAAAATAAGGTGACCTTAATATAAATTATTTGTTTTTATAATTAAGAATATGGAATCCATTTTCTAAAATTCTAAACACATAAAAAGATGAAATAAATTTAAAATTAATCCCACAACCATGATGGGAAAGCGTGTTTTTGAAGCAAAAAGTTTAGAAACATCAAAATATTGTACATCCAATTTAAGTGTAAAATTGATTATAATGACCTAAATTGGATTTATTTCTATATTTTTTAAATAGTTATACTTTTAAAAATAATTTCAAATATAATTTTACTATTTAAATAAATTAGATGAAAAAATAGTTTTCAATTAAAATTCAGTGTTTTTCATTATTCATCAAAAATTAATATTCTCAGAAAAATACCAAATATTCACCTAATGTAAATATCAATATTCTTAATTCAAGAATATAGTTTATTCTTTCAAATAAAAAAGTGTAAAAAATTAGATTTATAATATGCACTCCATTAAAAGGCCGTAACATTATCTTTTAAAAAATACATATTTTTATTCATAAAATTTGATTTATTGTTACATTATACCTATAATATCTGTTGAATGAGTGTAAAATATTTTATTGAATATATAATATATAAATTTTATTAAAAATATTCATCAAAAGTGGTCTGTTTAATTTATATAGTTAAAATTCTTTTTGTACATAGAAAAATAGTTTTCTTATAAAAGGAATTTCATTATTTTTAAAAAGTCCATACATTCAATTATAAATAATTTCTAAAAATTGATTAATTTTATATACATGTGTAAATCATAATTTGGAAAGTTAGTTAAACTTATTAGTAACTTCCAACCCAACAACTAGGTTTTATGTAAAATAATATTTTAATAATCGTTTAATATTATATTTTCGTTTGGTAAAACTCAGCCTTTCATGCAACACATGATATCAAAGGAACTCGACAGTGTGTGTAATATAATAAAAAAATTGTTTTGAATTTACTAGAAGATAATTTCAGTATTTCGTGTAGTGGTTTCTTAATTTGGTACAACATTCAATAAAATCCATCAATGAAATTTAATTTATTTGAAAAATAATAATTCATAAAATATTGGGTGGAATCATGTGGTGGGGTGAACACCCCTTATTCAAATAAAGAACCACTTCAAGAGTCTCTCACTTGAACATTATGATATATTAATTCACTATGCTGAGGATTTAAGTGATTTTCAAGTCATGCCCTTTACTTCCACTGACCGTGAGATGCATAAGAAGGCACCCACCTGACGACATTATCACCAACACCAACGGAGCCCACTAGTCAATGACTTGGTTGATCCCATCCCCCTGTCCTAGCCCTGGTCTAGAATACCTGGCGCTGATATCAGGGGAATGTTAATAACCCTTCCCAATATGAGACTTCTTCAATAGGTGTTGTACCCCCCACTATTGTCAATGTATCTCATTATATTCCGACAAATTCTGAGTGATGGTATTTTTTCACCCACTTGGAATCTAGACCGCATCCACCTTCAAGGTAGGGTGGGTTGACTCTCCCAATTATGGGAGCCACCGGAAGTATTCATGGGTCATACCATGATGAGGAACATTACCATGGAGGTCCTCCTCTAATTAAAACAACTTTCATGGTGACCCTGCTCATGTTGAAGAATGCCACTATCATGAAGATATGTTATAGGATATGAGGATAAACAACCACTAAAGGGGCACTTCTTGTAGTTCTAGCCACAATACATGTATTTCAACCTCCCATAACCCCATAGGCCTGTTCATGGGGAAATCCAATGTAAACGAATACCGGAATGGGGAAAGATCCATGTCACCATCAACCACTCAGTTTTTGATTAAACAAAAAATTCAATGATTGAACTCTCTCCCACATCACCAATACTAGGGGTGGAAGCCCATTAACTAAGATTTCCTATCCCTAAAGCTGAGGTCCATAAAAGACCAAAATCCCTCCATAAGTACCTATAGGTGGAGTATGTTCTATCCTCCCTCCAAGGGATTGCAGTGCATCCATATCTATAGACATAAACACCCCTCCTCTTATCCTCTACATTAGAAGTTGGAGAGATGTCGGGGTCTAGAATTATGACCTTATATAAGAAAGAATACTCAATTGAGACCAAAAAATATGTTTACCCTCTTTCCCATATGATGGTTATGAAAACCCCATCCTATATGGACATGGTCATGAAATGGGATTCGCCAACAAGAAGACACCCAAATATTTAGAGGATGGATGGCCCACACAAAAACTTGTATGGAATCAACTCTCCTGGAAAATCAACAAAAAACTAGGTCTGCATTAGTGATACCACTAATTTCCTTGACTATGAAAATTTGAGATTAGGTTGACCAGGAGAAGGATAACCCTCTGGATAATGAGAAAGTGTACCTATGGGGGATCATAGAGATTGAATAGTTTCCAGTCATAATTTGCTCACCTACAACATTGACTTTTTTCATCACAGAGTGCCTCATTGATGAACATGTAGAATTCTTTTTCTAGAATATATGGGAAATGGTCAACCACCTTCAAGACCATTACCTGACCCAACCGAGATGCCATAAACATCTCAATACCATCCTACAACAACGAGGGAGGGTTGGAATTGTAGTTATCCTGATAGATCATCTCTCTAATGTATACATATAGTGACATACATGTTGACAAAATTGCATCATGAGATTCATTGCACTTCGACAATTTATAGATGAGTCATCCCAATATATGTAGATTAGAAGATAACCCCAGTAGAGTATCCTCCACTTTATCCCCATAAAAAAAATAATGGAATCATCCATCTGGTATTTTAGTATGAACTAAAAGTTATATTATGCCAACCAACCCCATGAACGTCATTACCAATTATTCCCTAGAGAACCTAGGAAATTGGACCACTAAAAAAGATAACAATAGGTTGAATTATCCCAAGGTAGAAATGTAGTATTAGACTGATCCTCAAATGGTCAGCTGCACTCGGTAGCAGATAAATTTTCTAGGCCTCTGGATTCACTATAATGAAATGTTCCCACCCACCTGCTGACTTCTCATAAAAGGAAAGGGACCCACTGAGTGAGTTAGAGTATCCATGATTTCCCCAAATATTGAAACAGATTCCAAGATATCCACAATTCTCTATGATATAGAAGGATACAAGCAGTTCACTACTAAGTGTATGTTTTAATAGTTCTTGATTCATGACAATCTCAAATGGGATCTAGTCTCTACACTAGTTGGATTCCACATCCTCATTAGCTAGGCCCCTAGATTTGAACTAGGTTTACCCACCCATAATATTGGGGTAGAAGATGGGGAATATGAAAAATGATCAAGATATGAGTTACTCACTCTGCTTGAGTCATGAGACTATCCGCCATGATGTCAATACCACCCTGCTATATGATCTTAATAGACCATCAAAGTATTGGTGGCCACAAATCCTCACCATGATGATATGATAGCTTCTCTCATCACCCACCTTAAGGCCCTGGAAACGCCATAGATTGAGATCCCATATGTAGGAAATTCATATATGGTGTGGTTAGATTATAGTTTTCTACCCAATGAATTTGGAATCATGATTTTTACACCATTCAATGGTATGGGTTATTTGGTGCTTCACCAGACCAATATTACCGCCCAATGAGGCCTAATTCTAGAAACACTAGAGAATAAAGAATCTTCCACAATCCAATGTCTCTTCAAGACTCTAAACATTCCTATTTTAATCTATTTTAGTGATTTTACCCTAGGATCATTCCCTATTTGAGACGATCTCTATAGTATGTTACTCTAACAATTAAGCTCTACCGTGTGCAAGACCAACATCAAAAACTTCTCACAGTTCAAGAAGAGATTTGATGGGAAATTTTTTGAATTTATCACCCGATGGAAGGGGCTCAAAAACACTAATGATATGTATCTTTCTTAGGTATATCTACTATAAATGTGTGTGGAGAATGTCAAATATGATCTGAACCCTAACCTCATATCATTGAAATATCCTTGTGTTTGGAAAAATCCCTACAGTAGACCAAGAAATGGTTTCTCCCATTACCCCTTCTATCTCTTTTGTGAAGGGCTATGAAAGAATAGATAGCTTATTCTATACATGTCAAGGCTCTTGAGACTACTCTCCTATATTCCCCTTTACAGGATGAACCTTGCTGAGAGAAATCTTTACAAGAACTACATCACTAAGATAAAATTCCTTAGGTTCCACATCCAAGGGAGAATGTTGCCCTACCTCCCCATCAGAGAGTGGTACCCATTGTTACTTTCACAGATAATAAGAATTATCACTACTCTTTTAAATATGCATAGGACTTGGGGTATTTCATCTACACCCTAGAGAAGTGAATCCCAAAGATTCCAGAAAGAAAAAGGCCACAGGAGGCCGAACTCCCTGATCGTGAAAATAACTACCTATAACACAAGATCCTTAGAAATAATATCAAAGAATTATTTGTCTTTAAAGATTGTGTTTAGGATGAAGTGTTCCATATACTAGTAAAATTGGATGATTTCTTGACATAAGTAACACATGTCACTGCTAGCCCCGATAGTGACAACAAAGAATCTAGTGAGCAGAAACACTCCTCTCCACACGGGAAAAAAGTATTACGACATCTGTTTATCTCACAAGATAGTCACACTCACCCATGAGATTATTAATTCCAACATTAACATAACACACCCTCCTTTGGTTTCTACGTCTCCTCCAACACCCACATCTGTATCTATGTCAAAAACATCCTAGTCTTAGAAGAGCATGCACCAATGGAGCAAAGGCATCTATAGTTCCCCTCTAGTGTAAAAACTAGCTAACAACCTCATGATTTTGTACCTATTTAATTGGGAACTATGAATAGGGTTTGTCCAACCATGGAATATTCTACTAATGAGAAAGAAAGAGTACACCTCCATGAACACTATAAAACTAGTAGATCACTTAATGATATATAGTGATGGAGAGCTCCATTAAAACCTCTGAAGAACCTCTTGAAGATTCCATAAAAGGATAGGTAGGGGATTTAATGAAAGACATAATCTATGGGATAAAATCTTAGAATAGACTTTTATGCTACTAAGACGATACAACATGCCTCATTTATGGATCAACATGCACATCCATCCCAGGACAATCCATCAATAATGCCTCAATAACTAACTGTATTGGTTGACTGAGAACCTTAGTCACAACCATGCCATGATCAACCACATCTATCCAGTTCCCAACCTCATCCATCAATTTCCCAACCATCAGGTGTTCATTCCAAACTAGCAATCCAAAAGTAGAATTAGGATGTATTAGTCAGGACCCAAGGCCTCATACAACGACCCCTACTTCACTCTCTACAAAATAATAACCCCCATGACGTTAAGAACATTACCCTTTCATGGGAATATGATGTGATAAGGAACCCCACTGGAATACCATCAAGGATATCTATCCTCAAGGTACTCTGCCACTCAAAAGATATGAATGCAGATTTTACCAAATCCATTAAGATGCACCTTCAGTTTGAGACTGAGGTAGATGTAGCTGAGGACAATCATGTAGAGGAGGCAATGATGGAGGATTGAAAATAAATCATTTTCTTTTTTGAGAAATATGATTGGGATAAAAGTAATGGTAACACATGCCTACAGTACATCACAAGATAGATTACTGGTATGGAAATACACCACTCCCTGGTGGATACTGGATCTGGGATCAATTTCATCCCATCCCAAACACTCCATAATTTTAGACTCATAGAAGAAGATCTAAAAATTTCTAAACTGACAATTTAGGGTTATGATAGGAGCATACAAAATCCACAAGGAATGATTCAACTAAAGACTCAATTTTATTGCCTAGGTGGAAACAACTAAATTTTTGGTAGTCTCATGGGATAATGTGTACAATTCCTTTATAAAATGGTCTTGGTTCCATATGCTTGCAGTGGTCCTATATTCATAGCACTAGTTCATCAAATAATCCTTTTCTGGTCGAGTATGGGTATTCTAGGGTGATGTATTCAATTTAATCTCTTGTGATATAAACTATTTTGTTGTTTTGTGCTACAAAATGGATGTCAAATAACTTTAGATCAATGGGGTCAAACATATCAGCAACTCAAAGTATCTAACAACCACTCCAGTGGATCTGTTGATCTACTTAAATGAAAACCACGTCCTCCCAAGCCACCAAGTGGAAGCCATGACCCAAAACCTTGGTATCCATTTAATCATCACTAAAAAATAGTTCTCATAGGTTACCCTACACTCTTATATGGGGGAAGATCATATAACACAAGAAGACATTACAACTATGGAATACAAAGGACTCCACCATATGGATGTTGACCCACGGCACCACCTCATATTTTAAAATACAGGACTAACCTAGTAAAATTCAACCCAACATCAGTACATTGATATAAAAATTGGACCTCACAATAAGAAACAATGTGGGATAGGATAAGCATTAATCTTTTACACAATTTCCATGAAGCTATAACCCCTTGACAAAGATATTGCACCTACTAAAAAAGACTCTAGAGCCACCCTGGATCTGTTAATCTATAAGAGTCACCTCCTTCAATTTCCCATATTTCAGATGGTGAAGAGGACTAGGATAATTAATTTCCTATGATTAATATTGGTTTCTCTACCACTATCGATGATTTAATGTAAGTTGACATTGATATTGATCAAGATCAAGTGACAACATAGATTAACACATCTATGTCATGATAAGATCACTAGCGGTATGTGGACTTCCTAAAACAACACCACAATGTGAGATACTCAAACTATAGTGAGATGTTAGGACTCAATCCTTAGGTTTTTATTCATCACTAAGGACTCCTAGTGGGTCACTGTGAGTTCAATGAGCCTCCCTGATAGATTTACCCGACCATGGTGACATGGTCGAGGCAGATGTTGATAAAATTATTAATGAAAACTTCATAAGATAGGTCCAATATCCTAAATGGATAGCCTCCATTATCCCAATAAATAAGAAAAATTAGCAGATTAGATTCAATATTGAATTTAAAAACCTCAACCTCCATTACCTGATGGATGATTTTCCCTTTCTAGTGATAGAATTGATCATTGAAACAGTAACTAGTTTACCAGATCTCTCTATCATGGATGGATATTTCAGGTACAATCTTATCCAGATACCCCTCAAGGATGAATATGCCACTGTTTTTAGGGGATCCTTGGAAAATTTCTTATATAGAGTGATTCCATTTAGTTTGAAGAATGATGGACTTACTTTTTAGTGATCTTTTCACTATATCATCATGCCAATCCATAGAATGTTGGTTGAATGTTACATGATTGATTTTGTGGTCAAATCCTGAAACTACCAGGACCACTATAGTGACCTTGAAAAGAGTTTGAATTCCCGCACTCTCATCGCATAATGATTTAACCCTTGTTTTGTGCCTTCAAGGTTACCTCTAGAAATGTTCTTATTGTCATCATCAGATATAGATGCATTGATAAAAACACAGGGAAACTTTCAACTATCAACCAAATGCCTCCCCCACACAACCTCTAGGAGTCTAGAGGCCTCTATGGCCACTTAGCCTATATTATGAAATTTATTATATGTCATTATGTCAAGTGTAATCCCAAGTTAAGTATCATGAATAATGGTTCCACCTACAAGTAGGATAAGGATTAGAAAACTATATTCATGTAAATTATCCAGTTCCTATTCTAGCCTCCAGTTATGATGTCACCACTTTGGGGAAATACCTTGGTCCTTTATGTGACTACCCTAGAATGGTACCTTAGAACCCTTCCGTCCTATAAAAAAATGAAGGTAGAAATAAAAACCCATATCATCACAACAACATGCTCCTTGATATGGTTACTAGAAAATACCTTACCGAGAATAGTATCCTCATACTGGTCATCACTATGTAGAAGTTTCATCATTATTTTAAGCATCATGAGACACTTCTCATGTCCCATGTTGATCTACCAAAATACATTCTCAACTTCCCCATAATCATACAATGACTGGTATTTTGGTTATTAATTCTTTAGTATTTTGACATTAGGATTGTCCCAAAGAAAGATGTCATAGTCTAAATGCTGATATACTTTCTGGTTGTGCCACCTAAAATTGAGAAACTACCTTTAGATGATTATTTCCATAATGAATCCATCATCTTAGTGGAATGAGTTGTACTAAGATATATAAATTACATTGATGGTTCCTCATGGTGTCTGATTGGTAGAAGGATTCATGATCCCAAACTCGGTAGGGTATGCCTAGGGAGTGTTTTCATATCTTATTCAAAATCATTCCTTATATACTCATACCTCTTGAAATATGGGTACACTAACAATGAAGCTGAGTATCAAGACCTTAAAATTTGTCTCAATATGGACCTCAAGATTGATGTTCCACATTTTCATGTGAAGAGAGACTCTATACTGGTCATCAAGCATATCAACGATGACCATGTTATTAGAAAATAAAAGCATGTACCCATACTGGAGTGGACTCATCAGGTAATGAATCAATTCAAATAGTAGTTGAAGGTGACTCATGTTCCGCAGTTATAGAACGACTGAGGAAGCACTATAGAAATAGTGGAAACACCTCCTTTAGAACCTGACCAAGATGACCTGGTCATTCATGTGGCACATCTAAAGGTCATCACCCCTGATAATTTAGTAGGTGATGACATGCAATTTAATTATTTTTATACCTATAAATCAGCCTTGTGGCACATCTAAAGGTCATCACCCCTGATAATTTAGAAGGTGATGACCTGCAATTTAATTATTTTTATCCTCCATTGCATTCTTGGATAGAAGATACCCCAGGTTAAGTAAGAGTTCATGGATGGAACCTATGGGGACCGTTAAGCTGGACTTGAATTTTCCCACCACATCTTAAGGATAAGTTACTTTTGGACCATTATGCTTTATTATTGAATTTTATTCACCAAGAGGTGTCAAGCATTATAGGAACATTCCAATTTTTTTCACAAGCTGCTCAATCTTCTTAACACTGCCATGTATTCATTGACTTTTTTAGTTTGGGGACTCAACATTACATGCCCTTACCCACCAATAATTACCTGATAGTTTATGTTTGTTCTAACTTTTATAGTCTTATTCTCAATTTGGGTAGAAGAAGATCCCCTCAAGGAAGCCAAAACCCAATCCATAAATATATTATTGAACCCCAACATCATCCATTAGTTTGGGGTTGCTTAAAATTTTCTCAAATACAATGGAACTATCTTTTGTGCTAATTAGTTGAAAAAATTATATATCATGTGAAAAATATGGTATAACCACACTTTACACTATTAGGTGCTGGAAAATGGATAGATTGAGGCATTCAAAACCGCCCTCTAATATCCTTCAGAATATAAGAGGTTAAAACTAAACAAGTTTTCAAGATAATATCCATAATTCCCTATGTTGCTATTAGATGATGACATGAAGTTACACACAAGTGACCCTATATTCAATATTATATAGAAAAAAAGAAATTTTACTTATATAGGTTTTGTTCCTGTCACTCTAAATAGTCATTTATAACATGTAGTTTCTATAAGAAATAGTAGAAGTCCATCTTCTTGAGTTATATTACCTTGAGTAAAATAGACTCCTAGTGCTTTATAACTTGGAGAGGTACCGGAATAGAGTTTCATGGGTGTTCACCATAATTATATTCTTTGATCCTTCCTTCAATGATACATGGTATTGGATCACAAGATGGTAATGATTATTGATAAAAAGAGGTTGAAGTTTGTCCCCATGATAGAGGTACTTTATATAATCCATAAGGTTTACCCAAATGGTGTAAAATCATTAATCATCATTGAAGGGGAGCATATCACACCTCCCACAAATTCAATGGTTCTTAAGAAGTACTTCATGTGATATCTTTGTCATAGATTTATTAATTTAAACTAAGAATCCCAATGTCCTCAACACATTTTGTTAAACAACATACTTACACTATGTAATAAAAATAGGTTTCATCATATGTTAAATATGATACGACCACAAATGTTATTATCAAAAGTTGTTAATCTATAGACTTACCTTGTTTGAAAAAAATAGGATTTGACAAATTTCAAATATGAGATGACCAAAAATTTCCTCAGAACATGATGTTAAACTATAGACATACCATCTGTATAAATATAGGATACCTCATATGTTAAATGTGATACAACCATAAAGATCCTTAGCACACGATGTGAAATTGTAACCTTACCCTATGTGAAAGACACTTGATGCCTCATATTTAAAATATTATATGACTAGAATCATCCTAAGCACACAACATTAAAATATAGACATACCCTATGTAACAAACATAGGATGCCTCCTATGTCAAATATTAGATGACCAAAAATGCCCTCAGAACATGATGTTAATATTTTATCCTTAGCCTATGTAATAAACACAAGATTCCACATATGTTAAACATGATATGGCTACAAATATCCTCATCCCATATGTTAAACTGTAGTGTTACCTTGTTTTAAAAACATAGGATGTCTCATATTCCAAATATGAGATGACCAAAAACATCTTCAACTCATGAAATAAATCCATATTATTACCCTTTTTAATAAACATAGGATGAAAAATATGTTAAATATGAGTCAACCAAAAACACTCTCGACACATGATGTTAAAATATAACTTTAAACTATGCAATAATCATAAGATTCTTCATATTTCATATTTGGTATCAACTCAAAGGTATTCGGAAGGCGGTGTTAAACTATAGACATAACCTATATAACATACACAAGATGAATCATATGTTAAATATGTGATGAGAACAAACATCCTCAACAGAAGACATTAAACTGTAACCTTAACCAATGTAATAAATACATGATGAACCATATGATAAATACGATATTACCACAAACATCCTTATCACACGATGATTAATAGTATCCTTACCCTGTGTGATAAACACAAGATGTCTCATATATTAAATTTGTTATGAAAAAAACATCTTCAACACATGATGTTAAACAATATCCTTACCATGAGTGATAAATAGATTATGGATCATGATAAAGGTGTGATTAATCAGCACCCTCATTAGAGAGGATTCCACACTTCCAATATTGTTATTCTACCATTCCATGTTCATGAAATACGTGTGGCCAGATTCCCTACCCATGGGATATGTAGTGACACTCGGATCTCATATCTTGGGTTCTTCCCAACTAATACCCTATTTTAGGTCATTATCCCTCATAGAAAATCTCAATTATTTCCTATCAAATCATTTTTCTTGGGCATTTTAATATATGGAGAATTAGTTACAAGGGTACTAAATTTTACTGAAGACATTCCCCTCTTCCATTCTCTACACATCAGGATCTATTAGATTGGGGTCCTTATCGTCCAACTACTCTATAAAGTCCCCCTAATTAAAATGGTTCCTAGATACAATAGCTCACATACCATCCAGGTCATATTCCATGAAGGATATTTTAAGACATTTGGTAGCTTCTGTGTTTTGAATGTGGTCAATAGATGACCTCACAATTTGTTTCCCCTATACATGATTGGTGTAGTTGTGGGTCGTCTATTGCAAACATAGTCAAATATCATTCCATGATCATTTGACAACCCCTATCATGATCTAGGTTTTGGATGTTATGATTTACCTACCATTCCACCTCCTTTTTTGGTAGATTTTTAAAATCCTTACTGTCATTTCCCCATGTTTTTGGGTATGATGTCTATGAAAATTTTCATCATTAGAGGATCCCCATGATGGATTAATTTTTTATCTTACTATTATTTTACATGGAACTATTGAACTCCCTACTGATACATATTTATCACATTGATAATGGATGACATGGACTAAGGAGATATGGTAGTACTTTCCTCATGCATGGATGAAATGAAAAGGCACTCCTTGGATGGAATTCTTCCCCCTTGTCCAAATATCATGACTTTAAACTATGTTAAAATTATCTTAGGGAGGTTTAATATGAAACTGGGTGTCCTTGGGCATATCTTCACAACAGGTTTAATTTCATTCTATATCACAAAAACATCCCAGAGACACATCTTTCACCCATGGTTGAAGATACACAACCACATATTCCAGTTACCCTTGGAAAATTCCACCTGACATTAAACTACAACAACAACTAGTCCAAACATTATGACCTTAAACTATATGAAACTATCCCTCCTATGAAACCCAGAATTAATTTGAATTGAATGACCTCATGTTTTGGAAAACTAATTCCCCACATATCATCCTCAATCTAGAATACTTCCCCATGTTGAATTTCTAAAAAACATTATGTTGCATGCACCATGTCCATAACCTTACTCTATCAGACCTCAATGCGTTTCTGAATTCTTCACTACCATTATTCTACACCACCTAAGATATTTTTGGTTTGATTTTTTTTGTAATTCCATTCGAATCATAATTCATTCAATTACCATATATTTTATAAATTATAATGTTATGAGCATGACAAAATCCCACTAAAATTTCCTTTAGTGTGACCATGGAAACATAGTCCTTTTATTCCAATTCGTCCATCCAGTTTTGACCCATTGAGAGACAACCCTCATCATAGAGAATCCGTCATTACCCTATTGATCTTTTATAAGATCATCTCTATAGATTCAAAAGTTTAAATCTTCCTTCTCCACTCTGAATTCATGCTGAATAGCAACACCATCCAAATATCCCATCAACTTGAACTGAAAAATCATGGATTCTTCTAATATATCCTTTCTAGAATGCCATTCAACTTTCACCATAAATATTCTTCCCTAACAATCCCTTTATGATTTCTATCATAATAATCTAGTTAGCTTGCCTTCCAGAATTTTCGTATTCATCCATGAAGTTCCAAATTCCACCTAATGAATAGACCATTCTATACGACACTTGAATCCCTAAATACATTTACTATTTTGGAAACACTAATGATACCAACACCATATTTTAGTGACATTCTATCATATTCATGATAGAACAACTGACATGAGGAACTACATTAGTCTTCCTCCAAGAACTGAATGTATCCAACAATGAAACATGCCTCATGACATATGCTAGTTAACCATACTTTTGATATCCTAGAAACACATATAGAACCACCATTGTCTTCTAGTAATTTACTTTGAGTCCTTCATTTATTTCCCAATGAATTCTACTATTTTTTACAATTTAACACTTAAAACTACCTTTGATACCACATTTTGTGAATTAGGGATGGATGAGTAATATTTGGAACAATAATTTATAAAATACCCCATGAATATGGTTCCATGAACTATGAATTTTAGGAACCCTATCAACCACACTAATTAATCCCCTTATCTGGATCTGGCCATTACATGGTCTTTATTTTGAGTAATGAAAAACATGAGAAAAAACAACATGGAAATAAAACAAACATGCATGAAAAAAGTATAAAATAATTCATAATAAGATTACATAGTTTGTAGTTTTATCTTTCATCCAAGGTTTAATGAAAAAATAAATTTAATTCAATGTGAAGAAACATCAGGGTTAAAAGAATTTTCTACATCTAGGACTCATACAAGATCACCTGAGGATGTTCCACTGAAACCTTTTGGTCATTGTATCTTCTGGATACCTCGTTTTTGTCTCCCCCCTTATGGGTCCAGGCCTTTTCCAACAGATCTGGTGCCTCTGGAACTTTCTATCCCTAGGTTTAATTCCACAAAAGGGGTTCCACCTCATCCTTTTTCAATCCCTATTAGATATCATTATCTTTACAAAAAAAATTCAATAAATCTACTTTTATAACACAAAGTCCATATGCTAAATAAATATGTGGATCATTAATTTTTATATCCATTAATATTATGAATCAACTCTCTATTCATGTTGAGGGAAAACTCCTCTAATAATATTGAGATAAATCTCTCCAATAGTAAATTTATCTTTATACAATAAAAGGTATGGACCCATATTAATTCATTATTGAGAATTATTTTCATATATTGATACAAAAACACTAATAAAATAAAGATAATGATCTCTAATTACTTTCAAACATTAGGGATATGATCAAAACCTCATTTGTTATGTGTATGAATTGAACTCACATGAATCTGATAGATGATGTGTAATGTTTGACTCAAAGTGCATGTTTTCAATATAAAAGTGTAATTTTAGTTTAGAACACACATCAAGTTTTAAAAACTGAGAAAATGAGGCTATATTGTTTAATAAATTTTAAAAAATGACCTATAATTCATTTATCACATATACTAATTGACAACATGTCAATTGGACACATGATGCATATTGTATGAATCAATGTGCATGTATTATATATAAATGTTTCATTTTACTCTTAATTATGTATCACATATATATGACCAAGTAAATGAGCTCATATTGTCATGATACATTGGTAAAATGATCTTTAATGAATTTATTTTGTTTTGGCATTGACATAATGTCAATCAGACAAATGATGTCACTAGTATGATTCAATGTACATGTTTTCAATATAAAACTATCATTTTAGTTTATAATGTGAATTAAATTTTCAAAACTAAGATAAAGGGATAATATTGTTTTGAATTTTTTTGATAATGGTCAATAAATTTTGTGTTATTTGTAGGATTAAACCACACATCAATCTGACATAATATGTGTTAGGTATAATTCAAAGTGCATGTTTTCAATATAGACATGTCAATTTACTTTAAAAAGAACAAGATATTTTCAAAATTATTAAAATGAAATCAGATTGTTTTCAATGTTTTATAAATTGATCCATAATTAATTTTTTATTTTTAGTAATTTACAGTGCACCAATCCAATACACGATGTGGCTAATATGACTCAAAGTGCATGTTTTAAATATAAAAGTGTCATTTTATATTCAAACAAGTGTCACATGGAAAAAAATGAGTTAATGAGAACTTATTGTAATGAAACATTAGTATAATGATCATTAATTTATTTGGGAAATTTATAAATTTAGAACACATGAATTTGACACATAATGTGGCTGGTATGACTCAAAGTAAACATTTTAAAAAAAACATGTAATTTTACTCTAAAATAGGAGAGACATAGAAAAAATTAAGAAAATGAGATTAGATTATTCTAAAACATTAGGAAAACAATTCATAATTAAATTGTGATGTGGAATAACTGACCATACGTAGATCTTACACACGATGTGGTCAATATGACTCAATGTGAATGTATTCAGTATAAAAGTATAATTTTAATTTATAACATATTTTACTTTGTCAAAAACAAGAAAATTATATCAAATGGTTTTCAAAAGATAAGAAAAATGATCCATAATTCATGTGTGATATGGGGGAATCAATCATATTCCATTCTGATATATAATGTGACTGGTAAAACTCAAGGTTCAATCTTTCAGATTAAAAGTTTCATTAGTCACAAACAAGCATCACATATCAAAAAACATGAAACTGAGTTCAGATTGTCTTGAAACACTTGAAAATGATCCAAAATTAATTTTTGATCTATATGAATTGATTTCATTCCAATAAAATACATTATGTGGCCGATACAACTCAAAGTTTATGTTTTAAATATAGAAGTGTCAATTTAGTTTTAAAGGCATGTCACATTATGAAAAAAAAGAAAACAAGCTCGAATTTTCTTGAAACATTAAAAAAATGTTCCATAATTAATTTTTGATGTTTAAGAATCAACTATATGTATGTCCAACACATGATGTTTTTGGTATGAATCAAATTGAATGTTTTCACATTAAATGTTTTATTTCACTCTAATGCATGTTTAACATAGAAAAATCTAATAAAAATGTTTATATTGTCTTTAAACACAAGGAAAATGCACTATAATTTATTTGTGATGTGTAGGGATCTAATGAATTTCAACGTAACATACGATGTGCTTGTTAGGATACAATGTGCACATTTTCAATATAAACATATCATTTTAGTTTAAAACACATATCACATTGTCAAAACCAAGAAAACAAGCTTGGATTGTTTTGAAACATTATGACAATGATATATAATTTTTGTGTCTAATTTAAGGATTGAATGCATGTAAAGCTAACACATGATGTGGCTGGTATGACTCAAAGTGTGTGTTTTTATATTAAAAGTGTAATTTTATTCTAAGAAACGTGTCACATATCCAAATAGTGTAAATGAGATTATATTTTCTGAATCATTTGGAGAATGATACATAATTAATTTTGGGTGTTTAGGAATTTTTCCAAACATCAGTGTAATATATGACGTGGCTTGTAATATGAAATAGATTACATGTTTTAAATATAAGTATCATTTGAGTTCAATGATTTAATTATTGGCATCTATTTATCAAATTAAGATAATTAATAACTTATAATATCATTAATATTTTCAATAATTAGCAACATAATTTATACAGATTGTAAATGTTCATTGTAATTAGTAATCCATAATATAATTATTAGTTAATAATATAATTAATAATTTATATATAATTAAAAATATAATCATTAATATTTTATTTACAATAGTTTTTGGGTGAATACAATGAAAATTTATTAATTCCTACAAATTACTAAGGAAGACTCATCCCTATGACCTCTATGAGCCCCTCGAAAGCATAACCCCTAGGCTATGCCTCTAGGATCAATAATAATTTATCTAATAGTATAACCAATATTATCATTAATATATACCGTGATTTAAAATATAATCCTTTATATGTAGATTATATAAAATTAAAATTAAAATTTTTATATTTTTATGCAATGTTACTAAAATCAATATTATTTTATTACTTGGATATGATTTTGTAGAGAGGTAGATCATTTGAAAAATCAAAATATTATAGTATCTTTGTATATTTTATTTTAATTTTTTTGATTAATATTATATATTAAATGAATGTAAATATCTTATATATAAATTATGAATTGAAATTATTGTGCATTGTACTATTTGAATTCCAATATGGATTTCTATAATATTTTTATCTCAACATGGTTATGTTTGTAATATTATTTACTATTGTAGGGTTGCTTCAAGGATGTAGTTTCACAGTAGATATTATGGACTTTAGTAGGGCTATCAAAAGAATAAATACAATCCACCTCTATCATCACATCAAAAAGTGCTAATAAGGTAGTCTTTTATCAGCTCTAAAATAGAGCAATAATAAGTGTTCTCCATTGTGGATTTGGGAGAAGAGCCCTAGATGATTTAGAAAAATTCTCTCAAACCGAGTGATTATAGTACAAATTTATTTGGTGCTCTAATTTTTTTAGATAAGAGCACCAAATCATATGGCACTCACAGCCTAAACAGTCGAGCATCAAATCGTTTGGCACATTTTAGTCTAGGATAAATTAAAAAAGACATACAAAAGTTTCATTAAAAATTGAAATAAAATATCCTATTATGATAAACATTATCATGTATCACTGTAAGGGAAATAATGATCCTTAAGAATCATTTTATGTATAATCATAAAACATTGTAAAGATGATAAAAAAATATTTGTATCTTTTGTAAACAATTTTTGAAAAAACATTAATTAAATATACTGTGTAAAAATCAATTTTAATCACTACATATAGAACGTTAATAAATCATGTGTAACTATAAAAAATGAAACTATAAATAAAATATTCTTACATAAAAATTATCTCATTTATGAAAGGGTCATTAAAGTGTTAAAACATTCTTTTTTAACCCTGTGTGTGCATACAAATTTATTCTTTTAAATAGAAAGTATATGAGGGCCCTTTTATTTAATAAAAATAGAAATCCATCTATTAAACTTGGTCGAGAGGTTATCCGAACATGAAACAAAGGCATAGTGGGTAAAAATTTAAAATGAGAATGGACCAAAGATCTTGTATCCTGAAGGCCAGATGAGATCGAAAGCCCTAAAAAGAGGAGACTAAATCATTCCAAGACACTAGACAAAATGTTACGCTGCTTACAGAAAATGTAAATCAAACCCTAAATCCTATCTGATATATGTGTCTCCCCATACCATAAAATGTTTCAAAATGAAAAACACATCATGTTAGGACACCCCTCCATATAAATGTTTTAATGATGGACATATGAATGTTATAAGCACACCCATCTCTCTTTTGAGATGGCCACCCGATGAGGATTGTGTTGACTAGTAAATAACATTAAAAATTTAAATATATATTAATAATTCTATAAAATTTACAATAAAATAATTTTAGTTTTGTTATAAAAATTGTAAATTTGAAACATTTCTAATCATTTAGTAAATGTTTTGAAACATGCATTGTATCCTAATATAGTATATACTAATTTACAATATTTAATCAATATGGAAACTTTTAAGGGAATCAATCATGATTGAAATTGTAAATTCAAATATCAAAAACTAATTCTATATAAAAAACTTCTAGAAAATATATAAATATAATAAGAACACACATGTTTGATAAGATATAGTATTTAAAAACATAAAACATTGTCAATTTTTCTAAAACATAAAAAAGTATATAAAACAAATTAACAATTTTTAATAAAATATAAATATAATAAATTTCAGTTTTCAAAATATTAACATTAGTATAAATTATATTATAAATGGAATTTGTATTCTCAAAACTAAATATGTTTTAGAAATAAGATATAATATTTTATAATCTTAATCCATATTTCAAGAACAAAAATTATAACAAATACTAAAAAGAATATAAAACTATGAAATCATCATGTTTTTAAATTATAAATTCCTTTAAATTAAACACTAATTCATAGAAGATACCAATAAGTATCTAATATGATATCAAAATGTATGTAGACTAAAAAAATAATTAATCAAGTTAGATTAGGTTAAAATAAATGACCAAAGAAAAAACATTAAGTTTAATTTTCAAACAATCAAACTACTTTCCATAAAAATAAACCATCTAGTCTTGATTTAGAAGTTCAAATAGATTTGGAAATTTCATCCTAATTTTAAACTAAGATATAATGAATTAAAATTACTAAAATTATATTTATAAGTTGAATAATACTTCCCTTAAATAGAAGTATTCAATTAATGTATTCTAAGAAGCTACTAAATGAAGTAAACTCTTATGAAGTGTATGTATTGAAATGATTTAGAAATGAAAGAATCTTCAACACTTATGTGTCAAATGTGAATATTGTTAGTGAGTAAATCCAAACATGTATATTATCCAAAAAAAATAATATTTAAGAATATAACATTAATAAATTATATAATCATTTCTTTTCTATTGGACAATCCTATCATAAATTTCAAAATGATTAAAAGTTTAAAAAACAAGGGATAACTCCTCCATAATTCATTCATTTCTAAATATAGACACAAAAAACCTTAAATCATTCAATATATATAATACAAACACATAATCAACACATATTAAACTAACAATTAAAACTAAATAAGTTACAACATTACTTGGTAGGTTTTTAAACCCAAAAAACACATTATTTTTTTTTTACCAAAATTAAGAAAAAATACCCCCCAAAAATGAAAGAATCCATTCAAACCATTATTTAAGGAATTTGAATAAGATTTTTAGGGAATTAAAAATTAACAATTTAGGATTATCATCATAATTAAAAATTAAAATAATATTAAAATAAATTTATTGGACAAAAAATATTATCTAGAGTTAATGTTTATTCATGTGATATAGAAAATATATTAACCAAAAAAACTTATAGACCATAATACACTAACCAATATTATAAATGAAAGCATACCAATTATAACACATGAAACTAGATTTACTAGAAAAAAATCCAAGTCGAGATTCTATAAGAACTCATTCATGCCTCATACGTAGGAGGATATCAACTACCAACATGGTTCTAAGAATGTATTGATGAGACTATACCCCTGGAAACAAAATCTAGAAACAGCATAAAAAAAGTAAAAAAAACCCCAAATAAAATAAAATGGAAGGTAAACAATATGCCAAAACTACATGTCACTGAAAAATACAATATTACGTAACATAGACCCTCAATGTGGTGGGTCAAACCAAGTATTAAAAAAATGAAAAATTGAATAAATGAAACTACAATAGTTTATAGTAGTTCCTAACATCACTTTGGACTCAAAGCCCATGTCTCATCATCTCCTAGTCATGGTACCCTTACCCTTAACCAAATTTTTGGTCATGAAATCTATAAGAACATCTAGATGCCAATTATAGGTGTGAGTATAGCCCAATTGGAAACACAAAATGCATTCCTAACATTAGTGAACATGTATGTAGAGGTGTATTCCATGTTAATAAATAAATTCACACAGAATAAAACAATACCATACTGAGAATTCATGTGCTAACTAAACAAACACAAACTATGAACATACCCACATTGGCTACACACAGAATGAATATCTAAATGGTTGTGGAAACATTTAAAGCGGAGGAGCCTTACAAAAGGATTGTCAGTAGAAATACATGCCTAAGGTCACAAAATCAATGCACTAAATGTTATTATTCACCAAATTAATGCCCAATGCCATAGGTCAAGACACACAAGGCTATCACACCCCTTCTTGACTGCTGTCTCTCAGGATAGTACACCAAAGACCATTATTTCCCCATTTCAGGATACACAAGGCCATCATGCCCTATCGACTAACCTAGTTATGAAATCATCTTATATGAAGTTTCTTAATACACTCCCCTCTTGGGCCACCATACTATGATGGGACCAATAACACTGGTACCATGAATTTAATAACAAAAATATAGAAAATACTAAATATATCACATGTAAAAACTTTCGTCATATCATTTTCATATATCCAAAGGAATAACACAACGAGAATGGGTCTCACGATATATATATTCACACAAATGCACAGTATATCACATAATGGTTATCTATGTTATGACTACACCCGAGCCAAAAAGTCATGTTACACAAGGAACCTATGGATATTAAAGAAAATACATCATAATATAGAGACCAACTAAATATAAAATCCCTATATGGAAAGGAATTCATACATTTATATTTTTGACTACAACCTCTGAGACCCATCAAGATACAATTCCCGAGTCACACTCGTGCACTAACTGGATCAGTCCTTCTCACCAAGGTCTCCAAGTAAAATCCCGATTCAATAAAATTTTGGTTTGTTGAATTAGATTCAATAAGATTATATATCCATGTGATTTTATCTATACCAACATACCTCTCAGGATCTTCCAACGTCACTAGATCTAGGAATGATCATAGGAAAACTACCAACACACCAGATCCATCATCAATCTATCAACGGTCTAAGAAATCATCATTAGATGGAATCAAAATCCATAGATCCATCCCTAAAATGACAAATATACCAGTCATATCATTATAATAAGGGAATATATAAACCTAACGAATGATGTTTCATAGATCACATACCTTAACCAATTCACCAACATTTTTGGATCCACATGAATCAAGATTTGAAAAGAATGAAATTACTAATGAGAGCCTAGAGAGTCTATAAGTTCAAGATGTATAGAATTAGGAAGAATAATTATTGTATTGGAATGATTTCTCACCATTAAATATTATTTTTAGATAATTAAATCACATGCAAATGGTTTTCTCAGACGGTATTCCAATCCATGTTCCAACATTACAAGGCTTTCTAACTCTCTATGGAACCCGCATTGGATAGTTATATAGTTTGGTAAACCCCGCGCCAACATTTCTTTTCTCCTCTTTCCTAATCCACATATATTCTAAAGAATTTTTCATAGTTTTCTCGAATTGGGTGCTAACCGTGTTCACCCATCTATCTTTCTCCAATAAAGCTACACTGTTTCTTGGGAAGAACTGAATAGTTTCCCAAACTATGCTCCATTCATAAACCCCCATTATTTCCCCTAAAATACTTCAAAACCAACTAAAACCCTATGAAACTCATCCCAATTTATTTATTGTTCAAAAATTCAATAATAAACTCTAAAATTATCTCATAATGAACCTAAAAAAAATTTGATTTGATTTCATAATCCCCTATAATGTCTTCTCATCCTTATGAAGAAACTATAGGATTTATTTTTTAAAAAACTCATACCAATGGGACATAATATCTTACTCCCACTTTGATGATTCCTCCTAGATCCTGCCATACTTCCATATAATCTAAAAAAGTGTCATAGTCCCCCCCCCCAAAAAAGCATTTTTTCATCGGTCTGAGAAATACACTAGATTCTCCACAAATAATGGATTAGGCTCTTGCTCAATAATCTTGTAGTGGATCACATGCATAGGATCATGCATGCATATATGAATATGAGAAACATGGAATAAATAATTCTTAACATGGAACCATGTAGGAAGATTCAAATAATTTTAAACTATACTAAATCACTCAGTAATCTTGAATAAAACAAAAAATCAAGATTATACCTTTCTTTTCTTCCACATTCATCAATTTCCTAGTCAAGGAGTCACCCAAAAGAAAAATTGATCTCCCATATTGAACTACAATGGAATCATCCTACTATAATCATGTGATTTACACCTACATTGAGTGGTGAATAGTCACTTCTAAATCCACTACACTCATTTAAATGTATCTTGTACCTTGGTTTACCCCATAAAAACAACATCAACTACCTCATTCCAACATACAAGTGACTGAAAGGACTACCCAAAAAGATCCTAAAAATGTTCCATCAGTGTAGAAGCCTTAAAAATGTTATTGTAATAAAAATAAAAAATGCCTTGGTGATAATCATGTGCTTCATAAAATTTAAAAATTCATTCCCAAAATATAACCTCTAAAATCTGGATTTCCCTGTGTGACTATACATAAGTCAATAAAAGATATGATATACTCAGTTTTTTTTGGGAACTCAAATACTTCTATAATCCACTCCAAAACCACGACATGAAATGCATGCCTTTAACTGATATGATTCTCACATGAGCTCCAAATAATCATCTAAATTCCTATACATATAGCTTCAATAACTCATAAACTAATAGGGTCTCCCAAATCAACATGAAATGAGACACTTTATTCAACTAATCGATAATAACCTAAAAGGAATCATGACTCCTCAGGGTTCTGCGTAACCCCATCAAGAATTCCATAACAAAATTACCCTACTTCCACATAGGCTCTGGAAGTGTCTAAAGCAAACCAAAAGGATGATTATGCTTATTCATTATCCTTTGGTTAGAGATGAATTATAAGACAAACTAGATGATGAATCTCTTCATACCAATCCACAATGACTATATTTATATATCATAGTACATCTTCATCTACCCTAGATGCACTTTCTCATTTAAATCATGATGGTATCTCATCATCCCCTATGTCAAGGAAACTAGTAAAACTACCCTCCCAAGGGAATAGATCACATAATCATCATATAAATACCACCCTAGAAATGAATTATCTCTAGACAAGTGTTGTTTCACCACCACACACTTGAGATATAAATCTTGGATCACATTAACTTAGACCACCAAAGAAGTCCTAATAAAAAAGGCCCACATGTAACATTACCATGATCTTCTAATGCATCCACTAGCCACTCCACCATCAAACTCATCATATACTATTCCTAATCAGATGGATGTTCTTTATGTTCATTAATCTCCAACATATTACTACTAAGATAATATACAATGTCCTTACCTTTCCTTGGGGAATAATATATTTCATAGTTGAATTTCATTAGACACCCCACCCAATGTATTTACCGATGATTAAGAACCTACAAGTAGAATATATATTAAAACATATTTTGGTATGCTTAAACAAATCCTCTCAATAAAGAGATAGTGCTACAAATACATCGGGATATAGACCATAACTACCAAATCTAAGTCTTTCATTGGGCAATTCCTCTCATGGGGTCTTAACTGGCATGGCTCGTAAGTGAAAACATGATCCACCCACATTAGAAAACCCCCAACTAAATTCCAAAGGAATTATAATAAATTATTTGTCTAATCTTATTTTCTGGAAGGGTTATAATTGGGGATATCATCAATATCATATTTAGCTCTTGGAAGACTACTATAAACAAATTAGAACTCTCAAAATTAACCAATTTTGGGTTATCTATGTCATTGGTGTTGCCATGTTTGATTATTCATAAAGAATTCCTCATGAAATCTACCTTGTTTGGGTCTACTGAAATCATGATCATATAAATCTCATTCACATGGAACTACACCTAGTGAAACCATATATCACACTTCGATAATTTGGAATAATGTTGTTGCACTTAATGTGTACTGAATAAAATCACAATGTTCCTAGATTTCATGTTCAACACATTGGAAAATATCAAGATACCAAACATGAATAAAATGATGAATGAGTCTAGATATATTTGGAATATTATGTTCATGATATCCATGAACACTACAAGGGAATTCATCAATATAAAAGGCATGTTAAGGTACTCATATATACTATATATACTCCTAATCACTATCTTATGAATATCATCCTCCCTAAATGGAAACTGATGGTAGCCTGAATGAAGGTCAATTTTAGTGAACTATTGGGATCCCTGTAACTAATCAAAGTGATCACTAGTTAGGGTTAATAACTATATATTCTACACCATCTCCATGTTCATCCTAATATATTAAATATAGATCCATATAATATTTTTCGACTTCTAGTGAAATAATATTTGAGGACCCCAAAATGATGTTACCACTATAATAAATTCATTCATTTAAAAATATTTACGTTTTTCCTTGACTTCCATCAACATGGTTGGCACTGTATGATAAGCTGGAACCAAAATATACAACACTACCAACATGAGTTCTATATCGAGCTCAACTCCCATATCTAGTGGATGAACTATGAACTCATCTAGGAAGATGTCCAAATAATGATCCACCACTATATGAATAATAAAAGTAGCTACTGCTAAATCATTAGCAAGAGTCAAGCCTACAACTTGAGCTATGATAACCCTAACTAGCCTCAAATCTAGTTCCACTTTTCTAGTATCCACATCCCACTCACTGATCAAATACTACTCTTCTCCTTTATGAGAAATGATGGAAAATAGTCTCTGACAATATTCGATGTGATCATGATATCATTTAAACTATTCCATCCTTAATATAACATCAGAGTTATTCATATCATGGATTATAAAATTTTATATATTGAGACAGTCAGTAACAACTACTGGGCAGTTTGGGAACCTCTAGAGATGATCAACCTTCTTTCCCAATGGTGTGTTGAGAGAAGGAAACATAGAAGACAACTTAAATAGTATATTATAGAATGAAACAACATTATTTGATATAAATGAATTGGAAACAGCAATATTAAAAAAATAAATAAAAAGGGTAGAGGTGATCAAGAGTATACCTTATACTATCGATGGTCCCCCTCCACTGGCAGCCAAAAATTGTTCCAATGCATACACTTGACCTGCCTCTACTCCAAAACGTTATCCTTGATATGCCTAAATTTATTGAGTTATTATTTTTCAAGGGTGTATAACTTACTGTTGAGAACCCCATATAGTCACATGTCTCGATTCCCATATCTGAATCAATCTATTTTGATGCCTCTTCCTCAATGCCTTCAAGTAAAACTCTACAGATGCCCTATCTTTTCACATACGTGGAGCATCCTTTAGGGATCTAGAAAATACTTATTGTAAGGTCCTCTCTACCCATAGTTATAACATTGGGAAAAAATGTCTTCTCCTAGATGGAAATATAGAAGACCTATCATGAACCAACTATATTTCACTACCATGATACTGCTCCTCATCCCTCCTTTTTTGTTGATGATAATATTGTATAACACTAGGAGATAAAAATTAGATAATAGGTGTTTGAATTCTTCAAAATCCCATCTTAGAATAATGTGATATCTTTTTCTATTATATATATAATTTATATATATATATTTTCAAGTGATGCCAAGGGCATTTAAAAGATAGAAAAAATGAATGGTAGAAAATAGATATGTGAAAAATAGTTTATAGGGTGTGTGTAATAAGGATTAGTGAAAAACTAGGTTATGCAATGGATCATTGAATGTTTCACAATGATAACATGTTTTTAGTTTCGATCTCTGAGAGGTGATGTTTTTTCTTAGGACAAAGTTTAGATAGAAAATGAAGATGTATCAGTGTGTGTCTTTTTACATCATTCTTTATGTGGTATTTGCAGTTCTGGTTATGGGATTTTATATAGATTTTGTTCTCTCTGATTTTAAATAGAATTTTTTATATTTTTCGCATGGTTTTTTAATCCTCCACATTGGATGGGATTTCCCCATTAAAATATGAACCTCAATTTATTTTTTTATATTTATTATTTTTCATCTATTTTCATTGGATATTCAAAAAATATTATTGTCACTTCTATGTTATTATCCTAAGGTTGATCTATTTCCTCGCCAACTGCTGGTATCAAATAAGGTTATCCATGTTTATTTCTGATTGGATATGGGTGATTCACACCATGGAATTTCTTCCTACATCAAAATATCTAGAAGTAAAAATGATTTTCCTCCATGAAAACAATGATTAAAGAATATTTTGGTCTATGATAAGACAATGAAGGTCCGGAAGATAAAATCTATGATGATAGAGACCATGTGCACAATTTATTGGAAAGATATAAGATATTTCGTGATCGGTACATTCTAGATGTATTTGGATGATTATACTCTTTAGGGGTGGTGAATTTGATGGATCCAGATGAGATATGAGAAAATTGTGAAAGTAGTTATAAATCCAACTTTCTCTAAAATATTTTTTATCTAAAAAAATGATTGTATCATTTGTAAGTTTATAAGAATTGAAAATTAGGTAACCATATATATGAGTTCACCAAACTTTCAATGGAGCTTTTTTCAGTGGAAGTGTTGATTGATGATAATGGAAATGTAGGACATGTTGAAATAGATGAAGATAATAACTATTTTCTCCAATTGGGTTCATTACCATATTCATATGATAATATCATCACTAAATTTCTATTCAGAAAAGACACTATAATTTTGGATGACATGATTTCATTATTGTTTTTGAGTGAGACATGGAGAAAGAAAATGATTATAATTATTTATGCAATAGTGGTATTTTAGACTTTATACATAGATGTGATAATCAGAGAGGCCAGTCAAATTCAAAAAGAAAATTCAACTTAATATTTGGTGAAAAGTAGGTCTATGTGTATAGAAACCACGACACTATAAATAAGATTATGTAAGAAAATAAGAAACATGGAAAATATTCTGAGGATAATGGAAAATGTATTATATATAGTGAGGGAAATAATCTTTGAGTTGTCATTGATTTTATCTGGTCATATCTATAAAAAATTTTCTGGTTGATTATGTACTGTTGTTCCATATTTTACCGAAGTGGAATATGTTATATTCATATGAATAAGGTGACATTGTATGATTGAAGATGGGAAATGGAGATTCTAATGATTTCATTGGGGCTGGTGATATTTTTATCACATTGAATGTTGGTTGTGTGCCATTGTTGTAGGATTTGTGACAAGTTATAGTTATACACTCTAATTTTTTATCTACACATACTTTTGATAATTATGTGGTTAGGAGTTAATTTATAAATGAAATTTGGACATTATACAGAGGATCTATGGTATATAAATGATGCAGAATGGTTGAAAAAGAATATAAGATCAATAAAAAGGTGTGTGTTGAAGTGAAGAATACTGTTATGATGATGATTTTTTTGATTTATGGAACAAATGATCATTTTTCTTGAGTTTAACACCATCGAAAATGATTATGAATGTTTGGAAGATTAAGCTAGTCAGTTCAGTATTTTAGGTCATATAGCTAATTCCATTTCATTAGAGAGTTACCCTAGTAAAGATGGAACTGAAATCAAAGAATGAGGTGATTCACTGAAAGTTATATACTACTCAGGGAATGTTGAGTAGATGGAGAAATTAGTTTTTAAAGGTACTGCTGATTATGTGACCATCACTATTATGGGGGAATCTACTATTGTTGGCTCTAGTCTTATTTAATAGAGATGTTTAGAAATAGGTATGAAAAATACTTCACCATTTTTATTTCATTTAAATGGTGATGTTTGATGTTTCTGTCAATGTTGTAAAAGATCTTCATCATATTTTCTATAAAAAATGATAGTTGTTGTAATACCAACCAATTTTCAATCCATATGAGTATATTATATAGTATATATTTTTCTTTTATGGATTGAAGTGGGATATTTTTCAAGATCAACTAGTATATTTATTGGAGATAAAAATGGAGACACCATCATTTTTATTTTTTGAAACTCCCATATTTTCATCATATAATATCTTTTATTCTTTGACATATAATTTTTATATCAGTTTTGAAGGGATTACATGGGATTATAAAAGAGAGAAAAAAGTAATAGAAAAATATTATTATGTGATTGATTCTTTTCTGGGGTGTGAAAAGAAAAGAGTGGTGAGAATTCAGGTTATGGAATGACTTAGTGAAGGTGCCACAATGACACCATGTGTTTAATTTTGATTTCTATGAGGCGACATTTTTTCATGAGAAATTTTTTATATATAATATGGAGTCATATAAGGGTGTAGATTATCACACAGTTTTTCTACACTATATTATCAATTCATGTTTTGGGAAATTAATTGGATTTTTTACTTTTTGATTATTAGTGGAATTTTCTAAATAAAATTAGTGTATTTTCAACCCTCTACATTGGAGGGGTTTTCCACATTAAAATAAACATCTAAATTTATTTCCTAATATTTATTCCTAATATTCTATTTTCATTTGATATTTGGAAAATATTTTGTCACAAATGAATTATTATCCTAATACTAATTCATTTCCTCCTTGAAATTTACATACCACCAGAAGAAGTACTCATAGTAGCACTCGGTAGTCTACTAGTCGATCCATTGGGAACTTGAAGAATACCTACTATAGAGTCCTACTTCAACCCCTTCTTAATGTTGAGATCCTTGGGAAACCCCTCAAGTTAAGTAGTCAGTTTGGCATTCCTCACCAACCCTATAAGATATGAATGAAGACTTATCTCGAACATTCTCACCTTTTGTGGTTCATTCCTAGAAAGGAGACGAGAAAAATGAAGAAAATTTGTGAAATACGATGAATTGAAAGATACTCACATCATTACTGCAAAAACACCATGAACTCCTAAATTTAGTACAACTTCCCTGAGTTTGGAAAGAACTTCTCAAAGAATAAATCCATACAGTAATCCCATGTGAAACACTAATATCTTCCATTTTGGTTCATGATACTCCTCCATCTCCCCAAGGTTCTTTGAAACATAAAAGCAACTAACATAACCTTCCAGTTAGTAGAAGTCTCTACCATATAGAATATTCCATCAATAATGTCAATCAAACCATGACATCCATGGGACCATTAGTTACCCAGAATACAAGGGGTTCTAGAGTATAAAATCCTAGGCATTATCAACCATTTTCCTCTGTCTACCCTCTCCATGAATGGAACAAATCCAAAAAAACTAATGGATTTATTGGATCTTCCTCCTAAATCCTAAGATAAGATTTAATTGAATAATCATATTAATATTCCTATATATTTGGTGGTATCATAGGTGAGTTTTCCTTTACAGGATCATTTTGGTCCACTTTTACAGGTGGTCCCTTCAGAAGCCTTTGAGGTATCATTTTTTAAAATTTCAAATGAATGTTTCGATCACCTATAATTTGTTGATTAATAGATCATATTAATTATATTTAAGTAACAAAAGAGATATTTATATAAGAATATCATTCCTAGAAGATACATACACATAAGGTATAACCATTAAAGTTCTACCCAAGGTCTTAGCCTAGTCCTCTATAAATTCAAGTTAGTCATAATAAAATAAATGCACAACAACATGTTAATGTTAAAATATGAAAATCCATACAAGTATATCATATTATAAGAGACCATATATATATTTATCAGAAGTTATAAAAACCCATGAAATTTAATTAAAGAATTTCCATACCAAACTCAAAAAGTATATATATTGATTTTGATCCTATGTTCTTATATATGATTAATGAATGAACCCAAATCCCTAACAACTATAACAAGAATCCAATCATCAGTAACATAGAGGTATGTCGCATTTGAGCTAGAAGAGCACATGAAAACTTCCCAACCCGATCTCCACATAGCCTATATCCTTTCTACCATATCCTCAAAAGAGATGTATGAAAATAAAACCTCAGTCATTGATACCATTATGTACCACCCCTACTAGGATCTCCCAAATAAAAACCAAATGGAGATGTTACAAGACCTCTTATATGCCTCCCCATAATAAGGCGTAAGCCAACTAGTGACAAGGGACTATATGTGTAGTGCAGAGACTGTACCCTAAATAATAAAATCTGAAAAACTATGTAAACATAGTAATAAGATAAAAAAAGTATTGTGTAAGGTAACTAATATTCAGAAACACCATGTCACCCTAACATACAATGTTAGGTAAAATAGAAACCTAATGTTGTAGCTCAAACCAAGTATCAAGAAATATAAAAGTTAATAAATGAAGCAGTAATTGTCTAAAGTATGTCTTGACATTTCCTCCAAATCCAAGCCTCCATCTCCTGAACTCCCTATCATAGGGCCCTTTCCCTTCACTAGATACTTGATCATGAAATCTATACATTAATTGAGATTCCTAGTAAGGGTGCGAGTATAACCTAGTAAGACACCACCAAAGAATCTTTAAGAAGTGTAGATATATATAGAGAAATATTACAAGATAACAAATAAATACACATATAAGAAAACAATACCATATTGAGCATTAATGCACTTGCCAAGATGCAAAGGACCCAACTGTACCCACTTCAGATCTAGGCTTGAATAATAACTGAATGGTCATGTGAACTTTATAAGTAGAGGAGCTAGCCACAAGGCTACTTAGTAGTAGTATAGACCCAAGGCTATAGTTCAATCCACATATGGCTATCACGCCCCATCTCCAGGACCATGATAATAGGTCCTTCCATAGAAGGTTATCATGACCCATCGACACTACTTCCACTCAGGTATGTTCACTAAAAGCCATAATCACCCCAAGTCAAGGAACAATATTTAATTATACAATATTGATTACCTCAGTCCTATAGTCATGTCACATGCAGTGTATGAATATGATTCCCTTCTAGGGCCACCGATCCAGGATGTGTCTCCCTATCCCTTTTTTACAATGGATAGAGAAACAAAAATATAGAATATAAAAAATACATTACATGGAAATAATTTCATTATACCATACACATATATCCATATGAATATAACAACTACCATGGATCTCATGGGTTATATTCACACACACAAGTATTCAATGTCACATTATGGTTCTAAGTGCTATGAATATACAAAGACTAATATATCATGTTGTCCATGGAACCTATTGATATGCATGAATATGAAAAAATACATGAAAAAAACATAAGATCAAGTCCCTATATTTTAAGGATTTATAACCATTATCTTATTGATAAAAATCTTTGAGACCTTTCAAGAGACAATACCTAAGTCCCACTTATGCACCAACCAGATCATGCCAATATGCTATGGAAACATAGAAATTATCCCAATTAAATCCCATACCGTGTTATATAATGATATTTAAGAAGATTCAATTTACGAGGATTGGATATAAACCAATATACCAGTCAGGATTGGCTAAAATATCAATATTTGGGATTGATCAGTGGAAGGACACCAACAAAATAGATCCATCACTAATCTAACAATGATTTAATAATTAATCATTATATTGCTTCATAATCCATAGATCAATAAATGATATGCTTTATCTCTGATTTTTATCAAGGGAGTAGGGTTAGATCTAGAAAAAACAAGATGAATGGAGGTTCCAAAATAATACACCATAATTCCCAAAACACCCACACAGTTGGACCCACTAGAATTGATCTCATACAGGAATGAATTTAATATAGAGATCATGTAGAGTCTCTAGGATTAAAAGGGATATAATTAAGAAAAATATTGAGAAAATTATGATTAGTTGTATGCATTGAAGTGTATTATTACATCATTAAATCACATGTACATGGTTTTGTCACGCAGTTTTCCAAACCATGCACCAACTGTATGAGGATTTATGCCTCTTCTGGGATATATTATTATGTTGGTACATGTTTTAGTAAACCATACACCAACCATTATTTTCTCTTCTATCCTATGTTTCAATGTTTTTGGTGTATGTAACGGTGCGCTAACTGTGTGCACCCACATTCCTCTTCCAAACAAGACACACAGTTTCCTAAAATGAAATTTATAGTTTCCCTTGACCTTTCACCTATCCTGAACACCTTTTATGGCCCTTAAGATTATCTAAATCAGCCCGAAAACCCTGAAAATCACCCCAATCAATTAATAGTTCGAAAAAACATAAAAAGGGTAAAATAAACTCATAACACAAATTAAAAATCTATTCCATTAAAAAAATTTAGAAACAAAATTTGATATTACTGCTCGATAAATGAAATAATCACCTGGGTAGATAAAATATCTAAGATAGTATAGGATTTTTGTAAGCACATTTTTGTGTAGATGTTTCATACAACATAGTAACCATATAACTCATCAATGATGTTGCATAAAATATAGACTACTTCTACATAAGAAGCTATATAATACATAAATAACAATATGAAGAATAATGTCCAGGTAAACCGCATGTAATGAAAATGAAAAATTTATACCCAACATTACTGTTATTTCAATTATAATAAGATTTTTCAAATTAAGGAGGCATATAAAAGTTAACATTTGAAATATTTTTATCAATAACTGGATTTTTTAATCTGTTTTGTTTCTTTGTGAACTAAACTATGTCATTTTTCAATGTTTAATTTTCATTTGGAATAGCTTTTAAATCCTTATAGACATTTTCACATGTAGATAAAACTATATGTTTGAATCTATCATTTTCTTCTTTAAGTTTAAATAACCTAGATTCAAATTTCTTTTAGTATTACTCATTATGGGAAATATGAATCTTCATATTTTCATTTTCCTCTTTAATATTTTCCTTATATTTTATAAATTTAATATTCTTACATTTTAAATATCAATATTTTTCAAACATTTTGATACTATATTTCCTTAATTTATTTTTTTCTTTATGTATTTTTTTTAACTTTAGAAGTCAACGAATCATAATAATATCTAGAGTTGTACTCATAATTTGTTTCTTTTTTATCATAATAAATTGATCAGTTATCAACATTTGTTGGTGATAATGTAAAAGGAGAATCATGCAACTGAAAATGATTAGACATTACACAAATATTAACATGTTTTCAAACTATGTAATGATTGAATAAGGCACCTCACAGTTTGTATCCATTAAAGAAAGGTTCTCTATCTCTTGTTAACTTCCTAACTGACTACTGAATTTCGAAGTATCTAAACAATCATATACTCTAAAGAATGCTTGCCTCTCTGTTATCATGTTATTCACATAATTATTTGAATTCTTGAGTTTAGGATAGTTTGACATAATGATTCTTTTATTCATGAACACATATCACATTAGATTTCAATTAATTAATTTCACATTTGAAATACCATTTTAATTGGAAATGTTATTTCTACTAGTTTCTATACTTTTTTGGACTGCATTCCTTTTCCATTTTCTTATTTGGACACTCCAAATTAACTTTTATTGATTTTAAATATTTAAAAGAATGAAAATTAATTACTAAATATGTAAAAAAAATATATTAACCACATATAATTACGGAAAAAGATATATAAAAATATGAATAATTTTTTTAAAAAAAATTAATCAATAGAATATTTCAAAAAAAATTACAATGATGAATAATACTTAAGAATTATAATATTTCAAGATCCTCAAAAGTATTTATTTTCAATAATGAAAATACTAAATTTTGAAATCATCAAGAACTCTTCACATAACATTATAAAGAGTATAGTATCATGATTCTCTAACTACCATATAAGCAGCATGATTATCATGAATTTATTTGTTTCTATAATGATGTATGAGGTAGTATACATGAGTTCACCTACAATGCTAAATTTTGGGTCAACATCCTTAATTTATGGAAGATGTAAGTCATATGCTACACAATATAGCTGGAGTTACCCAGTGGGAAAGATTCACCACTATAAAATCATGAATATTTTGTGGTACCCTTTATTAGCACAAAAAAATGATGATAACGAGGTCATTTTATTAGCACTAAAAAAACACCGATAAAGGGTATCTTTATTAGCCTAAAAACAAGCACTAACAAAATTACCCCCTTTATCAGCATGTGTTTTAGCACAGATAAATGGTGATCTCCTCAAAAAAAAATATTATTAAAATCATATTTAAAATTCATATATATATATATATATATCATTTTCTTAAATATTATTTATATAATAATAAATATGTATTTACACTTATAATGTCATATATTTAGTGAAAAATGGGTCTCAAGTTAAATAAAAATTAATATTAATTTAAAATACTGACAAATTTATAATAATATACATTTAATAACATCTTATTATATCATTTCCAATTGTGTTTTTAAATTTAAAATATATATAACTTGTGTATACACACATGATTATATTCAAAAGTACATATATAAAATTAATTCAATTTTATATAGAAATAGACATGCATAATTAATTAATTTTTAATATTATCATTTTATATTTTTAGTTATCAATAATTAATAGTTCATATATTCTATTTATAATTATTAAATTGTATTCATTTTTTATATTTTAATTTAATATAAATTATTTTTTAATTTTTAATATATATATATATATATAATAATTTATAATTTATAATTTTTATTTTGTTAGTATTTTTACAATTGTATTCATTATTAATATATATTTATACATTTTTATTGATTAACATTTTACATTTTCAATATGGGTGTAATTTACATAATTAATATATGTATTAATTTTATTTTAAAATATATTCAATTTTTATTCTATTAAATTTATATAACTAATAAATCTTATTTATTTTTTAATATTTTTTTAATCTATTTTCTTTAAATAATTTTCACTCATTTTTAACAGTCACTCATTTAATATTATTTATTCAGTAATAAAAATTCTTTATTACTTTTTTATAATTTATTCATTATAAATATTTGTTTGTTTAACATTTTTTTAATTTATTATTTATTATTATTTTTTATACACATTAATTCGATAATAAATTTAATATTTCTAATATTGATATATATATATATATAAATAATATTTCCTTAGATATGATTTATATACAATAAAAGAAGGATTCATAATTTATTATTCATATATTTAGTGAACAATGAGTTATAAAATATTTAAAAATTAATATTAATAAAAATTATTGACAAATTATTATCGAGTAGTAGACATTTAATAACATAAAATTAATATGTAATTTTGTTTTTTTTCAATTTAAAAAAAAATCAATTTTTTGTAATATATATACACATTCTTTAACACACACCTATACAGAAATAATTCAATTTTATATAGAAACACACACTCATATAATATTTTGATAATTTATTTAATTGGGAAAATTAATTTAATTTTTTTATTTATTATTATTTAATATTTAATATATTATATTTTCATTTGGCATTTAAATTTTATATATTTTTATATTTTTATTTAATTCATTCTATTTATTTTATTTAAAATAAGTTATCTAATTTATTGATTTTTAATATTATTTATTCATTAATAATATTAATTATTTTTTAATGTTGTAGTAATTTATTTATTTTAATGTATATATGTTTTTTTGTTTTATGTTTTATTGATTTTTATTAATTATTTATACATACTAATTCTTTAATATTTAATGATTTTAATATTATAGTAATTTATATAATTAATTTGTATTCATTTTCATTTTAACATATATTCAAGTTTAATTTTTTATAATCTATATAATTAATAACACATATTAATTTTTTTAATATTTTCATAATCTATTAATTTTTTAAATTATTAATGTTCCCTCTTTTTTAACATTCATTTATTTAATATTATATATTAATTTATAATGTAAATTAATTTTTACATTTTTTTTATTTTTTATTTTTTATATTTATTTGTTTAATATTTTTATATGTTATTCATCTTCAATATATAAATAAATATATATATATATATATATATTAATTCACTAAAATTGAATTTTTTAATATGGTTGTAATGTACACAATTAATATGTATTCAATTTCAATTTAATATATAATCATTTTAATTTTTTTAATAATTTATAAAATTGATAAAACCTACTCATATTTTGTATATTTTTATATTCATTGTTAATGATTAAATTTCATTCATTTTTAACAATAATTCATTTAAAATGATTTATTCAATAATAAAGTTAATTATTATTTTTTGAAAATATTTATAATATATTCATTTGAAATTATAGTTCATTTAATATTTTTGTAAATAAATTTATAATGGTTTTATCATTGCTTCAAAAAATCACGCATAAAATATGCTTTTATAATCACTTTACTGAATGAAAAGATAAAACTCTTTCTAGTATTTTAAAATCAACCCAAATTGAAATCCCACTTCCCCATTCCATTCAAGGTCTTGCGGCACTCGACCGCTACTATTGCTCTCCCTTGAATTTTTTAGATGAATAGACCCTCCCGTAACTAAATGATTGTGCTTTATTGTACTCATTTTTAATCGATCTTGTATTGTTTCGTGATTTTAAGTTCTTATTATCTGATAATTGATATCTGAATCCCTATATTTGAATCTCCTTTTTCAATAGTATTTTGAAATGTGTGTTGAGGAATTTATTTCATAGATCCATGGGGTTTTCTATTTGGATTTATAGGGTTCCCTTTGTTAATAAATAGCATTCTTTAATGTCTTTGTATTATATTCAAATAAAAAATAAATATGTTTCCAAATGATTGTATATTATTTCACAAGGACCGTGAATCACTCATAAAATTCCCTAAATGTGGTGTGTCTCAATACAAAAAAGATTAAACAAGTCCCTAGAAAGTTGAATGGTACATTCCTATATTTCCAAGGTTTAGAAAACTATATAGATTCCAAGATATCAACAATAAATTTACATGGAACTCATATACAGGAATTAATGATGGGAAACAATATCACCCAGAAGACACACCTCAGTGTAAAAACATTTATTTTGAGTATCCTAAATTTGGAAATGATTAGAGACTCCTTTTTCTTGCATTATATACAGATTAAATGATTCATTTTGGTGTATAAAGAAGTACTAATAGTATATGACAAGTTATGTTGGTAAAATATAAATTTCCACCATAGTTATGCATAAAGCACAAATAAATTATTTTGTCTATGAATATATCTAAAACACAACCTGTTAATGAAATTTAAGACTATTTGGATTCATTTATTAAAGATCTAAAATTAACATGAGATACAATTGTTACATTATATGATGCTCATAGATGTGAATATGTCACATAGAGATCCATGGTGTACAGGATGATAAATGAATTTCTAGCTTATTGAACTTTATCAGGATATAAAATTAAAGTAATATTTGGGTGTCCCATTTGTGAAAAATGTATACACTCAAGTAGGATGAAACATTCCTTGAAGACTGTGTTTTTTAGAATTTGTTTCACACTGATGATATAAATGCTGAGTTTATATGACATCATTTAATAGTTATAAAAATCATTGTACAACACCATCTCTACTAATTGGTGATAAGTAGTTCAAGAATTTTAATGATATTGACACTATTTTTAGTAAAAAATAAGAAAAACCATACACAATTGGGTTGGAAGAAGTGATCAATTTTCTTTGAATTATCATACTAGTTCTGTTTGTGCATGATAAATTGTCCTGATCCCATGCATGTAGAAAAAATGTATGTGATATCATTTTTGTAATGTTACTAAATATACCAAAAAAAATAAAGGATGGAATTAAGGATATATTGGACTTGATTAATTTAGGGATAAGGGAAAATTTGGCACCATTGAATGGTTAAATATGAACTTTTCTTCCACATGTATCTTACGCTCTATCGAGAAAATAAAATTTTCAATTTTTTTATCTTTCTTAAAATTATAAAATTTTGAAAGGGGTACAAATAAAATTTCAAGAATGTCATGTTGATGACTAATTTAAAGTTAATGGGTGTAAAATCATATGTTTTTCATGTTTAGATGAAGGATTTAATACATGTGGCTTTACATTGCATCCTGCTAAAAAATATATGGCATACATTAAGCAGACATTTTTTCTCTTCCAAAGCCACATGTTATAATATTAGAGACCTAGTGAAGGTTCCAGTCTTGAATAAGGAATTTATAGTCAGATTATGTGAATTGGAAATATTTTTACCATAACTATTATTTAATATGATAGTCTACCTGATGGTTCACATTGTTATTACAATTCAACTTTGTGGTCTTGTACATCATATATGGTTTTACCACATTGAATGGTATATGATGATTTTGAATGGGTACATCAAGAATTAAAGTTTCCTTGAAGATTTCAATTCAAAGTGTATTATTGTTGAAGAAGTTTTACAATTATGTACTTATTACCTGTCAGATTTTGGTAGCATTGGCATCCCAAAATCTCCTCAGGATGGAAGTCTTGTCGGTGAAAGGATTTTTGGAAGATATTTTGAAATAATTACCATTATAGAGGAGGATCAAGAACACCTTTAAATTTTAAATATTAGAGCATATTTTTCACCAGATGTTATAGCTCAAAAATTAATTCTTATACATTGTAACCCATAAAGAACTGAAATATGGATTTAAAATATGCATAATCAACATTTTATAGGATTATTTTGAGATCATATTTATAAGTATCTATCTGAAAATATGATTTCAATTGTTTAATTACTTTGATTACTGTCTATAGGACCAAGTATAAAAGTATTATCAAACAATGGTTATGTATTTAATGGCCATATATTCCATATAAAGGAATAATATGAAACCAATATGATGAATAATAGAATAGTTATTCCCATGCCATAAGTGATATGTGTATTCGGTTCCATGGGTAAAAATCAAAATTATTTGAATATTTCATACATTGGTATCATCAAAAAAATATATATGTTAGATTATAGAGAATTTCAAGTGCCGATTTTAATTTTAAAATGGGTTGATAACATGTTTGTAGTTAAATTCAATGACTTTGGCTTATTAAAGACGAATTTTAGTATAGAATGGTATAATGATGTGCCATTTAAAATAGAATAACAAGTTGTGAAAGTATTTTATGTCCCATATCCTACAAAAAGAAATTGGCCAATTATTTTGTTGGAGACTAAAACTGTAACATCCCAAGTAAGTAATAAATAATAGATATTTTTATCTATGTCTATTAATGAATTAGATAGTATTTTAGAGGCTTAAAATGAAAATAAATCCAATCTTAAGCATGGAATACACTAATATTCTTAAAAGATTGTTTTACTACCTTTTGATGGAAAACCCTTTTTAAATCTATCTTTTGACAATTTTATAAGCTATGTTTGTCAAAATAAAATTATTATTTATGATTGGGACATCAAAATTTACTTTGTGTGAATTTTTGGTATTTTTCCGAGAAAGTTCATTTTTTAATGAATAGTGAAAAATGTTGTATTTTAATTCAAGACCTCTTTTTAATATAATTTATTTATATGATTAGATTATATTTTGAATTGGTTTTGAAGTAAAATTAGAATATATTTTTACCATTTTATCTAATGGTGGTCATTGGAATCAATTTCACTTTGAAATTGGACGTAAACTAGTGTCAATC
This sequence comes from Viscum album, assembly GCA_963277665.1. Taxonomy (NCBI): domain Eukaryota; kingdom Viridiplantae; phylum Streptophyta; class Magnoliopsida; order Santalales; family Viscaceae; genus Viscum; species Viscum album. The sequence goes on from OY728135.1 coordinate 110,329,040, forward strand.
TTTTGATACTTATTGTTTCATAAAAACACGCTATTTGTCATGAAAGCGGGAATTAATTATTAAATTAATTAATGTGAATTATATGTTTTGAATTTTGTAAAATAGACTTCATTTTTGAATTCGGAATATCAAATATATCTTAGGGTGAATTTTTGGTAATTTTCTGAAAAACTCTAATTTTTGATGAATAGTGAAACCACTAAGTGGTAATCAAGCAAACTGATTTTTCAGTTAAATGAAAGTTTACCACTAATGTGTATTGAATTTTGAAAATACGACATACATGGTTGTCATTAGTATGTAAAATGTGGTTCAATGGGATGAAAATTATTTTTTGGTGAATAATAACTTTTTTCATTAATCGCGATTAGAGGTAATTTGTGTAATTTAAGGTAAAAATGATATTATAAAAATGTGAAAACACCATGAAACTTGTCCTACACCTATTGGGTGAGTCATGGCCGACCAATACAACCCATGGGTCGATTTAGGGGACCCCATGGAGCCACTTGGGTGAGATAATGACTTTAATGCCTTTTTTTTTAAATAAAGGTGAAAATGACACTAACATAAATTATTTTACTAAAACAATTTTTAGAAGGGGTTATACTAATCATATTTTATTCTATAAATAGTAATTGGAAATATAAAAAGATTTACTACATCATAGTATTTGTTTTATAATTTTTAGACATTAAATAAATTAAATTATTTATGAAATCATGATGATGCAGCGATGACCTCATTATTTATCGATTTAAATAAAATGGAAAGATAATGTAATATATAATCCCTACCCATGTCAAAAACCTATTGGATGAGTGGATTTAGAACCCTTATTACCTTATCCTCGAATTATATCAATGTAGTACCTTTTTAATATGAATCTCTTTTTAAAATAAAGTAACTTATCTTTACTTTCCAAAAGTGCCTCTCCTCTCCTCTTATAAAAGGCCCCCACCTATACCTCATTTCACACACTCCTCAAGCCTTTGGCTCGGACATCCCCTGCCCATTTACTCTCTCCACATCCATCTCCTCATCCTAGATGATTCCTTTGGGGCATAATCCTTTCAAATGAATCATTTAGGCTCAAATCAAAAGGAGTTACACTTTTAAAGGTAATTCATTCTCTCATGTTCATTTGTGTTATTTTGCTTCTCCAACCCCCTAAACTCTTTTTATTTACTTCTTTTGTAACAACTACAGTATCTTAAATATAATAGGATGTTGTTATAAGATTTATTCGAGCTACACTCTCACACAACTACATCAAATGGTTAAAGAACATACGGTTTCCGTGGATGGCGAAATTCTGCCTCCCGAAACGATGATTGTTCAATACTCATTTAACACCTTCAAAGGTGGCCATTATGATGTAACTATTTTTATATATGATATATAATATGTTTATTTTTTCCTTAAGCTTCTGTTTTTTTTCATTTTGGGCATACCTTTATGGTTTCCATTACGGGTAAACGCGATATCTTCATTTAAGGAAGTGCGGACTACCGCCCCCTCAAAGTGATTTGATTCGTTAAATACCATATGTGGGACGTATAAAGGATGGAACTATGATATTATATATGATATTATACTGGAATTATAATATACCTTTATATCATTATGATTCCATTCTATAAAATACGAAATAGAAATGAAAGTAGCGTTCATGCGTACGTACAGCTTACCGTCTCCATGAACGGTGCATTTCATTTCTTACCTCTAAATGATTATGTAATATTATAAATGTACGTATATACTGGATATATATGATATATATGATATATACATCATGATTATAATTCTGGATATAATGGATACATGAACAACTTGTAATTATAAAGGGATTATTTTTGACTCAAGTACCAATGATCATTAAAACGACAGTTATTAACTTAAATAATTACATAGTGTTTATGACATGGCAATAAGTGATATAAAAGGAATAATGAACTTGAAAAATGTTCTTAAACAAGTATAAATTAACTCAAGTTTATTATTCAGGAGATTAATGAACGACCGAGTCAAGTCGGACCCGAGGTATGGGACTTCATCTCAATCTCCTTTCATTGAGGCATATTTTATTTTATACACAACTTTCTTTTATACGGTGTATAAACCCCTTTGACTTTTACGTTTATCCAAAAGGAATATTTTTTATACGAAGAGTTTTACAAAACGACAAAAGGGAATGTTTTTGTCGTACGTATGCGGTGACAACGACTTCTCCGCCGCCGTAACCATTATTTGAGTTTCGGCTTCCTCTACAAGCCATTCCTTCTTTTTTAAACGAAAAATAAATACCATGTTTTACTTTTCTTTTCTTTTGGTATTGAAAATGGTTTTCATAATATTTTTATATCAATGTGTGGTATTGATATCTTGTGATTGAATGGTGGAAATTTTATGTTTCCTTTATGCATGTTTTATGTGATATGATTATGTTGAGGTTCTTGGGCATTATTATGAAGACGGGTGGTTCCGTGATAGACTAAGGGCAGGTGAGCCCGATATAGCTCTCCAATGCATTGGGTAACGCGAAGGAGTGAAACGTTAAGGTTTCTCCGAAGAGATTTAGGGAATATACTGTGATGGGTATTCCAAACGTAACCAAGAGGGTTACTCCCTACGTAAGAATGTTATGAATGCCTCAAGTTAGCTTTATGTCTTATGATTTCTATGATTTATTCATGATTTGATGAGGTATGTTAAAGTGCTTATGTTTTATGGGTAAAGTATGATTTCATTCTTATGTATATATGTACCCTTGTTTCCTTTACATGTTTTTATAACCCATACTGAGCTTTTTATGCTCATACCAAGTTTTTTTTGAAATGTTTTTCACAGGTCAAGGGAAAGGTACATGATATGATGATGGTGTCAAGAAAGAATCCATGTTTTATTTTAAATATGTTTCCATTGATGGGAATGAAGAATACTATCTTTATGTAACCACTTTGTTCATATGTGGAATGTAATGCAAGTTTTATGATCTAATTCTTTAAAACTCTAAACCTGAAAAGATCCTCAATGTGTAATCTTGTAATAACTCAAGATTAAGTAAGGTTTAAGGCTGGGGCCTTATAGTTGGTATCAAAGGTCGGTTTAGACAACTTTAGGAGTTAGAAAATTGTTAAGTTATAAGTTAATTTATGATATGATTGAAATGATATAGCATTTACAGATTACCATGTTGCTTCGCCTAAGATATTTCTGTGTTCAGAATGGTTTTCCGCAGAGGAAACAAAGCAGCTATGTTGGGACGACATCAGGAGGAAGACAACCTTCCAAATCAGCAACCTGAGATGGTCGGAATCGGAACTGAACAGTTTGTTGCAGTGATGGCACAATTGAATCAGGCTATAAATGGTGGTGGTATCCATGCACGAGATCAGCCAGATCAACCACATAGGAACATGTTAGTGGTGGAACATTTCATGAGGAAAAATCCCCCATCATTCAGAGGATCATCTGACCCTGTGCAAGCTGAAGGGTGGATTAAAGCACTGGAGAAGATTTTTTATGTCATGGGGTGTTCAGACAATCAAAAGGTTAGTCTTGCTATTTACCATTTGGAGGGTGAGGCAGATCAGTGGTGGTCGATGGTTAAAAATATCTGGGATGCTGATGAGATTTATGCTCTTGACTGGGATGAATTCAAAGGTATGTTTCTTGAGAAGTATTTTCCTAAGACTGTTCGACTTAGGATGGAAAAGAAATTCTTGGAATTGAGGCAAGAGGAAGACTCAGTGGCTACCTATGAAGAAAGGTTCACTCGATTGGCAAGGTATGCTCCAAATTTTATCTGAGACCTTGATAGTAAAATCAATCGTTTTTACTCAGGATTAAAGCCAAAATATCGAAGGGATTTAGCTTATCGTGAGTTTAAAATTTATGAAAAGCTTGTTCGATGTGCTGAGAAGGTGGAAATGGAGTTTGCCGATGACCAAGTGTTCTATAACAACCAAACAGAAGAAGAGACCGAGGTGGCAGGAGAAAGGTAAGAATTATTCAAAAAAGTCTGATGGTAAGAAAACTAAGTTTCCAGTTTGTGATAAATGTGGAAAAAGGCATGCTGGGGAATGTCTTCTGAATTCTGGAAAGTGCTACCGATGTTGTAAGTTGGGACATAAGGCTCGTGATTGCACTGAAAAGGATCAAGGTGAAGGTAAGACCAAGTTTGATTTACAGTTAGTGAAATGTTATAAGTGCAATGAGATGGGTCACTATGCAAACGAGTGTCCGACAAAGAGCTTGAGTGATGGGAAGCAGTTAGACTACAAGCAGAAAGGAGTGGTGAAATCTTTTGCAACTACTTCGGCAGATGTCGGGCCATCAAATGAAGTTGTATCAGGTACTTTGTTTGTTTTTTCAGATTATGCCAGTGTGTTGTTTGATTCGGGGTATACACATTCATTCATCTCTGAAACCTTTTCTAGTAAAATGGGAATACCATCTCAAGAAGTGACTCCTGAACTTGTGGTAAAAACACCTGGGGGAAATGTTGAGGCAAAAAGAATTTATAAGAATCTTCATATCCTTATCTGTGGAAAGAACCTACTTGCAAACCTTATTGTTCTACCTCTAGTAGAGTTTGATGTTATCCTGGGTATGGATTGGCTCTCTATTTACCATGCTAAGATTGACTGTAGAGCCAAAGAAGTTTATTTTCAGAAAGAATTTCAGTTTGTGTACAAGAATGAACCCTTACTATTGATAACTTATCAAGAGGCCGAGAAACTTGTAAAATATGGAAATGAATGTTACCTTGCACACATCGTTAAAAATAAAGGAACTGTTCAGATTAATGATGTGCCAGTGGTAAATGAGTATCCTGATGTTTTTCCTGATGAGTTGCCTGGAATAATACCAGATCGGGAAGTTGAGTTTACTGTTGACTTAGTTCCTGATGCTAAGCCAATTTCAAAACCCCCTTATCGAATGGCTCAAATTGAACTTTTAGAGTTGAAGGAGGAATTGCATGATTTATTAGAGAAAGGTTTCATTCGACCTAGCACATCACCATGGGGTGCCCTTATTTTATTTGTTAAAAATAAAGATGGTTCTATGAGACTTTGCATTGATTATAGAGCCTTGAATAATATCTCTATTAAGAACAAATATCCTTTACCTCATATCGATGATTTGTTTGATCAGCTCCAGGGAGCTCATTTTTTTCAAAGATTGACTTGAGATCGGGGTACCATCAGCTGAAGGTAAAGGAGGCAGATATTCCGAAGACCGCGTTCCGTATGAGATATGGCCATTATGAATTTGTAGTAATGCCTTTTGGGCTAACTAATTCACCTGCTTTATTCATGGACTTAATGAATATAATTTTCCATGAGTTCTTGGATAAGTTTGTGGTGGTTTTCATTGATGATATTTTGGTGTTTTCTAAAAGTAAAGAGGAGCATGAAATACATTTAAGGGTTATCTTGCAAACCTTAAAAGAAAAGAAATTGTATGGGAAATTCAGGAAGTGGGATTTTTGGTTGCAACAAATTTCTTTCCTTGGTCACATTGTTTCTAAAGATGGGATAACTGTTGATCCTGCAAAAACAAAATTTGTTGAAGACTGGCCAAGACCCAAAAATGTAACTGAGATTCGTAGCTTCCTTGGTTTGGCAGGCTATTACCGAAGGTTTGTTAGAAAATTTTCACGGTTATCTAGTCCAATGACTAAGCTAACTCGGAAGGGTGTTAAGTTTATCTGGACAAAAGAATGTGATGATTGTTTTCAGGAATTGAAAAGAAGATTGTTGAATGCTCCAGTTTTGGCACTACCTTCCAGGAATGGTGAGTTTGTTATATATAGTGATGCTTCATTGAATGGACTTGGTTGCATCCTAATGCAGAATGATCAGGTAATTGCTTATGCTTCATGACAGTTGAAAACTCATGAGGTAAATTACCCTACACATGATTTGGAATTAGCTGCTGTTGTTTTTGCTTTAAAAATTTGGAGGCATCATTTGTATGGAGTAAATTGTGAAATATATACTGATCACAAAAGTTTAAAGTATATATTCACTCAGAAAGAGTGAAACTTGATAGAAAGGAGATGGCTAGAATTAATCAAGGATTATGATTGTACAATTCATTACCATCCGGGAAAAGCAAATAAAGTGGCTGATGCTTTGAGTCGAAAAAGTAATGCTTTATTAGAAATGTTGCGTTTGGAACGTGATCCTTTGGTTAAGGATTTGATGAACTTTGGCATAGAAGTTGTTGGTGCAGGAAGTCTTTCTGTTTTGTTTCAGGTATCAGTGAGATCTTCTCTATCAGGCAGAATCAAGCAAGCACAGAAGCAAGACAGTGAGTTGCAGAAAAAGGTAGAGCTGGTTCAGAAAGGTAAGTTGCCTGAGTTCAACATTGATAATGATTGTGTTTTGAGATTTGGGAAGAGATTGTGTGTGCCTTGTGATTCACAGTTGAAGAGAGATTTGTTATGTGAAGCTCATAGTTCTCCGTTTTCAGTTCATCCGGGCAGTACTAAGATGTATAGAGATCTACGGGAGTATTACTGGTGGGATGGAATGAAAAGGGATATTGCTGATTTTACTGTGAGGTGTTTGGCATGTCAATAGGTTAAAGCAGAGCGGCAGTTACCAAAAGGGATGCTTCAGCCTTTACCAGTTCCAGAGTGGAAATGGGAGAATATATCCATGGACTTTGTTGTGGGATTACCGAAGACATCTCGAGGTAATAATGCAATCTGGGTTATTGTTGATCGCTTGACCAAGTCTGCTCATTTCCTTACTATACGAGATACTTTTTCTCTTGATCAACTTTCCCGTTTGTATCTTAAAGAGATAGTCAGGTTACATGGAGTTCCTCTCTCCATTGTATCTGACAGTGATCCCAGGTTTACTTCTAACTTTTGGAAAGGCCTTCAGAAGTCGTTGGGTACTGAATTAAATTTTAGTACAGCTTTTCATCCTCAATCAGATGGGCAGTCAGAACGAACAATTCAGACCTTGGAGGATATGCTACGAGCTTGTTCGATGGATTATCAGGGAAGTTGGGACCAACATCTTTCTTTGGTTGAATTTTTATATAATAACAGTTTTCATTCCAGTATACAGATGGAACCATTTCATGCATTATATGGGATGCGGTGTCGAACTCCAGCTTTCTGGGATGAAGTGGGTGAAAGGAAGTTGATGGGACCAGAATTGGTAGAAGAGATGGTAGAAAAAGTTCAGCTGATTCAGAAGCACATGAGAATAGCTCAGAGCAGGCAGAAGAGTTATGCAGATAACCGGAGGAAGGATCTATCTTTCGAGGTAGGTGATCATGTTTTTCTCAAAGTATCACCATGGAAAAGTGTGATGTGATTTGGTAAGAAAGGAAAGCTGAGTCCAAGGTTTATTGGACCATATAAAATTCTGGAGAGAGTTGGATCAGTTGCATACCGGGTGGCTTTACCTCCGAGTTTATCTCAGGTACACAATGTTTTTCACGTTTCGATGTTGAGAAAGTACATGCCAGATCCATCTCATGTTTTGAGTCCAGAGGTAGTTCAACTGGAAGAGAACCTATCTTATGAGGAACAATCGGTCCAGATTTTTGACCACAGGGAGCAAGTGTTACGGAATAAGGTGATTCACCAGGTAAAGGTTTTGTGGAAAAACCACAAGATTGAAGAGGCAACATGGGAATCTGAAAATGCAATGAGGGATAAGTACCCCCATTTATTCGATAAGTAAATAAATTGCGGGGACACAATTTTCTAAAGGGGGGAAGGATGTAACATCCCATGTAAGTAATAAATAATAGATATTTTTATCTATGTCTATTAATGAATTAGATAGTGTTTTAGAGACTTAAAATGAAAATAAATCCAATCTTAAGTATGGAATACACTAATATTCTTAAAAGATTATTTTACGGCCTTTTGATGGAAAACCCTTTTTAAATCTATCTTTTGAAAATTTTATAAGCTATGTTTGTCAAAATAAAATTATTATTTATGATTGGGTCATCAAAATTTACTTTGTGTGAATTTTTGGTATTTTTCCGAGAAAGTTCATTTTTAATGAATAGTGAAAAATGTTGTATTTTAATTCAAAACCTCTTTTTAATATAATTTATTTATATGATTAGATTATATTTTGAATTGGTTTTGAAGTTAAATTAGAATATACTTTTACCATTTTATCCAATGGTGGTCATTGGAATCAATTTCACTTTGAAATTGGGCTTAAACTAGTGTCAATCTTTTGATACTTATTGTTTCATAAAAACACGCTATTTGTCATGACAGCGGATATTAATTATTAAATTAATAAATGTGACTTATATGTTTTGAATTTTGTAAAATAGACTTCATTTTTGAATTCGGAATATCAAATATAGCTTAGGGTTAATTTTTGGTAATTTTCTGAAAAACTCCAATTTTTGATGAATAGTGAAACCACTAAGTGGTAATCAAGCAAACTGATTTTTCAGTTAAATGAAAGTTTACCACTAATGTGTATTGAATTTTGAAAATCCGACATACATGGTTGTCATTAGTATGTAAAATGTGGTTCAATGGGATGAAAATAATTTTTTGGTGAATAGTAACTTTTTTCATTAATCACGATTAGAGGTAATTAGTGTAATTTAAGTTAAAAATGATATTATAAAAATGTGAAAAAACCATGACACTTGTCCTACACCTATTGGGTGAGTCATGGCCGACCACGACAACCCATGGGTCGATTTAGGGGACCCCATGGAGCCACTTGGGGGAGATAATGACTTTAATGCCTTTTTTTTAAATAAAGGTGAAAATGACACTAACATAAATTGTTTTACTAAAAAAAATTTTAGAAGGGGTTATACTAATCATATTTTTGTCTATAAATAGTCATTGGAAATCTAAAACGATTTCATACATCATAGTATTTGTTTTATAATTTTTAGACATTAAATAAATTAAATAATTAATGACATCATGATGATGCAGCGATGACCTCATTATTTAACGATTTAAATAAAATGGAAAGATAATGTAATATATAAGACCTAAACATGTCCAAAACCTATTGGATGAGTGGATTTCGAACCCTTATTACTTTATCCTCAAATTATATCAATGTGGGACCTTTTGAATCCGAAACGCTTTTTAAAATAAAGTAACTTATCTTTACTTTCCAAAAGTGCCCCTCCTTTCCTCTTATAAAAAGCCCCCACCTATACCTCATTTCACACACTACTCAAGCCTTTGGATCGGCCATCACCTAACCATTTACTCTCTCCACATCCCTCTCATAATCCTAGAGGATTCCCTTTGGGCATAATCCTTTCAAAGGAAGCCTTTAGGCTCAAATCAAAAGGAGTTACACTTTTAAAGGTAATTCATTCTCTCATGTTCATTTGTGTTATTTTGCTTCTCCAACCCCCTAAACTCTTTTTATTTACTTCTTTTGTAACAAAACCAGAATCTCCAATATACTAGAATGTTGTTATAAGATTTATTCGAGCTACACTCTCACACAACTACATCAAATGGTTAAAGAACATACGGTTTCCGTGGATGGCGAAATTCTGCCTCCCAAAACGATGATTGTTCAATACTCATTTAACACCTTCAAAGGTGGCCATTATGATGTCACTATTTTTATATATGATATATAATATGTTTATTTTTTCCTTAAGCTTCTATTTTTTTTTTCATTTTGGGCATACCTTTATCGTTTCCATTATGGGTAAACGCGATATCTTCATTTAAGGAAGTGCGGACTACCGCCCCCTCAAAGTGATTTGATTCGTTAAATACCATATGTGGGACGTATAAAGGATGGAACTATGATATTATATATGATATTATACTGGAATTATAATATAACTTTATATCATTTTGATTCCATTCTATAAAATACGAAATAGAAATGAAAGTAGCGTTCATGCGTACGTACGACTTACCGTCTCCATGAACGGTGCATTTCATTTCTTACCTCTAAATGATTATGTAATATTATAAATGCACATATATAATAGATATATATGATATATATGATATATACATCATGATTATAATTCTGGATATAATGGATACATGAACAACTTGTAATTATAAAGGGATTATTTTTGACTCAAGTACCAATGATCGTTAAAACGACCGTTATTAACTTAAATAATTACATAGTGTTCATGACATGGCAATAAGTGATATAAAAGGAATAATGAAATTGAAAAAGGTTCTTAAACAAGTATAAATTAACTCAAGTTTATTATTCAGGAGATTAAAGAACGACCGAGTCAAGTCGGACCCGAGGTACGGGACTTCGTCTCAATCTCCTTTCATTGAGGCATATTTAATTTTATACACAACTTTCTTTTATACGGTGTATAAACCCCTTTGACTTTTACGTTTATCCAAAAGGAATCTTTTTTATACGAAGCATTTTACAAAATGACAAAAGGGAATGTTTTTGTCGTACGTATGCGGCGACAACAACTTCTCCACCGCCGTAACCATTATTTGAGTTTCGGCTTCCTCTACAAGCCATTCCTTCTTTTTTAAATGAAAAATAAATACCATGTTTTACTTTTATTTTATTTTGGTATTGAAAATGGTTTTCATAATATTTTTATATCAATGTGTGGTATTGATATCTTGTGATTGACTGGTGGAAATGTTATGTTTCCATTATGCATGTTTTATGTGAAACGATTATGTTGAGGTTCTTGGGAATTATTATGAAGACGGGTGGTTCCGTGATAGACTAAGGGCGGGTGAGCCAGATATAGCTATCCAATGCTTTGGGTAATGCGAAGGAGTGAAACGTTAAGGTTTCTCCAAATAGATTTAGGGAATATACTGTGATGGGTATTCCAAACGTAACCAAGATGGTTACTCCCTACGTAAGAATGTTATGAATGCCTCAAGTTACCTTTATGTCTTATGATTTCTATGATTTATTCATGATTTGATGAGGTATGTTAAAGTGCTTATGTTTTATGGGTAAATTATGATTTCATTCTTATGTATATATGTACCCTTGTTTCCTTTCCATGTTTTTATAACCCATACTGAGCTTTTTATGCTCATCCCATGTTTTTTTGAAATGTTTTTCACAGGTCAAGGGAAAGGTACATGATATGATGATGGTGTCAAGAAAGAATCCATGTTTTATTTTAAATATGTTTCCATTGATGGGAATGAAGAATACTATCTTTATGTAACCACTTTGTTCATATGTGGAATGTAATGCAAGTTTTATGATCAATTCTCTAAAACTCAAAACCCGAAAAGATCCTCAATGTGTAATCTTGTAATAACTCAAGATTAAGTAAGGTTTAAGGCTGGGGCCTTATAAAAACAACTAAAAATCCAGATGAAAATTCAATTGTGGATGAATTTTTATTTTGAGAACAAAATCATCTCACAATTTTCCCAATATAAAAATAGTATTTTATGTTATAGAGGACTACATAGAGGGGATTTTGATACTCGGTATAGAATCCAAAACCCATCAACCTTTAAAGAAAAAATGGGAGTTTAATGAATTTTTTTATTTGGTTTTAATTATACTATGATTTAAAAATAAATTATTTTAGATATATTATTTTTAATAAATATAAATTAATATTTTTACTAGTCATGCAGATAATGACTTCTCCACACATCGATGTTACCAATCCCAAGGATGAAGACAATATTAACACTAAATATGATGAATTTTTAATAGATAAAAAAATGTGGATTAAAAGATTATGATAAGTTTTCCATCAACATGGTAACTGAATTTATTAACTGAAGAAGCAATGGTTAAAATGTTGGGGTTTGATGGAATCAACGTGGCTATCCTGTTGAACCTAACAAGTCAATGTTCATTAGTAACTTTAGGGTCACAATTCTAACGAATATACAGATTGATACAGATAAATGAAACAATTCCATGAATTCATTAAGAATAATCATTTGGGATGATATTAGGGTAATTCCATGATATAATTTTCCCATTTTACAAGAAAATTATATAATGAAATATTGATTTAATTTTCATTATACCTTATAGAGATCATTTATTTTAGATTTTTTCCATAAGAAACATGTATTAATGGTTTCTTAAAAATCTCATAGATCATTTCAAACACTTTTGAAAAACTGGTAACTCAAGGATACTGGGGGAAAAGTAAACCCCCACCCACCAGCTATGTTCATACACATTATTGACAATGAAACATTAAAATATTTAAATAGTTTCCTTAATGAAGAATCCTTTTAGCTGGATTATAATTGATAATATTTTCTTTTACATTGTATATTTTATCCACTATTGATGATGAAAAATATGTGTTATAAGATATTTTAAGGAATAAACTAGAATTTCAATTTGATTCGGGGCTAAAAGGATTTGAAAATCCATCTATGGGCCTTAGTCCGCAATGGTCAATAATATTTGTTAATATTGAACTTTTCAAAAGTCACCACACACCATGGAGGATTGAGGTGGTGTCCTCAGCATAGCGTATGTCCATTCATGGATGTCACCGGCCACCACAGTGGTTTGAGGTGGTATCCTCCACGCAGTGTATGTCTATTCACGGAACTCTCCAACCATTTTGGAATTTATAATCTTCTGTTAAAGTCACTATCACTTACAAAACCAATCTCCTCACCTTCAATGAGCCTATAAATACCTCCAACCATCTTAATTTTTATGGGAAATGATCTTTTTAAATTCCATTAAAAACATTTAATTTACAAAACTTAAACATTTATGAGCCAAAGATTATATATACATACCAATGTAGATATCTTTTGCAAACCAGCCTCCCATAGGTTCTTGAGTACTTCATACCATGTTAGAGATACCTTTTATGAAGCCCCTTGGACTTCAAGAAAGAAGATACACCTTCATGGTTCTTGGGGTTTCATGAGATAATTATTATTTATGAAAGAATCCCTAGAAGAAATAATCCTTTACACTAATCAAATAATATATGTTTCACGAAGGGATTTTCTTTATGGGATCCTGAATTTAGTGACATCCCTGACCTTCAAAAAAATTTCCTTCATGAAAACCATCCACCAGACCTATCAATGGTTCCTCATTTCATCATATATAATTTAATGAATGTTGAGATCACAGGTACCCCATGCCCATTCAAACACATTCCATACACACATCAATGTTCGGTGTGACTGGTATCATTAGCCCTCATGCCTGACCTATTTTCATCATGAATAAACTAAAAAATTATTCCTAATTATTCTTATAACCATAAGCACCATAATTCCCCTTTCTGCTAAGCATAGTCACTTGAACATCAAGAACCATGGTTTCCACTTCTCTATGGTATTGTTTACACCACACACCAACTAGAGGAATCTGTACATTGGAATCATAATCACAAAAAGTGACATCATCAAGGGATGAACCTCTTATAATTATAATCTCACATTCATATGTCCCACACCATCCTTTCCCACCATGGGATGATCCACCTACTTTGAGAAACTCACATGCATAAGTCCCTATGCCGTCCTTCCCCATAAATGGAATGATCCTACTGCTTTGGGCATCCCATAGGCATATCCCCACAGCATACCTCATTAATGCTTCTTCCATTATGCGATAATCCTTACCTCATGATGTTAAATGGTGTGGACTATTCCATTCACATGACCTCAAATTTTGGCATCTAACTATGTGGGATTTGAACCATGTTTATTAATAGGTTATCTAGGATGCCTCCCAATGTTCCAACCATAACTAGGATACCTCTATGAGTTTCAATAATAACTTCCAAACATACCTGGGATTCCTCTTTGAGGGTCAATCTCGATCCCTATAATCCAATCCAATCTTCATGTTTTCACATGGAAGAACGACAACACAAAAGTGTGATCATCTTCTTGCTAGGAACACACTTAAAATCATAAACCCCAATGTTTGTTAATCTTTCCTCTAGGAACAAACATAAAATCTCAAACACTAATGTGTGATCATGTTCCCCCTGGGTACACACATAAAATCTCAAACCCCAATTTGTGATCATCTTCTCCCTATGAAGACACATTAAATCTGAAAACCAAATGTCTGATTATCATCTCCCAGAGAACAAACATATTTTATCAAACTCCAATGTGTGATCATGTTCCTACTGGGAAAAAAATTATCTTCTCAAACCCCAAAGTTGGAAAATTTTTCCCTATGGGTACATACCTATACTCATAACATTCAGATACATTTACACACAAGGTGTTAAACCTGTGACCAACCTGTCCACACAAGACATTAATCCTGTGACTAACCTATCACCATATGACGTTAATCCTGTGACCAACCTATCCCAAAAAAACAATGAACTTGTGACCTAATGTAGAATATTTACCCTATAAAATTAACATGATAATCCGTAGGAAAAAAATCCTTATACGTATTATTCCCTTGGAGTCAACTACTTCATGGATGGCATAAGATGCCTTAGATATAATACCTAAGATTCCTTAAATGAGAGAGTCTAATGAATTAAAAAGGGGATGAATTTTCAGGTGGAAAACCTTACCCATAATCTAGAGATTTCTGTACATTTCCAATGTCACTATCTACACTAACCAAAGTATTTTTCCCTATCGAGGTAGATGAAACATAATTAATATGTGTCCACCTTGATATGTTACAGGGAATGGGTTTCATGAACATGAATCAATTATACCAGGGAGGCATAGACTAGGAGACATAGTTAATGTTGGAATCCATTGAAGGAGAAAATTAAATATTGTCATCCTATTTTGATTAAGGATACTACAACACCAAATTATGATGATAGAATCCACTTGCCTTTAGAATGCAGGAATGAATGGAAAAAACAGCATGTCACCACCAGATGATGTGCATGCTGATGGAATGGTTTCAGAAAAAATGGTGAACCCAACATGAATCAATTCTCCTTTAACTATGAGGATTCATAAAGTTAAGGAAATCTCATATTTTTATTTCATTGAATCTAGATATTCAACACTAGGTCCCTCCAAATAAGCATTAGCCTCAACATGAAACTCTCATGTGACTTTGGGTAGATAAAGTTAGGCATCCTTGTTCTATGAAATCATGAAAGTGGTTACTTTCATTGACTTAGAGATAATGGATGATGATGGTGCATTGGGAATCACATTCATTAGATCTATACAGACATATGATTCCATATACCTTACAGGACTAAATCTATAAGAGATAGATGACCAAATGCTACTAGGATTAGGGTAATAGGAATGTTGGTGTTGAAATCCTATACAACAATGTCTCTTCTATGGAAACCACCACTTCGTTAATTAATGGGTTCCCATTTCCCATTTTACTATCCATGATCATCCAAAGGAGGGTGATCTATGCCCTTGTTTATTGATATCAAAGAGAGGGTGTTATTCCTTTAAGGGACATAGACTCAAAACAACATGAAGCATTGGTACCTCACTGACACAGCCATCCCCAAGGGATGTCCTATAGAGACCTAGTATTAACATACATGGATATCACATCATTTTAGATGAATACTCAGCACATTATAAATGTACATGACTGCGGACTATAATAGTTTAGTGTATTTTAAAACATGGATCACAATCTTCTAACTTGGTGAAAGATCTTTAAAGTTTTACACAAAGACCACCCCATTTAGTACTCCTACTTAAAACCATTCATCATAACCTTGGAAAATTAAACATAAGAAAGGTTGAGATCAGATTCTTAGTAAGGGTAAATTTAAGAGATACGTAAGAATAAAAAAGCATAAGGGTATGACAAAAGGATAATAACATTGGAAAATTGTACCCTACATATCAAACAATATAAACATGAATCATGGCATAAATATTAGAAGTTCATAAGACATGAATCATACGGGAATAAATAGAATAATACATGAAAGAAGAACATAGGAATATGTCATGGAATTTTTGGCATTCACATATTCTTGTAAAATCATCCCCTATAAATCAGGTCTCATTACCACAACTTATTAGGGAACTTCATGGTGGCTATACCTACTATGTGGGATACACCACCATCCCTAGTCACAGAACTTTCTTTATAGTAGAATGGGTCCACTCCCAAAACATATTAGAAGTCATGGATAACTCTTAAGACCATATTATTAGTCAAGGTCCACTCCCAAGACCATCTTAGTGGTAAAGGTTCTCTCCCAAGACCATCCTAGAGAAAAAAGTCCTTTACCAAACCGAGTTCACTCCTGGTTCCAGCTATCCCTATCTGATGAGATATAAATATTTACCTAATGAACTAGAGGGAGATATAGGTCCCACCCATCACATAATTAAATCATACATACATGTGCAAAAATATCATAAGAAATCATACATTAACCCGTGGAATGAAATGGGTATTAAAAACATGTAATCAAATTATAACTTGTGCAGAAGAGATAGGTTTCAAAATAATTTCATTTAATCATAACCCATTAAAAGAATAGGGATTCATAAGTATATAACCAATGAACTAGAAAAAGGTTTCCTAATAATATGACCCATTAAAGGGAAATATGTTTTATAAAAATATAACCCGTGAAATAGAAATGAGTTGCATAAACATAATTCCATCAAATCATAAACCACTCAGAAAAAGAATATGAATTGAACCCATCAATAATATCCCCAGTAATCTATGAGTAACACCAATATATTTAATCTTAGATGGAAAATATTCTTGAATGATATTTTAAAACCATTTATTGAGGAAAATGTTCTTTCTTCTTTTAAAAATAAATTTTAAAATATAAAACCTTTCAAAAACTACTCTCTTTGAAAATAACCTGGAAAGATTATAATGGAAGATTTAAAATCATTTTTAAAAACCTTTTCCATGAAAACTTATAAATGACACTTGAAAAAAATATAAAATTATTTTTAAAAATATAAAACAACTGAAAAACTTTTTCATTGAAAATAGATATGATGACTTATAAGGTAAGTTTGAAAATATTTTTAAATCCCTTTTCTTTAAAAAATTAAAAAGGAAGCTTGAAATTTTTTTGAAAATATTTTTCATTGAAAACTTATTAATGACGCTTGAAGATCATTTTGAAAATGTTTATCCTTGAGAACTTATAAAGGAGGCGTAATAATCATTTAAATCGCCTTTTAAACATAATTTGTTTTTGAAAAAATTTCAATTTTAAAACCACTTTCAAAAAATGAATGTCCAGAATATTCAGATAAATATTTTTAACAAGAAATTAATCTTGTAAAATTGAAAATTAAGACTCATTTAAATGAAAATCATGCCTATTGATAAATCCGTACATTCCAAACATTCATTTTTCCCTCAAAAAAGATTAGAAAAGTTCCTCGATTGAAATATGAAAAGAAGATTACTTTTTTAATTTTTTTTATTAAATAGGTAAAACATTGGTATTGATGTCTTTTAATGGTCTTATGAGAATGTAATATTATTTTTGAAAATATGTTTAGAAAATATGGTTTTTAATGAACACATATTTTTGACCTGAGAGAGGGATAAAGTTGAATTTTCATGAAAACACATTATTAATTATCGTAAGTACCAAAGAGTGTTAGAATGTTACTATTATATAAACATACCATGAATTAGAAGAGGAGAATAAATTCCATGAGGGTTCTTGAGATATGGATTATAAAATTTCATCAATGAAATCATAATCATAGACAATCCCGATAAATGATGAGATTGTAGTAATAAACTGTTACCACTTTGGTAACTTTGAATCATAATCCCCAGGAATGATTAACATTAAATGAATCTTTAAATATCATGAAAATATTAGATTCATGGTATAAAATGTCAAAGGGAAGTATGTAAACCTTGTATAATATTATAGGCGCATAACATGCCATGTGTCTCTAATAAGGCAAATTGAGGTAAAATTACTTTACCGATTTGGTAAAATTTGAACAATAAAACCACATAAAATAGAGCTCATCAAATATATATGTAAATAAACATAAATTTAATTATAATTATCATATAATACATTTATGTTATGTATATACATGACATAAAATAAACTAGTGGTGAATAAGTCATATGTCTCACAAGAAATAAATGTAACATTAGAAACCCCTTAATACTTTAGTAACTTTTTAATCATGTGACCTATGTAAGAATAACATCAATTGAAAATTTATTATCATTAAATGAATTAAATCAATGGTAAAACATTTCTTAGGGAATTATATACACCACACAAAAGAATAATTGGTGAATATATCATATATCTCACAGAAATAAAATTGAAACAAAAAGACCCATACTTTAAGTCATGAATTTCATTTTACACATTCAATAATCCTGTATAATAAATATAAGTTTATTATAAATCTACCAAATTACCATATTCATATATATAATACTACGTATTATTTGATTATGACCTTATTCCAAGTGTATAAAGTGTTTTTAACGTCAGTTTTTCATGATTTTTAATTTTAGTTATAAGGAAACATTATTAAAGGAGACATTTTAAATAAATTTATAACATTGGTTAAAATAGTTGACATTCAAAATTAATTAATTATTGGTTTTTTCAGGCCAGTTAATTAATAACTGATGTGAAAAACCAGTTTTCCACATTGAATATTAGATTACCGATGTAAAAAACAAATTATTCGTGTTGGTTATAGAATAGACAACATGGAAACCATCATGATTAAGGATTTTTCACATCAGTTATTTGATAAAAAAATGAAAACCCCATTAAGAATGTTTTTGCTGTTGGTTGTCAAAAAACCAATGTGAAAAACCAAATTTTTTAAATAATTTTACTTTTAACTAACCTCTAAACTAAAGATAAGAAAAGAAACATTAGAAAATAAATAATAAACATAAAAACAATAATAGAAGAAAAACATCCAATAAAAACCATTTACAATTAAAACAACAAAATTTATAATGTTATGAAAAAAAACTATAATCAAACAAAACATGTAAAATGATTTTCCCATCCAATTTCATTTACAATTACAACTTAAAAGTTACAATATCGAGTTCAAAAAAACTAAAGTAAAACCAAAGCTGTAAAAGGATTTTCCCATTCAACTTGTAAGTGAATGAGATATTGTGAATATAAGTCAAAGGGTCATCGAAAAGATTAAATTTTAAAGGAAATCATTTTACAAGTATTATGAATAAAATGAAAATATTATGGAAAAGTTTATAAAGAAATATAACATGGTGGTACTTTGTAACTATCCTAGTTGAAATTATTTCATACATAAATATTAACACATATTATCCACACTATTTTCCAGTTCTTATTTATTACAATGTTGTTTAAATGATTTTGTCAATTAAAAATAATATTATTCAGTTCTATATCCAAAATAAACTAATTATAAATGAAAATTCAAATTTTCTTTTACATATGTGATCTTAGTGCTCTTTTTCTTTATGGTCGCTCGAAAGAAATTACACGCCCTATTAGAAAATAATAAGAATTAAACAAATTAAAAATTTATTATAATATAAAAAAGTATTAAGATTTTCAAACATATATTTACAATACATCCATAAAATTTTGTCACATGTCTCCATGGATAGAGTATAACCAGTAAAGTGTCCTCTCCCTTGGACGTAAATCACCTAACATCCAACATCCACTAATATAAAATAAAGTTTAATGTTAGTGGTTATTATATTAATATATTTATAAAACATTGTGAAATATATGTTTCATATTCTTAAAGGTAAGGAAATATCCAACACTAAATAATCAAATACTTTTTAATTATTACAACAATATAAATTGTTCTTTCTACTTCAGTCAATGTCCTCATTAGAGGTGAAATGAAATGTGGGTCCATAAATCCATATACATCAGTCTTTTTATGCTCCTTAAACATTTTATAAAGACAGATAATACAAAATAATCATATGTATAAATTTTCAATAAACTAAATGCATATAAAGACTTATGGTAAGACATACTTGGAGAAAATTGAATCATGTTGATGCCCAACTACTATCCAGTTACAAGCTCCATGATATCATTTTTCAAAAGTGCTAAAATCATTAAATTCCCACAAACACAAAATTCCATTGGAATCTCATAAACACCTGACAAAAAAATTGAATATCTTGACAATCTATCAAGACTACTAGAATCTCTATCTGAAATCATATCTCTTTGTATTTTCTATTGTCTATATAGTATTTCATTACCTTTAAAAAATTATTGTAAAAAAATAAATAAATATAATTTAAAATGTTAAAATAAATTTAATAAAAAAATGAAATAAAAGATAAAATATACACATACCACTATGGTAATATGTCACAGAAGTCTAGGTGGGAAAACTAAAAAGTGGCCAAATATTTTTCCAACTATACTCACCTCATCTGTAAGTAATGGTAATACTACTGATATATCTATAATATCTTGTATAGTGAACCTATAATACTCTATCTCAAACTATTGATGATGAATGGTATCTCCAATATAAAATATCATCCCATATGCAACAATATGAAACTGTGGATCATCAATATATAACTCAAAATAATGGGGAAGCTCTAGAGGAGGGGGTGCAGGAGTAGGATAAGGAGTTGGGTCTACAACCGGATGTGGAGGAGCAATCTGAAACTGCCATTGCATATATATAGACATCAACTGTACCAAAAATATGATCTTATATTCAATTTTCACATAAATATCCTGAAATTTATCCTCCAAAGATTATATTTTTTTTATAAAAACCCTCAATTTAAAAATCAGAATAATGTGAAAATATTTTTTATACTGATAAACCTATAGGGTATCCTCATACATGATCCATGTGTTCAGGTTTTCCCAATGTTGTATCTAAAATATACTTCCCACCCTCAGCTAAAAAGTCCTCTTATGTGATCTGATCATCAAGAGAATCTTGTATGAATTATTTGAAACATTCTTTACTGAATCAAAATATATAAAGAATTGAATTAACTTAAATAAGTAAATAAAGTAAGCATTTTCCCATCCTCTCAGCTACAACTTTCAACTCTTTCATAAGATATTGTCCTTTTTTTCTCATCTGAGCCCTCTTTCACATTGCATGTCTAACTAGGGGTAGAGGGGAAACCTTTGTAGATCTTGAAGAATGAGCTCTTGGTTTTTGAAAATTTTCTTCCATCATTTGTTCTTCCAATAAAGTATAACCTCTTTGAGATAAAGTATTAAGGTATATGTTTCTAGATTGGATCTCCTGATGATATCTCCTCAATTATTATAAATTAAGAAGAAATAAATCAGTAATAAATCATTAAGAAGATCATTAATATAAAAAACCTTATAAAAGGTATCATTGCACTTACCAAAATGATTATTTTATTTTACTTTAAGAAAATCAGTTTTATGTACCTTCATCTATAAAGGGATATATATCACCTGGATTATGAAGTTCCTATACCCAAAAATGAAATCTGATGTGAGGGTTGATTCGAAATTCATCTATCTCTTATCATCCAATGATAAAAATTCCCTTCTGACTCCTTTTGTGTTAGGTATATCATATTTCATCTGATAATAAGGGAGAAAACATATAATAATATAAAAATTTCAAATTACATAAAATAATAACAAATAATCTTACCAAAACGGTCACTATCAATTGATATTGTTCCTATTTTTCAACACTTCACCAATCATCAATCAAAATACTAAGTTTTCTTTTATCCTAAACTAATGTAAAACTCTTGAATTGTTTTAAATTAGGACCTCTTAGAATATCATTATCATCAATGTATACCGGTATCCTATTGTCCTGGCTATGGGAAACTAATAATTTTGGTAAACGTGTGCTACCACGTTTACCAACCATTGAAATCTTTTTTGATACTGTGTGAGTAGGTGTCTCTAATAAAGAAGGATATAGATCATCAGGAGGATCATATGCATGTTCCTCCCTAGAGGGATGAGTACGCTCATCTTTAGAGTAATATGGTTGATCAGTTGATTGATCTGTCATTATCCTATAAATCAATTCAATCAATTAGTATAAAAATATACAAATTAATGTATTACAATACTAATATAAATAAAAACGATAAATTATCATACAATAAAGTAAAATAAATAAAACTTAACACATTTTTATTCATTTTTTTTATATATCAATAAAATGCTAGCAACAATAATGAGACATGAAATTTCATGTAAACTAATAAAATAAAATCCAAAAATGGTGTGTGAATATTAAAAATTCTCCAACCTAAAAAATCATTTTTTAGAAAAACAATATTTTTTCTGTATACCCTTATAAAATATTTTTGTTTCTATTTACCATATTAGATTTAAAATAATTTTACTTCAAAAAATTCAATTATCAGATAAGTTACATAAGGGTAAACATGTTAAACTAAACAAAACTAAACTAACATAAACATTCAATTTAACTTATTAGTTAATGTATGTGTTTTAATAAACAAAACAAAACAAAATTAAAATATCTATCATTTTATGAAATTTAATAAAGTATTCAAGAAATAATCACATGTTAAGACCTATAATATTATGAATGTACTGAATATTTATTTTCCCAAATTCCTTCATCATGATCATTTTTTAGTGCACAAACCATATTTAAAACATGCTCATCAATATTATATGTTAATCTTTCCAAGGAAGTGGGGATCTCACATAAATAAAAACCTTCACCATGTTTATCATCACCAACATACTTCTTTCCCTTGTAAAAAAAATACACTACATATTAGATTGATCAGGAACATAGAAAAGTTTTTTTCCATGTGCTTCCATTATAAAAGTACCAGTTGTGTATTCCAATCTATTGAGATTTATAAGTGTCATTCCAAGTTCATCATGTCTGACACTGTTGTTACTGATAAGGCATTTGAAATTAAATACTGGAACTTGAAATTTAATGTAATAAACCTCCAATATTTCTTCAATGACTCCATAATATTCACTTGATGCAGAAACTGGGTTTTTCCTTTTAGCACTCGAAAAAAATTCATTACTTCTCCAAACACTAATACACTACTATTTTTGAACTGCACTTATATTGTCCTGATCTCTCATGTGAAATGTATATCTATTAATGTCATACACAAACCATGTCATCAAATTTAAACTTTGACCACCCACTAACCATCTCAATGTTTCTAATTTAGCTAATCTACCAAGTATGATCACATTAAACCATGGAGAAAAGTTTTTTATGCTCATTCAAAATCCACATATCTTTTTACTTTGCGTAAAATTGTGTTAACACATCAATAGAAAACCTTATATATAGTTGAGCATCATCTAAGTTATTCAATATATATAAATATAGCTTCTTTATCTATTCACCTATCAAAGATGTGACTTTCAAGCCATGGTTACCCTTTCCATTGTAATAAACTCATTCATAATGAGATGGAAGAAAACCAATGTACTGCACTGTAGACAAATAGATTGCACAAAACTTTGTAGCCTCCTTGGAAATATAATTTTCAATAATGGAGGATTAGGGATGATATGGATTCTTAACATACCCCTTAAATACCTACATACCTTTTAAAAAGATACATCCAACGTAGATATACAGGTCCACAAATCTTTATTTCTTGATCAAAAAGAACTATTAAATACACAGTGATATCAAAAAAAGATAGAGGAAATTACATTTCCAATTGATAGAGTATATAAATTTCTTTTTTTACCAAATTGTTCAAAGTATTTAGATCAATAAACTTATTACAAATTGAATTGAAAAAATAATACACCTTCATGATAGTCATTTTGACGTGGATGGGAAATATTTCATGCAATGCAACCTATAGGAGTTATTGCATCATGAAATTAAAATCATGAAATTTTATACCTATCATCTTCCAATCATTTAAAGTCACACAAGATTTAACATTTGAAAAATAACCATGAAGCACTTTGATATCATGAAGACACTAAAAAAATACAATTTTTTCCCTCATGGATAATGTATGAAATTCCGGTGGAAAGAATTTTTACCTTCCATCATGAGTGTGAACTAACTCCAAACATATTCTTATTGAGAGTAAGTCCAATATTTCATTCAAACCTTCTTTATTCATTCCTTTAATATCTAACAATGTTCCAATAAATCTATGACAAATATTATTCACTATATGCATGAAATCATTTTTTTTGTTTGGCCTCATTATATCTCCAATATGGTAGCTCAAAATATATTATCAATTTCTTACAAATATTTCTATCATTACTAGATTTATGTGTCATTTCAAATGTCAAATCAAGGGTTCTCACCCTCTCAAAATACTGATCAGTGGAGAAAGGTTTTGAATAAATACCAAATTCTTATAAGCCATTGAATTATCTTTTAATATTTTATTAGAGTAATCTATATAAAGAAACTTTTGATGAACCATCTTTATTGTTTTAATCCCATGATGTAGTTGATAATATAAAGTTTATTGTTAAAAAATTAGACTTGTTTTATTCCCCTTAACACTGTATCTAGAAAAATTTCAATATGGTAGAAAGTCATTAATAATAAAAATAATCATTGCATGTAGTTGAAAATATTCCATTTTATAACAATCATACACCCTAATACCATCCTCCAATACGAGTTTCAAATCATCAATTAATGGTGACTAGAAAACATCGATATCATTTCTCGGCTATTTTGGCCCAGTGATCATTAGACTCAACATGACATATTTGTGATTCATACAAAATCTAAGAGATAAGTTGTAAATTACCAATAAACAGTCCATGAACTATGTGTGCTACTAAGGATTTAATATTAATTCATTCCATCCATGTGTATTCCAAGTTTGAGATTTCTAAATTGATTTCTGAATGTTGGAAACTACTGGTCAAATTTATGACATTGTACACAATCAGATGCATACCTAAAATTTATATTATATATTTTCTAATCAAAATGCCATCATAACCTTTTTTCAGTATGTGAATTTTCAAATAAATATTTCAAATGAGGAATTATAGGAAGATACCAAAATTCCTTAGAATGGGTGTCTGTAACTACAAAATTAGAATGAAATTTTTCTTTTAACTTATAACATGTCATCCCACATTTATGACACATTGATAGAAATTAATATTCCTTCATATATAGAACACATTAATTTAGAAAGATATGTATTTTTTATACCCTAATATCATAGGGAATATTATTTTTATTACATTGTAATGTGAATCAGGATCATCATTATCATTAGGAAGAATATCTTTCAGCAATTGTAGAAAATTACTAAAACTTTTTTCACTCCATGAAAGTTTTTCCTTCGAGTTAATCAATATTGACACTAATGATAAAAACATAAATTCCATATATCTCAGATACAATGGTTTTTTAGCATTACCATATTGACTCTCAATTGGTGTTTCTTTATCAATTGTCTCTAATTCAATATCATGAATCATTTCTTCACTTTCATCAGAGTTATCATCTTACAAAGCATTATCATCAATAGATCTAAACTTTTTCCCAATTTCACCATGAAAAATATAACTACTGTGACATGTATTGAAACCATGAAAAATCAAATAATCTTTGATCTCTCTTCTTTTCAACTTCTCGTGTTTAAACATTTCGGGAATGGACAAAAAACATGTCATTATTTGGAACATTTCATTTAAAAAATTCTAAAAAATCACTAACAGATTACTAATATTCATCACTTATTTGAAGTTCCATAATCCAATATTGACTCATTATTATCTATAAAAAATATAAAAAATAAATATGAATAACAAAAATCTTATCAAAAAAATATTGTGGTGATAAAAGTTAGTTAGAGGGCCAAATAGAATATTATTTCACTTATAATCATGTTAGTAAATTAATAGAATGTAAAATTTCAAAACCCCATTAAAGAAAATAGGGTATCAAATACATGAATATATTTCCAATACTTTGGAGGGATATAATAAATTCACTGATCAAATAATGATTAACGATAGATTTTACTAGAACATAATTGAGAAAATAATCATAATCAGAACATATCATATTTAAAACTGGATACATAAATTTAATTAAAAGGTATTTTAAAAAATTTTATCATAATATATACAAAAAATAAGTTTGGTGGGGTCATTATAGTATATATCATGTGGAGAATAAGAATCATTAATGGGTGTTGATATAGATGAAAATTACATTATAATATCATTATATATTTACATTTAAAATTAAGAAGATATTATATTTAAATTTTTTAAAACTTTATTACATATATAGAGTAATTTATAAAATATTGAGATTAAAAATGACATTAAAAAATATAGAAAACAAAAAAGGGAAACATTACAAGGAAAATAGAAACTTTTGATGAGAAAATTCATTTGTGTAAAAGGAAATAAAAAATACATACCATTCAAACATTTCTAAAGTGAAAATTAATGAATATAACGTTATGTAATTATAAAAAAATATAAATTATTACCTTATCTTATTTTAAAAAAAAATATAAACTAATGTAATTCAAGCTTTCATAAATATTTAACTCCATAATTATCTTGTTTCCTGTAACCAAATATCTCATATTTGATAATATTTCATACATCATATATGTTCCTATAACACCCTCACACTGAAACAATATTGGATACCAAATAATATTATTAATTTTTATTGGATTTCAATCTAATTTAGTTAATATATATCTTGAAAAAAAGTCAGTTATTTATTAATAACTAGATTTTCATTTTTTTCATTTTTTAAATATATTCTACAATCATTAAAAGGTGAAAATCAATCTACATTAAAATAAATATTATGGAAAATAACTTCCTTGTTACATCTTGATCCTCATGCATATAGGAGTCAACATGAAGTTCAGAAGATTATAAATTTTTCAAATTCGGAAAATTAGTTAAAAGTTGAATTCATTGATTCAAAACATGTCAAAATATCATATATATACCTAATATGAATTATATAGAAAGTGAAAATATCCATACCAGACAAAATTATGGTTTATCAACAATGCTTATAATTCATTCTTTAAGCATTGGAGACCACTCAGATCAGGAGACAAAAATTATCATATATGGAAAGGATAACAACCTTTGTTGGTAAAAATAAATTAACCACAGAATAATGTAAAATAATTTGATCATGTAATTACTCAAGAAATAAATGTACCACAAGTACTTAATCAAGAACATGCTGAATTATATATAATTCCTAATCGATATTATGACAACATACCTTTGGTTGAACTAGTTGGTGATGAAAAATAAATATATTCAAACAACAAATGATGAGTACGATGAAACTATAGGGTATATGAATATGGTAATGTGATAATGGAGTCCACCAAATAGAAAAAATAGGGGTTAGGGATACCACACCATGGAATGATTGAAAAGAGAGAAACGATAATGTGTTAGGCTTACTTGAAAGATGAGGAGATCAATCTTTGATGCACAATGATAAGGTTGATGAAACCTTATGTTTTATGAAGATCATAATGAAAGATTGAAGTCGTCCAAATCTAATAAATGATCGATTTAGGGCTTCTATGTGAGAGAAATGAGAGTTGTCATCACAAGAATGGTAGACTGAGAAATGTTTCCATTGACAATTTATAAAATTTTAAAAGGTTTATACTGTCGGTTATTTATTAACTGATGTTATAAAGATGTATACATTGCTTTTTCACAATGTTTATTTAATAACTGACATGAAAAAGTGGTTTTTATTTTTAGTTATTTCAAACTGACATTAAAAACCAATGAAAACTTGTTTTTAACATTGGTTCTTTAATAATCGATGCGAGAAACATGCGAAGATTACTTTTCCACATCGGTTATATAAGAACCAACGTGAAAAAGAAAATTTAAAAGATATTAATGTTGATTATAAATAACCCACATTAAAAAATAGACATTAAAAATAGTTTTTTACTAGTGTATATTACCTTGTTATTAATAATTTCATGTCAATGTTATGTTTTGGGTAATAACCGATTTGTTTCTCAAACATGTTTTCACTTGTTATTTTTGGCCCTTATACATAGACCATGATTTAATTATTTCTAAAATGTAAAACCTGATATAAATATCATATATATTCAGTATATATGTATTTATAATAATCTATATGATAGAAGTAGAGAATCATATACACCATTCATTGAGATGGTAGGTTGTACGGACACATGAATGTTGTTTCCATTTTCATGAAGTTTTAAATGAATGAGAAGTAAATGATGTATCTATATAAATTATCATTCTATTAGAATTAATATTTCATAAATATCAAATATTTTTAATAAACCCATACTTAATACATTCCATCTAATGTGTGAAGGAATCACATCACTTTGAGGAGGCGGTAATCCACACTCCCACAAATGATGTTATCGTATTCCCACAAAATGAAAAGCATGAATGTATGTGTTATATAATAATAAAATAAGTATAAATTAATAATAAATATCATATATATCATATATAAATAGTAATTAAATAATTATTCTTCACTATAATAGGAGGTAATGGATGAATGAATGACGTTGTTTTGCAATGGGGTAGTTCGCCGTACACACGACTGGTGATTGTATATCACATTTGATTGATATTTGAGTGAGTGTCAGTCTTACCCATAACACAAAAAAATCTCATAATATTGGTTATACTTAGGTTATTACATAATAATTTAATAAAAAGAATCTATGGGCCGTAGAAATAAATAAAACAAAAGTTCTTATTGATGTATGTTACTTCTTCTTTGGGAAACTCCTTTTGGTTTTCACCAAAGTGATTCATTAGCTAGATTTCTGCCTAAAAAGGGGATTCTATGTTGGTATTATTTTTGTTTTCATATTACCTGGGTAGGGGTTGGATGATTTAAATTGTTTTATAGGTGTGAAGAAGTGGGGGGGGGGGTAATGTCCTTTTATAGTGGAGTAGGAGTGAAATACTTGTAAATATGATAAGGTAATCACTATTGGAAGGTCTTCCTTATATAATTTGCCTCCCTTAATTTTCAATTTTTGAGAAAAGGGAGGATATGGTATAAATATGGGCATTAAATGACTTTTTTACATTTGTCTATGGAATTTGGACCCTTAAGTTAATGTTTAACCACTAAGTAAAATCGTTCTTACCTTTATCTTTGTAATTAAATTTAATTACTTTTAATAATCGATTTGGTCAAAATAAATTTAAACTTAAAAGAAATTATATATTATACAGATTAAAAATATTGAATCCATTTTTACATATTCAAAACATAGATGTGGTATAAATTAATTTAATATT
The DNA here is from genome assembly GCA_963277665.1 of Viscum album. Taxonomy (NCBI): domain Eukaryota; kingdom Viridiplantae; phylum Streptophyta; class Magnoliopsida; order Santalales; family Viscaceae; genus Viscum; species Viscum album. The sequence goes on from OY728135.1 coordinate 110,358,260, forward strand.
AATCCCATAGTGGTAACGGGAAAGCGGGTTTTTGACGTAAAAAGTTTAAAAGAAACAAATGTTTTTATATCCAATTTCAATGTGATATTTATTAAAATGTACTAAATTGAATTTATTTTTTTATAATTTAACTAATTAAAATTCAAAAATAATTTAAAATAAAATCTAACTATATAAATAAAATAGATGAAAAATTAGTTCTCTATTAAAATTCAGTATTTTTTACTATTCATCAAAAAATAAAATATCTTAGAAAAATACCAAAAATTCACCAAAAGTAAAATTTGATATTCCTATTTCAATGATAAAGTTTATTTTTTAAAATAATTTTTTTAAAAATTGTAAAAAGTAAGTTTTAAAATAGGTTCTCCATTAAAAGACCGTAAAATTACCTTTTACAAATATACATCCTTTTATTTTTTAAATTGGATTTTATTCAACCTTATACCTTTAAAATCTATTGGATGAGTATAAAAAAATTATTGAATATATAATTTACATATTTTATTAAAAATATTCTTCAAAATATTTTTTTTATTTATTGAGATATTTTTTTTATAAATAGAAAAATAGTTTTCTTAGAAAAATATTTTCTTTATTTTCAGATAGTTCCTACTTTCATATTTAACTAACTAATAACCAAATGATTCATCTTATAAATGTGTGTAAATCATATTTTCACAATTTAGTTAACATTATTCAGAACTTTCATTACAACATATAGGTGGTAACTATAATAATATTTTAATAACAATATTAATAGTATATTTTAGTTTGGTAAAACATGGCATTACATGTAATACATGTTTTTGAAGGAACTCGACAATGTGTATAACACAAGACAAACTTAGTTTTGTGTGTAGTATAAGATAATATAATTGTTGTGTGTAGTTAAAGGTTAACTTGGTGTTACATGCAATGCATTCTATCAATGAAATTGAATTAATTCAATAAAAAATTAATACATAAAAACTCAGGGTGTTACATTCTACCCCCTTAAAATAAATTTCACCGATGAAATTCTTATAGTTCATTAATAGTTTAATACTTGAAAGTTCTTTTTATATAAACCCACATAATTAAAATAAATAATCTAACTTAACATCAAAAGGGAAATATGGGATCATCATAGTTACCCAAATTAACTAACAACTAGGTTTCCACATAGAAGAACATAGGTGGAAAATGGAAATATGGACGTGGAAGAGAAATATAACTAACATTTTTTGATGGAGAGTGATAGGGAATAAGGTTATAAGGAAGTTAAATATATCAAATCCATAACCTAAAGAGTCTTGAAAAAGGTCATTGAGATCATAATAAATGATGATAACATGAAAAAATTAAATTTCAAGACCCTTTTTCCTAAAGTTAAAGAATTTTTCTGAGATGAAGTACTTACACGATTTCAGGAGAACCTCCCCTTTGTTATTACTTGATCAATTTCCAACTCTTATCTTATTCTACGAAATTAAGGTTGATTTTTCAATCTAGAAGCATAAGTAGATCAATATATTCATAAATATAATGAGATGTCATTACACCTATATTTATCAAAAAATATGGTTAGCACATGTTATCCAATTTGCATAAATCCTCACATGGTGAGATAATACCATAATATCTAAAACCTCATCTAAAGTTTAACATAAACCATTCCAAAAATGGTTTACATTATAACCCTTCCAAAATATGGATGTCCAAATCATTAGAGAGAAGGTCACTAAATTTGTCTAAATTTTCTTATCATTAATCCCCTATATATTATAAAGTAGATCTTGGTAGTCATATACCATACATGTGAATACCTTCATCATGTATTCTCTTGAAACATGGTAATAGCCTAAATTACCATAAATCATTATTAAAAACACACATGCTTTTCTTTCATTACATAAAATAGAGGTTATTAGATATATTCCAAAAATCCAAAAAAAGATGTTATAAACTTCATCAATGATAGTTTAAACCACTTTTTCGACAAATCATTAATCGATTCCAAGATAATCAGTACCATACAATTTTCTTTATCCAAACATCATTTTCATACCATGAGGAAGATATTAAGGGTTACCAATCTTATGACCATGTGTTTCCCATGAATATCAACATTCCAGAAAATCACATTTCTAGTCCCTCAGAACCATTCAACATATTCTTCTAATTACATAGTGAAATTACTTAAACAGAAAAATCACTATATATTTAACAATTCATATAACATAATCCTTGAAACCAAATACGTAAAAAATCGATTTTTCCTCTTTATCAATAATCCATTAAAAAGGATGCCTAATCCTACTACTTAATAACTATTTACATTCACATTTCACTTGTAATATCATAATAAACAACAATATAAGCATTAATTTCACCACCTTACAGATTGTCTTTGTGAGATTTCCACTTAGGACATCGATTTTCATAATGCCCATTAATTCCACATTTAATGAATTTAACTATAAATGATGTATTTGGTAGTCCATTTTGTTCATTCATTGTGTTAACCGAACATTTCATTTTCCCCTTCCATTTACATTCATTGTGTCCTTCTTTCCCATAGTCAAAACATCTTACTATTCAACTAGGGCATTCACTTGGGGGCTTCCTCTAACATTCTTGACATGTAGGAAACTAAATCTTATTTATTATATGGTATACATTACCTAAATTCTCAATGAAATCTTTCATTCTCTTATTTAGTGAGAATGAGAGTTGATTTAGGTAAACATTGTTAATCATGTTTTATGAAAACTGATTAGGCATGACCAAAATGTCCCTCACTCCTACGATCATCCCATTTGACTGCTCATCAATAATTTTTTGGGTCACATTCAATGTTAACCCAGTTCGTTCTAGTTACCATCATTTACTAAAGCTAGAAAGCATAGTATAACTAAAACTTATCATAGTAGAAAACCACACAATCTTCAAAAATATCTTATATGATTTATAAATTATGACACATTCATCAATCGATGAAAAATTAGTCTTATCCATAGATTCCTCCCAAGGAATATCATTAGAAATATCCCTATGTATCTCACTAACGTTTTATGATCTGAGATTCTATAGGATGACTAAACCATTCAATTGATACCAACAATAGATACCTTGGATTATCATACATGGATTGTACATTCATTTAAGAGAATATTCATCACATTAGAAAATTATATGCTCGAGGAACTTAATAGTTGAGTATCCTTGGAAACATGGAACCCAATATTTTAACTTTTTAAATGATCTTAATTGTTTCCCACAATGAACTACCCATTTAGTAATCCTTTTTAAAAAATTTATTCATATCACGGGGAAAGAAAGAAAAAGAAAGGGTGATTTTGGATGCTCAATAAGGGTAAATAAAAGAGATATGTATGCATAAAATAATCATAAGGGTATTAAAACTTGAGAAAAACGTTTTAAAATCACACCCTTCATACCAGGAAACATAAACATAAATCATGGAATAATGATTAGCAGTTCATAAGACATGAATTATAAGGTAATCAAGTGAATAATATATGAAATAATAACATGGTAATAATACATGGAATTTGTGGCATACACATAACCATGTGAAATAATTCCTTATAAGTCAAGGATCATTTCCAAAACATACGAGAGAACTTTATAAAGGATACACCTACTGGGTGGGACACACCACCATCCCTAGTCACAACCCTTTCCTTATACTAGAATAATTTCACTCTCCAAACCATATTAGTAGTCAAGGTTCACTCTCAAGACCATTTTAGTATCCATGGTTCACTCCCAAGACCATATTAGTAGTCAAGGATCACTCCCATGTCCATGTTGGTGGAAAACGTCCTTTACTAAACCATGTTCACTGATTTTTATATCCACGTCAATATCTTGAGATATAAATCATCACTGAATGCATTAGAGGGAGATAGAGGTCCCACCCATCCCATAATGAAACCATATATACGTGTGCTACATGATCATAAATTATTATATCATAACCCATGAAATGAAATGGGTATCATAATCATGTCATCATATCGTAACCTGTGGAAAAGAGACAGGTCTCATAATCATTTCATCAAATAATAACCCCTAAAAATAAGCGGGGTTTATAAGTATTTATCTCAGAAAATTGAAAAGGGTTTCATAAAAATATAACCCATGAAAGATAAATGGGTTTTATAAACATATAACATATGAAGAATAAATTGGTATCATAGAAATCATTCTATAAAAACATAAACCATTCAATGAAATAAATCATTGGAACCCTTGGATCATATCCCTTGTAAGTAATGAGTAATTCAAATGGATTTCATCTTATATATAATATAATTTTAAAATATATTTTAAAAACATTTATTTAAGAAAATAATCTTTTATCTTTGAAAAATTCATTTTAAAACAATTTTTTTTAAAAACCATTTTCCTTGAAAATAACCTTTGAAATTATAAATAAATATTGAATATAATTTAGAAAACCATTTTCTCTGAAATAATATAATGGAATATTGAAAATAATTTTAAATAATTTTTAAACATAAAACATTTTTCAAAAACATTTTTCTTTGAAAATTACTTTGGAAACATATAAAGGAATCCTGAAAACAGTTTGAAAAACTTCTTCCTTGAAAACATATAATGGAAGAATGAAACAATTTTGAAAACATTTTTCTTGGAAAACCTATATGGAAGCATGAAAATCATTTTGAAAACCTTTTTCCTTGAAACCTTCTAATGGAATCCTGAAAATCATTCAAAAAACGTTTTAAACAAGAATTATTTTTGTAATCCATATGCGTTTGAAACCATGTTAAAAACAATGAATGTCTAGAATACTAGGAACAAGTATTTATAAAATAAATCTTTTAAACATCTCAAGGAATCTTCATGTAAATGACCATCATGACAATATATAAATCTATATATGTTAAACATTCCTTTTACGTCAAAAAACATTTAGAAAAGTATCCTGATTAGAAAATCATAAGAATATTCCTTATTAAAAGAAATTTTATAAAAAAGGTAAGACAATTGTAAAAATATATTTTAATTTTCATATGAGAAAAGTATTACATTTTTTAATACTTTTTTAGAAAACATGGTTTTGAATGAACACAAATTTCCAACCGAAGAGATAGATAAAGTAATATTTTCTTAAAAATACTTTCTTAATTATCATAAGTAACAAAGAGTAGAAGAATGGTACCATCACATGAAGATATATGAATAAAAATTGGATAATAAAATTCATGATATTTCTTGAGTTGAATTATTACATTTCATTAATGGAATCATAATAAAAAACAATCCTGATAAACGATGATATTGTAGCAATAAACTGTTACCACTTTGGGAACATTGAATCATATTCCCTAGTAAATAATAACATTAAAATAAGATTAAATAAACACTAAAAGAATTATATTCATGATATAACATGTATACGGGTAGTATATATACCTTGTAGAATAATAAAGGTTCATAACATGGCATGTGACCCAAAGAAGGAAAATAGAGACAAAATTACATTAATGATTTGGTAACATTTGAACCATAAAACCATATGAAATAGATATCATCTAATGGATATTTAAATAACCATAATTTTAAGGATACATATGAAATAATACATTCATAGTAATAATATACACCACAAAAATTATAAATTAGTGGTGAATAAGGCATAAGTCTCATAGAAATAAAAGTGACACTAGAAAACCCCTTACAACTTGAAAAACTTTTGAACATTGAGCCCTGTGAAAGAACTACATCAATTGGAACTTTTCATATCCTAATAAAAAATTAAATTAATTATAAAATAAGTCATAGGTATGTATATACATTAAATATATGAATATGTGGTTAATGTAACATATATCACACGGAAATAAAAGTGAGACAAGAAAACCCTTGCCCTAAGTCTTGAATTTCTTCATAAAAGTTAAAAAAATAATTTATAATAAATATAAGTATATTATACATCTACAAAAAACCATATTATTATTTATCATAACATATATTATTTTATTATGACTATATATTACTTGTTTATTAACAATTCCATATTAAGTTTATGTTTCGTGTAATAACGAGTTGGTTTTTCTAAAATGTTTCGACTTTTTATTCTTGGTTCGCTTAATTAGATCACAATTTCCTTATTTATAGAATCTAAAACATGATATAATTTTCATATATATATATTCAGTATGTATTTATTTATAATAATCTATAAAACATAGAAATATGAAATGAAATACACTATTCATGGAGACGGTGGACAATACATACGAATGAACACTGTTTCCATTTTCTTATCTTATTAAAAGAATGAGAAGTAAATGATGTATATATATATTATCAATCATGTAGAATTATTATCTCATAAATATAAAATATTTTTAGTAAAACCATCTTTTATACATTTCATGTAAAGCATGAATGAATCACATCACTTTAAGGAGGTGGTAATTGACACATCCACAAATTATGTTATCATATTATGAAAAAATGGAAATCATGAATATATGTGTTATATAATAAATTCATAAGAATAAGGATATCCTAATTATCATATATATCATATAAATATATTATTTCCATCATTACTCAAATCATTACGAGGTGGTAATGGAAGAATGAATGACATTAGTTCACGAGGCAGTAGTCTGTCGTACACATGAACAATGATTATGTATCCCATTTGATGGAAGTGTGTGTGAGTGTAGGTGTCATGATCCAACCCAAGCTAGGGCTCAAGCCACAACCACCCCATGCCTGCCTCCATAGGACAGCGGGTGGAAACAAGTGAAGAAGGCACAACTAACACCCCTTTGCCTAAGTACCATCACATACACACACACACACACACACATAGCCAACTCAATTCAAAAGTATAGATGGAATGTATTGAAAGATGCATCATTGCTATAAATGAACCAAACATGCATATAACTCTAAATAGTACAATGTCTGATATTGTAAACTTAAAAGAAAAGGGTAAAAATATACTCCCAACCAGAATAGTGTCCCAACACAACAAGAACTAGAAAACTAAAACTACTGAGAGAGCCCCGCTCCTGGATCCCAAGCTACGACCACTGTACACAGTACAAGAACCCCATATCTCTAAGCTCCTCTAACGTCATCATAGAATTCTCTTCTGTCTACATAAGACATGACACATGCGAGAAAAGCCCATATAGAGGTGAGCATAAACATACCCAGTAGAACACCCAGAAAGGGTGAAGGGGGATCAGTAAGACATACAACTGAAGAGAAAAAAAGTAGATAATACAAAGTATAGAGAATGATAAAAACATGAACCAATGATATAGTAAAAGTAAACTCATCCAAACAAAATGTGCTGGACCCAATGAGAAGATGAACCTCTCGTCGAATCATCGCTACCTATAACAGGATAGAATACTCATCCGACCATGAGAAGATAGACACAGAAAGCACATGGCATAACCCTTGCGTCATCGTCTCTCCTGGAAAGATAGTAACAAAAAACAAAGGAGTGAGTACTGAAGAAGTATATATATATATATATATATATATTCTTAGTCAAAGAATCCTAAATGAGAGTAAGGGTATCTCCATCTCACAGCTTTGTCCAAGAAGAATCATAGACACCATATCCAAGGACCATATACGATACCCAACACCTCATATGTCTACCCTAAAAACATAAGTCTAAGGGACTCAACCACCACACCTTGATACTATCCTCTTTGGGAGGAACTGTCTCACCTGCACAGATTTAGGTCAAGTCCCATGGAAGCATCTCGATGGGGAAAGTGTTCCTCATTCTCATGAGACCAGAGATGTGTAAAATCATATCTCGTCACTATGCTTCATAGTTGAGGGGGTCAATTTCCAAGTAGAGGACCCACAACCTATACCAATAGGGGTATTCAAGTCTATGTCTATACAACATGTATGGATGACCCACACCCTAGTATGACAGGTGAGTACCGTCTCTATGGATAGAGGACCCACACCCTGGTGTGATAGGGGAGTGTAATCTCTATCTATAAAATGAGTATGGAGGACCCATGACATGATGCGATAGGGTAGTACATTATCCATGGATAGAGGACCATACCTTGGTTTGACAAGTGAGTACTGTCTGTATCTGCAAAATGAGTATAGACGACCCATGCCCTGATGCGATGGGGAGTACCATATCCATGGATAGAGGACTCATATGCTGATACTGCAGTGGATTACCATCTCTACCATGATAAGAAATGTTAAGGACCTGCACGTTGATATGATAGTGGAGTACTGCCTCCCTGGATAGAGGACCTGCATGTTGATACGATAGAGGAGTATCATCTTAACCCCGATAAGAAATGTGGAGGACCCGCATGATGATATGATAGTAGAGTACTATCTCTCTTGATAGAGGACTTATATACTGATGCGATAGTGGAGTACCGTCTCTACCTTGATATGAATTGTGGAGGAACCGCCCACTGATACGATAGAGAACCATCTCCATATATAGAGGACCCACACGCTGATATGACAGTGGAGTACCTTCTCTATCTAAATTCTATGAAAATACTTCCTGATCATTTCCATCATCAAGCACCTCCTAAAGAACCATCACACCAAAAACATCTCACATCATATCTCAAAATCCACTATAAAAGAAAACCATCACGTTCTTGATGGAAAAACACTTATGATAGGCTACTCACGGGCCAAAATTGGAGTTCAAAAACACGTATATACGGAACACTGAAGATTGCATAAAAAGAGGAAAAAGGCATGTTGGGGACCCACACGGTGTGTGGTCCTACTCTATTGCCTAGTTTTGTCCTCGCTAGAATACGACTTGTTGGCCATAGAGCACTAGGCAATGTGTAAGCGTACTACATGACGTTTCTCGGCCAAATTCCTGATGAACACTGTAACACCCTGAGATTTTATGAAAAATGTTCTTTTAATTTCATTAATGTCTTGCGTTGCATGCTACACCAAGATTACCTTGTGCTATACGCAACACTGTATTAGCTTGGAGTATATGCAACACTATTCTTGGATCGTGTTACACACAATTTTGATAATAGTTATTCTACACAACATTGAGTGTATATATATATATATATTAAATGTATAAATGAAATTTGGTTGGATTCTGTTATATTAAACAATGAAGTATTCTTGCACAACATGCAACCCTGACTTGGCTTGCATTACACGCAATCACGACCTTCCTCGATAGCGTGGGTTGTACGCAATACCGGGTTTGACTAAACAACGATATATTATTATAATATTATTATGAAATAGCTGTTATGAATAGTATTAACAAAATTTTGAATTTTATAACATTATTATTCATCTTAAACATTTTCTAGAACATGGTATAAGAACAAAATAAATTTTCCGGGTAAAATAAGTATTTTGCAAAAAATGCAGTTTTGCCGCCTTTTGATGGCGCACCCACTTTAAATCTATTTTTTACATGTTTATAAGTTAAATTTGACAAAATAAAATTCTTATTTTGAATCAGGATATAAAAATTTACATTAGATAAAATTTTGGTATTTTTCCGATAACTTTCATATTTTAATGAATAGTAAAAACACGATATATTTTAATTAAAAACAACTTTTTTCATCGTATTAACTTATGTGGTTAAATTATAATATTGAATGGTATTAAAGTATAAATAGAATATATATTTTTACCATTTAATATAATGTATGTCATTAGCATTGATTTTACCTAGAATTCGTAGGTTAAATCAATTCAATCTTTTGCAATGTTTTAAAGAAAAATCCGTTTTCTTTCGACAACAGGATTAATTTTAATTTAATTTCTGAAAATTTTTTGTATTGAATTTGGAAAAATGGATTCCATATTTGGAATCAGTGTGTCCAAATTATGTTAATAATCTAATTTTTATTTTTGGGCATTATGAATAGTAACTACGGTAAATTTTATTTACCATAATTAAAGGTAAATCGGGTAATTAAGGGTAAATATAAGATTATAAAATTACCCTAACACATGGAAAAATCCAATTGGATGGATAAACGTCGACCCATATCATCTAAGGGTCGGATTAGAATCATTTAATGGACTTTTGTCTATGAAAATAACATAATTATTATTAAAACCAATGAAAGTGACAACATGTCACTCTCTTAAATCTTATAAGTATATTAATTTTAATTTAGTGATAACCTTCATGAAACTTCGAACATGAATAGTCTCCAGAAATCTAATGAAATTATCTACATCATATAAATTTATTTATAATTTTTAGGTATTAAATAATTATCATTAATTTTGACACAATAGGGATGAAAAAATTAGTTTTTTAGTAAAAAAATCAATAATATAGTTTTTATTGAAATATTAATACATATCAAAAGGCCCAAAAATTGGCACAAAACTTATTTTTAGTGTATATATAAACCCTAATAATCAATGGTCCGAATTAGTGACCATTTGGATCCTTATTACGATGATTATGACACTTATATTATTTTATTTTAAATGATGCCAAAGTTGTCACCTTCATAATTTAATAAATATAACAATTTAAATATTATGGTTTTAAGATGATAAATTCGATTAAAAGTATTATTGTGAAAGTTTATAGATTTATATCCATTATAGGATTTTAGTTTTAATTTTTATGCAACAAATAAGTATATTAAATAATTATACAAAACATGATGTAGTAATTATTTTATAAAGAGCTAAACCAAATAAATGGTTTTAAAAATAATAAAATAAATATTATATGAACTATTTAATGTTCTCCACTAATTTTCTAGATACATATGACATTTTATTAATCTATTAAAGCTTTTTGTTCGAACATATCTTCTGTATATATTTTATTTAAATTCAAATAAATGAATAGTGTCAAAATTGACACTATTGTTATTTTATAAAAATAATATATTATAAAATTGTTTAAAAATCACAAAAATATTTACAAATTCTAAATTTAAATTTATATGGTATAAAATGTTATAAAGTATCCAATTATGGAAAATTCACAACAAATAAGTAATTATTTATTATAATTTAAAATTTATAATTTTATTACCACAAATAAACTTAAATAGATTAAATAAGGATAAATCAAAATGATAAGGTTTAAAATAAGATCCAAACATGTCTAAATTTGATTGGTTGATGATATTAAAACTCTATCACATCTAATCTTCGAATATGAGCCATTGTTTGAGGTTTTTAAGTTGGGTTATATTTATTATAAATTAATATGTTTAAGAATTCCAAAGGTGCCCCTCTCCTCCCTTATAAAAGGGCACCTCCTCCCTCCCTTCCAAAAACCACTTTGAGCCTTCAAGATCAGCCAACCCCTGCCAAATTATTTTCTACACTTCCCTATAAACGTCCTAGAGGTCTTGGTCTTCTTCAAAGACCAATTTTAGTACCCTAAGAGGAGGTCTCAAAGAGGTGCTTCAAAGAAGAGGTAACGTCCATTACCGATTCTTTCAACTTTATTTCTTCTTCCACTTCTTATTATTTAGTTGTTTCGTTATAAAGTAATAACATCAGTATCACTCATGTACTGATATTTTATTATAAGTATGAAACAACCCTATTTAACCATCTATACATCTTATGGAAAAAGAAAATCACCGCGCGTGCGTACGTACAGAATACCGTCCCCACGCCGTGGTGTAATCTATTTTCCACCACCACCTTACATGGATGGGTATAATGGTGAAAGTAATGAATATATATGATTATTGTAAAGTTATATTTATTATTTAATATTATATATACACTTTAATACAATTACACGATCATGGTAATGATATCACCGCTCGTGCGTACGTACGGAATACCGTCTCCACGACGCGATGAGATTCACTCTCCATGATAACCATTCAAGAATGATTATAAAGTATATATAATAAGTAATCATGAAATATATGACATAATAATGATACTGGATTTATGTATATATATATTTATGACATCTACTTAATTCCATTCAATTCAATAAGGAAACGAAAACAGTGTTCATGCGTACGTACGGCCTACCGTCACCATGAACGGTGCATTCCTTTCCATTTATCAATCCATTATATATATACTCTGAATATATATTATATATAAATCATGTTTTACATTCTGGATGTAAGTAATCATGATATAATTAATCATATGAATAATTACAAGTTAAAACATGAATGACAAATGAAACGATTTTACCCAAAACACTACCTTAACATGAATTTACAAAAGAACGGGTAATATAAAGTCATAAGTGAACCATATATGATATAATAACAATGAATATGATTCTATAATAAGTCAATGAAATTATTTAAATCATTATACAGGAGGTTTGGATACGTACGAAGCATATCAGACCTAAGGTAAGGGACAATTTTGCAAATCTCATTTTTATCCGAGATTGCTTATTCTTAAGTATTTACTGGGGTTATTTCTATCATCCATGTCCATGTTTTATAAAAGTGCTTTCATGTATGTTTAAAGTACTTTTTACCCATTTTTGACTTTTACTACAAGGTATGTAAGGAATCTTTCTTTTGTTTACGTTACAAGGTACTTTTTGACTTTTTCGGCAAAAGTACGAAAAGAATGTTTTTTTAACTTATACGGCACGAACGGATTTTTACGGTTTTATAAAGCCTTATTTTCATGAAGCTTCCTAAAAAATATTTCATGACTATTTTCAACAAAATAATCTTCTTTTAAAATTGCATGACATTTTTTGAAAAGAAAATGATTTTGAAGAAAAAAGGATATTTTCCTCAAGAATTCATTTCAAGTGTTTTATCAAAACCATTTTCTATCTAAGATGACATTATTTTAATATGTGTATGTTTCCAGTATAATTTCTCTATGATTTAAATGGTTTTGCTTTTCTTATTATGAAATGATATCCATTTTCTTTATATGGATTATGTGATGATGTGATGATGTTTATGAAACCCATTTTATTTATTGGGTTATTATGAATGATGTATGTTTATTTTGTGGCACAAGTAAAAATGATTTCATTATGAGATGGGTGGGACCTATATCTCCCTCCAATGAATTGGGTAAATATTTTATATCTCATGAGATAGACATTTCTGGAATGGTAAGTTAATCCGGTTCAGTGTTACAGGACTGAAACGAGGAGTGAACTCGATTCAGAATGGGACTTTGTCCACTAAGATGGTCTTGGCAGTAATGCCTTGGCTACTATGGAAATAATTACATGTGATTAATGGATTCCATAGTTACATGTTTTATATCAATTCTATTTTATCATGGTTTATGTTCCATTATGATCTATGCCTTATGTACTTCCATGTTTTATGTCGATGCTCAAGATTTTGATGTTTAAACATTTCGTTCATGTTTTTAAGTTCAAATGTATATGGTATGTTATATTTTATCCATGCCTAACCTTATTGAGAATTTGAGCTCACCATTTTTATGTTTTATTTTCCCCCAGGATCAAAAGAAAGGTTTTAGGTAAGGAAACAAAAAGTGGAAGATCTTTATGGGAGATGTTGAAGTTCTTTCACCACGATTAGAAGATTACGTCCCAAGTTTCCAAAGACACTAAACTATTACGGTCCTTGTGTGTCTGTTTTTGTTATGTATTAATTATTCCACAAAAGTAATGTAATGTCCATGTACGTCAAGCTTCAGGTCTCTAAAATTGGTATTAGAGGAAAGGTTTAGTCAACCTTTGGAAACTAGGATGCGAAAATGTTAGTGAGATCCCTAGATATATTTCTAAGGTATGTCTTGAGATTTCCCTAAGGATAAGTATACGTATAGGATATAGTCCTAGAACTACGGTAACGATCATATAATTTAACATAAGATGTTAGATATTGAGGATACTCCCCCTTTACTATGTTTTATCCCTAGCATGAGTTTTTCCTCTCACACTATTCTTTTTGGGTTTTAGAAAATGGCTGGAAACAGGAAGATTCACGATAATGGAGGATATGATAGACAATGGAATGATTTTCATCATGAGAAACCAAATGAAAGGGGATCTGGAAGTCCAAACATCGTTATTATGCCTAATCGAAAATCTCATAATATGATTAATAATCTCAACTTTGGTAAGTTTCCTAACTCATATAATAAGAGAAAGATGGAGTTTCATGATATTCATAGAGGAAGGAAAGTTCAATTTCCCTCATGTAAATCATGTGGGAAGAGGCATCAGGGAGATTGTTTCATAGGAACTCGAAGATGCTTTGGGTGTGGAAAAGAAGGACACAAAGCCAGTATGTGCAAAGGAAAAGGTTCAGTTAACACCTTGGACAAGGATAATGGTATTTCTATGACATCAACAATCATTAGATGTTTTAAATGTGGAATGTACGTGCATTATGCAAACCAATGCCCTAATGAAAAATCTATTGAAGAGAATCAGCATGGTCATATGGGTAGTATTTATGTGGATAATGATGAGGAGACTACAAATGATATATGAGCTGAAAGAAGTGTTGAAGCTCAGTCATTTGTTTTAGAAGGTAGTGGAATGATTGTATGTTTATCGAGAGTTATGTAGTATAGTTAATGGTACTATGGAATAAATAATCATCTAAGGATTGTTACACTATTGTTTTTTCTAAAAGTATTTGAAAGTTTATGTTGAATGGTACCAGTAACCATGGAAGGTTATTCAGATATTTTTGTAAAGTAGATGATATTCACGTAATGAAGGAATAAGAAGATAATGAGATGTTTTATTGTATTCATGATCTCATGATTGATATAAGGACTATGTGATATCATGGTTTGAGTATATAGAATTTTGAGGATTTTTGTATGTGGAAAGTGTTAACTTTTAACAGCATTCATGTTTTCACTAAGGTTCAATGGGTATTCATTTTTTAAGAGAATACATGATTACAGCCTTCGAATGTTTGGAATGTGACCAACAAGACATATATTATGATATATGGGGATCAACAATGGTATTAAATCTCTGGTAATCGTTTTCACTATATTATGAGAGTGGATTGCAGTATTATGGATAAGCCTAAAGATTGGAATGGATTATGATGGACATAAGTTAGTATTGTTTAAGGATAGAAGTTTTTTTTCGATATTATTGATGGGATGTTATAGTAATATAGTTTTAGAAAAAGGACAACCTGCAGGACGGGCGACAGCCCATCGCGTCAGACAAGGCTGTGGGAATGGAACCCACAACCGAAGTGTGACTGGCCTTTATCACCTACCACTAGCCTACAGGAAGTCCCTGGTTAGTAGAAACTAGTTTTATTTTATTAAGCGGTATGATATATGAAGTATAAGTTAATTTTTGGAACCATATACGATTAATCTAACCATAATATGGACTTATAACTTTTGCTAACCTTTTGTTTGAAAGAGATGGAATGACCCATCATTCTATCACATGATCTGCTAACACATAACGAATAGAAAATTCAACTTCATTTCTTTAAGGGATGAAGTGGAAATTGTTCAATTCATGAACAATAGTGATATTGTACCAAAATCATGTAAGTATTTATTTTAATTCATCAACTTTAGGGAAATGATCTTGAAAACCAAAAATATTGTCCTAGTTCCCTTATATCTGATGAATTAGATGGTACCTTAGATCATCACAAATCTATAGCTTTGTGATTGTTGGCTTTTTCATAGCCATGTTCTCTACCACTCTCCATCAGAACTTGATGGTTAGATTTTTTTTCCATGCCCATATTTTCACCTATGTTATCCTTCATGGAAACCCATTGATGAGTTAATTTGGGTAACCATTACATTTCATACTTTAGTTTTTAAAAGCAATGTTTTGGTATTCCTTTTTACGATGTGGGTTTCTATTAAACAAACTTTTGAGTAGTAAACCATTTATAACCCCGACGAATTTCGAGGGCAAAATTCATTTTAAGGGGGGTAGAATGAAACACCCCAAGATTTTATGAAAAATATTTTTTTAATTTCATTAATTTCTTCTGTTGTATTCTACACCAAGATTACCTTGTGCTATACGCAACACCGTATTAGCTTGGAGTATACGCAACACTATTCTTGGATCGTGTTACACACAATTTTGATAATAGTTATTCTATGAAACATTGAGTATATATATATATATATATTAAATGTATAAATGAAATATGGTTGGATTCTGTTATATGAAACAACGAAGGATTCTTGCACAACACGCAACCTTGACATTGCTTGCATTACACGCAATCGCGACCTTCCTCGATAGCGTGTGATGTACGCAATACCATGTTTTACTAAACAATGGTATATTATTATAATATTATTATGAACTAGCCGTTATGAATAGTATTAAATAAATTTTTAATTTTATAACATTATTATTCATCTTATACATTTTCTAGAACATGGTATAAGATCAAAATAAATTTTTCGGGTAAAATAAGTATTTTGCAAAAATGCAGTTTTGCCGCCTTTTGATGGCGCACCCACATTAAATGTAGTTTTTGACATGTTTATAAGTTCGATTTTGACAAAATAAAATTATTCTTTTGAATCAGGATATAAAAATTTACATTAGATAAAGTTTTGATATTTTTTCGATAACTTTCATATTTTAATGAATAGTAAAAACATGATATATTTTAATTTAAAACAAATTTTTTCATCGTAATAACTTATGTGGTTAAATTTTAATATTGAATGGTTATAAAGTATAAATAGAATATATATTTTTACCATTTAATATAATGTATGTCATTATCATTGATTTTACCTTGAATTTGTAGGTTAAATCAATTCAATCTTTTGTAATGTTTTAAAGAAAAACCCGATTTCTTTCGACAACGGGATAAATTTTAATTTAATTTCTGAAACTTTTTTGTATTGAATTTGGAAAAATGGATTCCATATTTGGAATCAGTGGGTCCAAATTATGTTAATAAGCTACTTTTTATTTTTGGGCATTATGAATAGTAACTACGGTAAATTTTATTTACCATAGTTAATAGTAAATCTGGTAATTAAGGGTAAATATAAGATTATAAAATTATCCTAACACATGGAAAAATCTAATTGGATGACTAAATGTCGACCCATATAACCTAAGGGTCGGATTAGAATCATTTAATGGACTTTTGTCCATGAAAATAAGTTAATTATTATTAAAACCAAAGAAAGTGACAACATGTCACTCTCTAAAATCTTATAAGTATATTAATTTTAATTTAGTGATAAAATTCATGAAACTTAGAACATGAATAGTCTCCAGAAATCTAATGAAATTATATACATCATATAAATTTATTTATAATTTTTAGGTATTAAATAATGATCTTTAATTTTGACACAATAGGGATGAAAAAATTATTTTTTTATTAAAAAAATCAATAATATAGTTTTTATTGAAATATTAATACATATCAAAAGGCCCAAAAATCTGCAAAAAACTTATTATTAGTGTGAATATAATCCATAATAATCCATTGGACGAATTACTGACCATTTGGATCCTTATTAAGATGATTATGACACTTATATTATTTTATTTTAAATGATGCCGAAGTTGTCACCTTCATAATTTAATAAATATAACAATTTAAATATTATGATTTTAAGATGATAAATTCTATTAAAAGTATTATTTTGAAGTGTGATAGATTTATATTCATCATATAATTTTATTTTTAATTTTTATTCAACAAATAAGTATATTAAATAATTATACAAAACATGATGTAGTAATTATATTATTAAGAGATAAACCAAATAAATGGTTTTAAAAATAATAAAATAAATATTATATGAAATATTTAATGTTATCCAATACTTTTCTAGATAAATATGACGTTTTATGAATCTATCAAAGCTTTTATTTTGAACATATCTTCTGTATATATTTTATTTAAATTCAAATAAATAAATAGTGTCAAAATTGACACTATTGTTATTTTATAAAAATAATATATTATAAAATTGTTTAAAAATCACAAAAATATTTAAAAATTATAAATTTAAATTTATATGGTATAAAATGTTATAAAGTATTAAATTATGGAAAACTCACAACAAATAAGTAATTATTTGTTATAATTTAATATTTAGAATTTTATTACCACAAATAAACTTAAATAGATTAAATAAGGATAAATCAAAATGATAAGGTTTAAAATAAGATCCAAACATGTATAAATTTGATTCGTTGATGATATTACAACCGTATCTCATCTAATCTTAAAATATGAGTCATTTTTGGAGGTTTTTAAGTGGGGTTATATTTATTATAAATTAATATTTTTAAGAATTCCAAAGGTGCCCCTCTCCTCCCATATAAAAGGGCACCTCCTCCCTCTCTTCCACACACCACTTTGAGCCTTCAAGCTCAGCCAAACCCTGAAAAATTATCTTCTCCACTTCCCTAGAAAAATATTATAGGTCCTGGTTTTCTTCAAAGACCAATTTTAATACCCTAACAGGAGGTCTCAAAGAGGCGCTTCAAAGAAGAGGTAACGTCCATTACCGATTCTTTCAACTTTATATCTTCTTCCACTTATTCTTATCTAGTTGTCTCATTATGAAGTAATAAAATCAGCATCACTCATATACTGATAAGTTATTATAAGAATGAAACAACCATATTTCACCATCTATCCATCTTACGGAAAAGGAAATCACCGCGCGTGCGTACGTACGGAATACCGTCTCCGCGCCGTGGTGTAATCTATTTTCCACCACCACCTTACATGGATGAGTATAATGGTGAAAGTAATAAATATATATTATTATTTTAAAATTATATTGATTCTCTAATATTATACATACACTTTAATACAATTCCACGATCATGGTAATGATATCACCACTCATGCGTACGTACGGAATACCGTCTCCACGACGCGATGAGATTCACTCTCCATGATAACCATTAAAGAATGATTATAAAGTATATATAATAAGTAATCATGAAATATATGACATAATAATTCTACTGGATTTATGTCTATATATATTTATGTCATCTACTTAATTCCATTCAATTCAATAAGGAAACGAAAACAACGTTCATGCGTACGTACGACCTACCGTCTCCATGAACGGTGCATTCATTTCCATTTATCGATCCATTATATATATATATTCTGAATATATATTATATATAAAGCGTGTTTTACATTCTGGATGTAAGTAATCATGATCTAATTAATCATATGAATAATTACAAGTTAAAACACGAACAACAAATGAAACGATTTTACCCAAAACAATACTTTAACATGAATTTACAAATGAACGGGTAATATAAAGTCATAAGTGAACCATATATGATATAATAACAATGAATATGATTCTGTAATAAGTCAATGACATTATTTAAATCATTATACTGGAAATTTGGATACGTACGAAGCATATCAGACCTAAGGTAAGAGATAATTTTACAAATCTCATTTTTATCCGAGATTGCTTATTCGTAAGTATTTACTGGGGTTATTTCTATCATCCATGTCCATGTTTTATAAAAGTGTTTTCGTGTATGTTTAAAGTAATTTTTACCCATTCTTGACTTTTACTACATGGTATGTAAGGAATCTTTCTTTTGTTTACGTTACGAGGAACTTTTTGACTTTTTCGGCAAAAGTACGAAGAGAATGTTTTTTTAACTTATACGTCACGAACGGATTTTTACAGTTTTATAAAGCCTTATTTTCATGAAGCTTCCTCCAAAATATTTCATGACTATTTTCAACCAAATCATCTTCTTTTAAAATTTCATGACATTTTTTGAAAAGAAAATGATTTTGAAGAAAAAAGGATATTTTCCTCAAGAATTCATTTCAAGTGTTTTATCAAAACCATTTTCTATCTAAGATGACATTATTTTCATATGTGTATGTTTCAAGTATAATGTCTCTATTATTTACATGGTTTCGCTTTTCTTATTATGAAATGATATCCATTTATTTTATATGGATTATGTGAAGATGTGATGATGTTTATGAAACCCATTTTATTTATTGGGTTATTATGAATGATGTATGTTTATTTTGTTGCACAAGTAAGAATGATTTCATTATGAGATGGGTGGGACCTATATCTCCCTCCAATTCATTGTGTAAAGATTTTATATCTCATGAGATAGACATGGCTGGAACGGTATGTTAATCCGGTTCAGTGTTATAGGACTGAAACGAGGAGTGAACTCGATTCAGAATGGGACTTTGTCCACTAAGATGGTCTTGGTAGCAATGCCTTGGATACTATGGAAATCATTACATGTGCTTAATGGATGCCACAGTTACATGTTTTATTTCAATGCAATTTTATCACGGTTTATGTTCCATTATGATCTATGCCTTATGTACTTCCATGTTTTATGTCGATGCTCAAGATTTTTATGTTTAAACATTATGTTCATGTTTTTAAGTTCAAATGTATATGGTATGTTATATTTTATACATGCCTACCCTTACTGAGCATTTGAGCTCACCCGTTTTATGTTTTATTTTCCCCCAGGATCAAAATAAAGGTTTTAGGTAAAGAAACAAAAAAGTGGAAGATCTTTATGGGAGATGTTGAAGATATTTCACCACTATTAAAAGATTACGTCCCAAGTTTCTAAAGACACTAAAATATTACGGTCCTTGTGTGTCTATTTTTGTTATGTATTAAGTATTCCGCAAAAGTAATGTAATGTCCATGTACGTCAAGCTTCGGGTCTCTACAAACACACAAGCCTCATCCCCGATATGAGGGGAAAGATGTAATTTCATTGATATTCATCTTCAAACCAACCAAGATTTCCAAACGGTTCACACCATTGTGATCTTCACATAAACATAATCGGGATAGACTATTCAATTGCCCTAATCGGACACCCGATGATAAAGTTTCATTTCACCGCATCACACACGAACGATGCCTCATGGGCCCAATCTATGAGCCTGAATTAAATACCCAAAATTGGTCATGAAATTTCCACCTTAATTTCAAGTTCACAGTGTCGTATTCGATTTTTCATTCAGATACTGAATGAAGGAGATATATTGGATACAAGATCTCATAATAATAATAATTTTATTATTATTGGTTGTTTTTTTGACTTGAGGAATGAGTATAAAAAAGGTATCCAACATCAATCTTAAAATGACCGTGTCAATTCAAGGATCATGTTGTCGCTGACGGCGCATCAATCTGACATCGCATGAAGATGTTTCAACTGAATTTAAGTTCGATAACCACAATAAATAAAAACAATATTATATTATTATTTATTTATTTTATTAATTTCACATGTGGAGCACACTAAGGGGGTTCATGCCTCCTCTAAATTCTCTTATATTTTTATTCAATTCTTTTAAACAATAATTATATAATTTATTATGTTAAGCCATTTTTCAATATTCTTCATATAAATAATCTTATTAACAATATTAATAATATAAATCCTATTAAATTAAAAACATTTAATCTAAATTGCGTTTTCTTTATTAAATTAAAATCATTTAATTTAATCAACCACACATTTTTTATTCCACCATTTATATTTGTATTTACTTTAATAATAATAACAAATCCTCTTTTAATTTTTATCAACTCATCACCATTATTTTTATTGTTAATAATAATTTATTAATCCACGTCATGTTGAACACATCCAACCACCTCATCGAAGATGTTAGTCTAGCCATCATCACATCCATGCCAAACAACCTCTGCTATGAGATCACATGGATAGCCTCTGCTTGAAACCAACCCTGTCTACCATGCATGTCATAGTTGTTCCCCAACCGGGAAAATGAGGTTTACTCTCCCGATCCTAAACCGCCTCCAATCACAAACACACACTCTTGGTGCCAATCTGGTCCATTCACCAAACACCACCCCGCTTGTTTATCAATCCTTCCTTAAACTTTGGTTTCTCATGTTGTTTATGCCACCACAATGAATCCGGGGGTTCGGCTACCTTTGAACACGCCCCAACAAAGTCAAAACGTGACCTCATGGTCCAATGATGAAGGACATGAAAAATGGTGTGGGAAAGCACTAATAACAAAGGTGATAAGAATCATTGACCAAACATTCATTGACAATGATTTCAAATAAGGGAATATGAGGGTGAAAAACATGGCATAACCAGAAATAAATTGAAAGAATAATTTATTTTGATACATGGGCTCCTAAAATGGCTCAAATTAACACAGATCAAAGATAGAAAATTGATAATGCTCAATATTTTAACCAATAGGGGAGAAAACCACAATTTAAGAGACCTATCTCTATTTTGGAATGATCATTAGTGAATAACATGCTTTCATAATGATTAGAAGAAGATGATGCATTAATCGCGCTTCAATTTTCCTTGATCTAGATGTTTATTGTCACTTATCGAAGGGTTCTCCAATAAAGGAGGGAGGAGAGGTTTGCCCACTATGGGAGAATTATGATCCAATCCTACAAATTCTCCATAAAAAATTCTTTATGAACATATTTTAAAGTCAAGGATTAATTAATTATTTATTTAAATCAATTAATTAATCCACTTAAACGCACCACTAATGAGAGATGGGTCTGAACTTTCTGTACTGACTCATTCTATGTTGCTGTTAGGGTAAACACAACATTTAGGACTCAACAGTGGTATTAGATTTTTCATCTGATAAACAATTTAATATTTATCTCATTTTATTTAATTAACTATGTAGAAAATATGAAATATATTTTAATATTTTAATAAAATTAATTCCAGGCACATCGGGCCTCAGAATTGGACACTGTCTCATCGCATAGCCTTGGAAATATATTTAGATGTTTTTCAAAATATTATAAGGAAAAAACCCGGAATCTATATCATTACCTCCTTCATTCTTTTCATCCCTAAAAATCAAAACTGGGAAAACAATTCGGGATAGTGAGACCGCATCTGGCTCTCCCACTCTTAGGAACTCTCTTTTATATTCCTTTCTACCACAACATGTGAACCAAACGGATAGTCCATCCATGTAAAGTCTGCACCTGGAACATGATGACGTGATTCCCTCCTTATGAATATTCATCAGGTGAATCAATTTTGGATATCTGATCATGTATGTCCTCAAAGTTGATGTATCCCAGCTGAGAATCCCTCATATTCTCAAGGAGAAAAGGAGGTCACACCATCGATTGATGAAAAGTTATACCCTCCTGCTTCACTAAGCTCAGCTGCAAGGAAGCTATCTACTCCAAGGATTCCTGCACTAGGTAATCTTGGGACTTACTACTCAGGGAATCTGCTATAACATTTCTCTTCCATGGAATATAGACTATTTCAAATTCAAAGACCTATTGGATCAACCACATGTGTCACTATCTCAAGTTCAAGTCTCTCTATGAACTCCATGCTCAAAATTCCATTCTTGTAATTATCCATCCGAGATCATGTTGATGGAGTAGAATGTAAGGTGAATGAATATCGCCACATACTCATCCACCATCATCCCTCCCTTCTGATGCTCTAGAAGCTCTTGGATTAAGACTGAGTGTATGAAAGAGTTGTAGTACACTTCATGGAACAGTCCCTGGAAGTCCCCCCATGTGAGTGTTACTCATTATGCATCTGCATAACCAGGCTCCACCAATGCCTAGATAATCTATGGAAAAGTCCAGCCATCAGGGCTACCACCTAATCCACCAGGATCCGAATAATTCAAATGATATGGACCATAGACTCTATCCAATCCTCTACTACCTGAAGATCAAGCTTGCCACAAAACCTTAGCCGTCCCTAATGCTAGAACTCATGGAGTGCACTATGCCTACACACATCCTCATCCAGCTCAGTTGGAGCGATCTACTACTCAACAGGTGGAGGTGATACTACCTTCCCACATAGAGGAAGGAGATTGTGGGATATATCATGAACTGAGAGCCCCAGTAAAGACAGTTTGACACTTTTTCCCTAAACCCTACCAATTCCCTTAAGGGGAAATATCCAAACAGTGTCCTATGGAATGAACTTACTCTGATACCAATCTGTCACAACCAGACACAAGCTATGACTTGAGCCACAAATATTCCATGCCTTCATCCATAGGTTGTGCTGTGGAGACAAGTACTAAAGGCACAATTAACTTGAGGAGGCATTTTCATAAGTATCTTTACACATGTACACAATGAAAATGTGTAAAGGGAAATGAATAAAAGATGAAACACTTTTATAGATGAACCAAACATGCATGAACCTCTAAAAAGTACATCATATTATAGTGTAAAATGAAAATAAAATTGAAAAGATAAATTCCCAATAAGAAAAGTGTCCCAAACTAACAAAAAATGGAAAAGAAAAAGTACTGAGAGAATCCCACTCATGGATCCAAAGCTATGACCATTGTACGTAGTCCAAGAACCACCTATCACTGAGCTCCTATGAAGTCATGATCAACCTTTCCATCATCTACATAAGACATGAAACATGTGGGAAATGACCATAAATGTGTGATTATAAACAAACCTAGAAGAACACCCCAAATGGTGAAGGGGGGGGGGAAATAAGAGATACAACTAAAGAGGAAAACAATTGATAGAATAAGGTATAGTGAAAGATTATAGCCCAACCCAACAAGAGAGTGAAAGTAAACTCATCCAAAATTAATAAGATCAACACAGTGAAAATATGAACTTATCGTCGAGTGTTTTCTACCAATGCCAATATAGTAGACTCATCCAACCATGATAAGCTAGACATAGAAAGCACATAGAATACACTACACATATTCACCTTTCATGGAGGGAGAGTAACCAAACCCCAAGGAGTGGGTACTGAAGAAGGATATATATATATATGCTCAGTCAAATAATCCCAAACAAAAGATTAAGGGGACTTCCTTCTCCCATATCAATTCAAGAAGAAGAGTAACCAATAGTTCCAAGGTCTATCTATGATCTCCCAGCTCAGTCCAAGAAGAAGAGTAGCCAACAATGCCAAGGTCCATTGATGATGTCAAGCACTCATACGTCTTCCCTAAATATAAAAGTATAAGGGAATCAATCACCACACCTTGATACTATCTTCTCTAGGTGGAACTGACTCGCCCAGACAATTTTAAGTTGCATCACAAGGATGTATCTTAGTGGAGAAATCAACCCTTTTTCTAAGGAGTCAAAAGGTATGTTAAACCATGTTTCATCACTGTGTCGTGTAGTCGAGGGTGCAGGGGGGGTGGGGTGGGGGGGGGGGTACAATTTACAAATAAAGGACCCATGCCCTATATAGATAGGTGGATTCCACTCTGTTTATGTATGACAAGTATGGAGGACCCGCCCCTGGTATAATAGTGGAGTACCATCTCCATATATGGAGAACCTGAACCCTGGTGTGAGAGGGGTGTACCATCTATATCTATAGAGAAATTATAGAGGACCCACAACCTGATGTTATAGGAGAGTAACATCTCTATGGATAGGGGACCCATGCCCTAGTTTGATAGGGGAGTACCATCTCTATTCACACAACGAGTATGGAGGACCCATTCTCTGATGAAATAGGGGAGTATCATCTCCACGGATAGAGGAACTGGACACTGATATGACAATAGAGTACCATCTCTACCTCGATAAGAAATGTGGAGTACCTATATGCTGATATGATAATGAGGTACCATCTCCATGGATAGAGGACCCACATGCTGATCTGACATCATAATACCATTTCTACATTGACATGAAATGTATAAGACCCACATGCTGATACAACAACAGAGTACTATGTCCATGGTTAGAGGACCCGGGTGCTGATGCTATATTAGAGTACCTTCTCTACCTCTTTAAGAAATGTAGAGAACCCACACATTGACGTATAAACAAAGAATAATATCCATTGATAGAGGACCCACATGCTGATTAGGAAGCAGAGTACCATATCTATCTGAATTCTCTGACAATCCTGCCTGATCACTGCCATCGTTAAGCAGCACCTAAAAAATCACCACATGTGGAATATCTCACATCATATCTCAAAATCCACTACAAAAGAAACCATCATGTTCTACATGAAAAAAAATTAGGATAAGATACTCGCAGAAAAAAATCTGAGTTCAAACAAAAGAGATATAGAACTTTCATGTTTTCTTAAAAAGAGGTATATGCCATGTCGAGGACCCACACAACGTGTGGTCTTACTCTTCTGTCCAGCTATTTACTCAATAGAACATAGGATTCTATCCATGTATAACTACATTCCATTTATGTGTACTACACAATGTGTCTCTACCAAAATCTTGATAAAAGCATGAGGCTCATCGTCGATCCAAGGGAAAAAATATAATTTCCCTGATATGAATGTTTAAATAGCCCAGTATAGACAATCATATCAGACTACTACAATCATCATGTAAAAATCCTCAAGACTGGCTATTCACTTGACTCAATCAAACATCAGATGAAAAAGTCACATTTCACCGCATCAAGCACAAATGGTTCTTTGTGGGTCCGAGCCACGAGGCCAAATTAAATACATGTGGTTCTGATTTGATCTGTTCACCAAACAATGTCCCGTTTGATTATCTATTCATCCCCAAACCATTGATTAACATGTCACTCATTCCAGAACAATGAATATGAGGGTTTGACAGTGTTCGAATCCTCCATAGCAATGTCGAATCCTGACCCGGTGGTCCAATGATGAAGAATACGATGAATAGTGGGGGGAGCACTAACAACAAAAATGATATGAATCATTGGCCAAGAATTCTTGTCCAATGATTTAATAATGGGGGATTTCGGGGTATGAAACCTATCATAACAAGAAATATGATAGAATAATTTATTTTGATACACGAGCTCATGCAATGGCTCAAATTAATGTAGATCAAAGACAGGGAATTGATCATGCTCAATATTTTAATCAAAAGGGTCATAAACCATAAATAAAGAGTTTTAAATATATTTTGGATTGATCGTTGTTGAATAATGTTCTTGTGTAAAGGTTTTATGAAGATAATGCATTCATCATGCTTTGATTCACCATGACCCAGAGGTTTATTGTAGTTTATTAAAGTGTTCACCAATGGAAGAGGGGAGAAGAAAATTTTTAGGTTCGGGAAAATTATGATCCAACCCTATTAATTATCCAGAGAGACATATTTATAAACATATTTTTAGGTCAATGTTTAAATAATTAATTATTTAAATTAATTAATTAATCAACTTAAATTCACTGCAAACAAGAGAGAGGTCTGAACATCCCATAACAACTAATTTTATGTTGCGCTTAGGGTAAATACCACATTCTGAAATCAACCATGGTTTTTGATTTTTGATTCAATAAATTGTATAATAGTTACCCCAATTTCTGTAATTAACTACACACATAATATAAAATATATTTAATATTTTTATTAAATTAATTATAGGTACATCGGGACATGAAATCACAAGTCGTCTCACCTCCTAGCTCTAGAAATACATTTAACTACATTTCA
This sequence comes from Viscum album, assembly GCA_963277665.1. NCBI lineage: Eukaryota > Viridiplantae > Streptophyta > Magnoliopsida > Santalales > Viscaceae > Viscum > Viscum album. Next base: position 110,385,676 of record OY728135.1, read on the forward strand.
AAGGCTTAAAAAGAAAAAACCCAGGTCTCTACAGTAGGTCTTACCCACAACACAACAAAATATCAGTATATTTTGGATACTGAAGTTATTATTTAATAATGTAATAAGAAAAATTGAGGTTATGGATAAATAAATAAAACAAAAGTTCCTATTGAAATATGTTACCTATTATTTTGGAAAATATTTTTGGTTTTTAGAAAAGGTGTAACAACCTTTCTCTTTATTTTATATTTAATCACGATTTCTCACATAAAATTTTACTTAATAAAACTCAATATATTGAGAGTTCTAGTTTCTTTGTGGTATAGGAACATTACATAACAACTTAAAACATGAAATATAACATCTTTATTGAAAACTTCCTTGACATGACCAAAACATTCCTTTATACTAAAGACTACATGGGATTACGTAAGGACGTACATAGGAAAGGGGTTAACTACAAAGTCCAGTAAGGGAGTAAATATGAAATAACATGAGGATAAGAGTACATGTTAGGCAAGAAATAAAAATGATTCATAAAGGAACATGAATAATAAGGAATGATTTATCATGATAATCATAACATGGGAAATGTGTCAACAACCTAAAAAAGTACATCATTAATATAAGACAAAGATAAAACACCAAGAATTAATGGTGGAAAGAAGTCCCATAAATAAATCGGGTAAAACCCCATCCCAACACGATGTATCATGATACTAAAAATTACCCAATGCATTGGAGTGAAATTAGGGCACACAGTTCATTATCAATTCAATCCCATGATTAAGTGTGACACATATATCATATAACATGGATTCATTCAACATCATATGTTATTACATTAACAATTAATGTGTAATACATACATGTAAGTCACCAATAAATAAGTTTATGTGCATAAATGTGAATACCCTTGATAGAGAAATGGGTAAGGTATTCACCACATGATGATTTTGGCATGGAAAATCATGGTGCAAATTCAGCAGTGTAACAACATCATATAGAAATTATTAAAAAGGGTTGATGAGAGAAAAAAGGTATCTCACCATATATACATGAAATGGATATTATGAGGGATATTTAAGATCATATCTCAACATATGTAAAAAATGAAGGTTGCAGATATAACATAAATGGGATGCTTGATAAAAGAGGTGGGTGGAAGATCCCTTACAAAATTTCAGCATAGTAATGGGTGCTCCTAAAGGATCACAAGGAGTCTTAATGAGAGTGAAATGATATTTCATAATTTTTAAATCAAATATAAATTAAAGGGATCATGGAATATCATATCCCAAAATATTAAAATGGAATTTATGAATAATAATATAATATTAGTGCTTGAATGGAAATGAGAAGAGAGAAATCTAATACTTGAATGTGTGACTCCAAAGGCTTGGGAGATGATTATTGGGGGATTTGGGGTTCCTTGGGAGGACTCTAGGGAGGATAGGTAAGAGTTTTTATGAGATTTATGGGGTTTTAGTGAAGTGAAATGGGATCTTGTGTGAATTTATATAGGAAAGGAGGGGGTTCATTTATTATTTTGATTTTGGAGACTACATAATAAAATATTCAAAACTACAAACCAACCCATGGTTTTTTCACATGGTTTCAATAAAATGATAGTGTCTTACATTATTTTATAATTCAAAAGGACGAACATATAAAAATATTTCCCTTTATTATTTGGAGGTGAGTCACAACCTCAAGGAAATTATTTTGATATATTAAAATAAATTATAAGTCTTTGAGGTTTCACTCTAGATTTATAAAATAAATTAAATAAACTTAAAATAACATTATTTTAATAGAAAAAAATATATTTGTACGAGGATACCTTTTATAGTTTTTATTACATCACTATTGGGCCATTATGATATCATAAAACATATCGTATATTTATACAAAAGTTAATTTCAACCAAAACATTCATCTGTCTTAGAAAATTATGAAAATTTTACCGTTGGATAATTCTGATGTCCTAATTCAAAAATTATTATTCATTTTATCTAAATAATTTTTTAAATATGTATCTTTTCAATTTTAAAATAAAAACTGAAATTTATTGAAATTGACAGGTTTTGACAATGAGAGTGTTCAAAACCTGCTAAAAATTACTTTGGACTTCATAAAAATTATATGAACATTTATATTCAATAAAAGTTATTTAATAATAATATTTTATTAAAATATAATTTATTCCAAAATTCCAATAATTCATTTAAAATATATCTCTTTTTTAAAATCGAATATTAACCAAAAATACTATTTCTGCTTTAAAAATCATTTAGAAAGTAAAAAAACAATAGGATGAAAATGTATTCATTATTATAAACAAAAATAAATGTACATATTTTTATTACTAGGGTATTGATATATATCCCTTATTACACTAGAATACACCCTATGAGTAAGGTGCGTGATAGTGGGGCTTTCATGGGGTCATTCAGTGAACATGGTTTTGGTCGTGATCTTGATGATCATGAACTTCTCTTGTAAACGGTTTCACTCATGCTTAAGTTATTGAATCTTGGCTTGACCTTGGTATAGGGAAAATCCCAGAAATGAAATCTTCCTTAGAAGCTCTAATCGATGGGCTTCATAGGGTATGATCATACTGGTTGAAGCCATTACTTCCTTTTTCGGAGTCAAAAGGATTAGTTAAGACCCTATACTTATACTAGTCATGTGATCACTATCCAATGACTATATTATCAATGGTAATGATACTTAATGGTCATTTAATTCCAATTGTATATATTACAACAAAATTAGTTCAAGTGTTTTCTATATCCATAAGATATTTAATTAAATAAAAAGAAAGGGAATTTTATTCATAAATGTTTGGGTCATTATAATATTTTCCCCTTAAGAAATTTCACCCTCAAAATAGGTTTTTCTCACACAAAAATAAATGAGGGTAACTTTGCTTCATCACCACCTCTTGTTCCCACATTACATCTTGAAACATGTGGTTTCTCCACAATACGTTGATAAGAGGCATTATCTTATTTCATAGATCCTTTTCTCTATGGTATGAGATCTTCACTGGCTGATCCTTATAGGAAAGGTCATTCTTTAATGGTACTACCTTTGGATTTAGTACATGTGATGGGTTTGGTATGTACTTTCCTAAGAGGGATACATGAAATACATCATGTACTTGAGATAGGTTCAGTGGGAGTTCTAGTCGATAGGCCACTACTCCGATGCAATCAAGGATCTCAAAAGGGATATTGTACCTTGGACTAAGCTTTCCCTTCTTCTGAAATCTAACCACTCTCTTACTTGGAGATACGCATAGGAATTCCATGTATCCAATATCAAAATCTAGGCCTCATCTATGATTATTAGCATATCTATTTTGTCAACTCTGAGAATCTTTGATGTGCTACTGAATGGTTTTAACCTTATCCACCATTTCCATAACCATTTCGTGACCTAGAAGTTTTTATTCCCCAAATTCATCCCAACATGCTGGTGTTCATCACATCTTCCCATATATGGATTTATAAGAGGACATTTGGATGCCCAGGTGGAAGCTGTTGTTGTAAGAGAACTCCACCAAAATAAGATATTGGTCCCATCTGCCTTTTAACTTCATTGAGAAATCTCCCAACATTTCCCCAACTGTATGGATAATCTACACAGATTGGCCATCAGTTTGAGGGTGATAATCCCTATTGAAGTTCAAATCAGTGTTTATAGCATTCCAGATACTTTTCCAAAACTTATAGGTGAATCTTAGATCATGATCAGACATAGTCTATAGTGATACTATTTAAATCCTTACCAATTCTATGATGTATATCTGTGATAATTAATCCAGTGAAAAATCCTCTTAAATTGTAAATAAGTGTGCAGTCTTTGTTAAGACGATCCAAAACAACCTAGACATCATTGTTTCCTTTGTATTTATTCTGAAGTCTGGTGGAAAATTCCCTGGTGATGTTTTCCAATTTCCATGTTGGTATGGGTAATGGTTGAATTTTTCACTTAAACTTCTGCATTTTAAAATTAACTTTCTAATGTAACTGAAACATTGACATATATTCTGCAATATCCTTCTTCATGTTTTCCCACCAATATTGCTCTGAGATATCTTGAAACATCTTTGTGTTTTATAGGTGAATGTAGAATGTCGAAATATTTGCATAATCCAAAAGTTCTTTCATTAACTCATGATTTGATGGAACATATAGTCTTGACCAAAATCTCACAATTCCTTCTTCATTAACATTTAACTCCGAGGATTTCACTTTTCTTATAGTTTCCACATTCTTCTAAATTCCTACATCATCTTTTTGATCATACTTTAACATTTCCAAAAGAGATGGTTGAGAAATTAGTTATAAAAGGATTTATGATTTTCCTTTCTTTATGATTCCCTTATACATCCTCATCAAGTATAAATAGATCAGATCCTTATCAAAACTTATCAAGGATAGAATTGTTGGGTCCTTTCTACTTATAACATCTTCCACCTTGTTCGACTTCCCATGATGGTAGTGGGTTGGGATGTCTTAATCCCTGATAAGCTCTAACCATCTTTATTTGTGCATATTTAACTCATTTTGTGTGAATATATATTTGAATTTTTTTTGATCAATATATATTTTTCACTTTTTCCCAATGAGGTAATGCCAGTAGATTTTCAATGCAATGATCACTGCTGCTAACTCCTGATCATGTGTGGGATAGTTTTTCCCATGGATTTTCAACTTCCTTGACACATATGCAATAATTTTGTCATTTTGAATCAACATACATCCCAATTCCTTCTTTTAATTATAGCTAAAAATTATGAAAATATCCCCACTTGTTGGTAGTGTGAGCACAGGGGTAGTGATATGACTCCTCGTCAGCTCCATGAAGCTTTCTTCATATTCAACATTCCAAGAAAATTTGAATCCCTTTTGAGTTAGCTTGTTAAGAGAGTTTGGGAACAATGAGAAATTTCTCACAAATCGGTTATAATATCTACCTAACCCAAGGAAACTACTGATATATATGACAAATGATTGCCATGGCCATACCTCAATTGCTTTTGTATTTGATGGATCCACAGATATACCATTTCTTGTGATGATATTCCCTAATAATGAGACTTCTTTCAACCAACCCTCCCACTCTTGGTACATTTCATAGATCTTGTCCCTTCGAAAGGTCTCTAGCATAGTGCTTAGATTCTCTTTATTCTCCTCCTTGGTTTTTGAGTATATTGGAGTATCATCTATAAATACTACCCCAAAAATTTCACGGTAATCTCTAAAGATACTATTCATCAAGTCCATGAAGATAGTTGGAGAATTAGTGAGTCTTAATGGAATCACTATGAACTCATAGTGCCTATACCTTGTATGAAAATCAGTCTTTAGGATACCCTCCTTCTTCACCCTTACTTGGTAATATCTTGACCACATATCCACCTTGGAGAAGTATTGTGCTCCACGTAGCTGATCAAACAAGTCATCAATTCATGGAAAAGGATAATTATTCATTATTGTGATTTTTCTAAGCTCACAATAATCAATGAAAATGTGTATTGACCCACCCTTCTTCTTGGTGAAGAGGTATGGTACAACCCACGGTGAAACACTTTGGTCTATAAACCCTTTCTCAAGATTATCCGGTAGTTGTTTCTTCAATTCCTCGTGTTTCAAAATAGTAATCCTATAAAAAGTCTTGGATATTAGAAATTACCTAGGTATAAGATTTATTGAAAATTCAACATCCACAGTAGGAGGAAGACAATGCAATTCCTCAAGAAACTCATCAGTGAATTCCCTCACAATAGGCATGTCCCCAATGATGGTTCTTTCTTTAGACTCAATCATCTGAGCAAGATACACATGCCTAAAGGGAAGTAATATCCAATCTTGGGATGATGGTACTAAAGAAGATTCATCCTCCTCATTCAAAATGTATAGAATTAGAGTTTTATTCTCCATATGGAGGATGATTTCCTTTTCACAACAATTTATGTTGGCTCTATATAGAGAAAGAAAATCCATGCCCAGAATTGCATCAAATTCCACCAAAAGAAAGTATGATGAGATTTTATGGGAATATCATCCCAAAAACCTTGATAGGGGAGGATATATATACATGGGATGCAATAATTTTCCCATTTTCCATTCTCACCAATATCTCTACTTCCATGCTTTGTGGTGGTGTTTGGATTATTCTACTAAACTTTTGTGATGTAAAAGAATTCGTAGAACCAGAATAAAAAAGTTCATTTGCTACTCTTGAATGAATAAGTAGCGTACCTATCACCAATTCATTGTTGGGATTCACCTCAGTGGTGGTGATGAAAAAAGATCATTCTTTCTTCCTTGGAAGTTGTTGGTTGCCTCCGAAAACCCTTGTTTTAGGGAACTGGTTTGCAAAGATCCCTAGTTCCTTGTAGTTGTAGCAATGAACAAGTAATTGAAGGTCAACCCAAGAATTCCTTTACACTATCACATTTTAAGGATTCTCATGTCATCAATCATTAGCCAAGTGCCCTTATCATTAACACCTAAAGCATTTCCTTGTTCCCCTTAGGAAATATCTGGGGTGCTTCTTTCCACACATTTGACAAGTGGTGTGCTATAACTTCATACCACCATTGGATTTATCAATCAGATCTCCAAAATTAATGTTTTATTTCCTCTTATTTATCCCCATGATACCCCTGAGATTCACCAAACTCCATCTCAACAATGAGGGAATATCAGACAATTTCCTCATTGCTATCAAAGCCATTGATTGCGAAGTCTTTTATTAGTCTAGGTTTTTTCCCACCAAAGAAGCAGTCAACCTTGCATTTAGAAGTAATGAAAAAACTGGATATTTATCATGAATTCCTTGTGATTTTTTCCTCGTACACCCCAACAAATTCATCATCCTTTTTCTTGAGAACAAATAAATTTCTTTCCATCTTAAGACAGAGGGTGCTGGGAAGATATTTAACGATTTTTTTTCTAGAATTCCTTCCACTCCATTGACTTGATCACTACATTAGGCTTCATATTTGTGGTCATTGTACACAAATGATCAGCTTCACCTTCCATATGATAAACATGTTGAATAACCACCTCTTTTTCAGAACATTGAAGGATAGAGAATATCATTTCAATGGAATTGTTCCATTGCACTACGATTAAGGGATCAGATGATCCACTAAAAGTAGGAGGCCTTTGTCACATCAAGCTCTCGACTACAGGTTTCTCTCTCTTAGGAGGGGGGGGGGGCTGGGAACTTCTTATGGTCTAGGTTTGTATTTATAACTTGAGTTAACTGAGAGAGTATCATTAAAATGATTTTGATTCCCACTCTCATCGGGTTGGTCATCTCATTGGGGAAATCCTTACAGTTCCCATTGCATCAGTTGTTAGCACAATTCCTCCTATTTTCACCTATTGGATATAATAAAAGTAAAATTAGGGATGTGTCTCTTGAATAGTTAAATGCATAAAGGGGAATCCAACAATATTAAAGGGATAACTTATAAATTACATTTATCTCTTTAACTTATGAGTTTCTAGGCTACAGTCTATATTATCCATGATCTACTTCCTAAAATATATTTTTATGGAAATTGTTTTCCCTTAATTATGGTTAGTAATGAGGTTATGCATTTAAAAAAGTATATCCCATGTGAGTGTAAAACCGGGTGCACAGAAAGGCTTGTGGTCATGTACAAGGTTACAACAAGTCAGGCCCGGAACACCTTTTTAGAGTTGTTACTCCTATGCACATTTATTCCAGAACCACATCCCTATATAGTATCTCAATATGGATGTATTTTCATCATAAACTACTTAATCTACACTTACCAGAATTTTGGGATGTTTTCTTACACTTAGTCTTATTTGTCAGGGGTTTCACTAGGGTTTTCTAATCCCAATACCAAAAATAACTAAACATATCCTTTGATACCAACTCTAACACCCCTAATTTTTTATTTTTTATTTGATCATGATTTATCACATGAAATTTACCTTAATACAACTCAAAAGATCGATAGGTTTAGTGTCTGTGGGATTTAGGAATATTACATAACAAATTAAAACATGAAATACAACATCTTTATTGAAAACATCATTGACATGACCAAAACATTCCTTCATAATTATCCTTTCTTGGGAATATATTCAGACATTTGACTTCGATATCACCTACACCACAAGGAAGGGGAATTTCATCATAGATTCTCTTTCTATGACAGTACCTTCACAGGCTATTCTGGAATCGAAGGGGGAGTGGAACCATATAGGGATTTTTTCTCAGTTTCCCTTGGATACTCAGAAGGATATTTAAGGAATGGTTCTGACTAAAGTTCAGTTGTCATTATCTATCCTGGAGTCTATCTTGTTGATTCAACAATAGGATGTTGACTTTATTAATGTTCGACAAAGCCTTTATGGTGGGGATACAATTTCATGTATGTATCCTTCATCAAATGGTATGATCCACTCGGTAAGGTTGGTTTTTTTCCCAACATCTGTGTGGAGTTTTGTTTTTTTAACTATCAAAACTCTTCACGGTCAATTCATTTAGGCATTGAGAAGATGTATTATAAAATGAGACAATAATTCTTGTGGCCGAGTATGAATCTTGACATCATAGAGTATGTGTCCCACTGTTACACTTTCCAACAGATAAAGGCATAACACTTGAAGACCAATGGTTTGCTTCATCCTCTTTTAGTGCCGGTTTGGAAATGAGACAAGGTATCCATGGATTTTGTTGTTGGATTACCATAGACTTCCCAAGGGAGGAATTCTATCTAGGTAGTAATTGATCAGTTGAAAAAGTCTTCTCAGTTCATTCTGATCAAGTATACAACTAAGGTTGAAGATATGGGTAAGATATTTGTGCAAGAGATTGTGAGGCTACACAGGATTATGTAACTTATTGTTTTAGATTGGGATCCTAGGCTTACCTCATGGTTTTGGAGGCGTCTACAAGTTTTAATGTTAACTCAATTCAAGTTGAGCATGACTTACCATCCACAGACATACATCCAGATAGAGTGTGTGATTCTGATCCAGGATGGTATACATTGTGACTGTGTCTTGGATTTCAATGGATCGTGGGATAGCCATCTGGGAATACTTTAATTTTATTATTATAATAGCTATTAGTAATCAATCAAAATGGCTCCCTTTGAGGTGTTGTATGGCCCCCGTGATGATCACCTCTTTATTGGGATGAGGTGTGCGAAATAGCTATGTTTGGTACATGTTTGGTTCCTGAGATGTCAGTGAAGATTCAGTATGCGCAACGATGTTTGGTCATGGAGAAAAGTCGATAGAAATCGTATGTGGATCAAAAAAATTGTTATTTTTAGTATTCCATTGGTGATTATGTTTTTCTGAATGTTTCTCCTCATTTGGATCATTGTCCACTTGAAAAAATGGTAAAGTTGGCTTCAAAATATGTTGGACCATTTGAGGTCACTGAGTGGCTTGGGTATGTTGCATATCATTTGGAATTACCGGTTCAGTTGATAGGTATTCATGATGTTTACCATAAATCATAGCTTAGGGAGTATCCCCCTAATCATTCTCACATTCTGAGTTGGGAAGAAATTAAGCTAGATCTAGATTTTTCTGTTTTAGAGGGACCATTTGAGGTCATTTATAGTAAAGTAAAGGTATTGCATGGGAAGTCGATTCCATTAGTCAGAGTTCTATGGAAACATAGATCAAATTCTCATGAGACCTGGGAATATGAATCATTATTGAGGGAGCAGTGGCCTCATCTTTTTTTAGGGATTACATCTTCCACATGACTTCCCGAGGACAGAAAGATATTATGGTGGGGAGTTTGTAACATCCCATTATCCATCAATCAGGTACACCCTTCACCTTGGTATGGTTTTCCTTTTCTAGTAATCCATGGAAGGGTAAGAAGGAATTGGGAGGATACCTATAATGGTGGAGTCAGAGATTTTTTGGATTCTCACAATCACCCAACATTTTCTGTAGGACGCCATGGGATTTCACGACATATAGCTGCCTTACATGTCATGTAATGGTTGCGGAATATAATTCATGAATGTAGTCATGTTTTTAATGGTTACATGTCACAAATAAAGGATCCACATGTTGAATGTTTTTAATAATGGATAATTAATTAGAGAGATGGGTTTTTTTGTGTATGTGGGATCGTGGAGGTGTCACGACCTAAAACCCTATTATACGTTGTGAATCTGCACTTGTATAGTTTTTAAAACACACATTTGGACTCATTAATTAATCATCTCTCTCCAGTCATCTTTCTACTTGACCCAAAGTTCTTTCTAGGCAATTTTGAGAGACTCTCCCCCTTCCAGATCGATTCGTCTGGTATTAGATCCTCATTGCAGCTACAAGGTGTCTCTTTAAGTAAGATTTCTTTGTACTTCTTCATTTCCAGGGACTGTGGTATGATCTTTGGCATTAATTATCAAGATCCATTGATCAAAGATGGTGTTTATTCTTGGTTTCATCTAGATTTGTTGTGCGATCTCACTCCATAGGCCTTTTCCTTTGTTGGTCGTGGTACGATGGGTGTTTATTCATTAGGTATGTAGGTTTCCTCTTCCCTTTCGACCCTCTTTCTAAATTGAATCGATCCTAAGGTGTACATATTGGATTTTAGGGCATTCATTGTCATCATTCAGTTCTTCGTTGTTGGTGGAACCTGCTATGGGCTTGTATGACCTGATTTTTGAGGTAGGTGGTTCCATTTCTAGCCTATGTTAATTAAACAATATTGTCCCCACTTTATAAAATATTTTATACTTGTATTTGGAATGTTTGATTTGTGTGTATTGAAAAGGGATTTTGATAGTAAAATGGTATTTTCCTTGGTTGTTTATAAATGAAAAAGAAAAGGGTATTTTGAATGTATTGTAATGATTGGTCAAATGGTTTGTGAAAGGGTTTTGAAATGGTTTGTTCAAAACATTGAAATGGTTTTTGAAAAAGAGCACATGGTTTACCATGGGTACTATGTTACAGTTGGCCATCATCCATAGCGAGGGTTCATTTTATGGGATTTTCCTATCATACTAGAGTGTAGATTAATTATCTCTAGGTGCGGTTATGATTTGGGTTGTCACTTTCTGGGGTGTCTCGCTGGTACTGAAGAGTTGATTATTGGCTTCAGGTACCCACAGTGGTTTCTTATGAGCACGAGTAGTCTGATGCTGACATTTTGTATTCCCTGGTCATGTGATGCTTGTGCTTCTCTATTTTTGTATTTTATTGGCATTGAACTATTTATACTTTATATACATGTTAATGCTCGAGGAAATGTGATATGGAAAATATTTTTAGAAAATTGATATATCTACTTTTGTTTATAGATATCTAGAAAAGGGAAATATTTACCATGCTTTATTTAAAATTACTTTACTTCTTATCATGACATGTTTTTATTTAAAACGAGCATATAAGAATTGTTATACAGATACTTGTTATGGAACACCAGAGTGGGATGCAACTGGTTCTGTTAGCTCACACCCTGCGCACCTCTTCGGTGGTTCATATACCTTTGAATGTCTTCTAGTGCAGGGAAAGGCAAGGCACCGCAGTGAGGCAGTGAGGTTTTGTGTCAGCTATGTTGGGTAGCTTGGGGTGAGATAGTAGGGTTTCATCCATGCTATCACTTGGAGTAGCTATTGGTTCTCAGTACATTACATTTGGACATGTCTTATACAATTTTGATTACTTTTCAATTGTTGTTATTGTTTTCGCTATTTTTCATACAGTTGTGGCATATATTTTTCTCAGCCTTCAACTGTTTCCTTCTCGATTTATACATGTATATTCCATGTGTTTGTTCTGGTTGGGAAAATGGGTCCCTCTAGTTTGTTTTTTGAGTTCCGGATGCTTGTCTCCAACCCATGGGGATTAGGAACACCCTTCGGGTACATGATAGATCAAGTCAGGTGCCAGATTTGAGGGCAACCCATGTCAGTTTTTTAAAATAGCTAATCTTCCTTATTTATTAGTAGAAGTTATAAATGGTATTTTCAATCATCAAATTATTGTTTAAAATTTATTTAAAATTTTATTTCCTATAATCATCTTGTTTACAAAATTACACGTGTTCCTTGATAATTCTTATCATTTTATGTGCAATTATGAGTCAATATATTATTTTATGTGAAAACATGAATCTGTATCGCCTGACATGTCATGCATGAATACTTATGGCCATCATCTAGCCTATATGTGACATTCCACACATTATGATATTATGCACACACTTTTTTCTTTTTTCATACAATTTGAGTTTTCAAATAGCAATGGTTATTAAAATCATGGGATTCTCTTAAATGGATTTAGAAAACTCTTTTAATGTAAAGTTTAGGACATGTTATAAGAAAAATTACTTTCATGAAAGGAAAATAATTCTATGTATGTAATTTAGAAATTTTTTGGGTTAGAACTGAGAAAGATAGTTCCATAGAAAATGTCTTAGAAAATGGCACTAGTATGATAAATGCTATGATATGTGGAGTGAAACCTTAATAATTAAGGGAAATTGATCTCACATGAGTTATGTCTAGTGGCCTTACATTATGGTTTTTATTCACTGTCTTCCAAGTATCAGGGAATAATCCTCCAGAAAATAGTTATTTTCAAAGAAGAATTCCCGAATGATTTTACAAATATAATTATTTTTTAAAATCTATTTTTCTGAAATTATATGGATTTTTAATGATTTAGAAATATACATTGAACTGTAATAATTTAAATATATTTTCAAACAAAATATTATTTCAAGAAAATATTCTTGAATGGTTTTCAATAAAAAAATTTACAAAACCCTTTTACTGGGTATATTTAATGCTCACCTTGCATATTATAATCATTTTACATGTTTAGAAATCTTGTTGTAATGTAATTATTTTGGGGAGGCAGTGCACTAAATAATATTATCTTCATTTATGTTCATTTTTTCAGATATGATGAGATGTAATAGTCGTATCTAATTCTCCAAAACCATGACTGGTAAATGTCCTCTATTGAATAATATGTTACATAATTCTTCAGTTTCTTTTATAAAAAAAATTAAACAGCATGTTTAATGCACTTGAACTAGGTAACTGGGGTTGGGGTCTTTACATATACTTTGTGGATAAACATAAAAAACATCCTATAATTTTGGAAAGTAATTGATTATGTGGATATTTCAAGAAAATATATCACTGTCTGGATACTATAAGTGGAAGTGGTTCTGACACAGATGTACATAGGAGTAGAAACTCTGATAAGGTGTTTTCGGCTTGACCCAGGGTATCCTGGTACACAACAACCAGCCTTACTGCACACCTCGTTTGACACTCTTAAGAGATATGCTTAGGATAATTCATATTTTATTTACAAACTATTATGAAGGATTTAAAAGTAAATTTTTACTCAAAGAAACCATATTTATGATAATGATATTAGTTATGCGTAGGATTTCGAATTATGTTAAGAATTTTTCTAGTTGAGATTATACATTATGATTCATATACTAATCTAGTGTATTCCCTTATTTAGAAATGGTTCCTAGTGGAATTAATGGAAACCGCATGATCATGCATATCACATGTAGGAATTTCCCTCCTATGAAAGATAATAATGTTGGCTCTAGAGCTGTACCTGATGCTGAGAAACTTATAACTATACTAGGACAATTGACATAGGTTATGAGTAATAACCTTACCCTTATGTAGAATCCTGATCCACAATGTGGAGGATCAATGATAGACCTCTTTATATGAAAACTACCTCTATCATTCAATGGGACAACTTACCCATTTGTAGCAAAGCGGTGGAAAAGTTATTTAGAGATGATATATATTGCTTTAGGATTTAACAAAAAAGAGAAGGTTGTTATGGAAACTTATCATCTCTTTGGGGATACAGATCAATTTTGGTCGTTGATTCAAAACATGAAGGAGGAGGAAGAAATATAAAACATATAATGGAGTGAAATTAAAGAACTTTTCTTAGAAAAACACTCTCCTCATGAAAAATGACCAGATATGGAAATGTAGTTTATGAGTCTGGGGAAAATAGAATACGAGAATGTTGAAATGTATGAAGCTAACTTCAATATATTATCAAGGCATGTTGTGGAATATATACTTAATCTAAGGAGAAATATTTTTTGATTCTTTGATGGTCTAAAGTCATTCCTCTAATAGGCACTAGTCTGCCAAATTTTCTCATCATATGAAGATATAGTCTGATGTGTTTTCAAGATAGAAAATGAATTCTCTATGTATTATGGCATTAAAGGAAAGAATGAGAATAAGAGGGATACTAAAAACTATAGACAAAGAAATATGTAAATGGGGAAGAAAGAAATATTTGACTTTCAAACCAATGGTAATTTTGGGAAGAAACACCCAAGTACTTTCCTGAAGGATATGGGTGTTTGTTACATGTGTGGATAAAAATTCCACCACTCTTGTGATGGTAAGGGGAAGAATAAAGCGACCAATGTTCAATGTTATAATTTCAAGGAGAGGGGACATTATACAAATGATTCTCTAAATCATCAAAGAAACATTCCCTAAAGAAGGTCAAGAGAGAAATTCCAAGCTTATACGGTCACAACTACTAAGGTTGAAGTTCCTAATAATGTGGTGGAAGGTACTTTAATCTTTTCATCAAACTTATCCAATGCTTTATTTTATCCTTGATCATCTCATTCTTTTATATATTCCTAGTTTCCCACGAAAATTAGAAATTTCCAATTTGATTTAATAAAGGTATTGTCAGTCAATACTAATAAGGGAAGTATCATTGCAACAAATATGTATCAATCAGTACCCCTTATGACTCATAAACATGATTTAGTTTCCAATATTGTTATCATAACAATGATGGACTTTTATGTAATCCTCATCATTGATTGGATTTCAAATTATGAAGCAAACATCTATTGCGAGAATAAGGATGTTACAATTTTTTAGAACAATGTAGAATCTATTATCGTTAAAGTAGAAACATTGTCATCTGATTCTTATCTACATCTACCCCTAGTAGATCTACCCAATGCAATTCTTGGGGGGGGGGGGGATGAGAACACAATATCTATGGGTGAGGAATTAAATCTTTAAGTTGAGGATGTAACTATTGTGAAATAATATATTCTTATTTTTCCAGAGGATTTACCTAGACATCCACCAAAGTGGGAAGTTGAGTTTTCTATTGATTTAATTACTTTTTCAATACCAATATCAAAGACTATTAATAGAATGGTCACGGTAGAACTGGTATAACTAATGAAAAAACAAGAGGAATTGAGTGATAAATGATTTATTCACCCTATTGTTTCTCCATGAGCATCCCCTACTCTTTTTGTTAAGATGAAAGATGAATCTATGAGACTGTGCATTGACTAAAGGGAGATCGATGTTATTTCGATAATGAAAAAGTATCATCTTCCTTGCGTTGATGATTTATTTGACCAACATCATTGAGCCATATATCTTTTGAAGATTGAACTTTGATCTGGATATCATCAGTTGCGTGTGATGAAGGATGTTATTCCAAAACAGCATTTCGAACTTGGTATAAGCATTAAAAGTTTATAGTAATACCTTTTGGACTGACTAATGCACCCTTTGTTTTCATGGACTTAATAAATAGAGTATCAAGGAATATCTTGATGAATTTTTTGTGGTATTTATTGATGAAATCCTAGTATACTACACATTCATCAAGACCATGAGAATGACTTTTGTATTATTCTGAAAACTCTTAGAAGAAATGAATTATATGGGAAGTTTAACTAGTGTGAATTTTGGCTTCAATTAGTTTATTTTCATGGAAATATGGTCTCTAAGGATGGAATATTAGTTGATCCTATAAAGAATTAGGTGGTTCAATATTGACCTACTCCAAGGAACATACCCAAGGATGTAGTTTTATTGGTTTAGTAGGTTATTATTGACATTTTGTATATAAGTTCACTCATTTACCCAACCTGTTAACCAAGATTTCTCGTAAAGGGGGTAAGTTCATATGGACAAAATAATGTGAATATTGTTTTCAAGAATTGAAGAGGATATTAGTAAATGCTCTGATCCTAACTCTGCCATTAGGAAATGGTGGATTTGTGATCTATAGTAACACATCAAAGAAAGGACTTGGCAGAGTCCTCATGCAGAATGATAGAGTTATTTCCTATGCATCAAGACAGTTACAAATTAGTGAACAAAATTATCCAAATCATGATCTTGAGTTAGTAGCTATAATAATTTCTCTAAATATGTGGAGACACTATCTCTATAGAGAAATGTGTGAGATATATACGGATCACAAGAGTTTAAAATATATCTTATAGACGGAACTCAACCAGAGGAAAGGGCGATGGATCGAACTACTCAAGAATTACGATTGTTCCATACACTGCCAACTAGGAAAGGAAAATAAGGTAGTTGATGCATTGAGTAGTAAGGATCATGAAGTTTTAAACAAAATCAGAATTGACAAGGATCTTATGTACATGGAACTAGCAAGGATGGATATGGGAATTATTAAAGGTGGTGAAACATCACTACTTTTTTCAATAGGTTTCCCAAACATATTTATTGTAAAGAGTTTAAATATCGTATTATGATGATGTGAATATTCAAAAGAAACTTAAAGGTGTGAATTATGGGAAGTTGAATGAATTTGTGTGTGAAGATGTAATTATGAAATTTGGGAAAAGGCTACGTGTTCCCTCTATACCCGATATAAAAAGGGAGTTATTGGATGATTCCCATAGCTCAAATTCTAATATACACTATGTTAGCACTAAAATGTATAGATATTTAAAGGAACATTTCCAATGGGACAACATGATGTGGGAAATTTCTTATTATATATCAAGATATTTAGTCTGTCAATAAAGTGAAGGATGAAAGACAATATCCTTAAAGAGTCATGAATCCTCTACCTATTTCTATATGAAAATGGGATGACATAATCATGGATTTTGTCACTGGATTACACAAAACTCCAATAAGGTATGATACAATATGGGTAATTGTTGACCATCTTTCAAAATCATCACATTTCGTTGCTAAAAGGGACGATTTTTCTACTAGAGTTCCATGCATGACTCTATATCAATGAAGTTGAGAGACTTAATGGAACACCTATATAAATTGTTTCTGACTGTGATCCACGATTTAAATCAAAATTCTAAAAAATTCATCAGAATTATTTGGATATTGAACTTCGTTTGAGTACTTCTTATCACACTCAAAATGATTGGAAATTAGAAAGAATGATCCCAACATTAGAAGACATGTTGATATCATGTTCACTTGACCTTTAGGGTATGTAGGAACAATATTTACCTTTAGTGGAGTCTTCCTACAATAATAGTTCCCATTCAAGTATTTAAATGGTGCCATATAAAGCATTATATGGATAGAGATGTCATACACCAACATGTTGGGATGAAGTTGGTTAAAGGAATCTTGTGGGACTAGATCTTGTGGAGAAAATATCAATGTTGGTAAAAACTATCCAAACCTATATCAAAGATACTCAAAGAATTAAACAGAGATATGATGATAATCGAATAAAGGATTTATAATTTGAAGTGGGGGATCTTGTTTTCATGAATGTATATACATGAAAGGGTGTTATATGATTTGGGAAGAAAGGGAGACTGAGCCCCAGATATATTGGTAATTTTGAAATTCTGGAGAGTGTTAGAGATTTGGCTTATCATTTGGTGATGCCACCCATCCATTATAAGGTACACAATATGTTCCATGTCTTATTGTTGAGAATGTACATGCCATACCCAACACATGTACTCACTTTTGATGGTACAGAATTGGAACCTAACTTGTCTTACTATGAAGAGACTATCCAGATGCTGGACACTAAAGAACATGTTTTGGAGAATCAGGTGACTCGGCTAGTAAAGGTACTTTGGAAAAATAAAAAAATAAAAGATGTGACATGGGAGCCTTAGGAACTTCTGATGAAGAACTACCCTAATCTTTTTATGGGGAAACATTCTTGTAATTTCGAGGATGAAATCCTTTTAATGGGAGAAGAATGTAACTCCCCAAAGATTTACAAATACATTTAATATTGAATACATGCAACACTAAGTCTCTATAAAATAAAAACATTTCTATATATAGGAGATAGTTATATCTTAGGAATTAAAAATAATTTTTATGATTCTGTGTTTTAAATTTTGAAAAATGGACATACATGGTTATGATCATTAGGATATTTAGAGACTGATAGGATCAAATTACATTTTTGGTGAATAGTAACTTGATCATTATGAATATTATTGTATCATTATTAAGAGTAATATGACCATTATGAATAGTAACCAAACTAATGTAACTATAAATAATATTTAGGAACCTTAAAAATGTATGCATGATATAATAGTATAAGTAAATGAATATTTTAAAAATAATTAAGTGTTGTTATTTTTGTGAGTAATAAATATTTAATTACAACATTTAAATTAATAAATTGCTATAAAAGAAATCTCACTTTTATATATTGTATTAATAAATCGATATTTTTTTGTCCTATGATTTTAGGATAGTTTAATAAGACCTTCGTTAATTTTTTAGGGTATTATAAAAAATGTTTTAAATTTAAAAACCCTATTTTTTGAGTAAATGATGATTTTAATTAAAAATTAAATTTCTCATATTTTTAAAATTATTTTGAAGAAATTGAGTCTATTTTTGGATTTAGCACATTCAGAAATGGTTAGGGTTAATATTTGGAATTTTTCTGAAATGCTTGAATTTTTGTGAATAGTAAAATACGACAATTTACGGTATAAATACATTATAAGATTAATACACTATTCCATGAACCATGGATGAAATAATCACACATTTTTCAAACTCACATACACTTATTACTATTTTTTTCATAATAATCAATACTATTTCTTTTCTTGAGAAAAATAATAAAACAATGAATAAAATATTTAAAAATCACCCCACTCCTCCAATATAAAACCAAACCTCACTCCATCTTCTCCTAACTCCTCTAATCCTTGAATCTCCTCAATATTCTGCCCAAATACTCTTCCCTGGTATCTCCCCACATCCAAGAGCTCTTTCTCTTTCTAAAAGACCAAAACCCCTTCCCTTAAGGAGATTATCAAGGAGGATTACTAAAGAGGTAAAATCCTCTTCCTTTTTCCTTTTAATTTCTTTTAAGTTCCTTCTTTAATTATTATCTCATAACATCCTCTGTAAAAATGATAATTTTAACTCTAGTATCACCTATATATTGGAATTAAATCCTTTTAATGGAACATCCATCAATAATCTCCTTACTCTCTCTCTTTTATTTTGAAAATGAAATCATTGTCCGAGAGGTGTGGTTTTACAACCTTCATGGACAATGACCTTTATTCTTAATATTGTCCTTATATTATGGAAATGTAACCATTTTTATGGTTTAAAAGAACTATATTATATATATTATAACCCATTTAATTTTTTGGAACCTGTATATATACACAACATTAATTCATACGAAAAAAGTAGTTCGTAATAATCAAAATATCACCAAAATGATTTCCATTAATGTTTAATCTAATAACTCATCCTCCAACCATAGAAACAAATTAATTATATAACCATTTAATATCTTTAATGATCATTAGTATCATATAAAATCAATTCTTGAAAATTATACATATTACACATGAACTTCATTACTTATAAACAAGAGAACTGATTATGAAAACCAAGAAAACAAACACTCCGAAATGAAGGAATTCAATCTTATAACTTATCAATAAAGACATAAATGAATATAAAAAACTATAATAAATCAAATATATTTATATAATGTTATTCATTAACAAATTAAGGTATGTAATTTGATTATCTAGGATATTAAAGTCAAGATAAGAATACATTCGAACATAAGGTAAGGGTTTTCTACCCGAACTTCCATTTACATTTGGGTTACTATTGTTATCTACTTACCTAAATAAAATTCTTATTTATTCTTATTTAGTACTCATAAACTCTATTTTAATGTTATATATATTTTTACCAACCATAATGCTTCATTATTCTATGGATAGTTACATGTTTTAAAAGGGTCATTCAAAAATTCTTCCCAAAATACAAGCCTAATTCGAGGGAATTTCTCAAATTATAACCTTCTTTAAAATGGAACTCTATAATTTTTTTAGCAAAAATTATTTTTCAAAAATCACACATTTTATTTAGAAATAATAAATTAATTCACTTATGTTTTTATACTAATATGTTTTCAAAAGAACATTTCTTTTTAAAGCAAAATAGTATTTATCTCAAAAATTACTTGATGATTTTATAATAGTATTTCCACCTATTTCAACACTCTTGTTGATTCTTATGTTTAAATGGGGTTAATGTTTTATTATATCATCCACAATTTTTATTTAATGGTTTATGATTTGTTTTATGGTGGATGTACTATCTTGAAACCATTCACCATATTATTCTGAATGGTAGTGTTTATGTTTAATGTTGGGGAAAAGTTATTTACATTACATAGGATAGTTTCAATATAAATTTATATGTTGTTTATGTTTATCACCATTCACATGAGGAATTAATTGGACTTATTATGTGATGTTTGGAGCCTTCTAATTCCCCTCGATGCATCGGTAGGTCTCAAGAGACAAACTGGTTTGAGTTTTTACACGTTTATGTATGGTCTTGGCCTAAGGCTTTGGAAGAATTGTTATGATGTCCCAAAATATGAATTGCCTAATTTTAAAAGTAATTGATAGTCCATGTAGTCATTAAACTAGTAGAATGTAAGATCCCGAATCTTTATTTCAGTTATGGATCTTGATTCTGGGGTGTTTTGTGGAAAAAGCAAAAAAAGGTTTTTCTATGTACATTTCGTGTACCTACGTCACCATGTTCTAGATGAGTAATGGCCGAGTACATTATGTGTGATGACCTGAATGACTCCTCTTTAGTAGGAGGCCATTTAAGGGTACTACACTACGTTTAGTTCAATGAACACACCATGTACTTTTATTTTTATTTGATTAATCGGAATGGGGTCGTATCTCATTCACATAAACGTCATCTTCATTCTTTGTGTTGTACAGGAGAATATGGAATTGGTGATCGAATCCCAAGCCACCATTTCTCCATATGTTGTCTTAATAGAACACCATTGGTTGTGTTGTAATCCCCCCTAGTGAGTCCTCAATTCTTCTAGAACATATCTTACCAATTCTTCCTCTCTCATGAGATATCCAAGGTTGATAATTTTTTATTTTTTTATAGTTCTACCTTGTTTTAAGCAGATAAAAACACTAATGTTAAACTATATCGATCTTACAACATCGAGGTTGGTGGTTTGTGCCGTTCATAGTTTGTATTTCAATTATATAGGCTAAAATTTCCACATAACCATGTTTTGGGTATTGCGTGACTTGGAAATTAACCCTAATATTACCTCCTGTTGTAAATTGTTTGATTAAGGGTTGTCGTTAAATGAAGATTTCTATATTTCTTGTAAATGGGACACCCATGGGTGTGTCATCCCTTGTTTTCTTGTTATTGCCGTTTGGTCTAGGTTTCCTTGGAGACATAACTTTTTTCCTTTCCTTGATTGATTAGGACAAAGATGGTTGTTTAATTGATTATATGAAATGACTATGATATGCACTGTAAATGTTTATCCATGTAGTAGATTCATATTTCTTTGGGCTACTTGATATTGTATGTGCATGATAGTTTTATATAGGGCTGTGATAACCTTGGTGTAGTTCGACCATAGGGGGAACAAATGTTGAGGGCTTCCCAAGAGTGTCTGTTGTTTACCGTTGCGAGACCACAGGGGGAATGAACATTCAGTACTTCCTCAGACTATCTGTTATATATCAATTTGAGTCTATATGGGGAATGTATGTGAGTGCTTCCTCAGATTGTCCATAGTATATTGTTGCAAGACCATAGGGGGAATTTATGGAAAGTGCTTCCTCATAGTGTATTTTATATCATTAGAATTCTTAACCATAGGGGTTAGACTCTATGCACTACCCAAAGGGTCGTTGTGATTAATTTAATGTTTGTGATGTGTCTGCCAAGCCAAAGCACAATCTTGGATTTAGTCTTTATTATTAGTTTTCTGAGATGTGTGTTATAATTTCTTTTCACTAGGGTCACTTGATTCAACTATTAAATATTAAATGTTAAATTAATATGAATGAAATTGTATGATTGTTTAATTTTGTGTAATCCTAGTTCGTTGAATCATTCTTTTATTACCTGCTATATATATTCGCTGAAAGTTAGGCACAAATAATTTGGTGGTTTCCTAATGGGATTCGTCTCACACCCTGGTTGGGTCATTATTTAGACCCAAGAAGATTATATTATTGCACTGTAGATAATGGCTAGCGCGTTTTTTCCTCAGGTACATGATTTGCAGTTGGAGCTGGAGATCATGGGACTAAACTTATGCTTGCAATGATTTGGAGTTTACTTGTTTTCTTTCATAAATTGGATTCAGTTTTATTTACAACATTATGACTTTTTTTTTGGCTATTTTCTTATATACATATAACACATATCATTTATATATATTGGATTCAGTTGGTTTTACTTTCAACCTTCCATTTTTTACCTTACTTGTTGGTATTTAATGATTCTTCATTGATTATTATTTATATTCCACCATGTATACTCAGCCAATTAGGGCATAGTTTCCCCATTATCAGACATCGGCACTCCCTTCTAGTCGTAAACCTATGGCATTTGGGGAAATGCGCTTGAGGTGATGTGGCGTACCGGGTACGGGGCACCAGTTAACTGGAACCAGGATCTGGGATATTACAATGTTGTATCAGAGGAGGTTTTTTTCTTTTCTGTTTTCTTTATTTTTTAGAAATAATAGACAGGGTTAAGAAGGAATATGTAGTTAGTAATAAAATGTGCTAATAAGTAGGTAACCCATGTACAAGGAAAAACTATATTACCATAAAATTTTAATTTTTGGGTTTGGAAATTTTTATTGTTTATTTTAATTCACCATTGGGTGATACACATGGATTGTGCTGTTATGATTTATATTATTGCAGTTTTATTCTGTTGCAACCCGATGAGATGAGGGTATGCAATCTCAGGAATCGTATAGGCACTTTTTAGAAATAACCTTTCATGCATTCATGCATGAAATTTAAAGAGCATTACTAATTGTATGTTTTTATGATAGTTTTTGTGCTAAATATGCATACTACTGTGATAGATTCCATGATAAAATGCCTTCTATTTTGATAGGTTATTTTTAATTGTAATGTTTCTTCTAGATGAATTCCAAGATTTGGTCCCTGAGGTGTTATGGACCCTCTTGGATCGGAATTTTGTAGATCATGTAATTGATTACCCTATTGTGTATTATTATGTACAAAATAATATCCAAATAATGATTTTCAGGTTGTATGGCCCCCCATGGATCAAGATTTCTCACAACATTGTTTTATTTTCAGTGTTTTGTGAGTTTCGAGGTGTTTTCTAGGCTTACTGTCTGGGAACCTAGAAAACATGGCATGTGGTGACATGAAAACAAGACATGTGTTCTTCTATTTGGGAAGAAGAATTTTTTTTGAATACACTCCATGTACTTATGATTACATTCCGTGTGGGCTAAATTGTGTTCCCATCCATGTGACCAACGACACAAATAGATGGAACATTGGATATACACGCCGTGTCTAGAGGGTGCACACCATATAGAGATTCACCAATAGAAAACATGTAGTTCTAGCCATGTAGGAGTACCTGGGAAGAAGGGAAGATTCAAGTACACACTATTTATTGAGAGGAACATGTCGTGTCTATGGGTGTTACATAGCCAGGTAGGCAGGGGTATACACCCATGTAAGGGCTTAAGGGAACACACCATGTTGTGGTTATACACGCCATATAAACCGCTTTTGTGGTACTCTAATTCTTTTCATATCCTGTACCATTTTTTCTCTTTTGATTTTCAAAATATAATATTCTTGAACTAAGGTGTGCGTTTGACCTTGTAGAGTCATGCCAACAAGATTTCCTCCGGTCATATGCCAGGAACAAGGCGGTGACGATACACTAGAGAAGTCAAATCAGGGACTTCCAGTAGCTCCTCCTGTCATGCATGTTATGGAACCAAACATTATTCCTGACATAGGTGCTGATGCACAATTCCAAGAAGGATTCATGAGGTTTATGCAGATCTTCTAGGGAGCACCACATCATGCCCCATTTATGGCAGAGTTGACACGGGTGTTTCACTAGCAACATCCTCCCACTTTTTCCGGGGATGGTGGACCACAGGCTGTAAAGTCACGGTTGGAGGACATGCATTATATCTCTGAGAATCTAGAGATGCATCCTAAGAGGAGTGTGAATCTCATGAATTACATGGTACACGATTCCTCCATGAGATGGTAAGATGTTATTTCACAGGCAGGATGACAGCGGGTCATGAAATGGGTTGAGTTTTAGAAAACCATATATAATTACTTCTACCCTGAGATGTCGAGGGCTGATCGATCCTGAGAGTTCATGAATCTATAATAGGTAACTCTTTCAGTCATGGATTTTTCTTCTCTCTTTATGGAGGTGCAATGCTTCACACCCGTTCTGGGGGGTGCCAAGTTTTTTTGTATGGTTTTGAGGATTTTCTCAGAAATGACATCAGATCCTAGGTGAACATTTTTTGGTAGACTTTCATATCTTCTATAGCGAATCTGGTGCTGATTTATAAGGGCAATCTGAGGGAGTCTGGAGCTGTGAGCTAGGGCAGTTCAATATCTAGAGTTGGTACTTTTTCGACTGATGGTTGGAAGCACCACAAAGAGTCTATACATGGGGATCTGAGTAGATGGGATGTTCTTTCAGACAGCCTGGTGGTGTGCTACAAGTGCGGAAAGAGAAGACATAAGATACTTTAGTGCCTGAAATACCCAGTTGAGTGCCGATCTTTCTCCAAAATGGATCATATTCAGTGTTTCAACAAGGCATTTTCTCCAAAAGCTAGTGAGGGAGGATCCTTTTTGAATCCTCAGATAAAAGGAGGACCACTACTTCATTATCAGACTAGCAAATAGAGTTTTTCAAGACGAGGTGGTGGCCATGGCCATAGCTGTTTGACATAGGATTTTCAATAACAACAGGGTGGATCAGCTCAGGGATCTCAGAAAAGGGTGCAGGGCCACAATCCATGTTATAATTTTCTGATAGAACAGAACTACCAGGAGAAAGATCCCAGACCCTCTATGGTTAGATGTATGATTCTAGTTGCCTCAGTTTTAGCTTATTCCGTTTCTGATACAGGGGCTTCCCATAGATTTAAATTTAAGCATATTGTGGAGAGCCATGGTCTCAATATCTTTACTTCTAAGGATGTTATTATGCTAGACCCTCTATTGGAGATTAGGAAAACTAGTGTACGTCAGTGTAAGGAGTGACCTCTAGAGGATGGTGAGTGTCAGTTCTTGTGGGAATTCTATATCTTAGAGATGACAGACTACGATGTAATTCTTAGAATGGAATGGTTAGTTTCATTCTAGGCCTTTGTTGATTGATATAACTACAAGGTGAGTTTCAAGTCACCAGAGGGTGGATATTTTCTATACAAGGGAAAATGGGATGTTTATGTGAGAAGTGATGGAACTGAGCATCATGGGTTAAGAGGTGTCACAACCCAGATTGCTAGTTTGTATATTGATGACCAGTGAACTTCACAGAAGTATTTTCCTCCACTGGTTGATCATTTTGTGGATCTCCTTCTAGAGGACTTTTCAGGTTTACCTCTAGAGCGAGAGGTAGATTTCTCTCTTTAGCTTGTGGCATGGGCGACAACGGTGTCCATTTCTCCTTATAGGATGGCTACACCAGAGTTACAAGAGGTCAAGAAGTAGTCGGAGGAGTTGTAGGAAAAGGGTTTCATCTAACCCAGTACTTCTCCTTGGGGTCCGCCTATCCTTTTTGTGAAGAAGGCGGATGACACACTTTGACATTGTGTGGATTATCAGATGTTGAACTGGTTGATGGTCAAGAACTGATATCCCTTTCCAAGGATTGATGATCTATTGGATCAGTTTCGAGGATCCCTAGTGTTCTTGAAGATTGACTGGAGATTAGGTTACCATCAGATGCAAGTTAGGCTATCTAATATACCTCTTACAACCTTTCCGAGCAGGTATGTCCTATATGAGTTTTGGTTATACCATTCGGTCTCATGAACGCACCAACAATTTTTATGGCACTGATGAACTGAGTTTTCTATCCTTACTTGGTTTCTTTCATGGTGGTCTTCATGGATGATTTCTTGGTGTACTATCACACTCGACATGACCATGCCATCCATCTTGAGATCGTATTGAGAATACTGAGAAAGCCTCAATTATATTCTACAGATTCACTTTATGGGTTATGTTATCTTAGATACAAAAGTATCAGTGGACCTAGAGATGGTGAGAGCAGTAGTTACCTAGGAAAATACAAAGAACATCTTTGAGGTGCAGAGTTCCTTAGGGATGGCTAGTTACTACAGATGCTTTATATTGGACATCTCACACTTAGAAGCACCGTTCATGGTCTTCACTAAGAAGGGTATAAAGTATGTTTGGTTAGATTCCTATGATACATCCTTTTAGAATATAAAAGGGAGAATGAATTCAACACAAATACTAATTTTTCCAGAGTCAGGAAAGAGTTATACTATCTTCTGTGATGCATTGGGTATCGGGCTGGGAGCAGTGCTTATGTAGGAGGATCGAGTCGTTGTGTATGGGTATCAACAGTTGAGGCCACATGAGAGGAATTAACTGACACATGATCTGGAGTTGGTTGAAGTGGTTCATGCCTTGTTCTGTTGAAGAAATTATCTTTTGGGAGAGCATTTTGTGGTGTACATAGACCATAAAAGACTCAAGTATATCTTTACACTGTTTGATCTAAATCCGAGACAGTGAAGGTGGGTGGAATACCTTCATTCCTTTGATTTTGTGCCTACCTACACACCTAGACAAGGTAATGGAGTGGATGATATTTTGAGCAGGAGGACTCAGATACAGGCAGTTCTAGAGGCTAGTAGTGAGTGTTAGCTCATGGATCTATTCTCTAAGATTCATTTGGAGGTACACGAAAGACAGGGGAAGAATTTTCATTCTTCATTATCTTTTACATCTACCC
Source organism: Viscum album (assembly GCA_963277665.1). NCBI lineage: Eukaryota > Viridiplantae > Streptophyta > Magnoliopsida > Santalales > Viscaceae > Viscum > Viscum album. The sequence goes on from OY728135.1 coordinate 110,412,848, forward strand.
TACTAGATAGTGTGTGAATGAGGAAGGATTCAGATTCTGAGGGACTAGTCCTATGGGAGGGTGTGTTAGGAGAGGGCCCTAATCTAGGGTGGACCATTAGCGATGATGAGGTTTTACATTTCCATGGTCATGTATGGGATTATTCGGATATCCATGAGGAGCTGATGCAGGATTTTAATTGTTTGGCTTGGGAATTTAATTCTGGTTTCACTATGATGTATCGAGATTTTCATCATCAGTATTGGTGGATAGGTAGGAAAAGAGATGTAGCTGGTTTTTTCATGAGGTGTTCCACCTCTCTATAGGTGAAGATAGAGCATTAGCGACCAGTCGGGATTTGAAAGTAGTTACACATTCTCGAGTGGAAGTGGAATGATGTCACAATGGATTTTGTGACAGCTTTACTGAGGTCACATCAAGGGAATGATGTGGTATGGGTTGTTATTGATAGGCTTACGAAGGTTTATCATTTCTTGTCGATTAAGGAAACGTTTAGTGTTGATGATCTTGGAAGGTTGTACATCCAATAGGTTGTACGACAACATGGGGTCCTGAGTACTATCATTTCATATAGGGATGTCCACTTTACTTAGCATATCTAGAAAGGGATATAGAGGGATTTGGGTACACATGTAATTTTGAGTATATGTTACCATCCCCATATATATTTCTAGTCAGAGTGCACGATTCAGGTGCTTGAGGACATGCTTCAAGCATTCATCCTAGATTTTGAGGGTACTTGGGAGAACATATACCCTTTGTGGAGTTTTCCTACAATAATAGTTTTTAGTTAACGATTCATATGGCCCCTTATGACGCTTTGTACGGTAGGCCATGCTGATCACCCTTATGTTTACTGGAGGAAGGATAGGCAGATATGCTAGGACTTCATCTTGTCTAGGAGACCACAGAGCTGGTGGAGTGAATTTGGAAGAGGATGGCTCCTGCACAGTCTCGGAAGAAATCTTATGTTGATTGATGGAGATGACCTCTAGCTTTTGAGGTCAGAGATCAGGTTTTCCTATGTGTTACCTATATATTGGGACACAAGATGATTAGGAGAGAAAGAAAACTATAACTAAGAAATTTCAGGCCATTTGAGGTGTTGGAGAGAGTTAAGACAGTTTCCAATAGGTTGCAGTTACCTTAGAGGTACATGGAAATGCATGACGTCTTCCACGTTTCTCAGTTGCGATGTTACTTTTCAGACCTGTCTCATGTTTTTCAACCCAAGGAGGTTGAGCTGGATGAAGATGCATGATTCAAGGATCATCCTATCCGTATTATGGATTATTGCTGAAAATTTCTCTATGGCCGGTATGTTCCTTAGGCATGGGTCTTATAGCAGCATGACCGAGTGCAGGATGAGACTAAGGGGAGTGAGATCAATGTGCGATCATAGTGGCAAGAGATTTTCATAGATTCTTCTTCCCCACCCTTGTAAGGGAAACTTAGGGTAGAATTTATTTAAGGGGGGAAGTTTGTAGGATCCCAAATCTTCATTTCATGTATGGATTTTGATTCCGGGTTGTTTTTGATGAAAAAGGAAAATGAGGTTTTTCAAAGTACAGGCTGTGTACGTTTTTGTACATGTCGTGTTCCTAAATCACTGTGTTCTAGCCATCTAACGACCGAGTATATGCAGTGTGATGAACTGGATGACTCTACTTTAATAGAAGGCAATTTAAGGGTACTACACAACATGTAGATCAAAGAACACATTGTGTACATTTATTTTTATTCTTCAAATCGGAAGGGGGTCGTGTCTCATTCACAAAAATTGCTTCTTTATTTTGTGTGTCGTACAAGAGCATGCAGAACCTGCGATCGGATCTCGAGCCACCGTTTCTTCATCTGTTCTCTGAATCGAACACTATTGGCTATGTTGGAATCCCCCCAGTGAGTCCTCAATTCTTATTTAACCTTTCTTCCTGATTCTTCCTCTCTCATGAGATATACGAGGTTAAGAATTCTCCATTTTTTGTATATCTTCCATGTTTTAAGTCGATTCAAGGGTTGACATTCAACTATATCAATCGTACGACATTGAGTTAGGTGGTTTGTGCCTTTTTTAGATTGTCTTTGGATTATATAGGATAAAAGTGCTACATATCCATGTTTTGGGTGTTGCGTGATTTGGAAATTAACCCTGACATTACCTACTTTTGTAAATTGTTTGATTAAGGGTTGTTGTAAAATGTGGATTTCTAGATTGCTTGTATAAGGGACACCAATGGTTGTGTTATCCCTTATTTTCTTATTATGGTCATTTGGTCTAGGTTGCCTAGAAGGCATAACTTGTTTCCATGCCTTGTTTGATTAAGATGGATTTGGTTATTTAATTTAATATATGAAATTCTTGTGATATGCATAGTAAATTTTTATCCATGTAGTAGTTTTAGATTACATTGGGATGCTTGATATCATATGTGCACAATTTCTTTACATAGGCCTATGAGAACCTTGTTGTAGTTAGACCATAGGGGGAATTGACATTCAGGGATTCCCCAGAGTGTCTGTTATTTACCGTTATGAGACCACATAGGGAATGGATGTTGTGGGCTTCCTCAGAGTGTCTATTATATATCGATTCCAGGCCATAGGGGGAATGGATGTGAGTGCTTCTTTAGAGAGTCTGTAGTATATCGTTGCAAGACCACATGGAGATTTAATGGTGAGTGCTTCCTCAGAGTGTCTTTTATATCATTGGAATGCTTTATAGTAGGGGTTATACTGTGTGGGCCACCCAGAGGGTCATTTTGAAAAATTGAATGGTTGTGACATGTCTTCCAATCCAAGGCACAAGCTTGGATTCGGTCTTGCTTGTTAGTCCTCTGAGACATTTATTATACTTGCTTTGCACTGGGGTCACCTGATTCAGCTTTTAAATATTAAATGTTAAATGAATATAATTGAAATTATAGTATTGTTTACTATTGTTTACTTTTCATTATTTGCTTCATTTTGATATTAACTGCTATATATTTTCACTGAGAGTTAGGCACAAATTTCTTGGTGGTTGCCTACTGGGATTCGTCTCATACCCTGTTTGGGTCCTGCTTTGTACCCAAGATGATTATATGATTCCATGTGTAGATAAGGTAAAGTGCCCTTTTTAATCAGGTAATTGATTTGTAGTTGGATCTGGAGATCATGGGACTAAGCTTAGGCTTACGATGCTATGGAGTTTACATGTTTTCTTTCATACGTTGGATTCAGTTGTATTTCCAGCATTGTGACTTGTTTGGATATTTTCTTAGATACCTATGACATGCATCATTTTTATATATTGTCTTCAAATGGGTTTTCTTTCATCCTTCTATTGTTTACCTTCTTTTTGGTGTTTACTTCTATCACTTTGATTATTATTTATATTCTGTCGTGTATACTCATCCAATGAGGTCATAGTTTCCCCACTATCAGACCTGGGCCCTCACTGCAAGTCGGCAGCCTCTAGCGTTTAGGTAAATGCGCTTGAGTTGATGTGGAGAACAGAGTACGAGGCACCATTTGATTGGCACCCAGATCTGGGATGTTACATAGAACACCTATGGTTATGTTTTATTATAGAATTATTTGTTAACCTCTTATTCTTATCATATTATGTTCAAGTTTATTTTTTAATGGCATGTGTACTTTTTGTTATTCACCTTAAAATATTATTTATGTTTCTTCTGAATTGTTTTACCATTCTTAACATCTAATATCACCCCTATCTTATGTTTTATTTTTCCCCAGGATACGAATAATTATAATATGAATGACATGCATGTATAATCTTAGAGTTGTGGATGTTCCCAATGGGATTCATATATCATATTTCATTTCATGTGGTAATTTTGAACATATGTATGCATCTGGTTTTCCAAAACTACTAAACTGTTTGGTCTATTAGGATACAAATTTATTGTAATTATGCCAATGTAATAAAACAAGGCACCAACTTTGGCCAACTGGGGTTAGGGTCTTTACAGTTGGTATCAAAAGAAGTTTAGTAGAAAACATGAAAACTAGATTTATAAAATGTAGTTTAGGGAACCAAACCCTAAGATAGACTGTAACATACTAAGATTTTCAGAATTATTTTTATTATATAAATATTTTATTAAATTGATTTATTTATAATTAAAACCAAGTAATAATATTTTTGAGACAATTTTCTTTGAGAATAATATGTGAAATCAAGTGTTTTAATTAATTTAATTATAATGATTATAATTAATTATACCTATTATATATAGTTTTCATATTAATATTCTAAAGAAAAATATGGGTTTTATTTGATTAATAAAATATTTTAAAATAAGTATTTTTATTATTTCTATAATGTAAAAATTATTTTTTATCAAAAAGGTTATTTAATATAAAATTTTTATTATAAAAATATTAATAAAGGTTTTTTTTTGAAAATTAGTATTATTAATTTTAAGATAATATATTTTATAAATATATGAAATATATTATGAATTTGTTTTATAAAATTGATAAATTTAAAAAATATAATTATTTTATTATGAAAAAAAACTTATTATATTAATATTTTAAATAAAAAATGTAATCTGAATTATTTATATTAAGAAAAATAATTATATATTTGTTTTTTAATATAATATATTTTATAAATATATAAATTATATTATATTTTTGTTTTATAAAATTTATAAATTATAAATATAGATAATTATTATATTATGAAAGAATGTATATTATATTTATGTTTTAAATAAAAAAATGTAATTTAAATTATTTATATTAGGAAAATAAATTATATATATATATGGATGCTAACATGATATATATATATATAAAATCGAATGTTATTGGTTTAATATAAGTAAATAAAACGATATAAAAATGATGATAATAATATATAAGAGGTGTAACCAAGGGAGAATCACGATTGAGGGAAAACGTGATCCTCAACATTATAATATATTACTATATAATTATAACGATAATTATACTTTGAAAAAATTAATATAAGAAGGATAATAGTGAAACCCGTGACTTTTAAAGAGAGATAGAAAAGAAATATACAAATTAAAAAAATATTATCCTCGATCGTGTTTTTCGGGTGTTTGTTTGTTTGTTTTTGTTTAAAAAAGGCCCCATCCTCTCTGAGAGGGTTAAGTCTCCTACAAGTTTTTATAAATACGAGGCTTTGGCAGAACCCATCCTTTGTGGTATAAAAGATCCGAGCCAAACCCATTCTTCGGTTCATGTCAGCAATGGGCAAGAGATTTCCTCCCCCTTCAGTTTTATCAAACAGGTAAGGGTTTAATTATTTTAAATCAAACTATGGTATTTTACTAGATATATATATACATATGTATATATTAATTTTTATCTATCTAAATAACTTAATATTTCAGATGTTATATGTTAAGGGATATGTTTCATATTTTATCCTTAGACCTATATTTTTGGGCTCATTCTAGTTCTTCAATTTTCTAATTGTTTTAAGAAGGTGATATATATATATATATGTGTGTGTGTGTGTGTGTGTTTATATACATTCATATATACTCATATATATATATATATATCAATCCATTTCAGTATATATAAGTATATATATAAAGGGTTCTTTTTTAAACGTAATTTCTAAAATCGATGTTTTGTAGGGGTTTATTTTATCTTATTAAAGTATTTTTTTACAAAGTAATATATATAAATGTGTGTGTGTGTGTGTGTTTTTATGTATATATACACATATATAACCATCAATATTCAGAATAGATGAGATTAAGGTCTTGTTTTAAAAAATTAATTCCCAAAACCTACGGTTGTAAGGGATTTATGTTTTAAATGTTTTCAATCCATATATATATATATATATATATATGTTTAAATATATACATATAAATATATATGAATATATATAAACATGTTTATGTATAGCTATAACATTTGATTACCCATCAATCAGGTACACCATTAACCTTGGTATGGTTTTCCTTTTCTAGTCATCCGTGGATGGCCAAGAAGGAATTGGCAGGACACCTATAATGGTGGAGTCAGTGATTTTATGGATTATCAAGATTATCCAACTTTTTTTGAAGTCTGCTGAGGTATTTTACTATGTGTAACTCCCTTACACATCATGTAATGGTTGACAGATATTCGTCGTGAAAGCAGTCACACTATGAAAGGTTACACGTGGTGAATGAAGGATTCACATCATGAATGTTTTTAATAATGTATAATTAACCTGTGGTGATGGGTTTTTCGGAGTATGTGGTATTGTGGGGGTGTCACGATGTAAAATCCTATTACACGTCGCGAATCGATACACATCCAGTTTTTAAAATAGGTCTTTGGAATCTTTACTCGGTCCCCACCCTACAAAATTCTTCCCACTCAATCCAAAGCTCATGCTAGGTGATTTTGAGAGATGCTCTCCCTTCTAGATCAATCTGTATGGCATAAGATCCTCATTACAGCTACAGGGCATCTCTCTGGGTAAGCCACCTTTCAACTTCTTCATTTCCATGGATCATGGTATCGTTTTTTGCTTTTTTTATCAAGATCCTTTGATCTAAGATGGTGTCTCATCTTTGTTTCCTCTATATCCATTGTGTGATCTTTCTACATATACCTTTTCCTTTGTTGGTCATAGTGCGGAAGGTGTTTTTCCTTGAGGAATATAGGTTTCCTCTTCTTAGCAGACCCTCTTTCTAAATTGAATCGATCCAAAGGTGTTCAGATTGGATTCTAGGGCCTTCCTTGTCATAGTTGTGTTCTTCATTATTGGTGGATCTCGTTGTGGGCATGTATGATCCGCGTTTTGAGGTAGGTGGTTCTTTCTATAGACTATGTTAATTGAACCTAATTGTTCTAGATTTATAAATTATTTTATACTTGGATTTGGCATGATTTATTTGTGTGTGTTGAGAAGGGGTTTTGAAAAAAATGGCCTTTTCCTTGGTTGTTGATAAATTGAAAGATAGGTGTATTTTGAATGTATTGGAATGATTTGTGAAATGGTTTGTGAAAGGGTTTTGAAATTATTTGTTCAAAATATTGAAATGGATTGTGAAAACGATTAAATGGTTTACCTTGGGTACCAGGTTGTAGTTGGTCATCTTCCATAGTGGCAGTTCATTTTTAGGGATGTTCAATTTTATAATAGAGTAGATTAATTGTATCTAGGTGCGGCTAGGATATAGGGTATCACTTTCTGGGGTGCCACCGTGGTACTGTATTATAGATTATTTTCTTCAGTTACCCACACTGGCTTCTTATGGGCACAGGTAGTCTACTGCTGACCTTTTGTATTCCCTGGTAAAGTGATTCTTGCACTGATATGTTGTTTTCATTTTCATGGATTTAAACTCTTTAGCCTTGATATACATGCTGATTCTTATGGAAATGTGATATGGAAAATATTCTTTGAAAATTTATATTCCTGCTTTTGGTTTTAAAACTATAGAAATGGGAAATATTTACCATGTTTTCTATAAAACTACTTTACTTCTTATCATGCCATGTTTTTTATTTAAAATGAGCATACATGAGTTGTTATACAGGGACTTGTAATGAAAAACCTGGGTGGGATCCTACTATACATGTTAGCTCACACCATATGCACCGCTTATATTGTACATAGACCTTTGAATGTCTTCCAGTGTAGGAAAAGGCAATGGTCCATAGTGAGGCACTATGGTTTTGTGTCATTTGAGTTGGGTAGCTGGTGGTGAGATGGTGGGAGTTCGTCAATGCCATCAGTTGGAGTAGTTGTTGGTTCTTAGTCCTTTGCAGTTGGACTTGTCTTGTGGAGTTTCGATTTCTTTTTAGTTGTTGTTTCTATTTCCACTATTTTTCTTATAGTTTTGGCATACATATTTATTAATCTTATGTTGTCTCCTTCTCACTTTATATATGTATATTCCATGTGTTTGTTCTATTCAGGAAATAATTGTTCCCTCTGGTTTTTTTGATGCTTGAGTGCTTATCTCCAACCCATGGGGATTGGGAATGCCCTTCGGATATGTGACATATCGGGACTGGTGCTGAATTTGAGGGAAACCCAGGGCTTGATAGGTATGTTGCGATGAGTTCCTGGCCATATCTTATCATGAGGAAACTCATGTTTCCATGGGATTTTCGGATATCTATCTCTAGTGTTGGTTTTTTTAGATATCAATTTTTTCTTATGGGTTTTCTTGTTTAAGATGAGATTTGTTCTATTGTCTGATCGTTCTTGTGTTTTGGAATGCATCAGTATGCCTCTGTGGCATCATCTACGAGTTCCTCAGGAGGGCATAGCTGAAGCTCCTCAAGGGAATCCTCCTATAGATCCAAATATCATCGAGGATATAGTATATGAAATTCATGTTGTTGATTAGAGTTTACTATGGGTTCAGAATGCAGTAGCCAAGATACAACCAGAAGAAGGAGCAGAAAGAGATCGATCACGAGAGTTCTTATGCAAGAAGCCACCATCCTTGAAATAAATTAATGAACCTCATGATGTGGAGGACTAGCTAGACTAAATAGATCAAATATTTGACTTCCATACGATATCAAGTTAAAGTGGGAAGCATTCAAACTCGATGGCTCCAATAAGAAATGGTGGGAATCTATCGTCCTGGAAGATAGACATGTGGGCTTGGATTGAAAGGGTTTTAAAACCCTGTTATACCAGTAGTTGTTTCTAGAGTTGCTGATGCTGGAAATGTCTCTAGAGTTCCTGTCCTTGTAATAGGGAGAGTGTTCAGTGGTGGCGTACATCAACTAGTTTGTTGAGCTTGTTCATTTTTCTCTAGACATGGTAAAGGATGACCAGTTGAAGGATTAGAAATACCTATAGGGTTTACAGTTAGATATCAGATTGCAGGTGTTATTGCTGATTCTTTCTAACTATGTAGAGATGGTAGACATAGCTATGATGGAAGAGATAAATATGGTAGGCAATGCTGGTTTTCCCAACCACTCTCTTCAATCTTGTGGTAGCTTCGGTGGTGCGCACGGGTGGAAGAGGAAATTCCAGGATCATCGTAGAAGTGGTAGAGGAGGGTCTCAATAGCGAGCCTCCTCAACACCACCAGCTACAACGTGTAGTATGCCTCTGACTTGCTATCAATGTGGAATGACCAGACACACCAAACATTTTTTTCATGCAACTATGAATAGTTGAAGCTCTTATGGATGTGTTCTACCCATAAAATATTTCTATCAGGCTTTGACTACACCTAGTCATGGTCATTGTTCTTCGATTCCAAAGGTGACTGTGGGGTATTCAAATTTTTTAAAGACTATAGGGCACTATCCACATGCCTCAGAAATGAGGAACTTTTATGTAGTATATGAGTGTCTAGTGTAATTCGATGAAGGTCCTCTGACAGTGAGAGGTATTATCCTGATTTCATCTTCAATATAAATTTCTTTATTTGATACTGGTGCCTCTCACTCATTTATATTTTCAAATTTTATTGATATTCTAAAACTTCCAATGGAACTTATGTCCTTTGAAATGGAGTTAGCGACACCTCTTGGTAAGACAAAAGAGCAGGGGTTTTTGTGTCCTTTTTTTTCATTGACGATATCTGATATAGAGTTGGTCCTAGATTTTCTCATTCTTGAACTCGATTTGTTTGATGTTATTATCGGTATGAATTGGCTAGTAGCTCATTGATCTGAGCATGATTGTTATCATTAACATGTTTCATTTTCTACTACCAATGAGAGCTCTTGTGTGTTTTAAGGAGAGTGGGACTTGAGGTATAGTTGTGTATGACCTTATTTCCCAGAGATCAAGAGTTTTTTATCTATAGTTGTGTTTGATCCTGATAATGTTTCTTATATTTTTGATCTTCCAATTGTTATTTGGGGCCTTCTTGACATTCTCCCAGACAACATCTCCATTCTTCCTCTATATAGAGAGCTACAATTTACCATTGACTTGGTGCCAGGTACGTAGCCAATATCGACACCTTCTTATCATATGGCCCTAATAGAGCTAAAAGAGATCAAGATTCAATTGGATGACCTGTTTGAAAAATGTTTTGTTCTCCCCAACATTTCTCCTTGGGAATCTTCTGTGCTGTTTGTCAAGAAGTCAGATGGTTCACTTCAGTTCTGTGTAGACTATCAGAAGTTGAACTAGGTAACATTTAATAGAAACTATCCTTTTCCTTGTTTAAATGATTTGTATGATAAGTTAATGGGGGGGGGGGAAGTGGTTCTAAAAGAGTGTACTTAGATCATGTTACCATCAGCTCAGAGTTTACAAATCTGATATACTGAAGAAAGATTTCAATTGCTAATATAGCCATTATGAATATTTTGTGATTACTTTTGGACTAACTAACTCTCCTAAAATTTCCATAGATTTGATTAATCAGATATTTCATCGTCATCTTGTCACTTTGGTGGTAGTTTCCATGGATGATATTTTGGATTATTCAAAATAAGAGCGTGAGAATGAAAACCATCTAATTTTGGTTCTTGAAATTATGAGAAGTATCCATTTGTATGGGAGGCTTTTGAAAAGTAGTTTCTAGATTCAATAATTGATGTTCTTAGGGAACAAGATTTTTGAACCTGGATTATAGGTTGATCATGAGAAGGTGAATGCTGTCTTAACATGGAATGAACTGTAGAATGTCTTTGAGATACAAATCTTCCTTGGTCCTACTAGATACTACCAATGGTGTGTAACAAATTTCTCGAAGATAGAAACACCTTTGACTACTCTTACCTGGAATGAAGTGATATTCCCCAGGGATGTGAAGTTTTAGTCTTCCATCGATGAACTAAATCTACATTGGATGTCAGCTCCAGTTTTTTTTACTCGAGCCTGGTAAGGGGTATGTGGTGTTTTGCGATGCTTTTGGTGCTGGTTTGGGATGTGTGCTTATGCAGGATGGCCATGCCATAACATACAACTCTAGTCATCTTAGGCCGAATGAGAATAATTACCCCAATCATATTCTATAGATTTATGTAGTTATTCATGCACTTAAATATTGGAGGCACTATCTTTTTAGGGAAAAGTTCACATTCCATTCTAATCATAAGATTTGGAGTTATATCTTTTCTCAAAAAGGATTGAATCACAGATAGAGAAAATGGGTGGAATGCCTTTAGACATATGACTTTGATATCACCAACACCCTAGGGAAGGGGAATGTTTTTGGAGACTCTCTTAGTAGGAATGTACCTTCATAGGCTGTTCTGGAATTAAAGGAGGAGTAGATCCATATTGGGATTTTTCCTCAGTTTCACTTGGATACAAAAAAGGATGTTTCAGGAATGGTTCTGATCAATGTTCAGCTGTCATCATCTCTCTTAGAGTCTATCATGAAAAGATAACAATAAGATGATGATTTTAGTAATGTTCAAAAAAGCCTTTATGGTGGGGAGACAGTTTCTGGTAGGTCTCTTTCTTTATATGGTATGCTCAACTTTGGAAAGTAGGTTACATTCCCAGCATCTATTAGAGGTTTAGTCAAGTTTAACTATCAAAACTCTTCATGGGCCGTTCATCCAGGAACTAAGAAGATGTATAATTACATGAGACGATGATTCTGGTGGCTGGGTATGAAGCGTGACATCACAGAGTATGTGTCCCGCTGTTACACCTGCCAATGGATAATGGTGCAGCACATGAAGCCCTATGGGTTTCTTTAGCCTCTTTTGGTTCCAGTTTGGAAATGGAAGGAGGTATCCGTGGATTTTTCTGTTGTATAACCATGGAATCTCTGAGGGGGGAATGCTATCTGGGTAGTCATTTATCATTTGACAAAGTCTGCTCATTTCATTTCGATCAAGGATTCCACTAAGGTCGAAGATCTGGGTAAGATATATGTGCAGGAGATTTTGAGGTTGCATGGTATTCTTTCATCCATTGGTTTAGATAGGGATCCTAAGTTTACCACGAGGTTCTGGAGGAGTCTCCAAGAGGCAATGGGATCTCTGGTCAAGTTGGGAATGACTTACTATCCACAGATAGACGGTAAAACATTGCATGTGATTCAGATCCTATAAGATACACTTCATACCCATGTCTTGGATTTCATTGGATCGTGGGATAGACATATGGGACTTCTTGATTTTGTTTATAAAAATAGTTATCAGTCATCAATCATAATGGATCCCATTGAGGCATTTTATAGTCACCTGTTCAGATTACCTCTTTGTTGGGATAAGGTTGGTGAAACAACTTTGGTTAGACCAAGTTTGGTTTAGAAAACATCCACAAGGATTCGGGATGTGAGATGATGTTGGGTCATGTCTCAGAGTCGATAAAAATGATATGTGGATCAATGGAATTTTCCATTGGAGTTTTCTGTTGGTGATGGAATTTTCATGAATGTTTCTCCACATTTGGGTCACCGTCGGCATGGGGAACATGGAATGTTGGATCCAAGATACATTGGACCACTTGAGGTCACTGAGCGGCTTGTGTAGGTTTCTTATCTGTTGGAACTGTCAATTCATTTTATAGTTATTCATGATTTTTTCCATATATCACAGCTCAGAGAGTATCACCCCGATCTCGCTCATGTTTTGAGTAGAGAAGAAATTGAGCTAGAGCCAAATGTTTCAGTTTTGGAGGGACCAGTTGTGGTCATTGACACTCAAGTAAAAGTATTGCATGGGAAGTCAATTCCATTAGTTAGAGTTCTATAGAAACATGTATCATATTCTCATGAGACCTGGGAACATGGATCATTGGCGAGGGATCAGTGGCCTGATCTTTTTCTAGGGACACATCTTCCACATGACTTCCTGGGGACAGAAATTCTTTATAGGTGAAAGTTTGTAACATCCCATTACCCATCAATCCGGTACACCATTAACCATGGTATGGTTTTCCTTTTTTAGTCGTTCATGGATGGCCAAGATGGAATTGATAGGAAACCTATAATGGTGGAGTCAGAGATTTTTTGGATTCTCACAATTATCTGACATTTTTTGTAGGCTATTGAGGGATTTCATGACATGTAACTCCATTAAACATTGTGTTATGGTTCATGGATATAATTCATGAATTCAATGATGTTTTGAAAGGTTACACTTCATGAATAAAGGATTCATGTTGTGAATGTTTTTAATAACAGAAAATTAATCAGAGACGATGTGTTTTTCAATGTATGTGGGATCGTAGAGGTGTCACGAAATGAAACTATATTACACGTCATGAATCACCACTCGTCTAGTTTTTAAAACACAAGGCTGGACTCTTTGCTCAATCCTCTCCCTCCAAAACTCTCCCACTTGACCCAAAGTTCTTCCTAGGTGATTTTGAGAGGCTCTCTCCCTTCAGGATCAATCGGTTTGGCATCAGATCCTCATTACAGCTAAGAGGAATCTTTTTGGGTTAGCTGTCTTTATGCTCCTTTATATCCATGGATCGTGGAATCATCTTTGGATTTTATTATCAAGACCCATTGATCTAATATGGTTTTTATTCTTTGTTTCATCTATATCCATTTTGTGATCATTCTCTGTAGGCCTTTTCCTTTGTTGGTTGAGGTGTGGAAGGTGTTCATCCTTGAGGTATGTTGGTTTCCACTTATCCATTGTCCCTATTTCTAAATTTAATCGATCATAATTTGTGGAGATTGTATTATAGTGCCATTTTAGTCATCGTTGGGTTCTTCATTGTTGGTGGATCCTATTTTGGCCTTGTAAAACCCATGTTTTGAGATTGATAGTTCCATATCTATCCTATTTGAATTGAACCTTATTGTTCAAGCTTTATAAACTATTTAATACTAGGATTCGACATGCTTGATTTGTGTATGTGGAATAGGGGTTTTGAAAGAAAAATGGTATTTTACTTTCTTTTGATAAATGGAATATAAAGGGTTATTGTAAAAGTTTTGGAATGATTTGTGAAATGGTTTGTGAAAGGGTTTTGAAATGGTTTGTTCAAAACATTGAAATTGTTTGTGAAAAAGACCACATGGTTTTCCTTGGGTACTTGGTTTTAGTTGGCCATCGTCCATAGTGGGGGTTCGTTTTCCTGGATGTTCCTCTCATACTAGAGCATAGATTAATTGGATCTAGCTATGATTATGATTTTGGGTTTCACATTCTGGGTTCTCTCTCTTGCACTAGAGTGTAGATTTTTGGCTTTAGGTACACACACTGGTTTCTTATGGGCACATGTTGTCTTCTTTTGACCTTTTGTATTCCTTGGTAATGTGATCGTGTTGCTCTATTATTTGTATTTTATTTTCTTTGAATTTTATAGCCTTCATATACATGTTTATTTTTATTGGAATGTGATATGGAAAATATTCTATGAAAATTGATATACCTACTTTTGGTTTTAGAACTATGGAAAAGGGAAATATTTACTATGTTTCCTATAAAACAACCTTACTACATATCATAGCACATTTTTATTTAAAATTAGGACACATGAATTATTATAAAAAGACTTATATGGAACATCTAGGTGGGATCATGTTGGGCCTATTAGATCACAACATGCGCACCTCTTCGATGGTGGGTAGACCATTGTATGTCTTATAGTGCAGGAAAAAGAAAGGATCCGTAGTGAAGTGGTGAGGTTTTGTGTTAGATGAGTTATGTAGCTGGTGGTGAGATAGTGGGAGTTCGTCCATGCCATCACATAGAGTAGCTATTGGTTCTTAGTCCTTTGCATTTGGACTTTCCTTGTGGAGTTATGATTAATTTTTAGTTGTTGTTATTGTTTTCACTGTTTTTCTTATAGTTGTGGCATACATATATTTCCCATTCTTACACTATTTTCTTCTCAATTTATATATGTATATTACATGTTTTTCTTTTGGTTGGGAAAAAATCGTTCCCTCTGGTTTGTTGTTTGATTCCTGGGTGCTTTTCACCGGCCCGTGGGGATCAGGAATGCCCTTCGGGTACCTGACGAATCGGGACAGGTGCTAGATTTGAGGGAAACCCATATCAGTTCAATATAATTGGTATCAAAGGAGGTCTATCCTCATGAATATTATTCTTGGGGTAGCTATTAGACAAGATATAGGATTTTAAGGACTTGAGAGGTATGTTACGATGAGTTCCGGGCCTTCTCTTGTCATGAAGAAACTCAAGTTTCTATGGTAAGTTGGGATATGTATATCTAGTGTTGGGTTTTTTTTTAAAATATCATTTTATTTCTTATGGGTTTTTTGGTTTGAGCTAAGATTTGTTCTATTGTTTGGTTGTTCCTGTGTTTCGATATGCAATAGTATGACTCTAAGACATCTTCCACGAGTTCCTGAGGTGGGCGCAACTGATTCTCCTCACAGGAATCCACATATAGATCAGAATATCATATGGGCTATAGTATAAGAAGTTCATGCTATTGATTAGAGTGTATCATGGCTTCAGAACATATTTTCCAATGTACAACTAGAGATTGGAGGAGAAATAGATCGATCATTGGAGTTCTTATGTGATAATACACCTTTTATTAATGGAATGAATGAACCTCAAGAGGCTGAGTACTGGCTAGACAGAAACTATAAAATATTCAAATTCCTAACGACACCTGATAAAATCAAGGGGAAGTTTTCAGCATTAAAACTCGAGGGTTCTGAAAAGAAATGGTGGGATTCTATGGTCCAGAAAAACATACACGTGGTCTTGGATTGGAAGGGATTAAAAAACCTATTCTATAAGAATTTTTTCCAGAGATGCTGATGCCAGAAATGTCTCTAGAGTTTCTATCCTTGAAACAATGAGAGCATTCGGTGTCAGCATACACCAACCGGTTGGCTGAGCTGGTTAGTTTTTCACCATACATGGAAAAGGATGATCAGTTGAAGCCTTAGAAATACCTACAGGGTTTTCGACCAGATATCAGATTGTAGCTATTTATGCTGAAGCTTTCTACCTATGTGGATACAGAAGATGGAGCTTTGATGATAGAGAAGAATATGGAAGGAAATGTTGGTTTTCCCAACCCCTCTCTTCCATCTGGTGATATCTTTTGTGTCATGCGTGGGAGGAAGAGGAAGTGGCAAGATGATCTTAGTAGTGGTGGAGGAGGGTGTCCACAATGAGAATCCTCTACACCACCTGCTATAGCTAGTAGTGTGCCTCTGACTTTTTATCAGTGTGGAAGGGCCAGAAACACCAAACGTTTTTTTCTTATTCCCTCATAGACTTACAACCACTATGGATGTGTTGTAAACAAACAATGTTTCTATCAAGCATTGACTACACCTGATCATGGTTAGAGTTTTTCATCTCTAAAGTCTACTATGGGGATGTCAAATACCTCAATGACTATAGGTCTCTAGCCACAGGCCTCAAGAGTGAAGCACTTTCACACAGTAGATGAGTGTCCAATGGAATTCAACATAGGTCCAGCAATGGTGAGAGGTACTATCCTTATTACATCATCAGTAGAAATTGATTTATTTGATGCTATTACCTCCCACTCATTTATATATGCAAGTTTTATTGAAGTTACTAAACATCCAATGGAACTCATGACCTTTGAAATGGAGTTAGAAACACCTCTTGGTAAGAGAAAATAGTAGGGGTTTCAGTGTCCTTCTTATTCATTGACGATAGATGATATGGAGTTAGTATGGGATTTTCTCTTTCTTGATCTCTATTTGTTTGAAATCATCATCGGTATGGATGGGATTGCATCTCGTCGAGCTGAGAATCATTGTTATCATTGGCATGTTTCATTTTTTACTACCGATGGAAGCTCTCGTGTGTGTTAAGGAGAGTGTGATGGAAGGTCTGTTCATGGAGGACCTTCCCGCCCAGAGCTCAGAAGTTTGTTATCTGCAGTCATGTTTGAGCCTGATAATGTTTCTTCTATTGTTGATCTTCCCATTGTTGCTTCGGAATTTCCTAACGTCTTCCAGAAGACATATCTGGCCTTCCTCCAGAGAGGGAGGTATATTTTATGATTGACTTGGTGTTAGGTATGTAGCCACTATCAATACCTTCTTCTCATATGGCCCAAATGGATCTCAAAGAGCTCAATATTCAGTTGGATGACCTGTTGGAGAAAGGTTTTGTTCACCCTAGTGTTTTTCCTTGGGTAGACCCTGTGCTCTTTGCCAAGAAGTCAGATAGTTCACTTTAGTTCTGTGTAGACTATTAGAAGTTGAACTGGGTGACAGTTAAGAAAAATTATTCATTTCCTCATGTAGATGATTTCTTTGATCAGTTAAAGGGGGAAAAGTGGTTCTCAAAGATCAATATTTGGTCAGGTTATCATCATCTCTGATTTTGGGAGTCTGATATACAAAAGATGGCTTTCAAGAGTAGGTATGGACATTATGAATATCTTGTGATTCTATTGGGACAGACTAATGCTCCTATAGTTTTCTGGGCTTTGATGAATCAAATATTCCAACATCATCTTGACACATTAGTTGTAGTGTTCACAAATGATATTTTGGTTTATTCTAAATCTGATATTGAGTGTGAGCACCATCTAATTTTGGTTATAGAAATTATGAGTAGTCACCATTTTTATAAAAGGTTTTTGAAATATAGTTTTTTGGATTCAATAAGTGAAGATCATGGGGAAAAAGATTTATGAACATGGTTTATTAGTTGATCTAAAGAAGGTAAAGGGTGTCTTGACATAGAAGTAATCACAGAATGTCCTTGAGACACAGAGCATCATTGGTCTTAATTGATACTACTGATGGTTTGTAAAGGATTTATCAAATCTAGAATCGCCTTTGACTGATCATACTAGGAAAGTAGTGAAATTCACCTGGGATGTGAAGTTTCAGTCTTCCTTCGATGAAGTAAAATGACTTCTGACGTCAGCTCCTATTCTGGTTTTACCTGAGCTCGGTTTGGGGTATGTGGTGTTTTTCAATGCTTCTGGGGATGATTTGGGATGTGTTCTTATTCCAAATTACCAAGAGGTAGCTTATAACTCTTTTCATCTTAGGTTGCATAAGAATAATTACCCCACTCATGATCTAGATCTTGATATAGTTATGCATGTGCTTAAATGTTGGTAGCACCATCTTCTTGGTGAAAAGTTCATAGTATTTTCTAATCATTTGAGTTAGAGTATTATCTTTTCTCAGAAATACTTGAATCACAAACAAATAAAATGGCTGTAATACCTTCAAAAATTTGACTTTTATATTGCCTAAGCCCCGGGGAATGGGAATGTCATTTCAGGTTCTGTTACTACTAAAGTACCTTTGTAGGCTATTCTGGAATCAAAGGAGTAGAACCTTATGGTTCCTTTCACTCAGTTTCACTTGGATACTCAAGATTATGTTTTCATAATGTTTTTGACCAGTGTTCAGTTGTTATTCTCTCTCCTGGAGTCTTTCTTGTAGAGTGAACAATAGGATGATGAGTTTAGTAAAGTTCCAAAAATCCTTTATGGTGGGGAGACCATTTTTGGTTGGTCTCATTGTTTATATGGTATGCTCCACATTGGAAATGGAGTTATCATCCTTGCATTTGTGAGGATTTTCATCTTGGTTAACTATCACAATCATGGTCCATTCCTCCAGGCTCTACGAAGAGGTATTATGACATGAGATGATGATTCTGGTGACTGGGTATGAAGTGTGACATCGCAGTGTTTGTGTCCCAATGTTACACCTACCAATGGATAAAGTCAAAGAACGTGAATCCCTATAGTTTGGTTAAGACTTGTTTTGTACCGGTTTGGAAATGGGGTGATGTATCCATAGATTTTTTTTGGATTACCATGGACTCCCTGAGGGAGGAATGCTATCAGGGTAATCGTTGATTGGTTGATAAAGTCTACTCATTTCATTTCAATAAAGGATACCACTATTTTTGAAGATATGGGTAATCTATATGTTTAGGAGAATGTGAGGTTGCATGAGATTCCTTCATATTTTTTTGGATAGGGATCCTAGGTTTACCATGAGGTTCTAGAGGAGTCTCCAGGAGGCAATGGGAACTTAGGTCAAGCTGATCACGACGTACCATCCAAAGAAAGACGGTCAAACAGAGCATGTGATTCAGATCCGGGAAGATATGTTTCATGCATATGTCTTGGATTTTAGTGGATCATGGGATATCCATATGGAACTACTTTAATTTGTTTATAACAATAGTTATCAATCATCAATCAGAATGGATCCCTTTGAGGATTTGTATGGTCACCCGTGTCGATCACCTAGTTGTTGGCCTGATGTGGGAAAAAAAATTTGATTGGACCAAGTTTGGTTTAGGAAACATAAACAAAGATACAGGATGTGTGACAACATCTGTTCATGACTTAGAATCGATATAAATAACAAGAGAATCAATGGAATTTTCCTTTCTAGTTTTCCATTGGTGAATTGGTTTTCCTAAATGTTTATACTCATTTGGGTAACCATCAACTTTGAAAATAGAGAAATTTGCCTCTAAGATATGTCGGACCATTTGAGGTCACTGAGTAGCTTGGGAAGGTGGCTTATCAGTTTGCATTTCGAGTTCCATTGATAGGTTTTCAAGATGTTTTCCATATATCACAGCTTAAGGAGTATCACCCTGATCCCGCACACATTTTGAATTTGGAAGAAATTGATCTTGAGCCAGATGTTTCTATTTTGAAAGGATTATTTAAGTTCATTGACACTCAAGTAAGGTTCTTTCATGGTGATTTGATTCCATCAGTCATAGTTCTAAAGAAACATAGATCAGTTTCTCATGAGACATGGGAACATGATTCATTTGTGAGGGAGTAGTGGCCTCATCTTTTTACAGGGATTACATCTTCAACTTAACTTGTTGGGGACAACAAGTATTTATGGTGGGGTGTTTGTAACATCAGGTTACCCATAAATCTGGTACACCCTTATTCTTGGTATGTTTTTCATTTTCTAGCCATTCATGGATGGACAAGAAGGAATTGGGAGGATACATATAATGGTGGAGTCCGAGATTTGTTGGATTCTCATGATTATACAACTTTTTCTGTAGGGTGCCAAGGGATTTCACGATGTGTAACTCACTTACACATCGTGTAATGGTTGTTGGATATAAGTAATGAAGGTAGTCACACTATGAATGGTTTAATTTCATGAATGAAGGACTCACACCGTGAGTGTTAATGGAAAATTAATTGGGGGTGATGGGTTTTTCGGCGTATGTGGGATCGTGGAGCTGTCACGACATAAAACCCTATTACACATTGTGAATCAGCATGCGTCCAATTTTTAAAATACTCATTTGGAATCTTTACTTGGTCCTCTACATCCATACATCTTCCCTCTCGACCCAAAGTTCTTCTGCGGTGATTTTGAGAGACATTGACCCTTCAAGATCGATCCGTTTGGCATCAGATCCTTATTGCAATTATAGGGAATCTATTTAGGTAAAAGGTCTTTTTGTTTCTTCATTTCTATTGATCATTTTATAATCCTTTTCATTCAATATCAAGATTTTTTTATCTAGGATGTTTCTACTTCTTGGTTTCTTCTAGATCTGTTGTGTGATCTCACTCCAGAGGCCTTTTCCTTTATTGGTCATGGTGAGGCCAGTGTTCATCCATAAGGTATGTAGGTTTCCTCTTCTCCGATGACACTATTTATAAATTGAATTCATACTAAGGTGTGAAGAATGGATTCTAGGGACTTTGTTTTCATCGTTGTTTTCTTAATTATTTATGGATCCCATTGCGGGCTTGTACGACCTGAGTTTTGAGATAGGATCTTCCATTTTTATCCTATGTTTATTGAACCTGATTGTTCCTGCTTTATAAATTATCTATACTTTGATTCAGAATGATTGATTTGTGTGTATTGAAAAGGGATTTTGAAAGAAAAATGGTATTTTCCCTGGTAATTGATAAATGGAAAAAATGGTTTTTTGAATCTATTGAAATGATTTGTGAAATGGTTTGTGAAAGGGTTTTGAAATGGTTTGGTAAAAAAATTGAAATGGTTTGTGAAAAAGAGCACATGGTTTACCTTGGTTATTAGGTTGTAGTTTTCCATCATCCGTTGTGTGATCTTGCTCTGTAGGCCTTTTCCTTTGTTGGTTGAGGTGTGGAAGGTGTTCATCCTTGAGGTATGTTGGTTTCCACTTATCCATTGTCCCTATTTCTAAATTTAATCGATCATAATGTGTGGAGATTGTATTATAGGGCCATTTTAGTCATCGTTGGGTTCTTCATTGTTGGTGGATCCTATTTTGGCCTTGTAAAACCCATGTTTTGAGATTGCTAGTTCCATATCTATCCTATTTGAATTGAACCTTATTGTTCAAGCTTTATAAACTATTTAATACTAGGATTCGACATGCTTGATTTGTGTATGTGGAATAGGGGTTTTGAAAGAAAAATGGTATTTTACTTTCTTTTGATAAATGGAATATAAAGGGTTATTGTAAAAGTTTTGGAATGATTTGTGAAATGGTTTGTGAAAGGGTTTTGAAATGGTTTGTTCAAAACATTGAAATTGTTTGTGAAAAAGACCACATGGTTTTCCTTGGGTACTTGGTTTTAGTTGGCCATCGTCCATAGTGGGGGTTCGTTTTCCTGGATGTTCCTCTCATACTAGAGCATAGATTAATTGGATCTAGCTATGATTATGATTTTGGGTTTCACATTCTGGGTTCTCTCTCTTGCACTAGAGTGTAGATTTTTGGCTTTAGGTACCCACACTGGTTTCTTATGGGCACATGTTGTCTTCTGTTGACCTTTTGTATTCCTTGGTAATGTGATCGTGTTGCTCTATTATTTTTATTTTATTTTCTTTGAATTTTTTAACCTTCATATACATGTTTATTCTTATTGGAATGTGATATGGAAAATATTCTATGAAAATTGATATACCTACTTTTAGTTTTAGAACTATGGAAAAGGGAAATATTTACTATGTTTTCTATAAAACAACCTTACTACATATCATGGAACATTTTTATTTAAAATTAGGACACATGAATTATTATAAAAAGACTTATATGGAACATCTGGGTGGGATCATGTTGGGCCTATTAGATCACACCATGTGCACCTCTTCGATGGTGGGTAGACCTTTGTATGTCTTAAAGTGCAGGAAAAAGAAAGGAGCCATAGTGAAGTGGTGAGGTTTTGTGTTAGATGAGTTATGTAGCTGGTGGTGAGATAGTGGGAGTTCGTCCATGCCATCACATAGAGTAGCTATTGGTTCTTAGTCCTTTGCATTTGGACTTTCCTTGTGGAGTTTTGATTAATTTTTAGTTGTTGTTATTGTTTTCACTGTTTTTCTTATAGTTGTGGCATACATATATTTCCCATTATTCCACTATTTCCTTCTCAATTTATATATGTATATTACATGTTTTTCTATTGGTTGGGAAAAAATCGTTCCCTCTGGTTTGTTGTTTGATTCCTGGGTGCTTTTCACCAGCCCGTGGGGATCAGGAATGCCCTTCGGGTACCTGACGAATTGGGACAGGTGCTAGATTTGAGGGAAACCCATATCAGTTCTATATAATTGGTATCAAAGGAGGTCTATCCTCATGAATATTTTTCTTGGGGTAGCTATTAGACTAGATATAGGATAATAAGTTCTTGAGAGGTATGTTACGATGAGTTCCTGGCCATCTCTTGTCATGAAGAAACTCAAGATTCTATGGTAAGTTGGGATATGTATCTCTAGTGTTTGGTTTTTGTTTAAAATCTCATTTTATTTCTTATGGGTTTTTTGGTTTGAGCTAAGATTTGTTCTATTGTTTGGTTGTTCTTCTGTTTCGATATGCAATAGTATGACTCTAAGACATCTTCCACGAGTTCCTCAGGTGGGCACAACTGATTCTCCTCACAGGAATCCACATATAGATCAGAATATCATATGGTCTATAGTATAAGAAGTTCATGCTATTGATTAGAGTGTATCATGGATTCAGAACATATTTGCCAATGTACAACTAGAGATTGGAGGAGAAATAGATCGATCATTGGAGTTCTTATTTGATAATACACTGTTTATTAATGGAATGAATGAACCTCAAGAGGCTGAGTACTGGCTAGACAGAAACTATAAAATATTCAAATTCCTAACGACACCTGATAAAATCAAGGGGAAGTTTGTAGCATTAAAACTCGAGGGTTCTGAAAAGAAATGGTGGGATTCTATGCTCCAGAAAAACATACACGTGGTCTTGGATTGGAAGGGATTAAAAAACCTATTCTATAAGAATTTTTTTCTAGAGATGCTGATGCCAGAAATGTCTCTAGAGTTTCTATCCTTGAAACAATGAGAGAGTTCGGTGTCAGCATACACCAACCGGTTGGCTGAGCTGGTCAGTTTTTCACCGTACATGGAAAAGGATGATCAGTTGAAGCCTTAGAAATACCTACAGGGTTTTCAACCAGACATCAGATTGTAGCTATTTATGCTAAAGCTTTCTACCTATGTGGATACGGAAGATGGAGCTTTGATGATAGAGAATAATATGGAAAGAAATGTTGGTTTTCCAAACCCCTCTCTTCCATCTGGTGACATCTTTTGTGTCATGCGTGGGAGGAAGAGGAAGTGGCATGATGATCTTAGTAGTGGTGGAGGAGGGTGTCCGCAATGAGAATCCTCTACACCCCCTGTTATTGCTAGTAGTGTGCCTCTGACTTTTTATCAGTGTGGAAGGGCCAGAAACACCAAACGTTTTTTTCTTATTCCCACATAGACTTACAACCACTATGGATGTGTTGGAAACAAACAATGTTTCTATCAAGCATTGACTACACCTCATCATGGTTAGAGTTTGTCATCTCTAAAGTCTACTATGGGGATGTCAAATACCTCAATGACTATAGGTCTCTAGACACAGGCCTCAAGAGTGAAGCACTTTCACACAGTAGATGAGTGTCCAATGGAATTCAACATAGGTCCTGCAATGGTGAGAGGTACTATCCTTATTACATCATCAGTAGAAATTGATTTATTTGATACTATTACCTCCCACTCATTTATATATGCAAGTTTTATTGATGTTCTTAAACATCCAATGGAACTCATGACCTTTGAAATGGCGTTAGAAACACCTCTTGGTAAGAGAAAATAGTAGGGGTTTCAGTGTCCTTCTTATTCATTGACGATAGATGATATGGAGTTAGTATGGGATTTTCTCTTTCTTGATCTCTATTTGTTTGAAATCATCATCGGTATGGATGGGATTGCATCTCGTCGAGCTGAGAATCATTATTATCATTGGCATGTTTCATTTTTTACTACCGATGGAAGCTCTCGTGTGTGTCAAGGAGAGTGTGATGGAAGGTCTGTTCATGGAGGACCTTCCCGCCCAGAGCTCAGAAGTTTGTTATCTGTAGTCATGTTTGAGCGTGATAACGTTTCTTCTATTGTTGATCTTCCCATTGTTGCTTCGGAATTTCCTAACGTCTTCCAGAAGACATATCTGGCCTTCCTCTAGAGAGGGAGGTATATTTTATGATTGACTTGGTGTTAGGTATGTAGCCACTATCAATACCTTCTTCTCATATGGCCCCAATGGATCTCAAAGAGATCAATATTCAGTTGGATGACCTGTTGGAGAAAGGTTTTGTTCACCCTAGTGTTTTTCCTTGGGTAGCCCCTGTGCTCTTTGTCAAGAAGTCAGATAGTTCACTTTAGTTCTGTGTAGACTATTAGAAGTTGAACTAGGTGACAGTAAAGAAAAATTATTCATTTCCTCATGTAGATGATTTCTTTGATCAGTTAAAGGGGGAAAAGTGGTTCTCAGAGATCGATCTTTGGTCAGGTAATCATCATCTCTGATTTTGGGAGTCTGATATACAAAAGATGGCTTTCAAGAGTAGGTATGGACATTATGAATATATTGTGATTCTATTGGGACAGACTAATGCTCCAATAGTTTTCCTGGCTTTGATGAATCAGATATTCCAACATCATCTTGACACATTAGTTGTAGTGTTCACAAATGATATTTGGTTTATTCTAAATCTGATCTTGAGTGTGAGCACCATCTAATTTTGGTTATAGAAATTATGAGTAGTCACCATTTTTATAAAACGATTTTGAAATATAGTTTTTTGGATTCAATAAGTGAAGTTCATGGGGAAAAAGATTTATGAACATGGATTATTAGTTGATCTAAAGAAGGTAAAGGGTGTCTTGACATAGAAGTAATCACAGAATGTCCTTGAGACACATAGCATCCTTGGTATTAATTGATACTACTGATGGTTTGTAAAGGATTTATCAAATCTAGAATCACCTTTGACTGATCATACTAGGAAAGTAGTGAAATTCACCTGGGATGTGAAGTTTCAGTCTTCCTTCGATGAAGTAAAATGACTTCTGACGTCAGCTCCTATTCTGGTTTTACCTGAGCTCGGTTTGGGGTATGTGGTGTTTTCAATGCTTCTGGGGATGATTTGGGATGTGTTCTTATTCCAAATTACCAAGAGGTAGGTTATAACTCTTTTCATCTTAGGTTGCATAAGAATAATTACCCCACTCATGATCTAGATCTTGACATAGTTATGCATGTGCTTAAATGTTGGTTGCACCATCTTCTTGGTGAAAATTTCATAGTCTTTTCTAATCATTTGAGTTAGAGTTATATCTTTTCTGAGAAATACTTGAATCACATACAAAGAAAATTGCTGTAATACCTTCAAAAATTTGACTTTTATATTGCCTAAGCCTCGGGGAATGGGAATGTCATTTCAGGTTATGTTACTACTAAAGTACCCTTGTAGGCTATTCTGGAATCAAAGGAGTAGAACCTTATGGTTCCTTTCACTCAGTTTCACTTGGATACTCAAGAGGATGTTTTCAGAATGTTTTTGACCAGTGTTCAGTTGTTAGTCTCTCTCCTGGAGTCTTTCTTGTAGAGTGAACAGTAGGATGATGAGTTTAGTAAAGTTCCAAAAATCCTTTATGGTGGGGAGACCATTTTTGGTTGGTCTCATTGTTTATATGGTATGCTCCACTTTGGAAATGGAGTTATCATCCCTGCATTTGTGAGGAGTTTCATCTTGGTTAACTATCACAATCATGGTCCATTCCTCCAGGCTCTACGAAGAGGTATTATGACATGAGATGATTATTCTGGTGACTGGGTATGAAGTGTGACATCGCAGTGTTTGTGTCCCAATGTTACACCTACCAATGGATAAAGTCAAAGAACTTGAATCCCTATAGTTTGGTTAAGACTTGTTTTGTACAGGTTTGGAAATGGGGTGATGTATCCATAGATTTTTTTTGGATTACCATGGACTCCCTGAGGGAGGAATGCTATCAGGGTAATTGTTGATTGGTTGATAAAGTCTACTCATTTCATTTCAATAAAGGATACCACTATTTTTGAAGATATGGGTAATCTATATGTTTAGGAGAATTTGAGGTTGCATGATATTCCTTCATATTTTTTTGGATAGGGATCCTAGGTTTACCATGAGGTTCTAGAGGAGTCTCTAGGAGGTAATGGGAACTTAGGTCAAGCTGATCACGACATACCATCCAAAGAAAGACGGTCAAACAGAGCATGTGATTCAGATCCGGGAAGATATGTTTCATGCCTATGTCTTGGATTTTAGTGGATCATGGGATATCCATATGGAACTACTTTAATTTATTTATAACAATAGTTATCAATCATCAATCAGAATGGATCCCTTTGAGGCTTTGTATGGTCACCCGTGCTGATCACCTAGTTGTTGGCCTGATGTGGGAAAAAAACTTTGATTGGACCAAGTTTGGTTTAGGAAACATAAACAAATATAAAGGATGTGTGACAACATCTGGTCATGACTTAGAGTCAATATAAATAACAAGAGAATCAATGGAATTTTCCTTTCTAGTTTTCCATTGGTGAATGGGTTTTCCTAAATGTTTATACTCATTTGGGTAACCATCAACTTGGAAAATAGAGAAATTTGGCTCTAAGATATGTCGGACCATTTGAGGTCACTGAGTAGCTTGGGAAGGTGGCTTATCAGTTTGCATTTCCAGTTCCATTGATAGGTATTCAAGATGTTTTCCATATATCACAGCTTAAGGAGTATCACCCTGATCCCGCACACATTTTGAGTTTGGAAGAAATTGATCTTGAGCGAGATGTTTCTATTTTGAAAAGATTATTTAAGTTCATTGACACTCAAGTAAGGTTCTTTCATGGTAATTTGATTCCATTAGTCATAGTTCTAAAGAAACATAGATCAGTTTCTCATGAGACATGGGAACATGATTCATTTGTGAGGGAGTAGTGGCCTCATCTTTTTACAGGGATTACATCTTCAACTTAACTTGTTGGGGACAACAAGTATTTATGGTGGGGTGTTTGTAACATCAGGTTACCCATAAATCTGGTACACCCTTATTCTTGGTATGTTTTTCATTTTCTAGCCATTCATGGATGGACAAGAAGGAATTGGGAGGATACATATAATGGTGGAGTCCGAGATTTGTTGGATTCTCATGATTATACAACTTTTTCTGTAGGGTGCCAAGGGATTTCAGGATGTGTAACTCACTTACACATCGTGTAATGGTTGTTGGATATAAGTAATGAAGGTAGTCACACTATGAATGGTTTAATTTCATGAATGAAGGACTCACACCATGAGTGTTAATGGAAAATTAATTGGGGGTGATGGGTTTTTCGGCGTATGTGGGATCGTGGAGCTGTCACGACATAAAACCCTATTACACATTGTGAATCAGCATGCGTCCAGTATTTAAAACACTCATTTGGAATCTTTACTTGGTCCTCTACATACATACATCTTCCCTCTCGACCCAAAGTTCTTCTGCGGTGATTTTGAGAGACATTTGACCCTTCAAGATCGATCCGTTTGGAATCAGATCCTTATTGCAATTATAGGGAATCTCTTTAGGTAAAAGGTATTTTTGTTTCTTCATTTCTATTGATCATTTTATAATCCTTTTCATTCAATATCAAGAT